>JAWHQI010000303.1:1360000-2560000 GCA_033032865.1 Dactylorhiza incarnata
CTTCAGTGGAGGAATGAGCCACAACATTTTGTTTTTTACTTCTCCAGGAAATAAGGTTGCCACCAACAAAGATGATATATCCACTAGTAGATCTTCTGTCCACGGAAGAGCCTGCCCAATCAGCATCACAGTACCCGTGGACCTTAAGATGGCCATGATTTTGATAGATAATGCCTTTTCCAGGGTCCTTTTTTAAATACTTTAGAATCCGCAGAACAGCTTGATAGTGATGAACTTTAGGGTTGTGCATGAATTGACTAACCAACCCAACAGCGAAGGAGATATCAGGTCTGGTGATTGTCAAATAAATCAATTTTCCCACAATTCGTTGAAAATCAGACTTCCTCTCAAGATCTGGAGAGGTCTCCTTATGAATGTCATAACTAGGGTCCACAGGACTATCCACAGGTTTGACTCTCAAATATCCAACATCATTAAGAAGGTCCAAGACATATTTCCGCTGGGAGATCACAATATTCCCGGCAGAACGCGCAATCTCGATTCCAAGAAAGTACCGAAGGAGACCCAAATCCTTTATTTCAAAAGCGGACGCTAATTCCTCCTTAACCCGAGTAATGTGGAGGTCATCCGTTCCTGTAATAATGATATCATCCACATAGACTACGAGAATAGTAGTGCATTCCTCCCCTTTGTAGACAAAGACAGAATGATCTGAAGTACAGCGATTGAAATTCAGATGAACAAGTTTATCACTTAGCTTAGCAAACCAGGCACGTGGAGACTGTTTGAGGCCATATAGGGCTTTCTTGAGGAGACACACATGTCCTTTAGGAACATCCATACCAGGAGGTGGAGTCATATAGATTTCTTCCTCCAATTCACCATGAAGGAAAGCATTTTTAACATCGAGTTGATGTAGAGTCCAAGACTTATGAGCAGCAATAGATAGGAGAATTCTGACTGAGTTCAATTTAGCAACTGGAGCAAAGGTCTCTTGGAAGTCTACACCATCAACCTGAGTAAAACCTTTAGCTACCAATCTCGCTTTGTACCTATCAAGAGTTCCATCTTGTAGAAATTTAGTAGTATAAATCCATTTGCATCCGACTAGATGGCGCCCATGAGGAATAGGAACAATTTCCCAAGTCTTTTGACGTTGGAGAGCGTTCATCTCCTCCTCCATAGCCTTTACCCAGTGGAAATTTGAGCTAGCTTCTAAAAAACTGTTAGGAATAGGAATAGAGGAAACAGAAGCAAGATATACTTGTAATGAGTGAGAGATAGAGTGATACCCAACATACTTATCCATAGGATATCTAGTACGACTACTCTGAATTTGAAGAGCAGAAGGGATCTCTGAATTGGTGTCGTAGCTTGGATCTGGCGGAGTGGTGGTAGGTGGTGGAGCATGAGTGTGACATTCTTGTCCAGTTTTGATGTTTTTCCTTCTTTGATATACTTGAAGATCCCTTTTTCTTCTGTAAACACGAATATCACTCGTTGGGGTTTCCTTTATAACAGGAATATCAACACTTTCTGGAGCAGTCACATCAACGAGAACAGGAAGAGTTGGCAACATGTCATTTTCTTCAATGCTTTCCTTCTGAAACGTGATGAGTTTGCCCTCATTGGAATAAAAAGAAGTGTTCTCGAAAAAGGTAACATCTTTTGATATGAACCTTCTCCGGAGAGTAGGAGAATAACACTTATATCCCTTTTGGTTAGCAGCATATCCCACAAAGACACATTTTACTGATTACGGCCCTAATTTGTCCTTATGGGGCCCCACGATGTGAACAAATGCGACGCACCCGAACACCTTAGGAAGAAGGTTGAAAAGAGGCATATTTGGGCAGAGAATCTGTAGGGGGTACTTTCCTCCCAAAGTACCGGTAGCCATCCTATTAATAAGATAGACGGAAGTGAGAACTCCTTCATCCCATAGTCCCTTAGAGACAAACATCTCTTGCAACAAGCATCGAGTGGTCTCCAAGATATGACGATTCTTTCTTTCGGCAACCCCATTCTGTTGAGGAGTCCCCGGTCAGGAAGATTGAAAGATAATCCCATGATCTCTCAGAAATAGCTGAAGGTCACTGCGCGTATATTCGCCTCCATTGTCACTCCTAAGAATTTTAATTCCAGTTCCAAATTGAGTCTGCACATAATGATAGAACAACTGAAATATTTTTGAGACTTCATCCTTCTTTTTCATGAGGTACACCCAGGTAAAGCGTGAGTGATCATCAATAAAAGAAACAAAATATTGAAAACCATTCACAGAACAAATAGGAGATGTCCAGACATCAGAATGTATCAAATCAAAACATTTCAAACTTCGGCTCAAACTAGGAGCATAGTTGGTCCTACAATGCTTTGAAAATTCACAAGACTGACAATCAAAAGCAACAGTTTTAACATTAAGCAAATGCGGAAAAATAGCTTTCAAGGTCTTCAAACGAGCATGCCCAAATCTCTTGTGCCACAGCCTCAACTGATCCTGGTTGGTAATTTTCTGAGAACTAAGAGTCTGACAGTTGTCCATGACATACACTCCACCTGACTCATGTCCACCACCAATCGTCTTCCCACTCGCCAGATCCTGAAACACACAATGAGAGGAGAAAAATGTGATAGAGCAGTTAAGTTGTTTAGTTAAACTGCTAACAGACAAGAGATTCGTAGGAAATGAGGGAACAATAATCACAGACTTGAGAGAGACAGAGGGAGAAAGATGAATAACCCCTTTACCAGTCACAGACGCCGATGATCCATCAGCGAGTTTCACACTGCCAGAGGTAGGAAAAATAGAGGAGACTCCCATAGAAGATCCGGTCATGTGATCGGAAGCCCCCGAGTCAATAATCCAAGGGGTGGGTAGTTCTTTAGAGGACACAGTAGTAGAGCGAACATGAGCGGCCGTACCTGCCAAATCACCAGCAGAAGCAGATTTGGCTTTCAGATCCTTGAGTTCTCGAATCAACCTCTCGTTATCTGCCTGAAGATATCCAGAATTATCAAGGTGGCCATACATAGCAGTAGGAGGCCTCACATATTTCCCATCAGAACCCCGAATCCATCCTGGAGGGATTAAATGAGGATGAAGATCCCAACATTTCTCTTTCCCATGGCCTTTCTTCCCACAGTGAGGGCACTTCATTTTACTCTTGTCTTCTTGCCTCATATTTCTAGGATGCCATTTCTTCTGTTCAGCAGCAAGGGCAGACACCTCATGACCCACATGAGTACCTGAACGAAGGGAGTTTATACGACTAGCTTCTCCCCTAATATAGTGAGCCACAGTCTCTAGATCAGGCACAGAATCACGTCCCAACATCTGAACCCTCTGGAATTCAAGTTCAGGAGGGAGACCAGAGAGCATCTCAAATACCCTCCGTTGCATGAGTTCAGTCTTATAGTCTTCAATAGTCTGAATAGCAGAATACTGATCAATTTCAGCCCACTTATGGGTCAACTTGCCATAATATTCTTCGAAATCCCTCATTCCAGCCATGTGGATCTGTTCAGTTTGGAGTTGATATATTCTCGCTAAGTCCTTTTTTTTGGAGTAATTTCGTTCGATCTGTTCCCACATTTCTTTTGCAGTTTCACAGAATAGAAAGTGGCTTGCAATCTTGGGTTCCATAGAATTGACAAGCCAATTAATCACTGTGAGATTCTCACCTTCCCATTCCTCGTATTTGGGATCGGTCTTGTTTGGAGCCGGCTTGGATCCTGTGAGAAAACCCAGTCTTCGACGGCTCCCAATGAAAATCCTCATGGACTGAGCCCATAGAAGGTAATTCCTTCCATTGAGTTTAATGTGAGTAACACCTTGACTGAAGTCCATGTTAGAACTCCCTCCACTGTAGTGTCTGGGTTGGTTAACGGCCTCTTCAGAGGCATTTGCACTTTTCAAGTTGTCATCCATACGGGCACACAAGCCGGAGGACCTTCAGGAAGCAGACGGAAAACCAACAGCAGCAGCAAGGGGGGGGGACCTTCAGGACAGAACCACGACAGCAGGACCTTCAGGTCACGGCAGCAGGATAACGACAGGACCGGACCTTCAGGTCACGACAGAAGCACAGAAGCAGCCCAGAATGTCGACAGGACACAGAGACGACGATCACAGGCGGGATCGGCACGAGGATCAGAACCAGCGGCAGCAGCGGCTGTATCGGCAGCAGCGGCAGCAGCGGCAGCAGCGGCAGCAGCGGCGAGAGATCGGCACGACGAGCGGCAGCAGCGGCGAGAGAGACGACGGAAACGGCAGCAGCGGCAGGAGATCGGCACGACGAGCGGCAGCAGCGGCGAGAGAGACGACGGAAACGGCAGCAACGATCGACGGGATCGACACGACGGGCCCTTAGGTCCACGGGAAGAATCCCTCTGATACCATGTTAAGACGAAGAGGAGAAACCGAGAAACGAACCTTAGGGTTTCGTCTGTCTCGCACGCGATCCGTCCTCCAGCCACTTGGCCCTTCTCCTTATATCCCAGGGAAAAATTAAACCGGGCTTAGGCTTAGCCACCCTTATCCTCACCACCCGGAGAGGGGGTTACTTGACATTTAACAGAGCATTGTATCTAACAATGAAGTAGTGAAAACCAAACGAGCAGGCAATCATCCTCACAAACAGATTGAAACTGAGCTGGTAGTGAAGGGATGACACGAAGGTAGGAAATGCCTGTATTAGGGCATGCAATCAACCATGACCAAGAGGCAGTTACATTCGTTCGAGTGTCGGTGCGTATTAGTTATGAGGGATTGAATGTCCTACTGTTGATCAAATCATCATGGAGGACACCTGACAACAGAGAGACAACTTCTTTGTCATTGCCCACGTCAATGGAATATGTATAGCGAGTGTCATTGTCAAGATGATTGGGATAGAGACAACATCGGGGTAAGGGTGTTGCGAGTGGTTTAAGGACAAGTTGCTTTGATGTGGAACTCTTTGTCATGGGCTCACTAAAGCGAGCGGAGGGTGATTTGGAGTTTGCTGAGATGATCAATTTTTGGAAAGGAAACACACGGCTAAGGCGTTGGTTCCTAGCAGCTCTACAAACTGGTAAAAGTGGCATGTTGGATCATTGTTAGCTATTCACATCGAGAGGGGGGGATTGAAAGAGAGGAGAAACTGATGATGCCATTCAAAACCAAGTAAGATGCATCAAAAGTATTATTCCGCCCAACTGCTTGCAGCCATGTTCCACAAGCTACCAATCCAAAACAAATCCAACCTCGTCCACTTGTACAATGGGGTACACAAATAAAGCGAATTATTGCAAATAGCAAAACTAACCAATCGTGGGTCGGCATGAGTAGAAGCGAAGTGTGGGAGTGTTGTTGTATGTGTAACACAATATTAAAAGATTGCATAATTGAAGTAGATTGTTTACAAATGCAAGACATTTTTAAAGCAAATACAGACTCATTAGTATGACTGTTTTTACGAGAAACAGGAAAACATTTGAAACAAAACATCAAGCCAGTTCAAGCTCAAAACATGGAAAAGTAGGAACAGAAAAACGTGAGTAGAACATACATCTCTGAACGAATCTCCCTCACTCTCTAACAAGAACAAATAACATCAATAAAAACAAGAATGAATCTAGAAACATGAAAAAAATATAGGGTAACAAATCTTACGATTCCTCCAAATGATGTCGAATCAGGTGATGAGAACAACTTCAGCAGTTGTGTCGAATCTCCAGCATGTGTGTCCTGGCATTCGTTGGCTTCAACGATTTCAATATTCTGAGTACACACTTCAATATTGCAAGAAACTGCAAAAAAATGGTCTGTTATGCTTTTTATAATTGAAGCATGAGGTAGAATTGACCAGGAGCTACAATACGATATGATTTTTAAAAAAATGAGCACCATGAATTTGAAGATTAAAAATTTATATTTTCTTTTCTAAGTATACAACAAAGATCCTTATGGTAGAGAAATGTCTCTCAAACCTCAAATTTTATTCTTATGCATGCTCAGACAAAAGAGAAATTGTTTTGCAGCTACTCAATATTGATTTCTCGACATTAATGCAATTCAACTCAGAACTCAACTATCTCGACATTAGTGCAATTGAGCTCAAAAATTAAATCAATACATAAAACTATATATATGCATGGATCATAACATATATATATGCATGGATCATAACATATATATATATATGCATGGATCATAACATAGTTGAAAATAATTATGATGTTGGTTTTATTTTATTTTTGAAGCTATATATATGTATGCCCGGTTTAGGGCAAGAGTGCTTTTTCGATTAATCCCGTTCGACTTGGTATCAGAGCGTTGGAAATTTCCGCCGCTCGACTGCTCGACGTCCCCGCGCCGATCTCCTGCTCGCGTCGCCTGCTCGCCGCCCCCGCGCCGATCTCCTACTCTTCTCTCGCCGCCAGCAAGGCTCGCGCTCCTCTCGCCGATCTCCCGTCGCCTGCTCGTTAGCCGTCGCTGGATGCGTTAGCCGACGCTCTCCTCCAGTCGGCCGACGCTCTTCCGGTTTTCTCCTCCTCCGCCTTCTCTTTCGGCTTGCCGTTTTGTCCTCCATGGGGGCTGCCGGAGACGCCCCTCTTCCATCCTCGGGTGCTCTCTTCGTTTTTCAGATTTAGTCTGCACCCGTCGGATGTTCTCTCTTTTCTCTTGAGATCTTCTTTTTTTCTCTATGGGAGATCCTTCCAGCCCAGATCCTTCCACTCTTTCTCCCTCGTCTCAATCCGGTGCTCTTCCCGGATCTTTGGCCCCTCCATCTTCGTCTCTTCCGGTTGATGCTTTGCATCGTTCCTCGGGTGATCCTCCTCGGAGTCATGGCCAGTCTTTGAAGATTACTACAGTCGCCTTGGATGGCACAAATTACCTGGAATGGTCTAGGGCTGCTCAACATGCGATTCGCAGCCACCAGTTGTATGGTCTTATTGATGGTACTATTGTTGAGCCATCACGTTCCGATCCCTCGTGGCGCAAATGGGATGCGGACAATTCGTTGATCGTCTCGTGGCTGCTTCATTCGATGTCCCCTCAGGTGTATCGAAGCTATATGTTGTTGGACTCCGCATATGATATTTGGACAAGAGCCCGTGATACTTACTCCCAGGCAGGCAGTTCGATGCAGGTATATGAGCTCACTCGCCGTGTTCTGGAATTGCGACAGGGGACTTTGACCGTTGCCGCCTACTACTCTGAGTTTGAGCGTCTTTATCAGGAGTTGGACTTCTTTAGTACCTTTACTGCTGCTTGTACGGTTGATGCGGTGGCACTTCAGAAGGATAAAGACCGTTTCCGTGTTCATGTCTTCCTTATGGGCCTTAGCATGGAGTTTGATGTTGTTCGTCTGCACATTCTCCATCGTGAGCCCCTTCCCTCCCTTCGGGAGGCATTCAGCATGCTCCTCAGTGATGAGAATCGCCGTCGCACTCTTGGTTCTGCTACCGATCACTCTGCGCTGGCAAGTATGACTCGTGGTCCTTCCCCTGTTTGTAGTCATTGCGGGAAGACAGGCCATGTCAAAAGCTCTTGTTTTCGTCTGCACCCGCACCTTGCTCCAAGTGGTCGGGGCTCTGGTACCCGTGGTAGAGGAGGGTACCGTGGTGGTGGTGGTGGTCGTCCCTCTGATAGCCGCTCTCAGTCTTCTGCTCACTCTACTGCCGTTCTGGATGATACTTCTGGAGACCTGTCTACCGCTGAGTTAGAGGCCTTCCGACGCCTGTTGCGCTCTCACACTGACTCTACTCCTGCTTCCTCCCATGCTGCTGTTGCCACTTCAGGTCTGTCCAGTGCTCATGCCGTGTCTTCCACACCCTCCGAGTGGATAATCGACTCAGGTGCGACCGACCACATGACTGGCTCTGCCTCAGGTTTTACCTCTTATACTCCCCTTTCTGGTCGTGATAAGGTTATTGCTGCCAATGGCTCTCTCTCTGCCATTGCCGGTAAAGGGACAGTTTCATGTTCTCCTGACCTATCACTTTCCTCTGTCTTACATGTTCCATCTTTTCCCAGAAATTTACTCTCTATTAGTCACTTGACTAACTCCTTACACTGTTCTGTGACATTATTTCCTGATGTTTGTGTTTTTCAGGATCTGGCTACGAGGCGGACACTTGGCAGTGGTAGGAATGTCGGCGGCCTGTACTTGCTGAACCAGTCTTCTCCCAGTGCCCTATCTTCCACCAGATCTCCGACTCTTGATGACCTTCGACGATGGCATCAGCGCCTTGGCCACCCTTCTCCTTTATATCTTACTAAATTGTTTCCTGTTTTTCATCATTTACTTCCGTCTTTTTCTTGTGATGCTTGTGAGCAATCTAAACATGTTCGGTGTCGTTCTACTCATTTGTCTGTCCCTAGTCTGTATCCATTTGATGTTATTCACTCTGATGTTTGGGATCCATCCCCTGTTCTCTCTTTATCTGGATTTAGATGGTTTGTAACGTTTATTGATTGCTACTCTCGCACTACTTGGCTTTATATGCTTAAAAAGAAAAGTGACGTTCTTTCTTGCTTTCAAAATTTTCATAAGATGGTGGTCCAACAATTCGGAGGCACAATACGTGTGTTACGTAGTGATAATGGTGGAGAATATGACGATCGCGGTGTCTTTGGGGCTTATCTTGCGGACCATGGTATAATCCATCAAACTACATGTGTCCACACCTCCACTCAAAATGGGGTGGCCGAACGGAAGAATCGGCAGTTGCTGGAGGTGGCCCGGTGCTTACTTCTTTCTATGCACCTCCCTAAATCCTATTGGGGGGATGCTGTTCTTACCGCCGCACATCTCATTAACCGCCTTCCGTCCCGTGCTCTCTCGTTTGCTACGCCTCTCTCTCGCCTAGAACAAAAACACATTGTCCACACCTCTCATCTTCCCCCTCGTATCTTCGGCTCCGTGTGTTTTGTTCATGTCCATACCCCGCATCGTGATAAACTTGATGCGCGGTCCCTTCGATGTGTTTTTGTTGGTTATTCTTCTACCACCAAAGGGTATAGATGTTATCACCCTCCGACACGTCGGTATTATTGTACCGTCGATGTCACCTTTCGTGAGGGGGAGTCGTACTTTGGTCCTCGTCAGGGGGAGATGATTACTACAGGTGCCGAGATGACCGACTCCCCGCTTCCGATTTGTGCTACTCCTCCTTCTGTTCCTGCTCCTCCACCTGATCCCGTTCTGCCACCTGCCCCTGTTCCTTCTACCTCCGCTCCTCCGATCATATATACATACTCCCGTCGTCCCACGACTGTTGAGCATGTGCAGACTGAAGATGTTCCGCCAGTACCGGTGAATGCCTCCAACCCAGATTCTGATGACGACCTCCATATTCCTCTTGCCCGTCTTATAGGTAAGAAGGGTAGCACTAAACATCCCATTGCCACCTACATTCGTTATGATCACCTTTCTCAGGCACATCAAGCCTTTGTTTCTTCTCTCTCATCTATTGTTATCCCTAAGACATGGCAGGAGGCTGCTCAGATACCTGAATGGAAAGCGGCAATGGAGGAGGAATTGCGTGCCTTGGACAAGAATAAAACATGGCAGCTGGTGAGCCTTCCTCCAGGGAAGCGAACGGTCGGATCCCGTTGGGTATTCACAGTTAAACAAAACCAAGATGGTGTTGTGGAGCGGTATAAAGCTCGTTTGGTGGCTCAGGGATATACCCAGGCCCAGGGCATTGACTACCAGGAGACCTTTGCTCCTGTTGCTAAGATGAACTCAATCCACGTTCTTTTTTCTGTTGCTGGAAGTCGTAGATGGGAACTACTTCAGCTAGATGTCAAGAATGCCTTTTTGAATGGTGATCTGGAGGAAGAGGTATACATGGATATTCCACCGGGCTCTGTTATCAAAGGGTCCAAGGGGAAGGTGTGCTGAGTTCTAAAATCTCTGTACGGCTTGAAACAGTCTCCGAGAGCGTGGTTTGGGCGTTTTTACAAGTTCATGCTTCAACTTGGGTACACTCAAAGTCATGCTGACCACACACTCTTT
This sequence comes from Dactylorhiza incarnata, assembly GCA_033032865.1. NCBI lineage: Eukaryota > Viridiplantae > Streptophyta > Magnoliopsida > Asparagales > Orchidaceae > Dactylorhiza > Dactylorhiza incarnata. The sequence goes on from JAWHQI010000303.1 coordinate 1,369,972, forward strand.
ATTAAGAGAAAAGGTGCCCAAGTCTCTATTCTTATTGTGTATGTGGACGACATCATCATTACCGGGGATCACATGGAGGAGATCATTTACTTGAAGGAACAACTGGGCAAGGAATTTGAAGTTAAAGACCTGGGAAAGCTGAAATATTTCTTGGGAATTGAAGTGGCAAGGTCTCAACAAGGGATCTTCATCTCCCAAAGAAAGTATACTCTAGATCTTCTTGAAGAGACTGGGATGCTTGGGTGCGCACCCGTGGACACCCCCATTGAGGCTAATCACAAAATTGATGCAGATACTAGTGGAGAAAAGGTGGATGTCTCAAAATACCAACGTTTGGTTGGACGACTCATATACCTGTCCCATACTCGCCCTGACATTACGTATGCTGTGGGGGTCCTAAGTAGGTATATGCATTCTCCTTCCATTCGTCATCAGCAGACGGCCTTTAGAGTGCTACGGTATCTCAAAAAGGCACCCGGCCGTGGGATCCTTTTCAAGAACGGCCAATCTTTAGAAGTTGAAGTGTTTACAGATGCTGATTGGGCTGGTAGCCAAGATGACAGAAAATCAACTACTGGGTACTGCACTTTTGTGGGAGGCAACCTCGTTTCGTGGAGGAGCAAGAAGCAAAATGTGGTAGCTCGATCAAGTGCAGAGGCAGAGTATAGGGCAATGGCACAAGGTGTTTGTGAAGGATTGTGGTTGAGGACTCTCTTTCGGGACATTGGCCTTCAGGGGAACAATCCTATCATGATCTACTGCGACAACAAAGCCACCATCAGTATTGCGCACAATCCAGTGCAACATGATAGAACCAAACATGTGGAAGTTGATAGACATTTCATCAAGGATCATCTAGACAAAGGGAATATCTGCACACCTTTTGTGAACTCATCCGATCAGCTTGCGGACGTCTTCACCAAGGGTTTATACAGCGACAACTTCAAGGACAACACAAACAAGTTGGTAATGATCAATATATATTCCCAACTTGAGGGAGAGAGTTGAAAATAATTATAATGTTGGTTTTATTTTATTTTTGAAGCTATATATATGTATGCCCGGTTTAGGGCAAGAGTGCTTTTTCGATTAATCCCGTTCGACTAACATATATATCATATATAAGATATATACATAAGTATACACACATGTTGATATAAACATATATAAACAACATATATATGCATCATCATCAACATTGCTAGCCTCAGCCCAACTATTTAGAGTCACATTTATGAAAACTCGCTTTCAATTCACTATTGTTAAGTTGCTATTCAAGATTCTTAACCATAACAATTCTATCCATGTAACTCAACCTGATTACTAGTGGCATTTACAAATTACATCATCTGTTATACATGTCAAAATCACCGAAGATTTATTTTTATTTGTCACATCCTCAATAAAAATCACTCCAATTGTTCCTCTGATATAATCATCCATTAACTTGTCTCTTATTTATGCAACATGCCCATCTTAACATTGTCATTTCTGTATCGTTCAACATAGCTATAAAAATCTACCTTTACTGTCCAACCCTTGGACTTATAATATTATCGGACCTATTGTTATTTTAAAAAATTTACGCCTACACCCTCATAATATCTTTGTATCACAAAATTCTCATAAATGGCCATTACTATAACTTTTCATTTATCTCAACAAATAATTCACGATTATAACTATTCTGGTGTGTGCATGGTCATGCCGAATCCAATGAGAATCTATTGTCAACAGGAGAAAAGGGGGATGAACCCCAATCCAGGAATCTAGCAGGGCACAGTTCACACGCATGCATATCTTTCAATTTACATTTATGTTATTTCAGACTTTATGTTATTTACTATGTTATTTCAGACTTTATGTTATTTCCTACTTTTAGAATATAATGATTAATAGCCTTGTAAACCCCCTATATAAGGAGAGTAGGATGGGGGATAAGAGATGGAGAGTCTTGATCTTGGAGGGGACAACTGATCCAGTAATGTCTTCCTTAGAGAGTTCGGGGATCTTGGCCCACTTAGTTTGTATCATGTTTTGATTTCTATCAATAATAAGTGTACTTTGATCTTCTTGCATACCCTAGCCTCCATCAATCATCTACAAAAAGCAACCACTAACGTACCTCCATGAATGATCTTTATAAGTATCACTACTCAGTTTTGATACTTAATGTAAACCAAGTATATTTAGAAACTCTTTAGTCACATTATAACAACTTTTATTTCTAATGAGTGCTACAAATTTTACTATACATCTTCACAGTATCTTTATTGCTTAATCACAACAAATCAATTAATATGACAATTGATTATATAATTTCCCAAGATTACAAAACATATAAAAATATTTTACTTTTTGCTTAGTATATTTTTCCAATAAATATCTTCACATAAATAACTTTCATAGTACATCATCATGCCACAAAACAAAAATTCTACAAAACCATCATATTTTTTCAACTTTATGTTTCATAATTATATCCCATAACTTAATTGTACGAGCAATCTGGCACAGATCCTACCAAACGTCATCTCCCATTTAGTATTGTTATTGTCGAGACACAGGGGAACCGCAAGGGAAAGCGTAATATCGTTGTCGGGGAACGGGGGCTCACATTAAAGTAATCAACTACATAAGTCGTAGCTCGGAAAAGTCCCTCATATTATTATTATTTTCTTTAGTAATTTAAAATTACATTTTGCATGTGTTTTTCCATGCAAGAAGACATCGAGCGGATGTCAAGAGTACGGTCTCCAATGCACAGTGTCCACTAAAAACAGTGAGCGGTACAGATATTGTTGTTGTGGGACACAGGAGTAGCCCGTGCCAAGCTGTTTGTATATTAATCCAATTTCTAATCTACCTCTTTCCTCTAAAAGCCTGTCTAGGCTTCTCCTCCAATGGCTAATCAAGGAAGAATTAATTTGTTAATTGTGTTTTAAATTAAAAATTCTTAAAACTTAAATTTGGAATTTATTTGAATAGGTGGAATGGTTTTCATAGTGGGCTTAAAGAAGCTACACTGAGTGAAATTTGAAAAGGCTCTAAAAGTCTGCCTTAGCATTCTCATCATGTGGCTAATCAAGAAAGAATTAATTTATTAATTGTGTTATAAATTCTTAAAACATAAATTTGGCATTCATTGAATTGGTCGAATGGTTTTCATAGTGGACTTAAAACACCTGAGTTGAGTGAAATCTAAAAAGGCACTTTGATTTGACATGTTTTCTCTTTACACAGTATTCCTCCTCTCTATTCAGATAGAACAAATTACAAATAAGAATAAAAAGTAATTTTAGGTTGCACGCACAAAAGCTATAGTAACCCTACAACTCTTTTTTTAAATAGTATAGATGAACTCATAAATTTGATTCTTTTCATTAGCATAATGTTGAATATCCCTTTTACTCTTAAATATGAAAGCCAGAAAACTTCTACAATCATTTACCGCTCACTATTTTCAAGACAAAATTATATATATATATATATTAATCAGACAATTATTGAATTCAAATAACCCTCAAAATCCAAGTATCTCATCTAGATCTAAAGCTTTACTTTAAGTCTAATAGATGTTCCGATCACAAAGGAACATTGATTCTATGAATGAAATTAACATAATATTTCAACGTTTCATATTCACTCCTATATGAAAACTCATAAATTTGTTTCTTGTACAATCAACATAATTTTAAAGATCTCTTTTCTTTTGAAATATTGGCAGCTACTTTTTCTCTGATCATTTGGCTCCTCATTGTCATCGCAATTCAATTGAATTCATAAAAAAGTGGATATCAATATATTTCTCTAAATCTAAATAAGCACCTCAGTTAGACTTAAAGATTGACTTTATTGCAACTTCAAAGCTCACTTCACTTTAGCTTTTTGGAAAAATAATTATAATACATATCCTTATTTTGTTTAGTAAGATTTTTCAAATTAATTTCCTTCTTTAATTCTAGTTTAACAAGTCGTGAAAGTAGTACTTTGATCGTTTCTTGATACATTACTTTTATTGAGGTCATAATGTCATCATTTCTAAATTTCTAATAAACTTAATCAAATTCGCTTTAGAGTCTTTTTGTATTTTGTTAGCATTTAGCGTATGCGTTATTTTCCTCTTATTTTCTTTATATGCGTCTCTCTCCTATATATAGGAGAGGGCCCTTGGTTTTAATTAAATAAGTTTTCTCCTCCATTTCCCAATATGGTATCAGAGCAAAAACCAGATACCAAGGTTCCGAACATAGCTCGCTCCGCCCGACTGTTCGCTGACTCCTTCATCAGCCTCGTCGATCCTCTCCCTCTCCTTCCACCTAGCCTCTTGATCCTCCCATCTCCTCCACCTCAACTTTTGATCTCCTTGCTTCTCTACATTCCTCTTAAACTCGCCTTGCCTCTCTACATTCCTCTTAAACTCGCCTTGCCTCTCTACATTCTAGACTACTTTAATTGTATGTCTGACACGGGAATTGTATGTCCTAAAGGATCAAAAGGAAAGTATGTAAGTTAAAGAAAGCTCTCTATGAGCTAAAGCAATCTCCATGTGTCTACTTTGATCGGTTTCACAGAGCTGTGGTATCATTTGTCTACAAACAGAGTCATGTTAATCATACACTCTTCATAAAACACAAGTGAATATTTTCATTACGTATGTTGATGACAGTGATTATTGGTTGTGATGCGGAAGAAAGTCGAATCTTGAACAACTTGCAAAGGAATTTGAGATTAAGGATATCAGAAATCTAATATATTTCTTAGGAATCAAAATGGTAAGATGAGAGCATGGGATTTTTATTTCCCAAAGGAGGTTTGTTCTTGACCTCCAACAATGCGGAATGAGTGAGCGTAGAATTGTTGATACACCTATCAAACAAACTACAGATTAGGAAGAGGCGATGAGGAAGATATCCAAGATATTATTGGATATCAGAGACTGGTGGGACATCTAATCTAACAATTGCACACCTGACCTGACATTACATATGTTGTTGTTATAGTTAGTCAGTTCATGAACTTGCCGAGGACCAGGCACCTTGATGTTGCACATAGGATCCTGAGGTACTTAAAGAGCTCACCAGGAAGGGACATACTGTCCACACCAAACACAGAGCTAAAGATTGAAGGATACATATTGGGTTGGGTCCATTGATGACAGACGTTCAACCTCTGGGTACTGTATTATGGTTGGTGGGAATCTTGTCAGATGGAGAAGCAAGAAGCAACAAGTTGTAGCTCGATCTAGTGAGGAAGCAAAGTTCTGACCTATGGATCACAGGATTTGTGAAGGGTTATCCCTCGTTGATGAGGGGCATAGTCCAAAATGAGAAGGGGCCTCTCAAATTATTCTGTGACAACAAGGCAACAATGAGCACCCCACATAATCCTATCCAACACGATCAAACTAAACATATTGAAGTTGACCAACAATTTAATAAGGAGAGCATCGAGAAAAAAATTATTCATACTTTGTTTGTTCCCTCTGAAGGGCAACTCGTTGATGTTCTCACCAAGGGTCGAAGTAAAAATGCCTTTGTAAAAGCTATTGGCAAGTTGGGTACGAGCAACACCACCAACCAAACTTGAGGGGGAGTATTAACATTTAGCGAATATGTTATTTTCCTCTTATTTTTTCTTGTATGTGTCTCTCTCCTATATATAGGAGAGGAAAATTGTTTTTAATTGAAGAATTTTTCTCCTCCATTTCACAACATATATCTTTAATATACCAAGACTATAATAAATCATTAGAAATATAATTTCTACTCTATTCACATAGTTTTTGCAGGACTTCCAATTTTTAATAATTAATAGTATAAGCATAAATAGTATTCAAATTTGTCAAAATTTAAAAGCGCACTTATTTTCATTAATAACATTGTTTACCACGTCTCTCCACCGCCAAGTCTTTTTATCGTTGTACAATGTCTTATTCCACATATAGTTTGGATCGAGCAAAAGAAATGCATTTTTCTTCTCTTATCAACCACAATCTAGAAAAGAAACAATTTCTCAAATATTTAATTTTTTTTAATCTTATCACGAGGAAATTAAGCAATTCTTTCTTGGCAAAATGGTTCAAGCTTGAGTTCACCCAAGCAGAGGTCGCGGGATCAAGCCCCGGCGCCCTTTTTTTTTGTATAGGGGGCCACTATTTCAGTGGTAATCTGTGAGCAGCCACTTTGTGCATAGAGCCAAAGGTTAGGTCTGTTTCCAATCTTCCCCCGCCCATACCCCCAATGATTGGGGACTATATGGGTTCTGTTGTTGTTGTTGTTATCATGAGGAAATTATTTCTTCTAACTATTTCTCCGCAATCTTCAAGAAAACATTCATAATTATTATTCTATGTTATCTGATCAAACTCTCTTATGATATCAAATTACAATCTCTACAAAAATCTTATTTTATTCCAAATAAAATGAAGTATATTTTTGCTTTGATTACTTCCCTTTTGTAACTAAGAGTTCTTCTCGTTTTTTGTAGTGTTTGTTATTGCAATATCATAGATTTATTTGAAATCAAGTATAAATACTATTATTGCATTTTTGTCTCCTAATGCATACCCATCATAAATCCTTCATAACCATCTTACTAAAACATCATTATCTATTTAAGTCGCCTCTAAGAAATATTGTAAATTCCTCGAGCACAAATTGTAGTAGTTCATCTATAGATTTTTCAACCTGCTAATCCAATATAAGGTTTTAAATTATTCTCCTGCCATTATACTTGAAAACCCAACAATCAACTTAGTGAAGAACATTTAAACCATATAACTAAGGTAGTCCCAAAATTATATTAGGAAAAATATCACCTCAAATATTATCATTATAAATAGCAAGTAGTATTGACACCAAACACTTTTGAGAAACAAAATGTGAAGTTTTATCCGCTCAATAAACCTTATATGGTTTTGCATGTGGTTTAAATTTTAAAGACTTCCAATCAAATTTAAATTATACACCACATTCATGTCACAGAAAATAATCTTAATCATTCAATGCCAATGAAATTCAAATCCAAATTCAGGATGATTAAAAATTTTCAAAGGAATCAAATTACTATTGATGTGCTCAATCAATGCAAAAGAAATTCAAATTCAAAATCAGGATGATTCCATGATTAATCAACTTCTCCATACTGTCTGATTACACGTACTACACATCCAGCTGAGCAAATCAATTCTAGCCTTTCGTATACCATTGATGGCTACTATTCTTTGCTCAAGTTATTGAGTTAGACATGGTATCAGAGACACAATCCTGATTTCCATGTCAAAGTGAGAGCTGGATATGAGGGAGAATGATGCAACTTAATTTTCTTAGGCTCTTGAGAGAACAAGTAAAAGACAAAATCAAATTTTACTAATTTAAATTATTCAACAAATATAAAAAACAAGAGAAAATTGAAATAGTAGATAGAACCTAATAATAAACCATTTAAAAATGCAGAGAAGTAAAATCCAAAAGGAAAAATATCATATTCTCCCTTATAAGTAAAAACATACAGTCAAACTTTTCACTATCGCAAGTAATAAATAGTGGTGCAAATTGAGTTGAGCCGGCTTGTGAGCTCAATCAGCCGACTCGAAAAAATCTCGATGAGCTCGAACTCACATGTTCTTGTTCATCAGCTCGCGAACTTTTTAAGGTTTGTTTTATGAAAAAGTTATGAATATAAAGAAAATGCAGCTGGCAAACAGAAATGCTCACGAGTAGCTGAAGCTCGAGCTCAATACGAGCTCGAGCCATGCAATACGAGCTGTGAATTTTGCGAATCTCGGCTCGAGCTCGACTCCTTTACACCCTTGAGTTCGAGCTCGAGCCATGCAATACGAGCTGTGAATTTTGCGAATCTCGGCTCGAGCTCGACTCCTTTACACCCTTATTTGTAAATAGATTCAGGTGGAGGAAAAAATACTCTAGCAATGGCTAAATTTCACTAATGTAGAAACCAGTGACTCCTCAACCAAATGACACCAAAACAGTGAGATACAGACCCGAAGACAAAAAGAAAACGACAACAAAAGGGGCTATAAATCAATCAGTGGCTGATATCAAGCACAAACAACAATAGATGGGGGAAAATCACTCAAAGGTAGAAGAATTAAAGCCCAAACAACATCAGTATCAAGCCAAGAAGTAGTGGCAGAATTAGCCAAGATAGAAACTAAGAATAGTAACTAGGGTAGAAGAAAAATGGAAGTGGTAGGAAGAAAATTGTGGAGAAGAAAGAAGCACTAGATGAAGGAGATGGGTCATGGGGATGCAAAAGAGGAATAAGACTTACAACTCCACAACAACAATCAGATTGTAACGATTCAACCCACAATATCGAAAGTATTGTCTGTTTTGGTTCAACTCATCCACATGAAGCTAAACCGAATGATTTTATCATTATCCATAAGTGTCCTATGAGTACTTCCCAAGAGGCCGCTCATCCCAGAATTACTTTCATCAGAGCAAGATTAACTATGAAGTTCCTAACACAACTCTGACACTTGTTCTGAAAAGGCTCTTCTAATATTTGAGGGTCCAAATTCTAACTTACGCTCGGAATATTTCCTTCCAATTCCGATGGGAGATTTGGCACATTCATGCATCTTCTTTCACTTAGAAGTATATCATCCTAGAAGCATGTCAGGAGTTTTCATTCTCCGGGCTTCATCGCCCCAAAAACACACCTCACCCTCATTAAATTCGGGATGTTACAGGCTCACCAGCTTCCGCTTGGTTTGTTTTTGAACCATACATCATGCTACAGAAGGTCTGACTCTGATACCATTTGTAATGATCTAGCCTAATATTTAAGGTTTTGTCTCACATGGTTCAACTCATTCCATATGAAGTTAAACTAGACGTCTTTTTCATAGGTGGCCTGCGAGAATGTCATTCATACTAGAATTACTCCCATTGGAGCCCGCTTATGAAGTTCTATGCCACTTGCTTTGAAAATATATTTGAGGGTCCAATTTGTTGATTAAACCCAGTAATGAGAGATTGTATTAATGCTTGCACCTCCTTTCACTTAGAGGTCTGTCAAGTGTTGTCAATATCTGGGCTTCACTACTCAAAAAACACTCCTCGCTCTCATCGGACCATCATCATTGGATTCATGATGTTACATAGGTATTTATAAGTCATTAGTGAACATCTAGTTCTTGGCCCGTTGAATCTCCGCATCTACCCCCCCCCCCCCCCCCCCTCCCGAACCTCCAATCATAATAGCCCTTGGGAATAGAAACCAAATTAAGAAATCGGAATAATATAAAATATTTTACTAGATTCAGCGAAACAAGAATCGTCAAGCCTCTATATAATCTAAATGAGGACATAATCCTAATTAGGCGGATCATTAGATATAAATCACTCAACCCTTATTACAACAAAAAAACCATGAATTAACTAAATATCTAAACAAAAATAAAACAAAGAGCATAAAAAGAAAACAAGTAGAGTCGTGAAATATGTCTACATCAGATACTGGCGATTGAAGTTGTGGTTTTGCAGTTGAAGTATCATGTGAACTCGATAAATGGGTTTGCGAGATATCACGGCTGAAAAATCGGGAAAGTCGCGATGCAAAGTTTGTGGATCAAGCGACCCATGAAGAATCATAAGGGTTGCATGTAAATCCGTAGGACATCTAAACAGTGAAATGGGGAATTGATTGGCGAATGCTTTTGAAATATGACTTGAAGTTGAACCCAAAAACCATATTAATTGAACTTGAATTTACCAAACAATTTTAAGCCTAATTATTTTTCTAAATATAAATATACATAAAATGATATAGACCATCCTTAATCCTTATTAAGCAAAATCAAAATCCTAAATAAAATTAAAGAACTAAAATTGTTCTCAAATAAATTATTCGTAACACAGCAATATCAAGGTTTCAAAACTACAAACATTAATGCTTGCATTGTGGGACTTTGCATGGAATGGATCTCTAATAGAGTGGCATTCTATTTGTTAATAAAATACTCAAATATATGTGGACCTATAATAATTAAACATCCAACTTGAACAAAAAAGGTAACCAAGCCACGTCAAACTAAAATTTACCCAAATTGGGTTCAATCCAAGTACTACCAAAAACTCAACATATTGATGTTCAGGCTGGTTTTGATTTGGGTTAGATTGAGGATAATTCTCATCAGCCCCAAATCCTAATAAGAAAGTGCACGGTATAAACTATAAAGGCACTATTGGAAACAAAGATCGAATGGACTGAGGTTATTAACATATTAAAATATTTCTTTCCTTATTTAGAAAAAATAAATTGTAAATGCTTACCTTTCCAAGGACTTGGATTTGAAGAATCCACGGTTGTTTGCTTGTCCAATAACTTAATTTGAGGGCGTGAACCTTTTGATATTTTAGCTGATTTGCGATTATATTCCCTTAAAAAGTTTGTCTTCGATTTGATCTTCATCTTAAATGCTGGCATTTGTGTATTATGGGCAGGTAGAAAATATTTGAGGAATATTAGCTGCAGAAAAAATAGACAAAATCATCATCATTTTGAGATTTTCATGGAGAAGGAGAAATTGGTATATGACTATTGACTACTGAGATAGATTATAGTAACAACGCTAATGGTGTGCTAGAGAACTGTACCACACAAATGGAAAATTTTACACACAAGATTCTCTAAACAATCTTCACATAATGTAAAACCAGTAAGTTACTTTGCTTCTAGCTAAATAAGGAAAATGTTCTCTACTAACTTTATGCGTGGTGGTCAATGAAAGAATTTGAAGGGTGGATAAAATAGAGGATTGTTACATCTTGACACTCTAGATAGCAAGAGACCATGGTGTACCCGTGATATCTTTTAGATGCAAGCAAGAACAATAAATTACACAAAATCTTTATAGCTTTCACTTCTGATGCTTTGCTTCTTTCATAGCATATCAAAAATTGTATTCTTCGAATTACGATGTTTTTCCCTTTTGGGTTAACTCATGTATTGATCATTGTAAGCTACTAGATATTAGAAATACTATCTATAAATTAGTGATGTATTCTCTGTGTTCATCTCATACCAAATCCATAGATAATGTGATTCAGATGTCAAGAAATGCGTAGCATTTTTCAAGAAATGCGTAGCATTTTTCAAGAAATGCGTAGCATTTTTCAAGAAATGCGTAGCATTTTTCAAGAAATGCGTAGCATTTTTCAAGAAATGCGTAGCATTTTTCAAGAAATGCGTAGCATTTTTCAAGAAATGCGTAGCATTTTTCAAGAAATGCGTAGCATTTATCAAGAAATGCGTAGCATTTATCAAGAAATGCGTAGCATTTATCAAGAAATGCGTAGCATTTATCAAGAAATGCGTAGCATTTATCAAGAAATGCGTAGCATTTATCAAGAAATGCGTAGCATTTATCAAGAAATGCATAATGCATCTTTCTAACTAAATCCCATAACTGATAATATAGATAACAGATATGACATCTATTATAAATAATAGAAGATAGATGTTATGGGCCTAGCCAATAACGTGTCGGAATCTCGTCGGAGGTGGCGGTGGAGGTGGAGATATAAGGGAACCGAGCTCACCCGAAGGAGGACGAATGAGAAGAAGGGGGAAGAGGGAGCTTGTGTAACATCCCCCAAACAGCTAGACCCCTAAGTTGGTTTTGTCATGACTAGGTCATGACAAAACCATAGGAAGAGCTCAAGATCTTGTGAACATAGGTGAGAAGGAGAAAACCACCTTGGTCTGCAAATAGCAATTTCCAGTTAGCAAGCCTAGGATTGAATTTAGGGGCCCCACCTTGAACCTTGGCCCCACAATATCATCCCTAAACCATTAGAGGTCTCCTTGAAGCACCAGTGACCCATTGGGGTCAACCTAAGAGGCCAATTTGACTAAAGTCAACATTAATCCTAAATTGGTCAAACTAGCTCAATTAAGGTCAATTAGCCTTCACCATGCCAAATTGACCATGCCCCTACCCTTGTATGGGTACTAGAATCCTAATGGACCAAAAAGCCCCATCATGGGGCCTCCAATTTGACCAATTTGCCCTAAACCTCAATTTGGTCAAAGTGCCCTAATAAGGGGCAATTCACCCTCACTTTGCCAAATTGACCCTACCTAGACCTTCCCAACCTTTCAGGGAAGTCAATGGAGCCCAAGCCATCCTTTGGGGTCAACCCAATTGATTAATTTGACCAAAGTCAAATTTGCCTTAATTTAGGTCAAAATAACCTAGTTTGCCCAAATTGGACCCAATCCACTTGGGCTAGGCCCAATTGGAGTAGCCCATTAGTCTAGGAGGCTGAGATTTACTCAAGAGTCATCCAATTTCTGGAAATGGTGACTAGGAGAGAGAAATTGGGAGTTTCCCCCAATTTGAAGAGAGAGAAAATGGCCATTAAAGGAGGATTAATGGCATTGAAGGCAAATTGATTCCCTCATTCATCTCCCCTCACCCTCCATTCATCTCCTCAGGCTGTTACAAGAAGCTTAAGGGGTTTTCCAGCCCTCAAGATGACTGAATTCAATGGATTTCACCATGGCCGAAATTTAGGCTTGATGGCCATTAATGGTTTTCAATGTTGTAACCTCCCCCTCTCCTAATTGATCCCTTTAAAAGCTTCAGAGGGCTGAGAGGAGTGTTTTTCCCCTTTTACTTGGAGGAATCGTGCAAAGGAGGCTCAGATCGGCAAGGAGCTCAGGAGGGAGATCGGCCATGGCCAATCAGATAACGACAAGGAACCACCACTCCACACAGGTCCGATCCGTTACCCCTCCCTTGGTGCTAGATCATATCATGATTTGGGGCTAGATCCGAGCTCAATTGGGCTCGGATTTCGCTTCCGAAAGGGCGCCCTCTTTTCCCTGCTCTAAAACCTAGATCCGACCACCTCCGGCCGGCCAACCACCTCCTATTGCCGGCCACCACCTCAACGGAGGTGGTGGTGGCATTGGCTGGCCGGAAAGAGTCGTAGGTGGCCGGAAAATCACCCCGCAAAAAGTCGCAGGACGGGCTGTCGCGAGCCGTTCAACGATCGGGGACGATGACGGAGAACCGTTGGATCTTTAATTTAATGTTTACTTCGTCGAGCTCTGTTAGAATTTCGTCGAGCGAGTATTTCGTTGAACGGGAGGTGTTCGACTTTCGTCGAGCGCTGTTATGCTCTGATTTAGTCGAGCTCCGCTGCGTACGGCTTTCGTCGAACGCAGATTCGTTCTGCTTTCGTCGACCGCAAACTTGATCTGCTTTCGTCGAATGCAGAGTTCGACTTTCGTCGAACGCTGTAACAGTTATTTAATTAAATGTTTACATGATTTCTGTTATATATTTTGCTGTACTTAGATTTAATTATTAAAAATACTTAGACCCCTCTACAGAAAAAATGGTCAACATCAAAGTTGTAGGCCTTGGAGTCTACTGTGTTTTAAAATTGACTTCACCCCAAAAGGAGTTCTGTAGCTCCCTGTAGGTCCATTTTGGTGTGGCTGGTCCCTAGTGTAGGACAGTCACCTTTTCTTGATTAACTTTTGATTGGGAAATGATATGGACTTGAGATTTGAAACATAGTCTACTTATACCTACACACACATCATATCCAAAGACGGGATTTTTAGGAGAACCTTTTTCTAAGGTTTTTGAAATAATTTCATAAATCATCTAATAATTAATTAGTGGGTCAAATGACCTCCAATGCCCTCCAAATTTTGGTGGGTGCTCCCTAGGGTTACTGTATGACCTTGGTAAAATTATCAGCCCAATTGGGACTGTTTTGTTTGAGTATTTTGTAAACCCAAGTTAGGACAAATAGGGTCAAAGTTAGGGTATGGTGTTTACCTTGGGGTATGGTGGTCAAAACTCATCACCATGTAGTGAAACCTTGGTAACTGGTTTAGGATCACCTAAAGAATCCCCATGAGTGGTTTAGGGTGGTGTAGAGGTGGATAAACCCTAGAATGCTAGTTTTATTCCTAGGTGTGCATTTAGAGCCTTGTGAAGGCCATGTGGTCAGAAGTCCCTGGTTGGTTATGAAACTTGGTGGATAAATTCATAGGGTGTAAATAGGCACTGGATAATTTTATAAGAATTTTAGGAGTCAATATTCCCTTTGAATTAGGACATAACCCCGTTAGGGAAACTTCTTATAAGAAACTTTTACATGCTTAAAATGTCTTGGATGATGATGAGACTTTGTTGGTGCCCTTATAATCATGGTTTAGACCTCTGGTAATTTTTGTGAATTTTATTAAATGATTTAATCAGTACTTCTTTCACAAGGCACCTGTTTTGATTTAGACTTAAGAAAAATATTTGAGAGTTCAAAACTCATTGTTAAATTGTGAAAATTGGTGATAGGACCTTTCTGGACATTAGGAACCTCTGTAAATTTTTATAGAATTTTTGAGGACTTAAATCAGTAGGCTACTTCACAGTTCATTGAATTTGAGGTTTTCTTAATTTAATTATTTTAGTGAGAAAATGATATTCTTAAATCCTGAAACTTAGTCAGTAGCTTTTTCTGGTGAATACAAGAGTTTGGTAATTTTCCCATAATTTTAGTGTTGATCTTTCTGGTAGTTCCTTCATAAAACTATGATTTTGGATAGATGATACATAATTAAATTAGAGGAGAATTTCTTACTGTAAAAAATATGATATGCTGTTTCTGATGTTATTTAGTCACCAAAGATTCATCATAATTTTTGGAGAGTCATCATAAGATTTACTTACACTTCATGTTCATTTCCATACTTGGCAGATGTTTGGAGAAATTAAAATAAATATTAATTAATTAGGTAAAAATATGATTCTCTAGAATTAGTCTTATAATATCATAATAGACCTCCAGTAAATAGCTTGGGTCAGTTGGATAAATATTTGGAGTACCTCTAGTTGTGAGCGTCATATAACTCATTTGGTCTGCGTATAGTAAAACTGTGAAATTTGAGAATCAAGTGGATCCTTAGGAGGGATGGGAGGTAAGTGGTTTACCTAGTTTAGTTGAGAAGGTATGATGGTCAACAAGAAGGATTATAGATAGTAAAGGTGTGCCTGGTGAGTTAGAGGTAAGTTGCACTCGGGGTCGACGAAAGATCGTCTTGAGAAGTCATAAGTCACTTAGGGTTAATCCAAGAGTAATGACGAGGAGGGTATCCTTACGGGTAGATACCAACAACACTAAGTGTCTTGAGAAAGGGAACTTTGGGGTTTCATCCCATTATGGTTCCTAGTACCGTAGCGAGCCCCTCACAGGGTAATCCTCGGGAAGTCCAAGATTAACCATAAATTGTAGGGATAAGTTGATGTACAAGATTAACTTAACAATACACACACCCACACCCCGTGGTTACGGGAGGTTAGTTGGTTTGGTTTTACGAGCGGTAGGCTCGGTGGTTGAAGCAGCGGATTAGTTAGTCCGGTGAGCTTGTGACTCAGTAGTGTTTGTTGGTACGGACGGGTCGGTCCAGCGAGCCGGTGGCTCGGAAGGTTTTTGATGACGGGCAGGTTAGCCCGGGGATTTTATGGCTTGGGATATAGTAGAACATGTTGCATGTGCATGAAGGTGGTGGGTCTTCGGTATTGGACGATCGTTCACACCAACGTCAATACGTTGACTCGGCAAGTGTGGAATTTGCACTTAGCCTTAAAAGTCTGGTGGTCCAGCCAGTAAGAGTACGCAGATGCTCCGCGGTTTTGCGTTGAGGCGTACGATAGGTCTAGGTTAGGTAATGTGAATACCAACCTAGAGGTGGGCGAGGCCCAACCCACCGCTTCCGTTAGCCACTACGGGAGTATCCTGGGAGTCTAGCTAGCTCCAAAAAGGGGGAACTAAAGGTCTATGCGCATAGAGTCGAAGTGGGTGAGTTGCACTTGTATGAACATAGCATAACTGCATACCTTGCCTGACATAGCATAAACATTGCATTTCAACCTCTACCCCTATCGTATAAGTCGGTTATGGGACTTCTTATACGATAGGTCTTGCTAAACGACCCCTTGGTCTATAGGTTTGTGTGAGCATTCCTATAAATCAATGGTTACTTTCATTTTATGTACCTGCTTTACCTATTGTACTTTACATATTCTTTACCTGCTTTTACTATGCTCTTTTACTGCTTCAATTATGTATATATACATGTGTAGTGTAAACATTCCCTATACCCCTGTCATCTGCTTTGATTATACCCCTTGTTGTCCTCCGCTTCATCCTTTCCGCTCGGTGCCTAGGAGTCACCGGGGGAGGGGTGGGGGATTGGCTTAGTCTTTTGACTAACGGTCGGTGGACCTTATCATTTTAGGAGACCACGGCGACGGAGTAGCACCAGAGGCCGGTGAAGACGGAGGCAGGCCAGTGCAGTACAGGAGCACAGGATTCAGGATCAGTGAGTGGTTAGGTGTTAGCTTCCGCGAGTGATCTTGTAGTGAGGATATGATGTACTGGGCATGAGCCCTTCCTTCTTCTTATTTATTGTAACCCTTGTTATCTTATTATTCAGTTATATCATGTGGACATTCTTATATTTTTCATGTCGATTCTGTGGACTTGTCTTCTTTAATGCACTTTTCTTTGTGATCGATTTGGCCGGCAGGATCGGCGTTTTGTAGTGGCGACCTTTCCGAGTGAAGGTGTCACCGCAAAGCGGCGGTTCTGGGCCTAAGACCCAGTGTTTGGAAAAAAAAATGGGGTCTTACAGCTTGCCCCCAAACCCTAGCTTGAGAGAGAAGGAGAAGAACTTAGAGAGAGGAAGAGAAGCTAGAGAGAAAAGGAGACTTAGTTTGATTCTTGCATAATTGCATTCATGACCTCATGGTCTATATATAACATTACATGGTGATACGTATTCTCATTGGAGAAAAGGAAATATGTCATGGGCATGCGCTCGGACGTTCGGCCTCACCTCACGGGAGTCTCTCAATGGCTTGTTTACTTTATTGTATTAATTAAGTATAACTTTATCCTTTGAGTATTTTTTCATATAGTGTGGAGCTCCAACTATATAAGGAGCCCTGGGGTTGGAGCCTTGGTATCTTTTGAAATCTTAGTGTTTGAGCTCTCTTGGAGAGTGGAGTGTCAAGGAAGACCCAGCCTCTGGATGCTTGGCAGGAGTTATCTCTTGATTGTATCTTCATGTTTGTTTAATGCAATGCAAGTTCCCTGTTCGCGTTCTTGATACGACTATGGTGTATCAACTGGTCCGACCAGCCGCTCTCTTAGGATTTCCTCCTGAGCCCTAAGATCCTCCTCTGTTTCAATTTCGTTGATCCTTCCACCATGGCCCTCCTTCCAAACGCATTCCACGTTCGCTGTGATCGCATCGACGCTGCCATCGATGACCTACTTGCAATGGCGCACGCGATTCGTTGTCAACTCCATCCTCCCACGCCAATGCAACTTCCGATCGGGACTCCTCCTCCAACATCAGTCGCACGGCATGTACCTCCAGCCGATCCGCCCAACAAGTCGCCCTTCTGGTTGTCGGCCCTCTAGCGCCATTGCAGCTTCCGACCAGGCCTCCTCCAGTATCAGCCATCGATCGGTACCTCCAGCCGATCCTCCCAACCAGTCGCCCCTTCTGGTTTCCGGTCTCCTTCACGCACAGCGAGATCCCGTTGGTGTCGTCGCTTCGCCCATTGAACGCCCAGGAACCTACTCGCAGCTATCGTCGACGGTTCCTACGCTATCTGGGCACGCCATCGCCTAGTACAGCGACATTCTCGACCCCACTCCAGTGCGTGCCAACCCCTCCTCTGCCCCCAGCGAATGCGTCTATCTATCCTTGTGGTCGATTTCTCGCCTGCTTGCATCTTCGACGAATCTACACCCCTCGATTTTCTCTCTCTCTCTCTCTGCAGTGATCACGGCCCCCCCATACCGACGTGTGTGCCCCCCTTTCGGCTCTCCCTACAGCGTTGTCCTGGCGCCCAATGCCCCGCCAGTTCATGTTTCCTGTCAGCCTCTATTTCCCATCGCCGTTGGGTCCCCCAATCACTGTGGCAATCACTCAGCTTGCCTTATCTTATTCAACTACTATGCCATCTCATCTTCACCATTATTTACATTTTCCTTGCCTAGCAATTTCCCTTCATTACTATGTTCCTTTCCCTGGGCCCAATCCAGCAACCATAGTATCAGGCCTGGTCTATCCGACCCTTCCACTTTGCTCCACTTGCTCTCATCCCACATGAACCGTCCACTTCATACAGCTACCACGGATAACAATTCGGGTGGACGCCACAGCATCATCATGTTCTTTGGCCTTGCAACGATCATTCAAGCCCCCGACCACCTTCTTCAAACCTCCGTTCGCTCGTTTCAACTACGACTGATGCCCTGGCCCACCTGGCGCGCACCTACCGCTGTGGCAGCCATACGGTCTGGCCCACCTCGCTCGACCATGCGGGCGAGCTCTTTTGGGGGCCCGTCATGGCTTCACCTCTCGGATCGTACCATGTCAAGCTCTACACCAATTTCAGTCAAATTTACCATAGCTCTGCCACACCCAGACCGACACAGAGGCACTACGTTTCTAATGTTTCACCAGAACCGCCCACCAGAGGAGCCGCCCAAGTCTCCACGTCGCGCTCATGGGACCCTTACCGACTCAACCTTGAGGACAAGGTCAATTTTCAAGACGGGGGTGTTGATACGTATTCGTATTGGGGAAATTTGTCACGCGAATACGCTCGTACGTTCGGCCTCACCTCATGGGAGTCTCTCAATGGCTTGTTTACTTTATTGTATTAATTAAGTATTACTTTATCCTTTGAGTATTTCGGCATATAGTGTGGGACTCCATCTATATAAGAAGCCATGGGGTTGGAGTCTTGGTATCTTTTGGATTCTTAGTGTTTGAGCTCTCTTGGAGAGTGGAGTGTCAAGGAGGACCTAGCCTCCGGATGCTTGGCAAGAGTTATCTCCTAATTATATATTCATGTTTGTTTAATGCAATGCAAGTTTCCTGTTCTTGCTCTTGATACAACTACGGTGTATCACATAGTGGCATAAAGCATAATAAGTCCGAACATTTGGACTTATTATACAGTACTAAAAAGGCATAATAATAAACCGACACGCACATGATAATTAAAAGACGCAAACATAAATTGAAACATGCATTGAAACCTAAAAGACGCAAACATAAATAATTAAACCGGATACCAGGCCGTGTGGGATTATAACGACTCACCCGTCCTTCAAATTGAACATTCCCCCAAGCTTAATGGGACATGGATGGGCTGGTCATCTGGCTCTTTGATTTCCCTCCAGAACAGCTCCCGATAGCGCGTCCTTGTAGCGAAGACAACATTAAGCAATAGGTCATCATTGTGCTTATAAATTTCAGGAAGGGCCGCAGGGATTTGGCGTGGCGGAGTCGCTTGCAGAGGGAAAATTGACGGGAAAAATATTTGGCGTCGGAGAAAGTGCGTCGGCGGGCGATCGAGGAAGACGGAGAACCCTGCTGACTGGGAGCCACGGAGATCGGGAGTGGCAGTATCGGTTGGGGGCGGTCGTCAAAAGGAATGGTTCTAGAGGAGCCGACGGAGCAGGTGGTCGGTGTCGTGGTTGCAGAATGGAGACTGCGGGGACTGATGGAGGCGGCACAACTTGCGACAGTATCACTGTTGGGCTTAGAGGAGACGATGTCAGTTGTGTGAACTGCGGGGAGGGAACAACTTGAGGTGATGGTGGAGTGATAAGAACTGCGGAGATCGGTGGAGCTTCTTTGGGCGTTGGTGAGATCGATGATTACTCTGGTAGGATCAGTCCCCCTAAGTATCATGACATTTTGAGTCTGTCAATACTGGTGGTGAGTCATGAAATCGCGACTTGATGCGATGCCAACATCTCCAATTAGGGGTGTAAACGAGTCGAGCTCGAGTCGAGCTTGGCAAAAATCCCAAACTCGAGCTCGAGTTCGAGCTAAATATTTCGAGCTCGAGCTTGAGCTCGTCGAGCTCATCCTGCTTGGCTCGAGCTCGAGCTCGAGACCAGTATATTGAGCTCGAGCTCGAGCTGCTCGCGAGCTTTTTGCTCATGAGCCTATTATATATATATATATATATATATATATATATATATAAAAATACCAAAAAAAAGCTCGTGAGCCGGCTCGCGAGCTCATGAACAAGATTAATCGAGCTCGAGCTCGAGCTCAACTGGCTCGAGTCGAGCTTTTTTCGAGTCGGCTCATCGAGCTCACGAGCTGGCTCGACTCAACTTCAATAACATCGAACTGAGGGCATCTTGTTCTGCAACACTTATCTTCATCTCGGAAGAATTAAGTAATTAATTAATCAATTAACTTGTAACTTAGGTGGAGCGGCTGCTTTAGGAAGGAAAAGATGAAATGCATGCTACTCGGGGGAAGCGAACCGTTGTTCTCGATGGATGAAGGCGTGCAGAGTGGGGCTCGAGGAATGTAGGGTAAGCTTGAAAATAGAGACCCACGACAAGCAGCTTGTTGTCAGTGGCTCTGTCTTTGGATGGCAAGGGCGTGCTCTTGGTTGGCAGACAGGAACACGCAAGGAGGCTTCGACCGAAGGCACGGGAGAAGGTGGCTTCGTTGATCTCATTGGATGGGGTTTATCCGTCCATGTTTGAGGCACATGGGGTTATCATTAAAGAAGATTGCAAGAATATTATTGATTATTGCAAGACTTCTTTACATTGGGCGCATTGGATTTCATCCAGCGACTGGGAGAAAGACCTTTCTTTTCTCTTAAACTTCAATCAAGACTTGTTCCACCATATCCCAAGAGAAGTGAATAGGGTTGCTAACTTTTGCGTTAAATTTGCAAAAAACTGTAATTTTATTTGGCAAAATCTTGATAATGCTCCTCTGGAGTTCCTTGAGCTTGTCAAGGATGACTTGGATGGCATATGTCCACTTTAGTCAGATGTTTTTTCAGTTTTATTTTTATTATGCAAATGCACTTTTCAAGGAAGGGGTCGATATCGCTGGATGGGGTCGATATCGCTGGATGGGGCCGATCATGCGAAGAAGCTAGTGAGTTGGGGAATGCTTTGATGAGGTCAGCGTCATGTGGCATCGATGAAGTAGAGCGCAGGGCAATGCTTTACGCGCGAGAGAATAGTCATCCAGTTGCTCGAGCCAGCTGGGAACAGAAACTAGTCGACCTACTGTTGGCTTGACCGGCCGTGGTTGCAAAGCACACGCGATATTAGGGACAACGGGATGCTACTACAAACAAGGAGCGGCTCGTTCTCACCGACAATTGGCTCTATTTGTCATAGAATCACTGGGATGGCCCATAAACAGTAAAGGGAGGAAGAATAAGGTTGCTTGTTGTGGAACCACAGGAAATGGAGGACCTAGATTTAATACCAATTTGTTATGGGCGTAGCCCGTAACGTCGTCAGAATCTCGTTGGAGATGGTTGTGGAGGCAGAGATACAAGGGAGCCGTGCTCACCCGAAGGAGGACGAAAGAGAAGAAGGGGAGAGATGGGAGCTTGCTCACCCAAACCCTAGCTTGAGAGAGAAGGGGAACTTAGAGAGAGAGAGGAAGAGAAACTAGAGAGAAAGAGATTTGGTTTAATTCTTGCTAATATCATTCATGACCCCAATAGTCTATATATAGTATTACATAGTGGCATACAAAGTAATAAATCTGAACAATTGAACATATCATAAAATACTAAAAATGCCTAATAATAAAGTGACTCGACATGATAATTAAAAGACATAAACGTAAATTGAAACATGCATTGAAACCTAAAAGACGTGAACATCAATAATTAAACTGGATAGTGGGTCATGAGGGACCATAACATCTAACTCGGCCTTCAAATCAAGCTTGTCCTCAAGCTCGAATGAGGTTTGAACGATCGTGGGCTTTAGGGCTTCACGCGCGACACTGGGGGCAGGGGGATGCTACTGCGAGCAGGGAGCGGCTCTTTCTCACCGACTGTTGGCTCTATTTTGGCGTGGAATCACTGGGATGGCATGTAAACAGTAAAGGGAGGAAGGATGGGGTTGTTTGACATGGAACCATAGGAAATGGAGGAACCTCGCTCTAATACCAAGTTATTGAGGGCCTAGCTTGTAACATCGTCAGAATCTCGTCGGAGGTGGCGGTGGAGGTGGAGGCGGAAATACAAGGGAGCCGAGCTCACCTGAAGGAGGACGAAAGAGAAGAAGGGGAAAGAGGGGAGCTTGCTCACCCAAACCCTAGCTTGAGGGAGAAGGAGAACTGAGAGAGAGACTAGAGAGGAAACTTGGTTTAATTCATGCATAATCTCATGCATGACCCCAATGTTTTATATATAACATTACATAGTGGCATAAAACATAATAAGCCCGAGTATTTTGACTTATCATAAATACTAAAAAGGCCTAATAATAAATTGACTCGCACACGATAATTAGAAGACGCGAACATAAATTGGAACATGCATTGAAACCTAAAAGACGCGAACATAGATAATTAAATTGTATAGCGGGTCGTGTGGGACCATAACAATAGACTTAGGTGATTTGGGCATGAACAACAAAGATTATAAATTCACTAGTCGGGCAAGTAAATAGAATTAGTGTTAAGAAATAGGTATGAGAAGGGGTAGACCAAAGGCAACATGGATGGATGTTATTCAAGATGATTTATGTATTCTAGGTTTAACACGTTGGGAAAAACCTGGCAGGATGGAAAGAAACATGAGGATTTAAAAAGTCAAAGAAAACAGTTGGAATTACAAACAACTCATGGTATACTGTATTAGACTGGTAGATAAAACTAATGAAGAAGGGTAGACATAGTGTAATATGGATACAAATTTAGCACTTTAGACAGCAATCAACATAAATTAACAGAAATTGAAAATACACAAAACCGACCACAACAGTTGAGGAAATACTAATGATATGTGTTAGGAAGGGTATAATTCTACAACTAAAGTTGACTCAATGATAACGTAACCAATGCACTAAATGTTGATTAACTGGGAATAAGTTCAAATGAAATTTTTCATAGCCCGTCTCGATCGCCAAAGACCAGCAAAAACACAATTGGATCCAACCTAAGTCAATTTTAAGAAGAAGAAAACATATATGACATTCGGGTCAGAAGAGATTTCTCGCGACCTGAATAGCGAACCTTCTTAAAGAAAACCGATTCCGTGTACATAAGCATCAATCCACGAACAAATAAAAACCAGCAGAAGATTTTTCCCGTAATAAAAGAACACTCAGAAATATAGAAACGAGTTCGGAAACAATTAAATTGGGAGAATTCACAGAAAAAATTGCTAGGGTAAGCGAAAAATGAAGGAATTGGGAGATGAGATACCTATTAGGAGCCCAATTACAAAGGAGATTGATGGTATGAGAAGAATCTCTCTCTCTCTCTCTCTCTTACTCCTCCCTCTTGCCCTCGTGCTCTCTCTCTCTCTCTCTCTCTCTCTCTCTCTCTCTCTCTCTCTCTGGCTCTGCCGCGAAGAGAAGCGAGAGGGAGAAGATACGAATGAGGGATATACCTCTTCCTCAGAAGGACCATATGAATAAAAAGTCCTGCTCTGCTCTTAGAGACTACACGAACGAACGGCCAAGATTTGAAATCGTTCATCATGCCGGCCGTGCTCATTGGCTGCTGGCGCTGACAAATGTAATCCTAGTCAGCAGTGCGCACGTGCGAGGCCGAGGTGCTTTTCAAGGGAGCTGCTCGTGATAACTGATAACAGCACTCAGCTTAAAGCGAAACATGTGCGCTCGGGTAGAAAATGCGCGTTCGGGCGGAAAAAAAATGCGAGTCCGGGTGAAAAATGTGCGCTTGCGAAAAAAATGCGCGTCCGGGCAGAAAATGCGCTCCCGGGCAGAAAATGCACGCCCGAGCGGAAAATGCGTGCACGGGCAAAAATGCGCGCCCGGACGGAAAATGCGCGCCCGGGCCTAAAATGCGCACATGGGCGAAGAAATGCTCACTCGGGCAGAAAAATGTACGCACGGGGGAAAAATTTGCGCTCGGACGGAAAATGCGCTAATTTTGTATCGAGATAAGAAAGTGTTTTTCGAAAAGGTTGAAAAGTACGGGACAAGTGACTTTTCAAAAGGAGGAGAAGAGAGTTTTCCGCGGTAGCTTTTCCCACCGATAGACAATTCAAACAGTTCAAAACTTTACAAAGGAGCTAAGAAACCCTCACAAACAGACCCTAAAGCTGGTTCAAAACTTTGAGCTGAGCCATGAGCTTAATGAGAAGAACTTCCATTTTTAACTGTTGGTCAATAATTCCATGAATCTTGCTTGAAAAGTTAATTGAATTTGTTCTTTACCTATAAATAAATATATAGATATTGGTGCTAAGAAAGATATACTCTATTTGATGGTGATTAGATTTTCATACATTGTGATGGTGAAAGTATCCTCACAGTTGACATCTTCAACATTCATAATCTAAACAACTTTTAATTTTAAAATTTTATTTCTTTTTTTAATAATAATAATATAGATTGAATGGATGATTATGATGTTTTTGATAATGTCATCTTCAAAAAAAATTCAATATATATATAAAGACTATATATATACGAGTGCCCGACACGGGGCTCCGCCCCTACGGCCAAGCGCGACAGTACCCGGCCGGCGATGGCGGGGCCCTCTGACGCGATGCTGTTGGGCGGTCTTCAACCGCATCCAAGGGGCTTCGCTCGCCTCCGCACGGGCTTCACCCGTGTTGGATGCGTCTGCGGGCTGCGCCCGCAACATATACATATGAGTACTCGAAATAACTGTAAAAAAATATACATCAATATTACAACATTTATTTTGTAAAAAAATACATATATACTTAAAAAGATTATTGTTTTCCTCTCTATTTCCCTCTCCGCCGCACTCTCTCCCCCCTCTCTCCTCTCTTTCTCTCTCTCCCACTCTCTCTCTCTCCCGGGAAGTTTATTTTTATTTTTTTTATATTAAAGATGTTTCAGATAAAACATGTGAAAGCTCCAACGGTGGAAAATGAAAGCACGGTAAAAGCATGAAGAATGCTATATTCACTTGTATAATAAAGATATATATATATTTAATTTAGCTTACTCTAGGTTAGTGGTCATATATGGTATTTCATTCATTTACCTTCTAATTAGAGTAAAGCACTTTAATGAGATTAAAAAAATTTGAATGAGAACCCATTTTTCAAACGAAGGAAGAAAATTAGAGGTCGAATCGATTTTGATTAAAATAGTATAGTAAAAAATAGCATAATTGCAATAAATTTGTTGACATAAAAATCACTTAATTTGGCGCTTCAATATTATAGAATTTGTAAAACTAATTGATGAATATGATGTGGCCATGGATATTGTAGGCGATCATTTCTTGCCATGTGTCCGACGGAGTTACTTATACTGACCTACAATTGACTCGATAACTCTCGCACATGCATATCCTACACAATTAATTCTCACATACCTATCCTACTCGTATGACACTCTCGCTGTGACCAACTAATATACCACGATATTCCTCCCACAAGGTGTTATTTTTGCTCTTACCAACGAATACATATCTGGCGGGAACTTGCTCGCACGACTTTGCGACATGTCTCTTGCAAGATATAACTTGTCATCTTTGGCAAAATCTTTATAATCTTTCATAATTTACTTCTCCAAGAATATTACGTGTCCTCGTGTCCTTTACCCACATTCAATTTAAAGATCATCCTACTAGAGGATAACGTACTCTTCAAAATCAAATATAATTTAACATTCTTTGTTAACGAAGTTCTAAGGATATGTGGTTAAGTCATTCTTGTTGCGACTTTGCTATTATAAATAGACCTCGTTTATTGAGAACAGGCATGGTAATTTCGGATACTTAAGCTAATAAAAAACAAGGAGCCTCATGAAGTTCGGGGTTGACAGCTCTTTACAAAAATCCTCTGATGTGTGGTGAGACCAACAGTGATCTCCATCGTCATTGTTCTCAGTCAAAGTAAGATCTTCTTTAGTTCACACACAATTCATGGTTCAACATCCTAAGAGGTGTGATGAGCATAGACACGGAGGTTGATATGAAAACTCTATTGCCATGTCTAACAACAACAATCGCCCGTCTGCTACGTTTGCTCCTGAATTTGTCATCAGACAAAAAAGTTACATTTATGCATCAAACTCTTAATTCTATCTCTCAAATTGTGCAAAACTTAGCCGAACACTTGCTGTCAGTTAGTCACTCTTCTCCTCAAATCCTTCTCGTCATTCTCACAACTCTCCATATGTAACACAGTGTCTACAATAATTGTATAATATGGGTTCGAACAGGCCCCCACAACATACACTCGTCACAAAACACGACATTAAAATAAGGTATAAACAAGTAAATCTCAATACATGATCTCTATTTGCACAGTGGAAGTAAAAGTTCTACAAATACTGCTCACAAACTCTAAATAGAACAAGTCCTTAGTATTATAGCCCATACAAAACATTTCCATGACAAATCAAGCGTACTTCGCAATCTACCTCGACACACGGGACATAACACCAATGAAAGAAAGTTTAAAAGATAAGAAGGGAAAACACTTCATGAGGCTATTTTCTTTTTGGGCTTTTCAGTTGGCTAGCGTGCACCTGCTTCCGATCCATATTATTGAAGCCAGGAAAATCTCGACTTCAAATGTTCGGACCTAAGTCAGCCTGAGGAAACTGATTCCGCGATCTGGCAATCTAGGTCCGAAGGCTAGAGCTAAGAAAGTAGAGAAAATGCCACAAATAGACCCCAGGGCGCTTTAGCAGGGAGGTCCCGCCACGTACCGGAAGTTTGGGAGAAACTTCCCCTCCAAAACCACAAATGACCGAGCTTGGTGCGGGGAAGGCACTGGCTTGATGAGTATCTCGTGTTGGATCTTGAGGCGCCCTTAGAGGGGGGGGGGGGGGGGGGGGGGGGGAGAGTGAATAAGGGTTTTAAAAACTTTAAACTTTTATAGAACACTTTTGATATTTTGGTCGAAGTAAGTTAAATCATAAGTAAAGAGACAATGAAATTTGAAATGAAATTAATTTTATTAAACAAGAAAAAACATGATTATCATTTATAAAATTGATTACAAAATGTGATTTCTATGACGCTAGAAATCGAAGCGAATAATATGAAAACTCTTTTTATTTTCTATACCGACTCGTATCCCCACGAACCAGTTGGCTTTAGCCGATCTCTCCCTAGATATGGCCTCAAGCCGCTCTAGCCAATCTATCACCAGAAAGGCCTCGAGCACCCCCTAGATCAACTCCCTAGACCCAGTCGCCAACACGAGGTGAATTCCTCCCTAAGTTCTACCTAGACCTAATCGCCAACATGAGGCGAATTCACGAGCCGATTACAAAGATAAAAATAAAAGACGAATACAAAAGACAAATATAAAAACTCCCTATGAGGTAATCTGAAGGAGACGCCGGAGAATCGCTGAAGATCGTTGAAGTCCAAACGTGCATTCTTTGTGTTGAGTTAGCGTGTTGATCCAAGCCTCCTTTGATTCCTCCTTTTGAAATATGAGCGGGAGATGTGTTGGTCTGGAAATACGACCCTCACAAAATTTCTGAAGTGCTGGAATATGGCTCTTGGCAATCAGTAATTGGAGAAGACGAAATCCACCAATTTATAGACTTTGAGCTAACGATGGCGTTACGTGCTAACGCTGGGCGTTGACCATGTATAACAACATATTGATGGCTCGGATCTTCAGAAGAGGAAGGAGATTCTGCACTTTAGGAATTGTTTTATTTTAGGCAATACTAACGCCGACGTTAAGGCTAACGCAGGCGTTGGGCAAATCATTCCTAAAGTTCCTCCTGCAATCACGACTGCTTTCTCCTTGCCAAATTCGTCGAACGGATAGCGCCCAGCGTTAAGACCTAATGCTTGGCGTTGAGTTTCTTTCTCCTTCTAATCAGCTGGTACGCCATTTGGTTGAACTGCATCTCATTTCGCCGAACGGCATCTTATTTCGTCGAACACCATTTCGTCGAACGACCTCTCATTTCGTCGAACGCAATTTCGTCGAACGACCTCTCATTTCGTCGAACGCCATTCCATTTCGTCGAACGGTAACTCATTTCGTCGAACGCATCTCATTTCGTTGAACTCCATTTCGGCGAACGACATCATGGCGGGAACAAAAGTTAACGACAGCGTTAAGAGTTAACGTCGGGCGTTAGCTCTCTTCCTTTCTTTTCAGCATGAGAACAAGTCCAGACCAATAGCAACAACCTAGTGTCATATATGTTCAAACCTGCATGCTAAAAACACAATGACAAACAAGATCAAATACAAGTAGGATTTGTTATTCTTAAATCAAAGGGATGCGGAAAACCATGTTCCAACAATCTCCCCTTTTGATAATAATAAATCCAATAGAGATAAATAAGATTCATAGATAAAGAATTTGTGTTTTTATAAAGATATATGACACTAAGCGATTATAAGATAATGATAAGAATTATAGATCATTTAAAAGTGCCCCCCTACAAAAGTGCTCCCCCTTAGTGTATGCACCCATATACTAGATACATGCTCCCCCTTAATCTAGTGAATCCTACTCTGTTTAATCAATATGATTTAGCACTTTATTCTCCCCCTTTTGTTATTGGCAAAAGAAGATGGAGTTTAAATTAAAGACTAGAGAAAGGAAGACAAAAGTTGGGACATAACTAAGAGAGGATTAAGAGTTTTGTGTAAACAAAAAGTAAGTCATGATCGAGCTAAGGGAGAGAGTAGCACAGCGGAAAAAATATATGATAAGCATGAAAGAACAACATTCCATGATTTTACCAAAGGAATTCTACCACTTGTTTTCAAATTAATTTTTAAGAAAGAATATTACTTGTTGAAAGAGATGCAATAGTGTTTGACAAGCACACGTGAAGAAAGACCCAAGAAGTGAGCATGATAAACCATGGTAAACGAAGTACATGACCAAAAGAGAAATGCGGAAAACAAAAACAAAACAAATAAGAGTAGTATTTTTGTTATAGTTTGACCATTCCAACAATATGTCTAAACTCTTCACATTTGAGCATTTTAACTTTGAAAATTTTCATAACTAATAGGCAAGCATAATTTAGCATATCCAAAAAGATAATATCTACAATGTAATCAATTCGTATTTCAAGTAAATAAAACATTGTAGAAATCATGCATTGCAATCTAGTGCTTTTACTTAAGTTTTTAGAGAATTATGTAATGTTTGCATTAGGATCCAATTCTCATGAGTGGAAGCTTTATGAAAAACTATGATATGTGCATAAGGTGTTTTGATAAAAGTATACAAGTGAAATAATCAAAACACATGACATATATAATGAAATAGTGACAGCAATATTAAGGATGCAATCTTATAATTACTTTCACACATCAAATCAAGAATAAAGTTTCAAGGCACAAATAATGAGTACAACAACCAAGGTGCTTCGCCCACAAAATGCTTATTAAGACTTATCAGGGAGCGAAGTATTGCTTTGGGGATCACATAAGCATTTGTATACAAATTTTATTTTAGTGATCCGGTGTACAAGTAGAAGTGATAACAAGAGATATGTTTACACAAGACACTTTGTTGGAACAACCCTATTACTGATTTGGGCTAGGATCACTATCTGTTTATTAGGACTATGTTGACCCCAATGTATAGTCTTAAGGGTCAAGGTTTTAGGCTGTTAGAACTTAAGAAAAGATAAGTTTTCTGCATTCGACGAACTACACACTACGTTCAACGAAATCGATCCTGCGTTCGACGAACGACATGCTCCTATGTTCGACGAACTTGCCAAGGTTCTGCGTTCGACGAACTCATTCTGCGTTCGACGAACTCATTTTGCGTTCGACGAACTCATTCTGCGTTCGACGAAATGCTCTCAGCGGTCGACGAAAGCTCGTCTTAGCGGTTAATGAACCTCAGTCTCAGCGGGTGACCAAGTCTCAGCGTTCGACGAACCTCCCGGTCTCAGCATTCGACGAACTCAGTTCTGCGTTCGAAAAATAAGTATCATTGGTTCAGATCGACGAAAGTTCTTCTCAGCTCAACGAATTCAATATTCCAGCTAGCTTATCAGATATTATCTTTCAGTTCGACGACCTCCAGCTTGAGATCGACAAACTCCAGATTGTGTTCGACGAAATTTGTTCAGATCGACGAATATTTCTCTTCAGCAGTTTATCTCTTCAGTTCGACGAACTTCATTCCGCGTTCGACGAACTCAGCTCTGCGCTCGATGAAATTTGTTATTTCAGTTCAGTATTTCAGACAGATTATTTTATTTCATTCTCTGAATTCAGATCTTTCAGCAACGACTCTATTTTATCAGATAAGTAAGGATTATATCTTTCCTTTTATTATTTTGAGAACATAGTCGTTGACATATAGATGAAAAGGACATTTTCATGGAAAAAGAAAAAGATATAAAGCGTATCAGATTTGCAGTACCAGATATATCTCTTCTGAATATTATATTCCTTAAATTAAGGGATTTGAATTTCAAATCAGTCAGAGATTTCAAAAGGAATAAGGAAGAAGATATACAGTATCAATTTACAGAATAACAAGATAGGAAAAAGAGAAAAAAAAGCTGTCGAGAGAAATACAAAAGAAAGAAAAATACAGAAAAAGCTTTCAGATCATCATCTTCCTCAAGCAGCACCTCAATCTCTGAGATCAACAATACAAATCATCTCTCAGATTTCTGCTGCAAGTTTCTAGATCAGATCTTCAAGAGCAACAAATAATCTGAGAAATCTTGGTCTCTCAGATTCATCAGCTATCAGGAAGATACATGAAGATACTTCATTCAAGTGAAAGCTCCATCCTCAACTGTCAACAAATTTCAAATCAAACAGGAGGAGCTTTACAACACCACATTCCACTAGAGTTTTCTCTCAGATTATTGACAGAGAAGAACATCTAAACCCTCTTTATCCCCTCTTGTACAGGGTTATAACTCCCTTCAAAAGTTAACCCCTTGGTGGCAGGGCACCTGAACAAAAACCTGTAGTTTGGTTAGATCACCTGATCAAAAGCTCCTTGGTGTTTGAACACCTGATCAAAAATCCATTGGTGATAGGGCACCTGATCAAAAACCTAGTGGAATCCTTCCAAGGGTGGTAGAAGAGTAGACGTACCCAGGTTTATTGGGGAACTACTATAAAATCCTTGTGTCCTCTATGTTCTTGTTTATTTTTATGTATTGTGCTGTGTGCTCTCTTTGTGTTTGTTTTTATTACTCACTTAGTACACATATATATATATCACTATTTTAATTCCGCTATAAAAATAAGTGAAAAAATTTTTAATACTCTATTCACCCTCCCTCTAGGGTAAATTTAACATCTAACCTCACTTTCAATTGGTATTAGAGGTTGGTTGATTCTTTACAGGCTAACACCTGAATCAAAAAGATCAATTAGATCTTAAATTTATTTTAGAGTTTTCTTTTGCTTAAAAACTCATGGCACAAAACAAAGAATATTCAAGCACAAGACCTCCTATGTGCAATCTAAGTAAGTTTGCACTATGGAAGGCAAGAATCAGATTGTACATGAATTCTATTGATGAAAATTTTTTTAATGTTATTTTGACAGGACCTCCTACACCTACAACAACAACAACTGCTGAAACAGCAACAACAAACAATGTTGTTCCACCACCTGAGTGGACAGAGGCCCAAAAGAAGCAGAGAAGTGCAGATGCCAAGGAAATGAATATTTTGGCACAGACAATGTCTGATGACATTTTCCAAAAAGTTGTGAAATGCACTTCAGCAAGGGAAATCTGGATGTCACTCAACAACATGGTTGAAGGATCAGCAGATGAAAGAAAAGATTGAAGATCTCACCTAATCTCCCAGTATAAAAATTTCAAGAAAGGAGAAAATGAGACAGTAGCTGATATGTACAATAGGCTCAGCCTCATAATCAATGAGCTGAAGACCTTGGACAAAGTGATCTCCATCACCGAGGTCAATGATAAGATCCTAATGTGCTTTCCCAACACATAGGACTTTAGGATTTGGCCAATCAAGGAAGCCAGAAGCCTTAATGAGATCTCAACTGAGAGCTTGTTAGGCAAACTCAAATCCTACGAGCAACTTATCAAGTCCAGAGAAGCTGAACAATCCACCTCATCTCCAGCATCCAAGAAGGAGCGAAATATAACTTTCCAAGCTACTGAAGAAGAAGAAAAAGCTCCAGGAGATATGGAGTTCATGAATCTTCTAGCAAAGAGATTCTATAAAATGGCTAAGAAAGACTTCAGAAAGAAGGATTCCAGATCAAGAGAAAAACCAAGGTATGATAAATCAAATTCTAAAGAAATTATCTATTTTGGTTGCAGGAAACCTGGACACATTCTGCCTGAGTGTGCAGAGAATTAAAAGAAGGAAAAGAGAAAAGTCAAAGAAGAAAATAGGCACTCCAGCAAGCCATCCTCCCACAAACACAAGCATAAGGGAAGAGGGTTTGTAGCTGAAACATGGAGTGAAACTGATTCAAAATCTTCATCTAGCTCTTTTGAAGATGAAGAAAAATCAAATGAGAATGACCAATGCTTGATGGCTGTCTATGACTCAAACAGTGAGTCAGAAAATGCATCTTCATCCAGCTCCAGTGATGATGAGGATGATGAAGAAGAAAAGAATTTTTGCGGCTATCAATGCCTCAGCAAACAACTTAGATGAATCAGAGGCTGACAATGATGCTGATCAGGTAATCTCAAACTTTGATTTTAATTCAATTGAATTCAAAGATGAATTCAAAGTTCTTTGCTTAGATTTAATCAAATCTGAGAAAGAGATAATCTCTCTCAGAAATAAGTTGGCTGAAATGAACCAACTAAGTGAATAAAATGCTATTCTTAAGAAAGATTTGGCTGTCTCCAGAGAACATATTATTCTCATTGAGAATAAACTATCTGAGGCTAAGAAATTTGAAGAATCCCTAAATGGGAGAAACATCAAACTGATGGACATCACAAGCACAGTGAATGCCAGATTAAGTGGCAAACTGGGCTTAGGTGCATCATCAAGTGAGCCACCTCTTATTAAGAAGAACATACTTTCTACACCAATAAAGTTCATTTCTTCCAAGAGCAAAGAGGTAGTAGAAGTAAATAAAAACATTTAGGCAAGGCTGTTAAGAATAAAGGAATTCAGCAGAATTCGTCGAACGGAGCTCGACGAAATGAATTCACTTCGTCGAACGGAGATCGACGAACTCTGAAGATAGATTTCCATTATATTTATTATTCGAATGGCGCTCGATGAAAGCACTTCACTTCGTCGAACGACGATCGACGAACTCACTTGAATTCGTCGAACGGAAAACATACAGAAAATCTGAAGAATTCTTATTCTTCGCATACTTTCAATCCTTTCACTGAATGGATAATTCCTCCAAGGAGATATCATCCACAAGGTTATAAGGATCAACCTGAGATATCTTTCATTTCAGAGTTTTGTGGAAAAACAAAAGGACCCAAGGTAGTCTGGGTCAAGAACAACTAGACTGTTTTCTGTTTTTGCAGGTACACAACTATCTAAACATAAAATAATATTGGTATCTGGATAGTGGCTGTTCAAAGCACATGACAGGAAACAAGCCAACTTAAGCAGCTACAAGACAAGGCTTGGACCCAAAGTGATATTTGGAGACTCCAACTATGGACAAACCAAAGGCTATGGACAGATCAAAGTTGGAGAAGTCACCTTCAAAGAGGTAGCTTATGTCAAGGGTCTGAAGCACAACCTCATCAGCATAAGCCAGTTATGTGATGAAGGTTATCAGGTAACTTTTAATAATTCCTTATGTCTTATTACGAATAATAAAAACATTAATGTGCTATCTGGTATTAGACATGGAAATATTTATTTAGTCAATTTTGACTCTGCCAATTCTGATATCTGCTTATTTAATTCTATAAGTAAAACAAATGAATTATGGCAAAAAAGGCCAGGACACATCAACCTTAGAACTATATCTAAGCTTTCTAAGGACAATCTTGTTAGAGGACTGCCTTCTGGTTCATACAAGAAGGAAGGACTCTGCAGGGCTTGTCAATTAGGTAAGCAAACTAGAAGTAGTTTTAAATCTTTATCCAAGAGTGATTCACCTAGTATTTTGTACTTACTGCATTTGGACCTTTTTGGACCCACTGCAATACAAAGTCTAGGAGGGAAGCATTATTCTTTAGTTATTGTAGATGACTTCTCAAGATTCACTTGGGTGTTCTTTCTTAGGAACAGGTCTGACACCTTCAATGTTCTGACAGACTTTCTCAGGTCCATCAAGCTTGAGTACTCTACCCTAGTTGCATTGATCAGAAGTGATCATGGCACTGAGTTTGAATCTCTTCTGATGAGAGAATTTTGTGGAAAAGAAGGTATCAGGCAATGTTTCTCTGCTCCTAGAACTCCTCAATAAAATGAGGTAGCTGAAAGGAAAAATAGAACCCTAATTGAATCAGCAGCTACATTGCTTGTTGATGCAAACTTGCCACTCTCTTTTTGGGCAGAGGCAGTGAACACAACTAATTATGTGTTGAACAGAAGCCTGATACATAAGCTTAAGGGTAAATCTCCCTATGAATTACTCAAGAATAAAAAGTCTAAGGTTAACTATTTTAAGATATTTGGCTGTAAATGCTATGTGCATAATAATGATAAGAAGTATCTGAGGAAATTTGAAGCAAAATCTGCTGAAGGTATATTCCTTGGATATTCTCTTTCTAGTAAAGCATACAGAGTTTACAACAAATCTACTCTTAAGATAGAAGAGTCCATGCATGTATCTTTTGATGAAACTAACATGTTAATTGAGGAGAGGAACACCACCTCTACCAAAGATACTTTGCAGGTACTAGTTCTATGTAAAGAGCTTAATGGATTGGATCTACAGAAAGAAGATTCTGTACTTCCATCAAATGAAATAATTGAAGACAGTGAAGAAGAGGATAATCTAGATCTTACTAACAATTCAAATCAAATGACAGCTGATCATATCCCTCAAGTGGAAACTATTGCTGAACCAACTCCAACTGTTGACCACATCACAGTTAGAGATCATCCAATATCTCAAGTGATTGGAGATATTTCAGCAGGTGTTCAAACAAGGCATCAACTACACCAAAATCAGATGCACACTTGTTTCCTATCCCAGATTGAACCTCAATCCATAAAAGATGTAGAACAAGATCCAAATTGGATTCTTGCAATGCAAGAGGAGCTCAATCAATTTGAAAGGAACAAGGTTTGGGATTTGGTTCCAAGACCAAAAGACCATCCAGTCATTGACACCAAGTGGGTCTTCAGGAACAAGCTAGATGATCAAGGAACCATAGTCAGAAACAAAGCAAGATTGGTAGCCCAAGGATATTCACAGGAAGAAGGAATTGACTATGATCAGACCTTTGCTCTTGTTGCAAGACTTGAAGCTATCAGGATTTTTCTGGCCTTTGCTGCATTCAAGAAATTCAAAGTATACCAGATGGATGTGAAGAGTGCATTCTTGAATGGAGGCATCAAAGAAGAAGTCTATGTGGAACAACCACCAGGTTTCATCTCTCCAACCCACTCCTCTTATGTATTTAAGCTCAATAAAGCTCTCCATGGTCTCAAGCAAGCTCCTAGAGCATGGTATGAGACCTTAGCTAATTTTCTTTTGGAGAACAATTTCTATAGAGGCATAGTTGATAAAACCCTATTTTCCAGGATACATAAAAATCAAACTTTACTAGTTCAAATGTATGTAGATGATATCATATTTGACTCTACTGATTCAAATTTATGCAAAAGTTTTCTAACCTAATGCAATCTAAATTTGAAATGAGTAGTATGGGTGAGTTATCTTACTTCCTTGGTCTTCAAGTGAAACAAACTCCAAATGGCATATTCATATCACAATCTAAGTATGCTAAGAAATTAGTGAAAAGATTTGGTATGTCTGATGCTTCCACTATGAAAACACCCATGCCCTCAAATGATGTTGTTGACAATGACGAATCCGGGAAACCTGTTGATCAGAAAGTATATAGAGCAATTGTTGGCTCATTACTTTATTTAACAGCAAGTAGGCCTGATATAATGTTTGCTACCTGTATTTGTGCTAGGTTCCAAGTTAACCCCAAAGAATCTCACCTAATTTTATTAAAAAGAATTTTGAGATATATAAAGGGTTGTCCAAATCTAGGATTCTGGTATCCAACAACATCAGAATTTGAATTAACTGGATTCTCAGATTCTGATTATGCTGGATGCAGAGTAGACAGGAAAAGCACATCAGGAACTTGTCAGTTTCTTGGTGATAGGCTTGTGTCTTAGTTTTGTAAGAAACAAACATCTGTGTCTACATCAACAATTGAAGCTGAATACATAGCTGCAGGCAGTTGCTGCTCACAGATATTGTGGATACAAAATCAGCTTCTAGATTATGGTATCAATCTACAAAATTCAATTATATTTTGTGACAATACTAGTGCAATATCTATTGCACAAAATCCAGTACTCCATAGTCGGACTAAACACATAGAAATTAGGCACCACTTTATCAGAGATAATGTGGATAAAAATAAAATTTGCCTACAATTCATTTCTACTGATTTGCAAAGGACTGATATTTTCACCAAACCCTTAGATGAAAAGAAACATATCTTCTTTTAAATTAGCTAGGCATGATGGATGGAGATTCAATCAATTAAAAAATTAAATTTTCTACTTATCCCATCTTTTCATCGAACTGAGATCGACGAAATCTAGTCGTTCATCAAACAGAGATCGACGAAGTTGTAACACCCCAAAATTCATATAATTGGTTTCCATGAAGACCCTAAGAGCATTAGAGGAGTCCCATAGGGTTTTGGGGATGTTTGGGGGTGTTTAGGAAGCTTTTTAGAGAAGCTGATTTTTGACATGGCTTGCGACCCGACCATGTGCAAGGCCGTGTCCGTGAATTTTAAGCGTCAAACTTTGGCAGAGAAGGTCACGGCTAGGCACACGGCTGTGTCCCTAACCGTGTAGATCCACACGGCCATAGACATGGCCGTGTGCAGGGGTGTGTCTAGCTCCAATTTTTCCTGTGTGTTCACACGGCCGTGTGTTAAGCCGTGTACGGGTTTTTACAGCCCGTTTTAAGTTTAAATCTGAGCCATCCGTTGAGTTGTGAGGAGATCTGATGGTGGGAAATATTTCCTAATGGCTTAAGGTCGGGAAATGAGGGTTTAGAACCTCATTTCACCCACCCCACTCTCTCTCTTACCTTTGAAAACCTAGAGAGAAGGAGGAGCCATTTTCCCCCATTGAAGGAGCTCCAAAGCTCGGATTCGCAAACCGAGACCGGATTCGCGGAGAAGAGTCCGCTGCCATCGTTTCCCACTGAACAAGTTTTGTTCCATGGCGCCGAAGCGTACTCCAAGGGTAACGATTCTTTCTCCTGGTCTTAGGACGTGTTCTTTGTCCTCTCTTTCTTTTTCTATGCTTGCATGAGGACTCCCTTTCATCAAATGGGTGAAGTGTAGGATTTCCTCTAGTTCTTCGGAACTCCGGGTCTATTGTGTCCATCCCCGGCATATTGCATTTAGAAATCCGGTAGTCGTGCGGATTTAGGCATTGTGTGTGAAGCTTATTCGTGGTCGTGAGCCCGAATCGGTGATGCTTGATTTGGGATGTTGCATTTAGGTTAGGCCTAGAATGCGTGCCGGAGAATGACTCCGTGAGATCATCTATAGTATTGCAGGACTTGAGATTAGGCGTCGTGTGAAGATCCTAACGAAAGCCCCTTGCTTGGAGAGTGGTGGAATGCAAACCTTCACCACGAAATTGAAGTGAGTCGTTTGTATACCTCCTTCGTTGGTTGTTCTAGTGAAGCATAAGTCCACTTGGTTGGTTTAGGTGCGTAACTTTTTGTGATTGGGAACACCCGTCAGTGTTTCCTTGCGAACGGGCCGAGGTAAAGCTACACCCGCATCGTTGTTGTTAACGCGATGATTTGAGCAACGGGCACAAGCTTGAACCGAACCCACACCATGAGTATCGGCGAGAGGGGGAAACCTCGGGATGCTGTGTGATCATGGGATAGACCTGTTTGGGAGGGTTCCTCCAATAGGTAAATGCTCAAGCGTTCACTAAGCTCTTTAGTTTAGCTGGTTACGTGTGGTCGTGAGAACCCGCGGTTGGTTTTGGATTGATATTATGATTAGCCTCATGCGTTGCTTAGGCGGTTGTTGGGAACCTTCGGGTGAACCCAACCAACATCATGTGCATTCCCAGGATCAACTCTATTTGTTGCTACACCTAGAAGATTGATTGTGCTTGAAACCTCACCTTGTGTAGTTTGCACCTTCCTTAGTACTACTTGCTGCTTGTACGACTTGTTGCAGGGAAGAAGCTCTGCCACCCCGAGAAAGGGGTGGGGTCGTTATAATTTGGTCAGCGGTGCTGACCGTTGCTTTGTTTGCCACCTCTTGGTGGAATCTTCTTATGCAGGTGCAGGTGAGCCTAGCGGGAAATAGCGGGCGGTGGCCCTTTTTGCTGCGTTGGCCCTCGAAGGCCAGCCTCTTTTCTGCTTTTCATGTATTGCCGGCCTGCGTGCCGAAGTATGTTTTAGGGAGTTTTGTACATTTTGGAATGTAAGGCCTTAAGGCCGTAACTCTACACTTTATTGCTTCATTCCTGTGATAGTGGACTATTCTGAAAGAAATGTTAAATCTTTATGCTTCCGCTTATGTTTAGTATACTCTGGTGTAGTTCTTTTCTGTATATCTCCTTTTAACGCCTAGCTAGTGTGGTTAGTATAGCATGGGGTCCCGCCGGACCTACTGTTATATTATTCTTACTGGAAGGGTGTTACAATTTGGTATCGGACTTAGGGCGTCGATCCGTAGTTTAGCGAATTCGGGACGAATTCCTTTTAAGGGGTGGTGTGCACGGGATGTGCATTCACCTAAAACGACAAAAAACTAATAAGAATGTCCACTTAGGAATGGAAAAACATACTTGTTTGCGGAACCTGAGCTTCCATGATTGTTGTTTGCTATGTTTTCGGTCACTAAATTGTGTATTGCACGATTATAGGTGACTAGGAGTGTTGCGGGGCAGTCTCGACCCCGTAACTCCGCTGAAAGTAGTGCATCGGCTGAGGTGCCAGGGACCACTCCTCCTCCTGAGATAATCAGGTTAATCGCAGAAGCTGTCTTTGCAATGATCAATGCTCAACCTCAAAGTCTTGCACAACCTGCTACGCCTATTACAGATGCGGCCCCGGTGATCGAACCTGCAGTGGAACCTGCGCTGGAACCGAGGATGGAGACCCCTGTGCCAGTGGCTGCAGTGGAATCTGCGGTGGTGCCAAGGGTGGAGCGTCGTGTAGAGCGTGTAGCTGTTGCGCGAGCACGTGATCAACAACTGCAACACTTTCTAAGCTTCCACCCTCCAACTTTCTCGGGGACCGGATCCCCAACGGAGGCGGAGGACTAGCTGTCAACAGTTAGAAAAACTCTAAATGCGACAGCAACAGAAGAAGCTATGATGGTCACCCTAGCCACCTTTCTCCTTAACGTAGAAGCAGAGCTTTGGTAGGCCGAACAGGAAGCGCATAAGTTTGGAGGTAAGGATATTACCGAGATCACTTTGGCGGAGTTCTCAAAGTCGTTTCTTCAGAGATATATTACCTCTGCCCAACGCATTGCGTTGCAGAACCAGTTCTTGAAGTTAACTCAAGGCGATAGCTCGGTGGACGAGTACTTGCATGAGTTCACTTGATTGGGCCGCTATGCGGGGTTTTTGGTGGAAGATGAGGAAATGAAGACGAACAAGTTTTATGAAGGTCTTCGGGATGAGTTGAGGCTGCTCCTTGCAGGCCCAATGACGTTTGGCTTCTATATGATGGTGCAAAGCGCCAGATCTCTGGAGTTAGACATGAAGAGAGTACAAGCAAAGGGCGTGGCAAAGAAACCTGAATTTCATGCGTCGACCTCTCAATCCAAATCAGAGTTCAGGAGGAACAAATGGAAGTTCAAGTCTGCGGAACCAACTCGCTCAACCGTGTCGGGAGCTACGACTGCACGTGGTCCAATTACATGTTTCACTTGCGAAAAGGTGGGACACAAAGCAAACGTGTGTCGCAGTGGTCCCCGAGGACAGAGAACCGAGCGATGGACTATGCTCGTGCTGCGGGTCATGCGGAAAAGGGCAAAGCTGCGGAGTCTGCTGCTTCCTAGAATATTCCGACCCAGCCGAGAGTTTACTCGCTTGGCCAGCAAGAAGCCATACGACAAACGGATGTCGTCACAGGTATGAATTAAATGTTAGATTTTACATAGCTATGTGTGATTAATACTGTTGTGCGACTTTATGTTTGATTTGTGTGCAATTAGGATTCGTCCTAATTTTCAACTATCCGGCGAGAGCTCTATTTGATACGGGAGCATCACACTCTTTTCTGTCTACGGGCTTCGTGGTGCGAATCAGAGTGCTGTCAACCTTAGCAAAAGATAGATTGGAGGTAATGCTACCTAACGGGTCTCGCATGAGTGCGGATAGGAAGAGCCATGTGAAGGTGCGGATCGAAAATCAGGATTTCGACTTGGAAGCGTCGTTATTACCGTTAGTTGAATTTGATGTGATCTTCGGCATGGACTGACTCTCAGAGCAGCGAGCATGCATAGATTGCAATTCAAAGGAGATCACTCTGGGAAAGAACACCGAAGACGAAACCACGTTCGCAGGTATGCGAGGAGCGAGCAAGACACTGATGTCTGCTCTCCAGGTGGTTAAGGCGGTGAGAAAGGGCGCGGAATTGTTCTTCACTCTGTTGGAGGTGTCAGATCCAAAGCCCAGGTTATGCGATGTCCTAGTTGTAGCGGAGTACGCCGATGTGTTTCCTAACGAACTCCCTGGGGCTCCGCCTCAGCGGGAGATTGATTTCTGTATTGAGCTGGTGCCAGGTGCCAAACCTGTGGCCCGCTCACCGTACCGGATAGTGCCAAAGGAATTGGCAGAGCTGAAGGTTCAATTGCAAGAGCTGCTAGATCAAGGCTACGTACGTCCAAGTTCATCGCCTTGGAGTGCACCGATCCTCTTTGTGAAAAAGAAGGACGGGAGCTTGCGTCTATGTATAGACTATCGAGAGCTGAATAAGTTGACCGAGAAGAACTGATACCCGATTCCAAGAATCGACGATTTATTCGACCAACTGGTTGGGTCAACGGTATACTCTAAGCTAGACTTAAGGTCCGGCTATTACCAACTGCGTATAAGGGAATGTGACATTCTAAAGACAGCGTTCAGTACCCGCTTTGGGCACTATGAGTTCACCGTTATGCCGTTCGGTCTATCTAATGTACCGTCGGTATTTATGGACTTAATGAATAGAACGTTTCGAGAGTATTTGGATCAATTTATGATCGTCTTCATCGACGACATTTTGGTATACTCTCAGTCAGAGGAGGAGCATGCAGAGCATCTGCACGCAGTTTTGAGCACCCTGAGGAGGAGTCAATTATATGCCAAGTTCTCCAAGTGCGAGTTTTGGCTATCGTCAGTAGCATTCCTGGGTCATGTTGTTAGTGGGGATGGAATTGCGGTTGATCCGTCGAAAATAGAAGCGATCAGAGCGTGGCCTGTGTTGAAAAACGTAGCGGAAGTCCAAAGTTTCTTAGGACTTGCCGGCTATTATAGGCACTTTGTGGAGAACTTCTCGAGGGTCGCACTCCCTCTCACTAAACTGACTAGGAAAGATCACAAGTTCGACTGGTCACCCGAGTGCGCTCGAGCTTTTGAAGAACTGAAGAGCCGTCTGACCATGGTGCCCATCCTATGCTCGCCATGTGGTATGGAAGGCTACAAAATTTTTAGTGATGCCTCGGGGAGTGGTTTGGGTTGCGTCCTAGTGCAGTTCAGGAAGGTAATCGCCTACGGCTCCCGACAACTGAAGGTTCATGAAAGGAACTACCCAGTCCATGATTTGGAGCTAGCGGCCGTGGTTTTCGCCCTCAAGCTTTGGAGGCATTACTTGTATGGCGTGAAGATCGATATCTTTACTGACCACAAGAGCCTCAAGTACCTGCTGTATCAAAGGGAGTTGAATATGCGTCAGAGGAGGTGGATGGAATTCCTTGGTGACAACACCTTCGACATCAAATATACTCCTGGTAAGGGAAATGTAGTTGCGGACGCGTTGAGTCGTCGGGCTCCTGCTCAAGCAAATTGGATTTTGATGCACGATGAGCGTCTAATCCGCGAGCTAGAAGTTATGGAGATCATTTGTGTCGATAGAAGAGCGTCTCCTTCAGCATGTTTGAACTGGACGGAGGTTCAATACGACCTCGACGACCGAGTTTGACAAGCATTGGAGATGGATGAGAGCATGAAACGCTATAAAGCGGAGACCGTTGATGGGTCAAACGCTGATTTCTCTTTCGAAGATGGCCTTATGTGGAAGAATGACAGATTGTGCGTCCCAAATGTTGGTACATTACGGGCGGAGTTGATGTACGAGGCTCATCATACCAAGTACTCGATCCACCCTGGGAGCACGAAAATGTACATGGATATGAAGAAACTCTTCTGGTGGCCGGGTATGAAGAAAGACATTGCCCTCTACGTGGCCAAGTGTCATACTTGCGCGTTGGTGAAGGTGGAATGTCAACGTCCCGGTGGGTTTCTGAAGTCATTGCCGATTCCGGAATGGAAGTTCGATGATATTTCGATGGATTTCGTGCACGGATTGCCAAGATCGCAACATGGAAACGACGCCATCTGGGTGATCGTGGAGCGATTGACGAAGGTATCACATTTTATTCCGAACCGGAAGGATGATTCTGTGGAGAAGCTGGCAAAGTTGTACGTTGCACGGGATTCCCCGTAGCATCGTCAGTGATCGCGATGGGCAGTTCACATCAAATGATTGGAGGCTGTCATCAATTATTGGGTACCAAGCTAAAGTTTAGCACGGCCTTCCACCCGCAAACGGATGGACAGACCGAAAGGACCAATAGGACGATGGAAGACATGCTAAGGATGTGCGCCCTGGACTTCGGCAAGAGATGGGAAGATCATCTCTATATGATCGAGTTCGCCTACAATAATAGCTACCAAGCCAGTATACAGATGGCGCCCTTCGAGGCCCTATATGGTAGGAAGTGTCGTACGCCGTTGTCTTGGGCAGAAATGGGCGATACTAAACTATTGAAGCGAAAGGATGTTGATGAAGCAAATACATCAATCCGGGCAATACGAGAGCGGTTGCTCATTGCCCAGGATAGACAAGCAAAATACTACAATTCGAACCACCGGAATGTCGAGTTCACCGTTGGCGACTTGGTTTACTTAAAGATCAAACCGTTCAAAGGAGTATTGAGGATCCGACGCTTGAAAAAGCTAAGCCCGAGGTACTTAGGACCGTTCGAGATCTTGGAACGCATTGGTGAAGCTGCCTACCGGCTTGCTCTATCTTCGGGGTTGAGTGGGTTGCATGATGTATTCCACATCTCTGTGTTGCGGAAGGCTGTAAAGGAGCCAAATCTTGTTGCTGCGGTCAGTGAAGTGTCGGTAGATGGTGGGCTAGCGACGAAAGTCAAGCCCATTCACATCGAATGCACAGAAGTAAAGCAGTTGCGGAACAAGTCCATTCGGATGGTAAAGGTCCGTTGGAATAATTGCGGGCGAGGGGAACTCTGTTGGGAAAGAGAGCAGGAAATGCTTGCGGAGTACCCCGAGCTATTTCTCTCAGGTACGACTTATGTTTGATTGCTTTCATATTAGAAATTTCGGGACGAAATTCTTTTAAGGGGTGGAGAGTTGTAACACCCCAAAATTCATATAATTGCTTTCCATGAAGACCCTAAGAGCAATAGAGGAGTCCCATGGGGTTTTGGGGATGTTTGAGGGTGTTTAGGAAGCTTTTTAGAGAAGCTGATTTTTGACATGGCTTGCGACACGGCCATGTGCAAGGTCGTGCCCGTGAATTTTAAGCGTCAAACTTTGGCAGAGAAGGTCACGGCTAGGCACACGGCTGCGTCCCTAACCGTGTAGATCCATACGGCCATAGACATGGCCGTGTGCAGGGGTGTGTCTAGCTCCAGTTTTTCCTGTGTGTTCACACGGCCTGGCACACGGCCTGGCACACGGCTGTGTGCCAAGCCGTGTACGGGTTTTTCCAGCCCGTTTTAAGTTTAAATCTGAGCCATCCGTTGAGTTGTGAGGAGATCTGATGGTTGGAAATATTTCCTGATGGATTAAGGTCGGGAAATGAGGGTTTAGAACCTCATTTCACCCACCCCACTCTCTCTCTTACCTTTGAAAACCTAGAGAGAAGGAGGAGCCATTTCCCCCCATTGAAGGAGCTCCAAAGCTCGGATTCGCAAACCGAGACCGGATTCGCGGAGAAGAGTCCGCTGCCATCGTTTCCCACCGAACAAGTTTTGTTCCATGGCGCCGAAGCGTACTCCAAGGG
The DNA here is from genome assembly GCA_033032865.1 of Dactylorhiza incarnata. NCBI lineage: Eukaryota > Viridiplantae > Streptophyta > Magnoliopsida > Asparagales > Orchidaceae > Dactylorhiza > Dactylorhiza incarnata. Next base: position 1,414,408 of record JAWHQI010000303.1, read on the forward strand.
TAACGATTCTTTCTCCCAGTCTTAGGACGTGTTCTTTGTCCTCTCTTTCTTTTTCTATGCTTGCATGAGGACTCCCTTTCATCAAATGGGTGAAGTGTAGGATTTTCTCTAGTTCTTCGAAACTCCGGGTCGATTGTGTCCTTCCCCGACATATTGCATTTAGAAATCCGGTAGTCGTGCGGATTAGGCATTGTGTGTGAAGCTTATTCGTGGCCGTGAGCCCGAATCGGTGATGCTTGATTTGCGACGTTGCATTTAGGTTAGGCCTAGAATGCGTGCCGGAGAATGACTCCGTGAGATCATCTATAGTATTGCGGGACTTGAGATTAGGCGTCGTGTGAAGATCCTAACGAAACCCCTTGCTTGGAGAGTGGTGGAATGCAAACCTTCACCACGAAATTGAAGTGAGTCGTTTGTATAGCTCCTTCGTTGGTTGTTCTAGTGAAGCCTAAGTCCACTTGGTTGGTTTAGGTGTGTAACTTTTTGTGATTGGGAACACTCGTCGGTGTTTCCTTGCGAACGGGCCGAGGTAAAGCTACACCCGCATTGTTGTTGTTAACGCGATGATTTGAGCAACGGGCACAAGCTTGAACCGAACCCGTACCATGCGTATCGGCGAGAGGAGGAAACCTCGGGACGCCGTGTGATCATGGTATAGACCTGTTTGGGAGGGTTCCTCAAATAGGTAAATGCTCAAGCGTTCACTAAGCTCTTTAGTTTAGCTGGTTACGTGTAGTTGTGAGAACCCGCGGTTGGTTTTGGATTGATATTATGATTAGCCTCATGCATTGCTTAGGAGGTTGTGGAGAACCTTCGGGTGAACCCAACCAACATCATGTGCATTCCCAGGATCAACTCTATTTGTTGCTACACCTAGAAAATTGATTGTGCTTGAAACCTCACCTTGTGTAGTTTGCACCTTCCTTAGTACTACTTGCTGCTTGTACGACTTGTTGCAGGGAAGAAGCTCTGCCACCCCGAGAAAGGGGTGGGGTCGTTATAATTTGGTCAGCGGTGCTTACCGTTGCTTTGTTTGCCACCTCTTGGTGGAATATTCTTATGCAGGTGCAGGTGAGCTTAGCGGGAAATAGCGGGCGGTGGCCCTTTTTGCTGCGTTGGCCCTCGAAGGCCAGCCTCTTTTCTGCTTTTCATGTATTGCCGGCCTGCGTGCCGAAGTATGTTTTAGGGAGTTTTGTACATTTTGGAATGTAAGGTCTTAAGGCCGTAACTCTACACTTTATTGCTTCATTCCTGTGATAGTGGACTATTCTGAAAGAAATGTTAAATCTTTATGCTTCCGCTTATGTTTAGTATAATCTGGTGTAGTTCTTTTCTGTATATCTCATTTTAACGCCTAGCTAGTGTGGTTAGTATAGCGTGGGGTCCCGTCCGGACCTACTGTTATATTATTCGTACTGGAAGGGTGTTACAGAAGTCATCTAGATCGTCGAACTGAGATCGACGAAAATTTATTTTTCGTCGAACCCAATTTTGATGAAGCCTGTTTCTGAATCTTTCTTTATAATCAAATCTTTTATTTTAACTGAATGCCTACAGAATTGTTTCTCTTTCAAGTTCCTTTGCACTTGATCTCTATTTTTATTTAGCAGGAACATTAGCAATATTTCTTCAAAAAGATTGCATCCTTCCCTACCTCTTCAAATGTCCCTTCTTCCAGGGGCCTAGCTTCAGGCCTTCCTGAAACTAAGAAGGGGGAGAAGTTTCTTGAAGAAGCTCCTTTTTTTCAGGGGGAGATACTTTCCTTTTGACAGGTGGAGGTGTTTTGAAGAAGCTCCATATTATGCAGTTTTTGCTAGGGGGGATGTTCTATGAACTAGGTAGGGGGAGAAAGCTGAAGAAGCTCCAGTCTTAGGGGGAGATGCTCTCAGGGGGAGATGTTTTATGAAAGAGGGAGATGATGCATGAAGAAGCTACATATGTTGCAATTTTAGATGCAGTGTTTGCTCTAGCTTAAATGCAGATTCAGATACAACTTTTGATATAGAAGAAGCAACAGATACAGATTCGGATAATCAGTTATTGCTACAGCTCAGATATCAAATTCAAATATAGCAGTTTCAAATGCAGATTGGTAGCAAAGCAGATTAAGAAATATTTTTTTGTTAAGAGCAGATTCAATTCAGACCAACAAATTCAGAAAGCTGAAAAATTTCAGATTCAGAACTTTTGTTTGATATAGCAGATACAGCTCAGTTAATCAAACCCAAAACTCAGAGAAAGACAATATCAGTTTCATAAAGTCAGAAAGACAAAAGGTTCTGATTGTTTGTTATTATTATTTCTGTTTTCAAATGTAATGTTTCTAAACTCAGAGTATCATATTTCTTATATATCTGCTGAAATATTTAAAATTTGTTAGATATATATGCTCTGTGTTTTGTTTGTTTAAATTTTTGTCAAATAGTGTCCTAACCCAAATAGGGGGAGATTGTTGGAACAACCCTATTACTGATTTGGGCTAGGATCACTATCTGTTTATTAGGACTAAGTTGACCCCAATGTATATTCTTAAGGGTAAAGGTTTTAGGTTGTTAGAACTTAAGAAAAGATAAGTTTTCTACATTTGATGAACTCCACACTGCGTTCGACGAACTCGATCCTGCGTTCGACGAACGACATGCTCCTGCGTTCGACAAACTTGCCAAGGTTCTGCGTTCGACGAACTCATTCTGCGTTCGATGAACTCATTCTGCGTTCGATGAACTCCTCTCTGCGTTCGACGAAATGCTCTCAGCAGTCGACGAAAGCTCGTCTCAGCGGTTGATGAACCTCATTCTCAGCAGGTGACCAAGTCTCAGCGTTCGACGAACCTCCCAGTCTCAGTGTTCGACGAACTCAGCTCTGCGTTCGAAGAATAAGTATCATTGGTTCAGATCGACGAAAGTTCTTCTCAGCTCAACGAATTCAATATTCCAGCTAGCTTATCAGATATTATCTTTCAGTTCGAAGACCTCCATCTTGAGATCGACGAACTCCAGATTATCTTCGAAGAAATTTGTTCAGATTGACAAAAATTTCTCTTCAACAGTTTATCTCTTCAGTTCGACGAACTTCATTCTGCGTTCGACGAACGCAGCTCTGCGCTCGACGAAATTTGTTATTTCAGTTCAGTATTTCAGACAGATTATTTTATTTCATTCTCTGAATTCAGATCTTTCAGCAACGACTCTATTTTATCAGATAAGTAAGGATTATATCTTTTCTTTTATTATTTCGAGAACATAGCCGTTGACATATAGCTGAAAAAGACATTTTCATGGAAAAGGAAAAAGATATAAAGCGTATCAGATTTGCAGTACCAGATATATCTCTTCTGAATATTTTATTCCTTAAATTAAGGAATTTGAATTTCAAATCAGTCAGAGATTTCAAAAGGAATAAGGAAGAAGATATACAGTATCAATTTATAGAATAGCAAGACGGGAAAAAGAGAAGAAGAAAGCTGTTGAGAGAAATACAGAAGAAAGAAAAATACAGAAAAAGCTTTCAGATCATCATCTTCCTCAAGCAGCACCTCAATCTCTGAGAACAACATCAACAAATATTCTATCAGTTTTTCTGCTGCAAGTTCAGATCTTCAAAAAAGCAACAAACAATCTGAGAAATATTTTATCTCTCAGATTTATCAGCTATCAGGAAGATACATGAAGATACTTCATTCAAGTGAAAGCTCCATCCTCAACTGTCAACAAATTTCAATCAGCAACATCACATTCTACTAGAGTCTTCTCTCAGATTATTGACAGAGAAGAACAACTTAACCCTCTTTATCCCCTCTTGTACAGGGTTATAACTCCCTTCAAAAGTTAACCCCTTGGTGGCAGGGCACCTGAATAAAAACCTGTAGTTTGGTTAGAGCACCTGATCAAAAGCTCCTTGGTGTTTGGACACCTGATCAAAAATCCATTGGTGATAGGGCACCTGATCAAAAACTTAGTGGAATCCTACCAAGGGTGGTAGAAGAGTAGACATACCCAGGTTTATTGGGGAACTACTATAAAATCCTTGTGTCCTCTGTGATTGTTTATTTTTCTGTATTATGCTGTGTGCTCTCTTTGTGTTTGTTTTTATTACTCACTCAGTACATATATATATATCACTATTTTAATTCCGCTATAAAAATAAGTGAAAAACTTTTTAATACTCTATTCACCCCCCTCTAGAGTAAATCTAAGATCTAACCTCACTTTCAATTGGTATCAACTTCACAATGCTCATTAAGACTTATTAGGAGGGTGAGTAGTGCTTGGTTGAGTTATCTTTGAAATTTTATTTCATATTATTGTAATAGCGGGCCTAAGGTCTCCGAATTCACTTGTTGTTGCAAACATTAATATTATTAAAATAACACTTCTATGTGTGCACAAAATTTATTTTTGAAAGATGGTGTAGGTACTTTAGACATACAACTTAATGTGTTGAAATGATTACACTACACATTCATGCAAGACTAAGATTATGAGCACATGCAGATTACCAAAGTAGTGAGTGTATAAATCATTGATTAACATAAAGCATTACTCATGCTTAGAGGCATGCTAGACAATCATTCACAATTTTCTATATACTATTTCATTGCACATAATCAGATTAAGTTCAAGGCATGAAGATAAAACAATGTTTAGGAAATTTGAAATTAAAATTAGACATTGAAGAAAATCCTTGTGAGCATGCCAAAATCAATTTTGACCATTGGAAACGAAATAACAAAGATGTTTGCTCTTGTGAAGTTTATAGTCAAACCATAATTTTGTAGAGTTAAAGCAAAACAAATAACAAAAACATATTTTTGATCATTTTGAATTATTTGAATTTTTTTTTTGTATTTTGGAATAAAAACAACAAAATTAGTAACAAAATAATTTGAAATCAGACAAAATAAACTGAGAAAAATCATTAGAAAAATATTAGAAATAGTGTAGAGAAAGCAGAATTTTGATCTAAAAAAAGGCTAACGCCTGGCATTAACTAGTTAACGCCGAGACAGAACGCAATTTTTAAGATTTTTAAAAAAACTTTTCTTTGGCATAGATAGTATGTATATAGACCTTCTTAGTGTAGAAATTTCAGAGAAGTTGAAAATGGTTAGAAGGCTATTTAAGCATGTTTTATTTGTTCAAAAATGGTTTTTATATTTTTATTTGGTTTTCATATATTTGTGTTTTACATGATCATTAAAGCTCAAAAATGATGAAATGATGAAATATGCAAAACACAAGATAAGCATGTTCGATCATTCTAAGAATGCATGAATAATATAATCATAAAGAGTGTATGCAATATGTATATGATATAGGTATGTCCTAGATTATAATTCCTAACTATATGTCTATACGCTAGCCCCGTACTAAGTGACGGATGGGCATGAGGAGCTACACACATGATGTAGGATGGGGTGTTAATCCCATATGCACACACTAGAGAACGCTCAACCTAGCACTCTTTCCCCCCAGTGCCTCGCAAGGCCCCACTAGAACCCTCCCCAGTTAAGGACAAGACATGACATAGATGTTAGGTCTTCTAATGCATACAATCCTATGCCCTCGCTATTGTGAGACACATAACATGGGTGGATGATCATGGACATCCAAAGCATTTTGTCCTCTGGATTGACTCATAAACTTTGGCTTATATTTAGGAATTTTAGAATAGTCATTGTAGTTAAGATAAATGATTTCATTGATTTTAAAGTCAAGTAATTTTCATGTTTCTTAAAATTTCATTATTCAAATTTTACCTTACCACATCATGGCATGATATAACCAGCCTAGGAATTTATTTCTACTTATAGTACAAGATGGTGCTAGAATGATTATTTTGAATGCCATAGAATTAATAGTGATGATGTTGCATGTATTCAATAAATAGAATTTCAATTTATGGACCTAGAATGAGGTGATGATTCAATTTGAATTATTCTTATTGCTAAAAAGTTGGTTCTAGGGTCTACATAGAGATGAGATACATGCACACTTATTAACTAATTCATTCATATAATGATAATGATCATAACCATATGTTGGAGGCAATATGATATTTTGTAGTTATGTTTAATATTTGAATTTAAAAGATCTTTTGATTTGCATGATTATTTTAAGCGATCATTAGTTTAAACACATAGAAATTTAGGTACTCATATTTTTTATTCATAATGATGTAAGTATTTAAAATAAAACAATTCATATTCATCCATTTCAATATATTAAGGAGAAAGATTGTATGGTGAAAATGAATATAGTGAGAAACTATTTTTGGTTATTTTTGAATGGTTTTATAAATTTTCTCTTTGGTTTTTGAATAAAAACATATATATATATAATTTCCTTGACTTTTAATTTTTATTATTCTATTTTTTTCGCATAACATGGCATGATATAACTAGTATAGACATTTTATAGTGAGTGATGATGCTAGATGAAAAGTTATGATAACAAGGTGCAATATTATGTGAAGCATATAATAGACTTGCATATATTCAATATGGAGTTTCAACCTAACTATTCATAGACCTAGAAGGATGTGCTTTAACCTTGTGATTTATTTTTAATAGGTATAAGTTTGATTCTAGGGTCATTGGAATGGTACTTAGGAGCATGTGATGTACAATCCTTTAAAAAAATTGCCGAAAAAGGAAAAAACTGAGATAACTTCTAAACGGAGTTGAGTTTTGGCAGTTTTGAGGGTCGAAATGAACTCAAATGAGCAAAGCTGGTTTGCCATTGCATAGATCTTATCGTCCTCGTTCCGAAAAGTTATTATGGGAGAATATCGGACAAGCGGATCAAAAGTTATGATCGTTTGAAGTTTGCGTCAAAATCTCGCATATTTTTGTAAATTTAATTTTTGTTTTTGTTAAAAAAACATATGGTTTTTGCAATTTTTCAATTCCAATTTTTCATGATTATGATTAAACATATTAGAGGCTATCAAATGACACAAGGATATTAAATAAGTAATCAATCACTTGTGCATTTTATACATTTAGCCAAAGACCCCATAATCTTCCTTTAAATCCCTTTTTGACAATTATTTTATTAGTCTTGATATAAGCATTTAGCATTTAATTTATAATGATGATATAAGACATTTAAAGGTAATGGATTTAGAAGGATAAAAATAAAAGGATAGATAGGTCACTTGAGAGATGATATGACTTTTATTCAATTTCATTCAATTTGATTCATTAATGAATTTGTGGCTTAATGTGTGAAAATCATATCACATGTTATAAAAATTGACCATAGCATGATGGTTTAAAAAAATAAAACAAACAAAAAGTTTAAGCATATCATGAAGTAGAGTTGATGATATTTTAAATTTAATTATTTCTACTTCATGCATTTGTATGATACCTAATGAATAAGAGATTCAGGTATCCAAAGGGGACCAAGTGGGATGGTTCCTTTGGGTACCCAAATACATCGTGTTTGCTTTTGGGGAGATGGAAATGAATGAGCCCTTTTGAGTAAAGTTTGTGTTTCATCTTTAACTTTGGGTCTCCATTCAAACTTTGGTTTAATATTATTTTTATGCATCAAATTTCCATTATGATTGTCTTTATTTTGAAGAGTATAATTGTAATGATGATTGAAAGTAGTTTTCATAAGAAATTTGTGAACATTTAATTTTATGTTGGGAGAAAATTGATGTTGTAAATGATAATGATGATTGTATTTTGGAATTTCACTTTCAATCTTTTGAAGTTTTTTATTTCCATTGTTTGACCTATTCAATTTTTGAGAAATCATATTTAACTTGCTTTTGGATTTTGCTTTTATATTGAGAATGTATGTTTTGAGAATTTTTCTTTATGATTTCCTTAAGAAAGTTGATTTTAGTTTCTAATTCATTATTCTTAATTTTTAAATTATGTCTAGCTTTATTATAAGCTATTGTGCTATTTCTAAGAGTGGAAACAATTGAATCAATATGATTTTGATAGTTATTTCAATATTCAACAAATGATTCATCCATCTCTTTAATTTCAATTTTATAGTCTTTACACTTAGCACAATTATTTTTCAAAGATGAATTTTCTAAACATAATCTTTCATTTTGTTCTGTTACAAAAATAATTCCTTTTCAAGTTTCTTGTGTTTTTCTTTTAATTCATTATATTCTACACAAGGTGTAATGTTTTCAACTAAGGAGCCATGGGTAGACCGAGATAACTCAAAACTTGATTCTTCATTAACTTTTGCCTTTAAATCTTTATTTTCTAAGCACAATTTGCAATTAGCATTTTTTAATTTCTTAATTTTGCGCTTTGTAATTTGTAGCAATTGTAATGAAGAAATAGAATTACACACAATAAGAGATTTTGATTTCCTTACAGCGCTTGTGGATGAGGGAAGATTTGAACATATAGTTCATTTGTCTTCTTCGTCTTCCTCTTCCAAATAAGAGTTTCCATCATCCTTTCCGTTTGATGAGCATTCTATGGATCCATCATTTGAGTAGCTTTCAAGAATATTTGTGCACGCTTGTATGTTCTCCAATACTTGTGTTTGTTCCATACCTACAGAAGGAGAATCATAAGTTATTTCAAGAAAATTCCAAATCTCATAAGCGGTAGGTAAAGTATAAATAAGTTTGAAAATATTTTGGTCTATCGCACAAAATAGACTATTCATAAATTTTGCATTGAAAAACATTTCTTGTCTATTTAATAAGCTAGGTGGGTTTTCAATAGAAATGTTCCAAACATCTATGCCTAAGGATTTGAGAAAATTTTCCATTAAATTTTTCCACCTTTTATAAATTTTCCCTTTGAATAAAGGTGGTGCTAGTGATTTTTCATTTACATAAAAATTTTCCCCACTAGTAAAAGCGAGATCATGATGAAGAGACGCCATTATTCCCGGTTGTTAAGACGATTTGGAATAACCTGGCTCTGATACCACTTGTTGGATCTTAAGGCGCCCTTAGAAGGGGGTGGGGGTGGGGGGTGAATAAGGGTTTTAAAAACTTTAAACTTTTATAGAACACTTTTGATATTTTGGTCGAAGTAAGTTAAATCAAAAGTAAAGAGACAATGAAATTAGAAATGAAATCAATTTTATTAAACAAGAAAAGACATGATTATCATTTATAAAATGGATTACAAAATATGATTTCTATGATGCTGGAAATCGAACCGAATAATATGAAAAATCTTTTTGTTTTCTATACCGACTCGTATCCCCACGAACCGGTTGGCTTTAGCCGATCTCTCCCCAGATACGACCTCAAGCCACTCTAGCCAATCTATCACCAGAAAGGCCTCGAGCACCCCCTAGATCTACTCCCTAGACCCAGTCGCCAACACGAGGCGAATTCCTCCCTAAGTCCTACCTAGACCTAGTCGCCAACACGAGGCGAATTCACGAACCGATTGCAAAGATAAAAATAAAAGACAAATACAAAAGACAAATATAAAAACTCCCTATGAGGTAATCTGAAGGAGACGCCGAAGAATCGCTGAAGATCGTTGAAGTCCAAGCATGCATTCTTCGCATTGATTTAGCGTGTTGATCCAAGCCTCCTTTGATTCCTCCTTTTGAAATATGAGCGGGAGATGTGTTGGTATGGAAATACGGCCCTCATAAAATTTCTAAGTGCTGGAATAGGGCTCTTGGCAATCAGTAATTGGAGAAGATGAAATCCACCAATTTATAGACTTTGAGCTAACGCCGAGCGTTGACCATGTATAACAACATATTGATGGCTCGGATCTTCAGAAGAGGAAGGAGATTCTGCACTTTAGGAATTGTTTTATTTTAGGCAATACTAACGTCGACGTTATGGCTAACACGGGTGTTGGGCAAATAATTCTTAAAGTTCCTCCTGCAATCACGACTGCTTTCTCCTTGCCAAATTCATCGAACGGATATCGCCCAGTGTTAAGACCTAACGCCTGCCATTGAGTTTCTTTCTCCTTCTAATCAGCTGGCATGCCATTTCGTCGAACCGCATCTCATTTCATCGAACGACATCTTATTTCGTCGAACACCATTTCCTCGAACGACCTCTCATTTCGTCGAACGCAATTTCATCGAACGGCCTCTCATTTCGTCGAACGCCATTTCATTTCGTCGAACGACAACTCATTTCGTCGAACGCATCTCATTTCGTTGAACTCCATTTCGTTGAACTCCATTTCGTCGAGCGGCATCATGGCGGGAACAAAAGTTAATGCCGACGTTTAGAGTTAACGATGGGCGTTAGCTCTCTTCCTTTCTTTTCAGCATGAGAACAAGTTCAGACCAATAACAGCAACCTAGTGTCATATATGTTCAAACCTGCATGCTAAAAACACAATGACAAACAAGATCAAATACAAGTAGGATTTGTTATTCTCATATCAAAGGGATCCAGAAAACCATGTTCCAACATCTCGCCTGGGGGTGGGGTCAATCTTTGTTTTCCAAGTGTCATTCTTGATACCCATGTAAGTCTATTTATAGACAAATCCTGGGGAGGGGGGGTATATAGGCGACTATACCCGACCCCCGCGAGGTTGTCTTTCTGAACCTAGCGATCTCACGAGTATTGAAGGATCTCGCCCACGCTGACGAGATGTTGTTGATGGTCGTCACCTAGGCGAGTAACTTCGAGGCTTACTGATAGTCGCCTGCTTGGGCGAGTAACCCTGATACTCGCATCTGGTATTAAATACTCTTATGGATTGTTTGCTGACTTTGACTTGACCTTTGACTTGACCTTTGACTTTGACTTTGACTTCTGCCCACATGACATGAACGAGTCCTACCCTAGAATATGGGTTGTACATAATCCCCGCTCTTTGCGAGCAACAAAGTGGATTGGAAAGAAACATCCAACCCTTATTCGGCGAGGGTCTTCTGACGAGTATCAGTCATACTCGAAAGCATGGGGGAGGGTCCCCTCCGACATCTATAAGTAGGAGAAGAGGGGAATCCCCTGTGATACCCCTTTTAAGCTAAGGCGAGATATAGTCACCCGAGGAGATAGTCGCGAAGACCCAAGCATTAATGAACTTGTTAAAGAATACGCAAGGCGGTGCTCCTCGTCAGGGCGGGGGGGGGGGGGGGGGGGGGGGGTTGATTAGGCGCAAGAGAAAAAGGGACGAGGGAGAGCGTCCGACTAATAAGACACCGAGGGAAGATGCTCCCTCTAAGGATCTGGCGCGACCTACGCTGGACTCGATCCAAACTGCGCTGAGCCAGGCGGGCTTGGACGAAGGCGGCGATCAACTGGTCATCGATAGCTAGCATCTAACCGCTCCCCTTAACATGACCGCAATAGGTAAACGCCGCCCCTTTTCAGAAATTTTGGAACCATTCGCTTTACTGGCTCCGACTTCCCCTTGTAGCGACTTCTCCCCCAGGTACCAACCCGGTCGGGGCAAGCGCGTTGATGCCTCTCGTTGAAGAGCCTGTGCACACAGAGCATCTACTGCCTCCTCGGGCGATCACACCTGACGTCGCCTCGTATCTGGAATCTTCGCGCCCACCGTAACGGAGGGCGGGGAGAGTAGTTCCCACATAGGAATTCTAAAACTAAGAACATCGAGGCACCCGTCCCCTCTCCCGCCTCCGCCTATCTTGCTCGAAGTTCCTCGCCAATTGGCGACAACTACTCAAGGCCCTCCGACGTCTGGAGGAAGAGGAGGTGGTCGGTCCTCCTTCACACTTCACCTTCGATGACAGCGAGGGTGAATGATCGCGGGAAGGCGCTTGTGGATCAACCGACTGGGACCTCTTCCCGACAGCACGAGATTGTGTCCCTGCACTTTCATCTAGCGGGCGGGAATGGCAGGGGCGGGCAATCAGGGACTCGGCGAACTCCTCCTCGCCGCACGCCGTCACCTCCCCGCCTTTCCACTCCACGCCGCTGAGACTCCCCGACGGACGCCTTCTCCTCGCCGCCAGCCCAGGGTAGCTCCTTCGTGCCCGGGTACTTCTCATCTTAAGTGATCTACCTCATTGTCCTTGTGGAAATTCTGTTGATTCATTTATGCTTTTGCCAGGTCGCGCGACGTCTCCGAATACCTGTCTTCATAGACGCCATCGACCTTCCAATACGTGAGTTCCTGATGAAAATGGTCTCAGCGTACCTCGACCTTGAAACCAAGGTCGACAGGCTGGTGGCTTGTGAGTCCAGTCGCTGAATATCCCAGTTGGAGACTCGCGTGAGAACCATCGAGGGGTTTGAGCATCGGCTCGAGGCCTCGGAGGCTAAGTACTACGCCATGAACGAGCTAGACAGGTGGATGGCGGACGTGGAGCACCGACAGATTTGCTGCAGGTCGATCTTCACGGAATGAGGGCGAGTATGGGCTCCCTCAGGACCCTTACTCGCATGGAGGATCACATTCGTCTCAGCGAGGAATATATGACGAAGGTCAGAGAGCAAATGAGCTTTGCGCTCGAGCTAGGGTGGACCAGGTGACATGCCCATACCTCGGATAGGCGCAACAATCCTACATGGATATGACTTGGATGTCGGCAGGCTTCTTCTTCAATTTCTTTTATTTGTACGAATTAGGATTCAAACTGTTTGTAATAATTCGAATTTATTCTAACCATGATCGGATGTATGCTTGTTCTTGAGTTCGACTTTGTTTCTACCTTTTGCGATGACGTTGTATTTATATCTGCTGATCGCATTGAGATTCGTTTATTTGTCGCGCTCTGTGCGCGAGGTACGACCATTTATTCTTAGGAAGTCTTTTGCGGGAGAGTCGCTATGTCAGGAAGTTAAGCGAGTTAGGATAATTACTCGTGCGCGATAAACATTGCGACCACCCTTTGCGACGTCTATAAATAGGGGGGGGGGTCTGAAAATAGTACGCTTTCTCGACCTGCTCCTGAGTATTCAGCTGCTTCGTGCGAGTTTATCTTTTGCTCGATGGCGCCCTCCGATGAAGCATCTACTCGCAGGTTGTCGTATACCCGGAACTTCTCAGAGAAGAAGTTCAAGAAGTCCATTACTCGCCAAGATGAGCTGGAGAGCTTTGTCCACCGCTTCTTGCCAGAGGGATACCGTGCGCACTTATCGGAGAGGGACAAGCGGATAAAATCGCTCGCCTGAGGGGAAGCTCACCTTTCCCCTCTCTTACTTCGACGTGGGTTTGCGCCTCCCTCTCCGGCCGGAGTACTGCCAGATCCTCCGTTACTTTGCCTGGGTCCTCACGCAGATCAACACCAACGGCGTCGCGATTATCATGGGTTTCATCTACTTCTTGAAGGCAGAGAGGATCTTATTCGACCTCGCCATCTTCCAGAAGGTCTTCTATTTGGGCGCGACAAAGTACGGGGTGATTTACTTTGGTAGTCACCTCAACTCTCTTGCTGGAACCTCGAACAAGGTTCACCGCTGGAACGAACGCTCTGTCTTCGTTTCTGGTGACTTCAGAGGGATCCCTTTTCGCCCGCAGCAACCACCTGGCGAGGTATTCCTCACCACTGCCCTGCAAGGTGCTCGTGAAGAGTTCTACAGGGCGATGAGGAGCAGGAGGTTCGACGTCATATTCTGGCGACAATGTCGACCAGCTCGAGTATGTTGGGCCTGGAGAAGGTAATATCGCTTTGAGCGAGCAAAATGTAATTCGAGTTTTTGTTCCTGCGATAACTTTTGATTTTCAGGTGTTCGTCAGGTTCCCGTCACTGTTCTTCTGCTGGCGGGTGAGTCCACTCCTCCCTGCATCCCCTGGTGGGTGAGTGCGTCCTCAGAACGCGGAGGAAAGTCCTGAGACAGATTCCCCTTTTCGGGAGGTATTTGCTGGACTTGGCAATCCGTCGGGGTCCTTAATGCTGGCGGGCTACCGGTCGAGGGTGAGCCTCTGGCGAAGAGGAGGAATAAGGAGATCGTATGGAAAAGGCAGGAGTATTGGGCAAGGGAGCGCGAGTATAGCGTCCCTGAGAACCATCCCAACTTCGGGCAATGCTCGCGGAGTACCGATCTGGATGGCGAGCCACTCCTCGCATGGAGGAGGAGAAGGAATGAGGTCCGCCTCAGCTCCCACCTACCCTCCTAGAGCGAGGATGAGAAGCTGACTGATGATGCCTTCTGTTTCACGTTCGGCCTCTTTGGGCGCGATGATGCGAAGCTCCTGCGTGATGCGTCTCCTCGGTACCTTGCTGTCCAGGGGTCACGAGCAGTGTTGCGAGCAGTGGAACTTGCTCATCAAACCACTCAGAACCTGCTCGGTGTCGGGGAGGAGATCGAGGTCCTCCAGAAGTTTCTTCGGGAGACAGAGACGCGCCAAGCCCAGGCTGAAGCGAGGGCTGCTTAGGCCGACGAAAAAGCTTTCGCCAGCAAGGATTTCGAGGTGATCATGGTAATCCGCAATGTTTCTTTACCCATCCGCCTTGCGCCGGTCCTTTACTCTTTATAACCCGCACCTTTTCGATTTTATAGGAGGAGCAACTCACAGCGTCCGAGACCATCTCCAAGATCGAGAGTGACCTGCGAGCTAGTTAGACCTCGCTGGAGGCGGCGCAGGTCTGCGTTGCAGAGCTGGAGTCCAAGACTGTGGCGCCATCTACCACGAAGTCGCTGATCGCAATGCAGCCTTCCTCAGAGGTTGGCCCTTCTCGCAGGCAAAAGGAACTCTCCATGTCATCACAGGAGTGGTCCGATCTTTGGCGAGAAATCGCCATTACTGCGGGCGACTTGGTCTACGCCAAGCTCCAAGTCGGAGGCTTCTTGACCCTGAAGGGTGAGGCCTTGACGATAGAAGACATCCTTCCTGATGTTTTTGAGGAGGACAAAGATGATGAGCCATCCGATTCCTCAGATTCTGCTCCATCACCGAGCTAATCCTTCTGCGTCAAACAACTTTTGAAACTTTTGAGAGAGTAATTGTAATTTTGGCTGTGATAATGCGATTTTTTGAGAGACTGTTATTGCTTACTCGCCTCTCTTATATTGTTATACGGATACCCGTTAGGCTCATGGGCTCGAATGTGTTGAGTGCTCGCTAGGCTCGAACGCATTGAGTGCTCGCTAAGCTCATAGGATCGAACGCGTTGAGTACTTGCTAGGCTCATAGGCTCGAAGTGAGTTAGAATGATCGTCGGTATGATAAATGCGACTTGGATGGGCACTCACTATAATTGCCATGCTTATCATACTCGCATACTATTGGGTTTTCTATAAACAACACATCGAATGCGTGCAGCGGAATAAATAAACAAGAACAACTCAAAAGAGTTTCGGATCTTGCGATTTCATGATTCAAGAAATAAATAAAGCAACACATTGCAATATACCTGAGAGGGATTGAGTAAATACTCAACCAAGGTGCTCCAAAACCAAATACAGAAACAACGGCTGAGTTCCGAGCACAAAAAGTGTATCCGCGCCTTTCTAACAGTCCACACGAGCGAAGGAGAACCCCAAGCCTCTTGTCGAACAAGATCTGGGTCGGAGAAGGATTACCCTCTGCATCTCCCACGGATTGCTAGATCCGACAAAGGGAGAGGCGGTGACGACGGACGGGATCTCACGGAAACCCTTGTGGAATAGTTCCGCCCAGATTTAAAAGAAGAGGCACTCCCAGGGAAAACCTAATTGTTTCCCTATTTATACCCAGGGCATAAATTAGATATTCGCGGACCGAGCCTTTAATAGGAGTAAACAGAGAGTATCATTGTGATCACTAAATATCATCGAGACGATCTCGACGATATCATCATGATGACCTATATCATCGAGACGATCTCGACGATATCATCATGAAGATTTGTATCATCGAGATGATCTCGATGATACTGTCATGATGCCTAAAATATCATCTTGACCATCAAGACAATATCACTCAGCTCTCAACGATACATTAAGGGTGGACAGTCGGTCATATCATCGCGACCACTCGACGATATTCACAATATCATCTTGATGATCTCGATGATACATGCAACATGCTCCATACAATATTCATAATATATGTGGAACATTTAGCCGACTCAACCCAACTCCAATGAGTCATAAGATTGGTCCTTCACTCATATCCAATATGAGTAAGTCCAACACAATCCTTCCTCCAACTTCTCCAAATACTCTTATGTGTGACCCTATAGGCTCATATTGCGTTGGCAGTGAGACTAACAACTTGATTGCTTTGAGATCACCTTGGAAATACCAACACATACTCGCATAGATATGCTCGCACCTGCATGCCTGCATTTATATATACTCGCCGATATGAGTTCTCACCTTCTTCAAAGGTTGTAGATATTTGGCCTGGAGGTGACTCTCGAGGGGTCCATAGGATGCACACTCCTGAGGCTACCACTCTACCTGGTGAGAAACTCAAGAGTACATATATATATAAATAAAAGGTAAGTAAGGAATGACAGTCAGGAGGTCCAAGGGGACACACAGTCCCGAGACCACCATCCTACCTCACTGCAAAGTGTTGAGAGAAAACAAGTAGGGAATAGTAGTCGGGGGGTCCATGGGGACACACAATCCTGAGGCCTCCATCCTACTTTGCTTCAAAATGCTGAGAAAATCAAGTAGGGAATGGTAATCGGTCGGTCCAAGGGGACACATAATCCCGAGGCCTCCATATTACTTCGGATTCTTGGTTCTTGAAGGGTCTCCATACCGTTACTCAACAATCAGAGGGGGTTAACTGCACTAACTCATATGATTGGAAGAAACGATTATAAACTGGGCTTTGCTGCGAGCTTTTAGCTCTTTCAACGACACCTTTATACAAGAGTCCCTATGCCAGTCAAACCGACCGTTTCTTCATCGAGTTGGGGAGGTTGACGTCCAGAATCTTTTCTGATAATCTCTCCAGTCGGATGAGAAATGCGATCAAGGGGTCATTCGACCAACATGCAGGGGGGAGCTGATCTCAACCTTCAATGCAGAGGCTTGGTCTTAGGAAAACTCGCTATCCCGATGCACCATCCCATCACCTATCCTGGGTCTTATGAGAGTCGAGTCGGAGGTCTATTCCATAACTTGTAGTGGAGATTGATTTGACTTACTTTGTTTTTTTGAAAAGCTTGCTTGGAAGAGAAAAAGAGACTCACCCAATCCCTTGTTTCAGGGGGGGGGGGGGGGGGGGGGTTGAGGAATTTATTTATATAAATGATTATACATCAGATGAACATACACATTTATACTAGGGGTAGAACCCTTTTAGGTCATCACCACTTCAAGTATTTCCAAGCAGCTCCCCTCATGATTTTGTAGACGATACCCTCCAGTTGTAAGCGACTCATGGATGATGAACGAACCTTCCCAATTCGGGTTAAGCTTCCCAATAGTGGTTGCTCTTCCTGCAGTATTCACTTTCTTCAGGATGAGGTAACCTGCTTGGAAATACTTGATGCGGATGTGCTTGCCGAAATGCTTAGTCAACCGCCTCTTAATCTCCTCTTGCCGAACCGAGGCTAGGTCTCGAAGTTCTTCGATGTAGTCGAGAGAAATCCTTTGAGCTTCTTCGTTCTCTAGACACCATTCTTCATCCCTCCACCTGCCGCAACCACCCTCGGGCTCCTGACCTTGAACTGCACGGGGATAATAGCTTCAGACCAATGGGACAACTTGAAGGGAGTTTGCCCAGTGGCTGAATTAAGAGTGTTCCTCAAGGCCCAATGGACCGAAGGGAGCTGCTCCGCCCAATTCCCCTTTAGATTCTCGACATTTTTCTTCAAGAGGTTGATAATCAGCTTGTTGATGGCCTCCACTTGCCCATTGCTCCGAGGATGATGCATAAAAGTGAATCGAAGATTGGTTCCCAGCGGATGGTAGAAGTCGGTCAGTTCCAGGCTGATAAAGTTCTTCACGATTTGAGATGTGGTATTGGCTAGAGCCTTTCCCTCGATCCACTTGGAGAAATAGTCGATCATGATGAGAACCAACTTCCTCTGACCACTAGCTTGGGGGGAAGGGTCCTATCAAATTCATTCCCTAGATGGTGAACGACTAAAGGGCGGAAATTGAACGAAGTTGCTAGGCCGGCTGCAACTGGAGGGGAGCGAAAAGCTGGCACTTATGTGAAAAGGCCTCAGGATCCTTTGCTCCAGAGTGCGAGTACCTGAATGACTACCGCACTCTCCCGAATGAATCTCTTCCAGCACTTGAGGAACTTCAGCTTCTGAAACGCACCTGTCCAAGGGGCCTGCGATGGTCTTTCGATATAACTTATCTTTGTGCAATAGGTAGTAAGCCGCCTTGTATCTGAACTTCCTCTGGTCCCCGGCTGGCAACTGGCCGGTAGTCAATAACGCCACGAAAGGACCCATCCAGCAAATTTGTTGCTTGATCTCCATCATCTCCCCTTCGTGGATGGACGGACGAAGTAACTCGATGATTGTGCCTCCTGCCCTCAGGCCATACTTGGCCAAACAATCTGGTGCCGATTTCTC
The DNA here is from genome assembly GCA_033032865.1 of Dactylorhiza incarnata. NCBI lineage: Eukaryota > Viridiplantae > Streptophyta > Magnoliopsida > Asparagales > Orchidaceae > Dactylorhiza > Dactylorhiza incarnata. The sequence goes on from JAWHQI010000303.1 coordinate 1,432,782, forward strand.
CTCTCTCAGCACATGCTCGACGAAGAAAGATCGAAAGCCCTGATCAACCCTTCCACCTTCATCAAATATCTCTGTAGGATAGCGTCTCGTACTTTAAACTCTCCACGAATCTGTGATGTGACTACCATCAAATCTATGATGGATCAGACATCTCGGATACCCAACTCCTTCGCAAGACGCAAACCTGCCACTATGACCTCGTACTTCGCCTGATTGTTCATGACGGGGAAGAGGATCTCGACCACTTGCTCGATCCTCATTCCTTGTGGGCTGACAAGCACGATGCCACTCCCACAGAGCTTTTGCCCAAAGATCCATCCACGAACATATTCCAGGAAACCACATTTGCCGAGCCCTCTCCTTCACCTGCCTCTACTGAGAAGTCCTCTAAGAAATCCGCAACTACGTGGGCCTTGATTGCCACCCTGAGCGAGAAGGAGATGTTGAACTCACTGAGTTCTACCGACCACTTGGCCAGCCTTCTCGAATGCTCCACCCCATCCAAAATACTTCAGAGAGGATGATCAATTACCATTCAGATGGGAGCCTAAAAAAAGGCTGAAGCTTCCGCGCTGATACCACCAAGGATAAAGCCAACTTCTCCAGGATGGGGTACGCACTTCTGCCTTCCGAAGCAGCTGCCCCTCCCCTCTTCCCTCACCAGCACCGAGCTCACCGCTTCCTCCCCCACTCCCAGGTAGAGGAGCATGTCTTCACCTTCCTTCGGGCCTTGAAGTAGAGGTACCTGGGTTAGCTGCTGCTTGAGCTTTTCGAAGGCCTCCTCACACTTCTCGCTCCACTTGACTTGTTGGCCACTTCTGAGGGTATTGAAGAAAAGAGAGCACTTCTCTCCAGCTTTTGACAGGAAACGACTGAGGCCCGCTAACCTTCCCGTCAGCCTCTAAACCTCTTTTGCATTTCTAGGAGATGCTATCTCCAAGATAGCTTTAACTTTGTCTTGATTAGGCTCCCTCCCTTCAGGGTGAGAAGATGCACCAAGAACTTCCCTCTTCCTGCCCCGAATACTCATTTCATCGGTTTGAGCCTCATCTTGAACTTTCGAAGCATTGTAGAGGTTTCCACCAAGTCACTGATGTGCTCCTGGGCATTTTTGCTCTTTACCAAGAGATTATCCACATATACCTCAAGATTCTGCACCTTTTGCTCCTTGAAGACCAGGTCCATCATCCGCTAGTAAGTGACCCCCATGTTTTTCAACCTGAAAGGCATCATCTTGTAGCTGTAGCAGTCATCACTAGTGATGAAGGAGATGTCGCGACGATCAGGGGGTGCATCCAAATCTGGTGGTATCTTGAAAAGGCATCAAGAAAACCCTTCACAGAAAAACCAATGGCTGAATCAACCAGCGCGTCGATTTGAGGCAGAGGATAACAATCCTTTGGGCAAGCTTTATTCAGCAGTGAAAAATCTACACACATTCTCCAGCCCCCTTCCGCTTTCTTTACCATTGCTACATTTGAGACCCAGCCTAGATACTGGATCTCTAATGCTAAGCCTGCCTCAAGCAGCTTCCTCACTTTCTCTCGGATGGCTCAGCCAATGCAGTGACATTTGCCCTTTTTTTGTTGGACGGGCTTGACCTCTAGGTCCAGGTTGAGATGGTGGCACACAACCTCTGCATCGATCCCTGACATCTCTGTTGCGCTCCACACAAAGATGTCCACGTTCTCTTGCAGACACGCCACCATCTCTATCTTCTCCTTTGCCTTCAGCGCCCCGCTGATCTTCAGCAACCCGGCCTCTCCGCCTTCTGAAATCACCTCCACTTCTTCCACCTCCTCCGCAGCCTCCAACCTAGCCATCCCTTCTAGGGCCCGGTCTGCCTCTTCCGCCTCCTCCATCCAACTGATAGTGCTCACCACATTCAGGTAGCACTCTCGAGCAGCCTTAGGATCGCTCTGGATCCTCACCTAGATGTCCCCCTGACAATACTTCAAGCACTAGTGGTAGGAGGATGGAACGACTTTGAAGGTGTTGATGAGTGGCCTTCCGAAGATCGCATTGTAGCAGCTCAGCGCATCGATGATAATGAACTGGCACTTGACCAAGGTGCCGCTGAGGGTTACCAGCAACTCCACTCCTCCTTCCACTTCCTTCCTCTCACCCGAGAAGCCAAAGAGGGGACCGTCTGAGGTTATCACCCTGCTTGCCTCCACCTCCAACCCATCCAAACGTCTTCTTGAAAATGACGTTGACCGAACTCCCATTGTCTACCAGGATTCGGTTGACGGTGAAGTCTTCGACGACCACCTGAATCACGAGGGCATCATGAAAGAGGTTCTCATTCCCTAGCATGTCCTCCTCTCAGAAGGTAATCTCCTCCAGCAGTGGCGGCGCTTGATGTTGGAGCTTATGTTCCATATCTCTTGGTTTGAGAATAACAAATTCCACAAATGTATTTGATCTTGCTTGTCGTGTGTTTATAGTGTACATGAACTATACTCCTAAAAAAAGTGATGTAGAATGATCATGGAGTTCTGAATTTAGAGCTACTGTGGAGCGGTAACTCCTACCGCTGGCGGTAGATGGGATGACAATAGAAGACTGACGATAGAAGGTTTCTTGACGAAGGCGTGACAGAAGCTAACACGACGTGTTAGATCTAACTACATCGCGGTAGGTCCATGATCCATTGCGGTTAACACAAACTCCATGAAGGCGGACATGTTGCAACACGGTAGCGGGCACGATGCTAGCGCGACGCCGTAGTCCTACCGCGGGCGGTAGTTTCCGTAGCCTATATAAAGGATGTATATCTCTCTTCCAAGACACCACCATTCAAGCCACAACTCAAACCTTTCATGAGAATCTTCATCCCTGAGTTCCAGAGCATTCCAAACTCCATCATTGAAGAACAAGAGTGAGAAGAAGATTTCAACATCGTCATACTTGAAGAAGAACACATGCTTCAACTCTGATGATTTTCATGACGATCCTTCATCTCCTTCAGAGCTCTTCTAAATAGGGAGTGTTTGTTTCATAATTTACTTTGTATTTCTACTCTATTGCTTTTGAAACGGTAGTGAATTTGTCGCAGGTGTTGGCGACTAGGCTTTGCGAGCCTTAGGGGGAATTCGCCGCGGTGTGTGTGGCGACTAGGTCTAGGTGTAGATCTAGGGGAAGGCTAGATGCCAAATCTTGGGGAAGATATGCTATAGCCAACCGGTCCTTGGGAGAAGGACCGGTGAAGAATCAAAACATGTTTTTTATTCTATCACCTCAATTTCAAGCGCTATTGAAATTATTATTCTTGTAATTATCTTTTGAAATAAAATTAATTTTCTTCTTCTCTGTTTTTCAAGGATTTTATTTCGTTCAAGAGTTTTTAAGAAAAATCACATTGGCACTCTTTTTGAGAAGTTCTAAATATCTGGAACGATAGGGCCAGCCGTTAACTTATTACTGCTGGCGGTAGTGACATAACCTATTTTTATGCAGTTTTATTCAAAAAATAAAAAAACCCATTCACCCCCCTCTAAGTGCGCCTACAGATCCAACACTTGGTATCAAAGCAAGGTTATTCCAAAATGGTTTCACAACCGGACATACCGGCGCATCATGATCAAGTTTTTTATGAGGGTCAAGGGATTAGTAGACCTCCACTATTTACCAGTACCGATTGCAATTATTGGAAAACAAGAATGCGTTATTTTTTAACTGCCTTAGATAATGTTGTTTGGGGGTATGGTAGAAGAATGCTACTCTCCACCAACATTTGTTGTTGGAGAAATTACTATGGAAAACCTAGAGATAGATGAGATGATAATGATAAGTTGAGATGTAAGAATAACGCTAAAGCTATGAATGCTTTATTTTGCGCTTTGGATAGAACGGAATTTAATAGAACTTGTGTTTGCGAAACGGCTTATGATATATGGAATTTATTGGAAATTACTCATGAAGATACTTCGCATGTCAAGGATTCAAAGCTCTTCTAATTAGAATCTGAATATGAGAAATTCCTAATGGAGGCGGAAGAAGACGTAGATTCAATTTACACAAGGTTCACCAAGATCGTCAATGACTTAAAAGTACCTAGGAAGATGTTCTCCAACGATGACTTGGTGAGTAAAATTCTTAGATCTCTCCCTCCAAAGTTCAATCCAAAGGTGACGACCATCTTGGAGTCACACAATCTAAAGAAGCTTCAAATCGAGAGCCTCATTGGAAATCTCAAAACCCACGAGGTTGAACTGAAAATTCAACAACAAGAGTACAACATGGAGCCAAAGAAGAAGGCTTTGACATTCAAATCAAAGAAGGAAGCTGATGGAGATGATGGTGATGAAGAGGGCGAGGAGAGCCTTTTTGTGAAGAAGTTCAAGAGATTTATGAAGAATCCGGAAAGTTGAAACACCTTCCGGAAATATTTCATCAAGAAGGGATACTCATCCAAGAAAGAAAAAGGTAGCGACGATGATGATGATGAGCGACCACCACCAAAGCGCTACCATTGCAGAAGGACTGGACACATCCGGAGCCAGTGCCCGAAATATCTGAACAAAAAAAAAAAGCGACACAAGGGAAAAGAGAAAAAGAAGGTACTAAAGGCGGCTACATAGGATGACTCCTCCTCCGAGGAATCATGCAGCTCATCCTCCAGCAGTGAAGAAGAGGCCAACATGTGCTTCATGACAAGGAGCAATACACTATCTGATGATGAATGCAGTGTCCAAAGCGATACTGAGGTACCTCCTCCTACTTTTGATGATTTATATACTAAGTATTTACAAACTTGCAAATATTTTGATAAAAGTTTAAGAGATATTGATCTTCTAAAATCTGAAAATAAACTTTTGGTAAAGGAGAAAAAATTATCTAAAGAAGATCAACTATTAGGGAAAGAGAAGGTAGTTTGCTAAGTGTACAATCACTCCTTGGCAAGAATGAAAGATCTTGAAGAAGCTCTTTCTAAGTCCCACTCTACTATTGAATTACTTACTAACGAAAAAGGGGACTTAAAAAGAACTTTAAAAATCTCTCTTTCTCAAATATAAGAAGGAAAGAAAACTTTTGTGAATCGGTGCGTTATGTAACGGGAAACACCACTCTTAAAGCCCGAATTCATGATTTAAACATGGCCATTAAAAATTTGGTGTTGGCCAAAGGTCTCTAGACATGATCTTGGCCAACCAATGCCATGGTAGTGCAAAATATGGGTTTGGTTATGTTACTGGGAGTTATCGCCCAGTGGTAACTATTATCGCCGGTGGTAGATGTAAATCCAGAAATCAAAATTCTAATAATAAAAAATCATTTCAAAATTCAGATGTAACCTCATCTTCCTGCAAGAGTTTATACAGAACTCTGAAAAGGGTCTCAACCCCCTTTATATTGTGTGCCAAATGTCATATATTTGGACACACCTCGAACTCATGTAGGAAGACGGATCAAAGTACTTTAAAAAAAATCTGGGTGCCTAAGGTTTCCACCTATTCTATGGGAGGAACCTATTGGGTATCTAGATCTTTGCTCTCATCTCCTTTTTAGGTATGTTGACAGGTTAAGGATAAAGAAGACGTGTGGTATTTGGACTCGGGATGCTCCAAACACATGAAAGGCAACAAAGCAAAGTTCCTTAGCCTTGAGATGAAGAAAGGAGGGATGGTGACATTCAGAGATAACGAAAAAGGAAGGATCATGGGCATCGACACAGTGGGTAACAAATTGTTTTCAATTTCTAACATTTTGTTTGTAGAAGGTTTGAAGCACAATTTAATTTCAATTAGTCAATTATGTGATAATGGTTTTAATGTATTATTTGAATCTTCTCAAACCTTTGCAAAATCTTTAATTATAAAACAAATGAAGTTGTACTCACAATATCTAGAATGCATAATGTTTATATGATTGCATTTGATGATCTTTCAAATTCTTCTTTAAAATGCTTTATTTCTAAAAATGATGAATTGAAACTTTGGTATAGGCGTCTTGGTCACTCTAGCACCAAGCTAATTTTGAAATTATCAAAAGATAAATTAATTAAGGGATTACCTATGCTTAATGGAAATTTATGTTCTCTTTGCACGCCTTGCTAAAAAGGAAAATTTTCAAAAAGTTCATTTAAAAGCAAAAATATAATTTCTACTATTAGAACACTTTAATTAATTCATATGGATTTATTTAGACCGGTTAGCACTTCTAGTCTAGGAGGTAGAAAATACACTTTTGTATTAATTGATGATTATTCTAGATTTTGTTGGACTATATTTCTATCTTCCAAATTCAATGCATTTTTTGAATTTATTAAACCATGCATTCATGTTCAAAATGAACTTGATTTAAAAATTAAATGCATACGCTCGGATCATGGAGGAGAATTTGAAAATGATAAGTTTTCTTCTTTTTATAATGATCTAGGAATTAAGCATGAATTTTCCGCTCCACGCACCCCACAACAAAATGGTGTTGTGGAGAGGAAAAATAAAACACTTCAATAATTAGCACGTACTATGCTTTCCGAATATGGGTTGCCCAGATCATTTTGGGCAGAAGCAGTTAATACTTCATTCTATGTTATTAATCGTGTTATGCTTCGCCCAATCATAAAATTAACATCTTATGAGCAATATTTTTAAAAGAAACGTAATGTATCCTATTTTCATATTTTTGGTTGCAAATGCTTTATATTAAATACTAGAGATGTGTTAGAAAAATTTGATGAAAAATGTGATGAGGGAATTTTCATCGTCTACTCTTTAACTAGTAGGCTTATATAACATACAACAAAAGAACTAAAACAGTTGAAGAGTCTATTCATGTAAGATTTGATGAGCTTGTTCCTTGTGTAGATGCTAATCCTACAGGAAAAGAAGAAGAACCTCTTCCCCCTTTGGAGCATGAGGATGATGAATCGCTTGGAGAAAAAGAAGAAGAAAAGGTGGATAAAGAAGAAGAAAAAGAGGAATATGTTCCTCCAAGTGTGCTACAGTTTTCAAAGGACCATCCAAGGGAGCTTGTCATTGGAGAACCATCAAAAGGGGTAAGTACTCATTCTACTTTACATGAGTCATATTCAAATCTTTGTTTTTTTATCCAAAGTAGAACTAAAAATATTTGAACCGCTTTAAATGATGAATTTTGGTTTTTAGCCATGAATGAAGAATTAAATCAATTTGAACATATTAAGGTTTGGAAACTTGTAGAGTGGTCATCTAATCATCCGGTTATAGGTGTTAAATGGATTTTAAAAATAATTAGATGGTGTCTCTAGAATCACTAGGAATAAAGCTAGACTAGTTACACAAGGATATTCACAAATCGAATGGGTAGATTTTGATGAAACTTTTGCACTCGTTGCTCGCCTATAATCAATTAGATTTTTTCTTGCATTTGTGAGTTTTACAAGATTTAAATTATTTCAAATTTATGTTAAAAGTGCATTTTTAAATGAGATTATAAAAGAAGAAGTATATGTTGAACAACCCCCTTGTTTTATTATTGAAAATTTTCCTAATCATGTGTAGAAATTAGTAAAAATGCTTTATGGTTTGAAACAAGCGCCACGTGCTTGGTATGATAAATTGACCTTATTTTTAATAAAGCACTGTTATAAAATGGGAAGTGTGGATAACATACTTTTCATTAAGCATGTTAATAATGATTTGATTATATTGCAAATTTATGTAAATGATATTATTTTGGAGCCACTATTGAAGAGTTGTGTAATGAAGTAGTTTTAATGGTGAAAAATGAATTTGAAATGAGCTTGGTAGGAGAACTCACATATTTTCTAGGATTTCAAATTTCACAAAGTCATGATGGTATTTTTCTTTGTTAAACTAAATATATTCATGATATACTTAAAATATTTGGATTTGAAAACCTAAAGCAAGCCAATACTCCAATGAATGCATCACTAAAGTTAGGAAAAGATGAAGCCGATATTTCTATTGATCAAACATTATATAGATGAATGATAGGATCATTACTATATTTAAGTCTTCTAGACCTGATATTATGTTTTCTGTTTGTTTATGTGCTAGATTTCAAGCTAACCCAAAATAATCACATTTAAAAGCGGTTAAACGTATTCTTAGATATCTACTCGGAACATCTAGATTAGGCTTATGGTATCCTCATAATAATTCCCTTATTTTACATAGTTTTTTTATTCAGACTATGCAGGATGTTGAATGTGCACAGTATGTCCCTGAGTGTACTCTAGAGGGGGTGGGGTGAATAGAGATTTATAAATATTTCTATCATATTTATGCACACACACAACAAAACACTAAGGGTTATTGATAGTTTGTTAGGTGTAGTCAATATTACCTAGAGAGGGGGGGGGGGGGGGTGAATAGGTTTTACTTATTTTCTTTATATAATCCTAATGTATCTAGCTGCAGAAAACTCAATCACAGAAAGCACACAAGGATGTATAAAGGTTCCTCAAGACATGGTGTCTTGAGTAGTCCTCTTTCCCCCTTCACCTTTCTAATAGTGAGTTAGACAAGGCCACAAACTCCAATCTCAGCTCCTTGAGCTTACACCACAAGTTCCTCAGAACTTCTCAGATCAAGAGTGATCCTACCTCAGGCACATCAGCCCTACACTCAGGCTCAGCAGCCCTACACCTCAGGCACAGCAGCCCTACACTCAGGCTCAGCAGCCCTACACCTCAGGCACAGCAGCCCTACACCTCAGAGTTATGTAACTCCTACCACTCAGAAATCACACAGATTTCCTACCTCACACCTATCAAGAAGTCCTACCACTCAAGCTGTCAACACAGCTTTACACATAGGCTCAACAGCCTTTCACTCAGGCAACAATGCCTTACAAAGATATAAGAGAGTTTGTATTAAATACAGAAGACAAAAGGTTTACTCTCAGGTCTTCTGATTTCTTTCTTCAGATCTGAAAGACAACAGCTTGAGATTTGAATCACCTTGATCTTCTCCTTCAGCAAAGCAGAAGATCAACTTGCCCTTCTTGAGTTGGTACAGGAAGAGCTAACTTATCTCCTTCAGAAGATTAACTCCGGCTTCAGAGAACAACTTCAACTTGCTGGAACGTGAATGCTCGATAGCGGCTTGCAGCAAAAGCTTTTCAATCGAACAGTTTTTGTTGTTGTGCCCTAGCTTTTGCTTTTATACCTCAAGAAGGCTTCAACGGCTATTACAATCCTCCTGACACAGTATGGGGTAGATTTGAGTTGCTTTTCCCTTTTTATTTTCGCTTGCGCCAAAAGCAGATCCCGTCAGCACATTTGAATCTGTCTCAGCGGTTAGGCTGAGACAGCTTCCAGTCTCAGCGGCAGCTCCAGTCTCCTTCTTAGCGGTTCCGTTGGGACAGACACAAGTCTCATCGATTTTCCTTTATCTGCAGCTCTGCAAGCCCAGACTCCATCTCAGCGGCTGGACTGAGGCAGAGATGTCGTCTCAGCGGTTTTGGGCAGATTGTTACCAATACTATTCCTTGTCTTGGAATAACCTAACCCTGCATGCTTATGAGATACAAATAGGGTTTATCAAATACAACTTGTACTTTGTATTTGAGTGTGAGGCCTCTTCAAATTAAAGGGACATTGAGGGTGAATTTCCCAACAATCTCCCCCAATATGAAGAAGGCAGAACACTCTCAAATGCAAGAGTACATGACTTATAAATTTGATATATATCAATGTTGCAATGAATTCATCATATTAAGCAAACAGATTTTATAACAGATGATCAGAAATATATATCCACAGTAGATAATCAATCCATCACTGTGAGTTGAAAGATATGACAATGCATCTCATAATAACATAACCAATAATACCAAGGTAAAACTTAGCTAAATCTCAGATTAGTGTTTCAGATAAAGCAGTATTTAATTAACCTCAGTTTGCACAAAATATTTTAGACAGACTCTAGTTCAATCACCATTCAACCATTCCTAGGAGTTTTATACATTAAATCAATATTTTCTTTTCTTAGAGGAAGAACATTCAGGAATCTCAGCAACAAATTCTTTTCCCTTGGTTGAATCCAGTTGAATTGAAGTAGCATCCATATTTTCAGCAACAACTTCTTCTTGGACTGCAGGCTCCTTGTCTTCAGCAGGTACAACAGTGTCTTCATTCAGATTTGTAGCTGAGTCCTTTTCAGCAGTGGTTGCCTTAATCTCAGCAATCTTCCTCTTGAGCTCTTGCCTTCTAAAGTACATAAAAGGTTTTGGGATGTACCTAGATGGAATTCTTTGTGGGTTATCTTTCTTGACTAGGTTTTCTTTGAATACCTTATCTCTTTTAGTGTTCCTTTCAAGATGTCTTATCCATTCCTCAGTTGGATAAAACTTATCAATATCTTTGCACATCTGACCATGGCTTACCCAAGCATTCAGGATTATCTTCTTGGAATCATCACTCCAGTATTCAAAGTCAGGGTCTCTCCTGTTTTCATCCCTTTGGTTGGCCATGAATTCCTCAGTGAGCAATACATGCTCTCTTTCTCTTTGCTCTTTCAATCTCTGATTTTGTGCTGTTGCTTCTTGATGAGGAAAATCCCAGTCTTTTGCCCTATTAACATCTAGTAATGGCAGGTTCAGAGCAATCCTAGTGCCTTGTAGAACTTTCAGTGTGAGGTCAGAATTGATGTGTGCATTTGTATTCTCCCCCTTTCTGGCTTCTTCATATATCTGTTGATTGAGGTCTTGCTTAACTGTTGTGATTGTACCAGAGAGAGTTTGGAAGACATTCTCAAGATCAGCTTGAAGGTCACTTTTTAACCTGCCAATTTCTTCATTCAGATGGGAAGAAGTGGCTTTTGCATCAAGAGCTTGTGATAGAGTTACAAGTTCTCCTCTCAGCTCTTCCTTGTAGCTGTCAGCAGCTTCATTTAACTGCATTGCAATGGAGTAGACATACTCTTGAAGATGATTTGCTGACTTCTCTATGACTTCACCTGTTTTACTGACATAGTTTTTGACATAGCTCATGTCTTTTGCAGACATGTCCAGGTCATTCTGAATGGACTGGAATATCTGTCCTTGGGAATCCACAGTCTTCTTGGCTAAGTCAAACCATGTGGTCATTTGCTTGTTTAGGAATGTTGAGTCCTCTTTTATGATGTTCAGTTCACTCATCATTTCATTTCTTACTGCAGAGACAGATTGGATGACATAATCTCTGACTGAGGCAGTGGACCTATCAACATACACTTGCATAGATGCAAGGTGTGCATCTAGCATAGACTGTATGGCTCCCAAGATGTGCTCATTGGACTGTGAAGATGAGGCAGGGGCTTGATGTTCCACTATCATTTCCTGTTTTAGCCTATGAGGAGGACTAGGTGGAAGAACAACATCTACAGGTGGTGTGATGATGATTGGTTCAGACACCACAACAGTATGGATCACTTGATCCAGTTCCTTTGGTTCTTCACCCTCTTGATGTTCAGCATATGTTGCAATATCATCTATATGATCTGGATGCAGTCCATCATCATCATTGACATCCACATCATCAGCATCTTTCTCCTCAAACTCACTATTCTACTCCCCCTCAGATTGTGCACCAGGATTTTCTTGAACAGATTGATTCAAGGAATCTAGGACATTAGATGACTTATCAGCTGTCTTTGTGATTTTCTCCCCCTTAGTTTGAGCAGCAGGGAGACCTAGATCACCTGAATTCCAGAGAGCAGGGATGTTATCAGGAATTTGTGAGATTCTTCTTTCAAGATTTGAGATGACAGAGTCAATCTCTCTTTGTAGATCTTCAGTGGTAGGTGCTTTTGGTGATTCAGTTGGATCAGTGATTCCATCCATGTGCAGCTGCTCCCCCTTAGTTGGAGCATCCAACATTTTTTCACATGCTTTTGATAGGATCACAAGAGAATCAGGTTTCTCCATGACCTTGTCTTTCTCAGTCTCAGCAGGCACAGTGTGTGCATCTGGATTATCTGAATTTTCACTAAGTTAGGATAGGTAAGAATAATGTTGTTGTTCTTAATTGATTTTATATTCTTACCTTTGTTGATGGGGACATCCTCATTATCTATATTCATTGGGCTGCAGACAGATCCAGGGCCAGTCCCATGAATATCCTCATTGTCAGACCCATCTGATTTTGAGGATGAATCAGATTTCTGTTGGGATGACTTTTTCTTCTCTTCCTTTGCCACAGATGGCTGGCTCATAGGGAGCACTCTGGAGAATCTATCTAGAGTCTTAATGTCCATTCTTTTGAGATAATGGAGATTTGACCCCTGTGAATTTGCAAAAGTCTCTGAATAACTATTATGTAGGTACATAGATAGTATCCTTCCCATATTGGGGGCATGTAGACATTCCTTTATCCTTTGAAAAACAACTTCTCCCCATGAGGTTTTCTTGGACAAAATTATCCTAGTCATTAGTTCAAACATGAACTGTGATACAGTGTCATGTGGACCTGGCTTGCATAGGATGGCTTTGCCCACTATATCAGACAATAACTTCCCTTGTTAATTGAAGAACTTCCTCCTTAGACAACTAGTTTTAGCATCACTGTACCCTGTCCATTTTAGGGCAGTCTGCTTATCCTTTTTAGATATCTCCTCCTGTTCATTTTTACTGCAGAGAGTTAATTTCAGTCCCTTCTCCAACCTTTTGGCTGTTATCTTTATCTTCTCAGTTCCTATCTTGGACTTCAGGATGGTTTTGGAAGGAGATAACTTGACATTGCTGAACCATTCCAGAACTTCAGTTCTGAGAATGCAGCAGGGTTCAGATAGCATATGCTCCAGACCTTGAGCTTCCATCAGATGAATCACTTGTCTTATTTCTTCCGGGGCATGAGAGAATCCATCTTTGACGATTTCATAGCCCTCCAGGAGATCTTTTGAACCTTTTGGCGCCATGGAAGCAGAAAATCGAGGCGCTGAGATGGGAGAGAAGATGAATCATCTCGGCGGCTAAGGATTTGACATTGTGGTGTGTTTTAAGTTACATTGTATCTATTTATAGGGTTTCATTTTTGTTTTTATTACCCCTAGGTTTTTAGACTTAATTACCTTATTGTGTTAAGGAATTTTGGGTTAATTAAGGATTGATTATAAGATTTTATATTGAACACATCTCGTCTCAGCGGTTCAGCTGAGACGGAGACCTAGGTTCCTGGGACAGTGAACTGTCAACCGCTGGGACAGTTTGCTCATCTCAGCAGTTCAGCTGGGATTTTTCCCAGCAGATTCAGCTGAACATACTTCTGCAGTTTAGCTGATCATAAGGTTTAGACCTAATGTAGATATTTTGGCTGAAGAAATGTCCTAGTCATGTCACTAAGTTGTGTTGTATAATAATGTAAAGTTTTATAATTCACCATTCAGAATCAACAACAGTGACAGCTACTACTCATACATTTAGGACTATTCCATACTAAGCATGCCAAGATCAATTTTGAAAGCATTGAATTTAGATTCATCCAGTGGCTTTGTAAAGATACCAGCTACTTATTTGTCAGTGGGGACAAATTCAAGACAGATATCTTTACATTCTACATGTTCTCTAATAAAATGATATCTAATCTCTATGTGCTTAGTCCTGCTATGAGAGACAGGATTTTTAGCAATGGAGATTGCACTGGATGAATCACAATACAAAGGAGATTCCCTTACCTTGAGGTTGTAATCCTCCAACTGATGCTGTGTCCAAAGGAGTTGTGCACAACAGCTACCTGCAGCAATGTATTCAGACTCAGCTGTGGATATTGCCACACTGGTTTGTTTCTTGCTGCTCCAAGATATCAATCTTCTCCCTAGGAATTGACAAGTACCACTTGTACTCTTCCTGTCTTCTTTGCAACCTGCAAAATCTGCATCTGAAAAGCCTGTTAGTTCAAAGTCATTGTTCTTAGGGTACCAAAGGCCAAGATGCAAGCTGCCCTTAAGGTATCTCAAAATCCTCTTCACAGAGGTGTAGTGAGATTCCTTAGGACAGGCTTGATACCTAGCACAAACACATGTAGAATACATAATGTCTGGCCTACTAGCAGTCAAGTACAATAGGGATCCAATGATACATCTGTACATGGACTCATCAAAGGCCTTTCCCTTTTCATCCTTGTCTAATGATACATTAGACCCCATGGGTGTTCTCATGGTGGAGGCTGATTCCATCCCAAATTTCTTGATGAGCTCCTTAGTGTACTTGGTCTGGGAGATGAAAATTCCATCATTAGACTGTTTCACTTGGAGCCCAAGGAAATATTTGAGCTCACCCATACTGCTCATTTCAAACTCCCCCTACATTAGATTGGCAAATCTTTTACAGAGGTTGTCATCAGTAGACCCAAAGATTATGTCATCAACATAAATTTGGACTAAGAGACACTTGCCCCTTGTTTCCCTAAGAAACAATGTGCTATCAATCTCTCCCCTCATGAACTTGTTCTTGAGGAGAAAGTTGGACAAAGTCTCATACCAAGCTCTTAGAGCTTGCTTCAGACCATATAATGCTTTCCTAAGAAAGTAAACATGAGAAGTTAGGGTTGGATGCACAAAACCTGCAGGTTGTTCAATATATACCTCTTCCTTCAAGTCTCCATTGAGGAAGGCTGATTTGACATCCATCTGGCAGACTTTGAACCCCTTGTGGGCAGCATAGGAAAGGAATATCCTAATTGCTTCCAACCTTGCAACTGGTGCAAAGGTTTGATCAAAGTCTATACCTTCCTCTTGCCTGTATCATTTGGCTACTAATCTGGCCTTGTTCTTGATGATTGTACCATTCTCATCAAGCTTGTTCCTGTATACCCATTTGGTGCCAATCACATTGTGTCCCTGAGGTCTTGGAACCAACTTCCATACTTTGCATCTCTTGAATTGTAGGAGCTCTTCTTGCATGGCTTCAATCCAGAAGGTGTCTTGATTGGCCGCTTCAAACTTCTTGGGCTCCATTTGAGAAAGGAAGCTCAAGAATAGTGCTTCATTATGAGCTCTGCTTTTTGTCAATATGCCTTGGGTATGATCTCCAATTATTAGATCTCTTGGATGATCTCTCAGGTGCCTTGCAGTAGCTGGAAGAGGGTCCTCTGGTGGCTGTGTTTGTTCCACTGGTTCAGCCGTGACTTCACCATCTTGTACCTCTTCTTCTTCAGGAATTGCAGCAGCTGTTTGTGTTTTGCTGCTGCTGGGCTTATCTTGGACAGTCAGCTCATGCAACCCTTCTTCATTTCCTGTCAAGATAGGAGAGCTAGACCATTCTTTGTAGAGAAGGCTGGTCTCATCAAACACAACATGCATAGATTCTTCTACAACACGGGTTTTCTTGTTATAAACTCTATAAGCTCTACTATGTGAGCTATACCCAACAAGAACCCCCAGATTGCATTTTTCTGCAAACTTTGTTAATTGAGATTTTCCATTATTTAGAATGTAGCAATTGCAACCATTGATTCTAAAGTAAGAAATTGTAGGTTATTTGCCTTTCAGAATCTTATAAGGGGTTTTCCCAAGGACCTTATTGATGGATGCTCTATTGAGAACATAACAGGGTGTATTGACTGCCTCAGCCCAGAAGTATTATGGGAGTGAGGAGTCACTAAGCAATGTTCTCCCAGCTTCTATTAAGGTCCTATTCCTCCTCTCAGCCACACCATTTTGCTGTGGAGTTCTTGGGGAGGAGAACTCTTGGGTGATACCAAATTCTTGACAAAATTTTGTCATGGCTTCAGATTGAAATTCTGTGCCATGGTCAGTTCTAGTCCTGACCACAGTACATAGTAGATCATTCTGAATAGCCTTGACATAATTTATAAAGACATGTAAGGTATCTGACTTCTTCTTAAGGAAGAATACCCATGTATACTTTGAATGATCATCTACAATTACCAAGGTATACAACTTCCCACCTAGGCTCTGAATTGGCAAAGGACCAAATAAGTCCATGTGCAATAGGTATAAACACCACTCAATATCCTTGGAGCCAATACTTTTAAAGGTGGTCCTAGTTTGCTTACCCATTTGGCAAGCATGACAGGGACCACTTTTAACACATTTTAGTTTAGGACTATTTCTAACAAGGTTTTTAGAAAATAATCTATACATTGTCTTATAGTTAAGGTGAGCAAGTCTCTTGTGCCATTGGACACAAAGAGACTCACTTTCATTAGCTACAAAACACACAGAAGAGATATAATAATTGCAAATGAAGTCTAAGCAATAAACATTTCCACTCCTAGTGCCTGAGAGAATGGTCTCCAAGTCATTAGACTTTTTGATCAAGCACTTATCATTGTGGAATTCAATGACACAGCCTAAGTCACATAGTTGGCTTATGCTTACAAGGTTGTGTTGCAACCCTTCAACATAAGATACCCTTGTGATTGAGACTATGCCATTTGAAATCATACCATATCCTTTGGTGACTCCCTTTTCAGATCCACCAAAGATAACTTTGGGTCCATTCTTCACTGGATGGTAATCCTTTAGAAGGTCCTTAGTTCATGTCATGTGCCTTGAGCACCCACTGTCCAAGTACCATATTTGGTTGAGACTGGTACATTAACTAACCTGCAACATAGAATTTAATGTACTTTAGGACCCCAACTAATTTTGGGTCCTAGGTTCAGGTTAACACCATAAGGCATATTCCTAGAAAGGGCTGGTTTGGCTTGAGGTTCAATCCTTGCCTTTGGCACATTGGGGTTGTGCCAACAATCAATTGCAAAGTGTCCCACTTTGCCACATCACCAACACTCATATATATTATATCTCCTCTTCTGAACAGTCCTAGAAGATGAAGCTTCCTGTTTCTGTTCAGTAGGGGATGCAGCTGTTGTTTTCTTTTTCTTATCAATAAAGGCATGGCTTCTTACCTTCCTATAATCAGTCAAGGCAGCCTGTTTTTGTTTGACATCAACACCCTTTAGCTTGGCAGCTAAACATGTGTGGATGGCAGCAGAAACTGGGCTTTGTGGCTTGGTTGCAGGACAGTCAACAGCCATGGACTTTGCTGAACAATGTTTAGAATTGACAGCCTTAGTTATCTTGAGTGAAGGGGCTGAGGTTCCAAAAACAAAGGGTCCATGATGGGCCATTTGAATTTCCTCATGCAGAGCCTTGAAGGCACTCAAGCCTAACTCCTTTCTATTTCCATAGCTGTGAGCATTCTTGCTCAAGTTATAGGAACTTCCATTTAATAAGTGACCCTGAACACTTTCTTGGTCATACTTGTTTGAGGGCATCAAGACTTTCACAAAAGAGGTTTTAGATTCTTTTGAGTCCTTGAACTTTCCCTTAGTGTTGCTAGTAGCTGCCTCCTTGTTGAAACCAACACCTCTCATGTCATGGGAGTTGAAGGTGTCAATAATAGACAGCACTGTCTTGGGCTTGGAGAACTTAGCCACTAGCATCCTCTCCTTGAGGAGCTTTTCTTCAAGATCCTTAATGATCTTGTTCTTGTGGCTTATGGTGCACACATGGATGATTGACATTCCCCTTAGCTTGCCAATCTCCTTGCTCATTAGAGCTAGCTGGGTAGCATGCTCAATGCACTCAGATTTTGATTGCTTTAGGGAAGTAATTTCTTGGGCTTGCCTCTTGGCTAGCTTTTTGCTCTTTTTCAGAGCTTCCAAGAGTGCACCATACCTATCAATCAATTGATTGACATCCTCCTCAGAATCTGATTCACTTCCAACTTTAGATGGAGGAGATTCAGATTCTGGACCTGTTTCAATCAGAAGAAGAAGAAATGCAGTGTATCAATACTTGCTCATGTTCTGAATTGCTGTGCCTGTTCTCATTTTCAGTTATAGCCATCAGCCCATGGTCATGTAGAGTGACCTCATCCTCCTCTACATCACTATCTGAATGTGATATAGGGGCCCTGATTCCTATCCTGGCAGCAGGATACTCTTCTTCCTCCTGATCAGCAAACAACCCCAAGTAGGCTTCCTCCTCACCATCTGAATCTGAAGATGAAGATTCAGATTCACTCCAGCTCTTGCCTTTCTTAGCTAGGAAGGATTTTTCTCCCTTCCTCTCCTTCTGGTGACGAGGCTTCTTGTCACCTCTTTCCTTTCTTTTGACTGGAAAGTCAGCAATGACATGTCCAGGCTTACTACAGCAATATCAAATTATGTTAGTTGAAACATGTTTACTAGATTTAGAGTCATACTTGTCCCCTTTGGGATGTTGCCTCTCAGATCTGTAATGATCCTTCTTGGGATGAGAAGAGGAGGAAGGTTTGTTCTTCCATTGTTTCCTCCTGATTATCTTCTTGAACTGCCTTGTGAAGGCAGCAAACTCCTCATCTGAAGAGGAGCTGTCTGAATTGCAGCTCTCAGATTTCTCAGTTTCAGCAGCCTTTCTTGGAGGTGACTGCACTCTACCCTTGTTCTTCTTAGAGCTTTCAGCTTTGAGAGCAATAGATCTCTCCCTTGTGTGAGCCCTGGAGGAAGTGTCCTCCTCCTTTCTTGCAGAAAGCTGCATCTCATATGAGAGCAGTTTCCCAAACAGTGTATGGGTAGGGGTTTCTCCAAGTCTTGCCCCTTCCCTGATTGCACATATTTTAGTGTCCCAATCTCTAGTTAGAGATCTAAGGAACTTATCATTGAGTTCATAATCTGTGAACACCCTTCCATAGGTTCTTAGTTCATTTACAATCCTAAAAAACCTTTCATAGCACATGGAGATATTCTCCTGGCTCAGCTGTCTGAAGGCTTCATACTCCTGATTGAGGAGTGACTTTCTATCATCCCTCACTTCAGCTGTTCCCTCCATGTAAACAACCAATGTGTCCCACATTTCCTTGGTAGTTGTGCAGTGTACCAAGTTCTGAAATGTAGTGTCATCAATGGCATTTACTATTATGTTTTAGGCTCTCTTGTCCATAGTGTACAATGCTATCTCATCATTGGTCAGCTCAGAAAATACCTTAAGTACTTTTCTAGTAGGGTCAATAGTGGAGATTTTCTCAAAGGTACAAGGACCATTTTTGACAGTCAAAAAGATCCTTGGGTCTGAGGCTTCCATGAATAGCCTTACCCTTTGCTTCCATATACCAAAGTTTTCTTTGGAGCATATGGGCAACTTCATTGACCCCAACTCCTTCTTCATTCCACTGTTGGCCATTGGATTTCAGATTAGACTACTCCTGTATAGGATCTGATCAGACTGTTAAGTCCTTTTGATCAACCTCGCTCTGATACCACTTGATAGTTTGTTAGGTGTAGTCAATATTACCTAGAGGGGGGTGGGGGGGTGAATAGGTTTTACTTATTTTCTTTATATAATCCTAATGTATCTAGCTGCAAAAAACTCAATCACAGAAAGCACACAAGGATGTATAAAGGTTCCTCAAGACATGGTGTCTTGAGTAGTCCTCTTTCCCCCTTCACCTTTATAACAGTGAGTTAGACAAGGCCACAAACTCCAATCTCAGCTCCTTGAGCTTACACCACAAGTTCCTCAGAACTTCTCAGATCAAGAGTGATCCTACCTCAGGAAAATCAGCCCTACACTCAGGCTCAGCAGCCCTACACCTCAGGCACAGCAGCCCTACACTCAGGCTCAGCAGCCCTACACCTCAGGCACAACAGCCCTACACCTCAGAGTTATGTAACTCCTACCACTCAGAAATCACACAGATTTCCTACCTCAGACCTATCAAGAAGTCCTACCACTCAAGATGTCAACACATCTTTACACACATGCTCAACAACCTTTCACTCAGGCAACAATGCCTTACAAAGATATAAGAGAGTTTGTATTAAATACAGAAGACAAAAGGTTTACTCTCAGGTCTTCTGATTTCTTTCTTCAGATCTGAAAGACAACAACTTGAGATTTGAATCACCTTGATCTTCTCCTTCAGCAAAGCAGAAGATCAACTTGCCCTTCTTGAGTTGGTACAGGAAGAGCTAACTTATCTCCTTCAGAAGATTAACTCCAGCTTCAGAAAACAACTTCAACTTGCTGGAACGTGAATGCTCGATAGCGGCTTGCAGCAAAAGCTTTTCAATCGAACAGTTTTTGTTGTTGTGCCCTAGCTTTTGCTTTTATACCTCAATAAGGCTTCAACGGCTATTACAATCCTCCTGACACAGTATGGGGCAGATTTGAGTTGCTTTTCCCTTTTTATTTTTGCTTGCGCCAAAAGCAGATCCCGTCAGCACATTTGAATCTGTCTCAGCGGATGGGCTGAGACAACTTCCAGTCTCAGCGGCAGCTCCAGTCTCCTTCTCAGCGGTTCCACTGGGACAGACACAAGTCTCAGCGGTTTTCCTCTATCTGCAGCTCTGCAAGCCCAGACTCCATCTCAGCGGCTGGACTGAGACAGAGATGTCGTCTCAGCGGTTTTGGGTAGATTTTACCAATACTATTCCTTATCTTGGAATAACCTAACCCTGCATGCTTATGATATACAAATAGGGTTTATCAAATACAACTTGTACTTTGTATTTGAGTGTGAGGCCTCTTCAAATTAATGGGACATTGAGGGTCAATTTCCCAACAGTTATGCTTCAACAATACCTAACACAGAATAAAATTAATGATGTTAAAGTAAAGCAGGAAAATATTAAATAATATGGGACATCATAGAAAATTGATAAACACAGAAGACACAAGATTTTATAGAGGTTCCCTAAAATGTGGGTAGTCCTCTCTTCTACCACCTGGTAGGAATGCACAACCATGTGCCTGAGTCTTTTGATAAGGAGACTCTTAGAACCAATGATCTTTTGATAAGGAGATCTTGAACCACTCAAATCTTCTTATAAGGAGATCTTGAACCACTCAGATCTTTTGATAAGGAGATCTTAAACCACTGAATCCTTTGGAAGTGGGATTCTTAAAACTCTGTATAATTAAGGAGGAATAAAAAAGAAAGAAGATGAAGAAGAAGAATTCTGTTCTCATAATTCTGTTGAAGCTTTCAGCTTCTACTTTTCCTTTCAATGGATCTGCTATTGATAAACCCTTGCTTTTGATTGTGATGATTTGCAAGGGTTATTTTCTTCAGATCCTTTTGTATATATTCTGCTTGCTATCTAGGTGCTATGTAATGTTGATGAAAGAGCAGCCTTCTTTTTCTCTGTTCTCAGATAACACTTTTTTTGTTTTTGTCTTTTAGGGTTGCAGGAGGAAGAAGAAGAAGTGGAAGCCCTAATCAACAAGTTGTAGCCGTTTGTGATGAGTGCTCTAAGTTTTTCTCCCTTCTTCTCTTATTTATTGTCCTTCATTTAATTTTGAATTTTTTTTCTCTTTTGGGTTATCCTGAAAAGGCATTGTCCTGGACTATTAGTCTTTCTTCCTTTCCTTCTTGTTCACGACCCGTCTGCCAACTGTTTGAATCTTTTCCAAGAAAGCTTTCCCTGTCTTCTTGAATGTTCCTCTCTATTCTAGGCAATAAATAAGCCATTTTAGAACGGTCTTTAGTGTCGTGAGCCTTCAGAGAGAGTGCTAAAAGGACAGCTGAAAAGATTTCCTTTTCAGACTATATTCGACGCTGCGTCGACTTCATTTTCTTCTTATCGATGCACCTTCGAGTTCTTGTAAGAGCAGCTTTGAATTCTTTCTAGCTTTGGTTGAACTCTGATGTCGACGTTACGTCGATTACTTATCGACGTAACCGTCGAGTTGGAGACTTGTTTTAAACTTTATTATCTGCGTCGAATTGTAGTCGAGTTGAAGTCAAAGTTGCATCGACTTCTAAGATAACTTCGACATGCTCCTTTATCTAGTTCGACTCCTATTCAACGTAGTGTCGACTTGATATACTTTGACAGAGAGATTTAGTTGCTTGGACTTCTAGTCTGAGTTGCGTCGACATCAAGTCGAAGTTATGTCGACTTCTATTCGACACAATTATTAACTCAACCCAAATTATGCTTGTCTTGACCTGGTCTTGACACTCTGAGTTGAGTGTGACATCCTAAGATACACAATGGTCAAATTACCCTTACTATACAACATGGGTAACATTTTCTAATTCATGAAATCACTTGTATATAATTTGTTCAGATAAATCAAGAGTATTTTTCCCAACAATCTCCCCATATCTATCTTAACAAATTTTACAATTTGATTAAGTGATTTCATGCATACTCAAACATAAAATATGACCAAATATGTAAAAACAATACAGACATTAATGAATGACAGTATAAACATAGGACATAAAACATATTTCCAAGTGATCATTCTGATCTGAACTTCTATATCAAATGTTGAACTACTGAATACTATTTCATATAGTTATGTATACAGAATTCCTAAATAACTTTACTTCCTGTCAGGTGTCTTCCTTTTTCTTGTGAAAACACTTTGTGACTCTTTCTTGGTGCAGACTGCAAAAGATCTTCCTTGTCTCCATCAGCCTTATCAACATTCATTTCATCCTCTTTCTCATTATCTTTAGCAATGTTTTCTTGGACTACCTCTACATCCTCCTTTGCAATGGTGGAAATATCTTCTAGGAGCTGTTCTTCTGGATCACCTCCTGCTAGGGGCTCCCCCTGAGTTGGTGCAACAGCTTTATGTAAGAACTCCCCCAAATCATCTGTTAGGTATTGATGTACATCTTCCATCTCCTTGGCTATAAGCTCCCCCTGAACAACAGGCTCCCCCTGAACAGTTTGGAAGGTGATAATTTTATCAGGGGCTTCAACATCATTCTCCTTTTCATGGCCACCACTCATCTCTAGAGTAGGTCTTTCCTCCTCCTGAATTTTCTCCCCCTTCTTAACCTTGCTGACAAGAGAGGTTAAGAACTCCTTTGTCACTAGGGATGAAGACATGAAGTCTTTGAGGCCCTGTAGACATCTTCTTGAGTCTAAGAGTTCAGACTCCATCTGAGAGTATTTTCTCTCAAACTTTCTGGTTTGGGTGGCTAATAGGTCAACAAAAGTGTTGGATGCTAAACCTACTGCTTTTGAGATTGCTTGCTCAATGTCAAAGGAGGGTGCAGGAAGGGAGGTAGAGGCAGGTGGAGGTGTGAGTTCTCATTTAGATCAAGGGGATCTTGGTAAGCAGGAGAAAGGGTTTGGTTGGTTTTTGGAGAAATATAGGTTGTTAGTGGAGATGGAACATACTGATTGTTTGGAAGTGGTGTGGATGGTTATTGCTGTGGTTTTGGAGGAGACTGTGGTGTAGGTTCAGGAGCTGGTATGTATGGGATGGATTGGAGGTTTTGCTATGGAATGACACCTTGTTGTGTTGGTGGATTATTCTGGGCTGGAAGCTCTGGTAAAGTTGTCTCCATGTCCTATGGTGTTGAAGAGAGAGGGGGTGAAGGTGCAGCTTGACCAGGCTTGAGGATCTGCCTGGTCCACTTAGAGAAGATTCCAATGTTGATTCTTTTGCCTTGTGGAATTGGCACTCCTTTGGATTTGCAGACCTCTGGATAGTGTTGGAAGAGAACTTGGCTCATTATCCTCATGTAGGAATTTTCTTTGTGTGCATATTTGTGGCCAATCATTTTCAGGAGGCATCTCCCCCAGTTTATCTTCTTTTCCAGAATCAAAGCACCCATGATTTGCAATTGCTGCTTGGGTATAGCATCATGTGCTGATATCTTGCACAACATCACTTTTCCCACTATGTCTGCTAGAAATCTGTACTTTTCTGCCAGATCCACCTTTTAAAGATTGTTGGCTCTCTCTTTCTTGAATTGCATGATTTCTAAGGCCTTATTTACTTCCCCTGACAACTCATCAGAAGACTCACCAGTGGTTAGATCAAATGTTCGAGGCAACATTTCCTCTGTTATGCTGATATCTCTTTCAGAAATTTTCCCATTGAGGGAACCATCATCTCCTATGTGCACCGTATCCTTGAACTCTGTCAACTCAACATCAAGTATTTTACATCTCGTGGAAATCAGCTTTGTTAATCCTGCTTTATGAAATAGGCCAAGGATGGCCTTGAATCTATTAGCAGCAACATTGAAGGAGTCGACGTCCACATCAAAGCCTGAATTAATTTTTGGAGGAGCCATTGATTTCGAGGTACCTGCAAACAGATGAGAAAAAAAAGAGAGAATGAGAGAGAGAGAGACGAGAGCACGAGAGAACTGGAGAAGGAAAGAGCAAGAGAGCAAGGAGAGGAAAATTCGAAAGCATAAAAGATTCGACCCTGAAGTTGCTTAAAAGAAGATGATTCATCGCAACTTAGGGTTTAAGTCGAAGCACCGTCGATATACATTAATATTCAGCGCGCCAAAATATGCCAGAATAGCTTCTAGAAGCGATTCTGCGCGCGCTGGCATCTCGACACTGCTTTGATTACTATTCGACTCAACTTCGAGATTGTTCAGAACAAATAATTCGACGTAGTAATGTCGACGTTGCGTCGAGCTGTAATCGACATGACCTTGAATTTAATCACCGACTACTTACGTCGACCCATGCGTCGACATGAACTTGAGGCGGTGTCGAATAACATTCGTATTATCCGCTCCCATTAGCTCTTGACGCTTGTGTCGAGTAGAGCCCGATGCTACGTCGAATTCTATTCGACACAACTGTGGATAAATAGTTCTATTTTCTTAGAAAATTCTTGTTGTTTTTCCCAGCAATGGTGTTTTCTGAAAATAGTGATTATGCTATGAATTTTATAAACTATAAGGTTAGCAAGGGAATTTAAAGAATAAATCACTACCTTGAGTTCATTTAGTTCTTCTTTCATGACCTAAATCTTTCTTCCCACTCCATTCTCTATTTGGAGGAATCCTACCTAATCCTGCACAATAAATTCAAACATTAGAAGGGACCCAGGTTACCTCAGGCTCTTTGCTTTTACTATTGTATGGTTTAATGAAAGAATAGAAGGGTCTTTCATGATACCCCTTTGGATGATAAAAAATGGGTTACCCAAACCTATGTTTATTATTTTGATACTTGAAATGTGTATAGAATGTATCTAAGTATAAGAGATCAGCAGAGTGTTTTATTACCCTAGGTTTGGCTTTATCCTTTTGATTATTTAGTTTTTCTGCATTACTCTTCCCTTGAGATTTCTTTTCTTTGTTAAGATTTACTTTATTAACTCTAGTTATTTTCTTTGGTTTATTAGCTTCCTGATCCTTAGTTTTTGCCCTATCCTCACGGGATTTATAGTCACTAGGTATAATGAAGCTAACTGGATTTTTTCAGGCAGATTTCCTAGGGGTTTCTATGCTAGTGGATGGCTCCGCTCCTAACCCTAGGTGATTAAATCTCATAGAGAGATTTTGTGTGATATCTCTAAGCTTTTGACTCCTCCCATTGGGTGAGTCCTCAAAGGCCTTTGCCTTTGTTAGCTCTTCTTTTAGCTTTAGATTTTCTTTTCTAATTTCAATTAATTCTGATTCTTTATTATCAATTTCATTTGTTAAATCTTGATTTCTTAGATATAATTCATCCTGCTTTAGGTTGTCTAGGTCTAACCTACCTATTTCTATTTATTTTTGTGCATTGAGAAAATCATTGCAAAATTCCTTAAAGCAATTTTTGAAATCACCAGAATTAAAATAATATTCATCAAACATTGATACCTGTTCTTCTTCATCATCTGAAGACATCCCCAAGTCCATCATATAATAGTCCTGGCCCAAGCCTCACCGGGTCTTGGCGCCCCAGGAACTGCCATCACCGATGGCTCAGGACCATTCTGGGAGCGGCCTGACCAGTCAACACTGGCCCCGTCCTAGGACACTGACACCATCGGTTCAGCCTGACCACAACTGGTCAAAAACAAGCCTGCATGTCGTACACCCCAACCCTTCTCTGGCCCACCACAGGGCACAGCGGGTTGTTGGAGGGGGGGGGGGGGGGGGGGCACGAACCCACGCCCTCCCTTTGATGAGAATTGAGCCAGTTAAGCGGCAGCGCGTGGAATTCCCAGGAGGTCACCCATCCCGTGACTACTCTAGCCCGAGCACGCTTAACTACGGAGTTCTTTCACTTCTCATCACCAACTGAGCTGCAGCTCAGTTGGTGATGAGAAGTGAAAGAACTCCGTAGTTAAGCGTGCTCGGGCCGGAGTAGTCACGGGATGGGTGACCTCCTGGGAAGTCCACGCGCTGCCGCTTAACTGTCTCAATTCTCATCCAAGGGAGGGCGTGGGTTCGTGCCCCCCCTCCAACAACCCACTGTGCCATGTGGCAGGCCAGAGAGGGGTTGGGGTGTACGACCTGCAGGCTTGTTGTTGACCAGTTGTGGTCAGGCTGAACCGATGGTGCCAGTGTCCTAGGACGGGGCCAGTGTTGACTGGTCAGGCCGCTCCCAGGATGGGCCTGGGCCATCGGTGCCGGCAGTTCCTGGGGCGGCAAGACCCGGTGAGGCTTGGGACAGGACTGTTACACATCATGCAAGCTACTTCTGCTTTATCATCACTTTCAGATGAAGAGGAGCTTAACTCCGCTTTAGAGTCACTCCCGGTTTCAACAATGAAACCCTTGGCTTTCTTCTTGTCTTTCCCCTTGAAAGACTGCTTCTTCTTCTTCTTTTCATCCTTATTGCTGCTCTTGTCCCTTTGTTCTTTTGGACACTCAGGAGGTATGATCCCTGGCTTGTTGCAGGAGTAACATATTACCTCCTTCTTTGGAGTCTTGTCATATCTGGGCCTTGAGCTCCTCTCTCTTCTCCTTGAGTCTTCTGTCTTGACCCATTTTCTAAATCTCCTTGATAGGAGACTGAACATTTCATCTTCAGAAGTGGAGGGCTCTCCTTCAGTAGCTTTCAGAGCAAGGCTCCTTTAGATAGGAGCTGGAGTTGTCTCTCTTTCCTCTGATTCAGCCCTATTCTTCAGAAATATCTCATATGACTTAAGCTTTCCTAGTAAAGCCTCGGTAGAGATTCCTCTGTGGCATCTGGACTCTCTGATTGCCCAGATCCTTGAATCCCATGAGCTAGGGATGCACATGAGAATCTTATCATTTATTTCAATTAGGGATATCTTCTTATAAAAGCCTCTGAGCTCATTAATGATAATGTTGAATCTGTCATACATATCAGCAACTGTTTCTTCAGCTTTCTTCTGAAAGTTCTCATACTGGGATATGAGAAGGGACTTCTTGTCCTTCCTTTCATCAACACTTCCTTCTACAAGTCTGGAAAGTGACTCCCAGATTTCTTTAGCTGATTGACAGTCAACAACTTTTTGGAAAATGTCATCTGACATTGTGGAGACCAGAATATTCATAGATTTGGCATCACATGCCTTCTGCTTCTTTTCAGTCTTTGTCCACTCATCCCTGGGTACAGGTTCCTGTGTAGAAGCTCCATTGGCATCCTTCTTGTATAGGGCTGGAGGACCTGTAGTAATAACATCAAAAATGTCCTCATCAATAGAGTTCATGTATAACTTTATTTTGGTCTTCCAGAGTGTAAACTTATTTAGGTTACATACTGGGGGTCTTGTTCAGGCATAATCCTTAGAACTCATTTTCTTAATATAATAAATTTATTGTAGAGAAATAAGAGTAGGAGATCTTTTTGATCAAGGTGTTAACCTTGTAATGATCAACCCCCTCTAATACCAATTGAAAGTGCACAGTATGCCCCTGAGTGTACTCTAGAGGGGGGTGGGGGTGAATAGAGATTTACACATATTTCTATCCTATTTATGCACACACAACAAAACACTAAGGGTTATGCTTCAACAATACCTAACATATAATACAATTAATGCTGTTAAAGTAAAGCAAGAAAACAGTAAATAATATGGGACAACACAGAAAATTAACAAACACAGAAGACACAAGATTTTATAGAGGTTCCCCAAAATGTGGGTAGTCCTCTATTCTACCACCTAGTAGGAATGCACAACCTATGACCGAGTCTTTTGATAAGGAGACTCTTAGAACCAAAGATCTTTTGATACAGAGATCTTGAACCACTCAGATCTTTTGATAAGGAAATCTTGAACCACTTAGATATTTTGATAAGGAGATCTTGAACAACTGAATCCTTTGGAAGAGGGATTCTAAAAACTCTGTACAGTTAAGGAGGAAGAAAAAATAAAGAAGATGAAGAAGAAGAATTCTGTTCTCAGAATTCTGTAGAAGCTTTCAGCTTCTACTTTTCCTTTTAATGGATCTGCTAATGATAAACCCCTGCTTATGATTGTGATGATTTGCAAGGGTTATTTTCTTCAGATCCTTTTGTATATATTCTGCTTGCTATCTGGTGCTATGTAATGTTGATGAAAGAACATCCGTCTTTTTCTCTGTTCTCAGATATAACTTCTTTTTGTTTTTGTCTTTTAGGGTTGCAGGAGGAAGAAGAAGATGTGGAAGCCCTAATCGACAAGTTGTAGTTGTTTGTGATGAGTGCTCTAAGTTTTTCTCTCTTCTCCTCTTATTTATTGTCCTTCATTTAATTTTGAATTTGTTTCCTCTTTTGGGTTATCCTGAAAAGGCATTGTCTAGGACCATTAATCTTTCTTCCTTTCATTTTTGTTCACGACCTGTCTGCCAACTATTTGAATTTTTTCCAAGAAAGTTTTTCTTGTCTTCTTGAAGCTCCTCTCTATTCTAGGCAATAAATAAGCCATTGTAGAATGGTCTTTAGTGATGTGGGCCTTTAGAGAGAGTGCTAAAAGGTCACCTAAAAAGATTTCCTTTTCAGACTGTATTCGACGCTGCGTCGACTTCATTTTCTTCTTATCGACGCACCTTCGAGTTCTTGTAAGAGAAGATTTGAATTCCTTTTAGCTATGGTTGAACTCTGATATCGATGTTACGTCGATTACTTATCGATGTAACCGTTGAGTTGGAGACTTGTTTTGAACTTCATTATCTACATTGAATTGTAGTCGACGTTGCATCGACTTCAGATGGATTCGACAGACACTTCCTTCTGCGTTGAGTTGAAGTCAAAGTTGCGTCGACTTCTAAGATAACTTTGACATGCTCCTTTATCTACGTCAACTCCTATTCGACGTAGCGTCAACTTGATATACTTTGATAGAGAGATTTAGTTGCTTGGACTTCTAGTCTGAGTTGCGTCGACATCAAGTCGAAGTTGCGTCGACTTCTATTCGACGCAATTATTAACTCAACCCAAATTATGCTTGTCTTGACCTGGTCTTGACACTCTGAGTTGAGTGTGACATCCTAAGACATCTAATGACCAAATTACCCTTATTATGCAACATGGGTAACATTTCCTAATTCATGAAATCACTTGTTTATAATTTGTTCAGATAAATCAAGGGTATTTTTCCCCACAGATGTTCATTAGATTGTAAGAGAACTAGTTACACGTGTCATTTTATAGGCTCTTCAGTTGTATCATGGTCGAGTAGGAAACCGCATTCTGTTGCCCTCTCCACCACCGTGGCTGAATATATCGCACTAAGTAGTTGTTGTGCACAAGCTTTATGGATGACTCAAACTATAGAAGACTTTGGAGTTCATCTAAATAACATTGAATTAAAATGTGACAACAATGTGGCTATTGATCTTACAAATAATCATGTACATCACTCTAGATCTAAACATATAGATGTTCGATATCATTTCATTAGGGATCATATTAAAAAGGAACATGTAAGAATTAGTTTTATCGGAACTGAATATCAACTTGTGGATATCTTTACCAAACCTCTCCTCGATGCTAGATTCAATATGCTTAGATTACAATTGGGAGTGTTAGATATTCTAGCTTAAAATGTTTAATCCGCAATTTCTCTCTTACTTTTTCTGATTTTCTTACTGTATTTTATAGCCAGCATAATGACAAATTACGAAAAATAACAAAAATATGAGTTTTACATGAAAATCAAAGTACTGTTACTATCGCACGGCGGTAGTTATTATCGCTGGCGTTAGCCTAATTCTTAGTATATTTGATCCCTCTCTGATTTTTTCCTTTCTGAAAAATTTATTGTACTGTAATTTCACTGGTTTCAGAAAGTTTCATGTATTTTAGTTTTAATATTGTCCTTAAAAATTAAAATCAAAGATAAGACTTCAAAACAATTTCAAAAATACAAAAATATGCTTTTGTCTTCTATTACATTTGTTTATTTGTTTCTATTTTGTAATTAAATATTTAAAACAAAAAAATTTGCTTAATGCTTCATTGCTTAAATCAAGGATGATTATATTTGTTACTTAAAGATGATTTACAATGTTTAAATTTTACTTTCAAGTTTCTTTATCATGCCTTGAGTATTATATTAAAATGTGCAACGATTTTGGTTGTAGAATACATGTGTAGAACTATTTTTGAATGTCTCTAAGTATGAGTAAAGTTTTATATTTGATAATGATTATTTTACTTACTCCTTTTTGTTAATCTACATGTATTTTTAATTCTATTCTTGCATGATTGTGTAGTATAAGAACTTACCATATTGAATTGCATAAATAATTTACCTACACAACATTGAATTCTTTATTTTTAATGGACTTGTGATTAGAGAAATGTGGTATATAAAATAAAAATCTCTATGTTTGCAAAAACAAGTGAATTTGGAGTCCTTGGTCACAGAATCAAAATCAAATAAAAATATATGACAAGGAAAACTCTACCAAAGCACTACTCATCGTCCTAATAAGTCTTAATGAGCATTGTGAGGTTGAGCACTTTGGCAAGAATTGTAATGTTTCTTGTGCAAACAACATTTTTCACCACTTCTCTTTAAAAAAAAATATATATATCTTTATGTGCATTGAAATTTGTGGAAGTAAAATTATTTATGTTTATTACAAGTTGTGTTCTTACATTACACACTATCATGTTGTTTGATTTATACATTTGTTTACTTTATCAAAACACCTTTTTGAACATATCATTATCATTTATAACACTTCCACTCATGAGAATTTGACTCTAAAGCTTAGCTTCTCTATTCTCTACAATCGTGAGTAAATGCACTAGATAACAAAGCATGATCTTTACAAGTTTTATGTTTACTTGAAATGCAAATTAATTTACATTGTAAACCATATCTTTTCTTGATATTTATAATTTTGCTTGCTAAATTTTATGTTACCAATTTCCATGTACTTGCATCTTTTGTACCTAAATTCAAACATCTACTTTCTGACTTAAAACTTGATATATTTTGTACTTAAAAATTCTTAAAGATGTTCAAGGTTGCTTTCACTGTGTCTACTATTTCTAAAAACATGATATTATCTTAATCTCTACATAGTGCACAATAGTTCATATTGCTATTACTCTTACCCCCTCCTTTTGATAATATCAAAAGGGGGAGAATAAAATGAAGAAATCTAATAAATCTATTATTTGGGGGGAGTAAATCATAAAATGAATATATGTATGAGGTGCATTCATATAGGGGGAGTATGTATGTTTATCATGCTTATTACGTACTATAAACACTACTCTAGTTGTAACTTATTTCTTATTAGAGAATTTATTATTATCAAATGGGGGAGATTATTGGAGCTTGTGTTCCACATCTCTTGGTTTGAGAATAACATATTCCACAAATGTATTTGATCTTGCTTGTCGTGTGTTTATAGTGTATAGGAACTATAATCCTAAAAATCGATGCAGAATGATCATGGAACTCTAAATTTAGAGCTATCACGTAGCAGTAACTCCTACCGCTGGTGGTAGATGGGATGACAATAGAAGATTGACGACAGACAGTTTCTTGACGAAGAAGTGATGGAAGCTAACGTGGCGCGTTAGATCTTACCACGGCGCAGTAGGTCCATGATCCATTGCGTTTAGCATGATCTCTACGAAGGCGAACACGTTGCAACATGATAACGGGTACGACGTTAGCGTAGTAGTTCTACTGCGGGTGGTAGTTTCTGTAAGTTATATAAAGGATGGATCTCTCTCTTCCAAGACACCACCATTCAAGCCACAACTCCAACCTTTCGTGAGAATCTTCATCCCTGAGTTTCAGAGCATTCCAAAGTCCATCGTTGAAGAATAAGAATGAGAAGGAGATTTCAACATGGTCATACTTGAAGAAGGATGTACGCGTCAACTCCGATGATGTTCATGGCGATCCTTCATCTCCTTCAGAGCTCTTCTAAATAGGGAGTGTTTGTTTCATAATTTACTTTGTATTTCTACTGTTTTACTTTTGAAATGGTAATGAATTTGTTGCAGGTGTTGGCGACTAGGTCTTGCGAGGCTTAGGAGGAATTCACTGCGATGTGTGTGGCGACTAGGTCTAGGTGGAGATTTAGGGGGAATGCTAGAGGCCAAATCTTGGGGAAGATAGGCTATAGCCAACCGGTCCTTGGGAGAAGGACCGGTAAAAAATCAAAAAGTGTTTTTATTCTATCGCCTCAATTTCAAGCGCTATTGAAATTATTATTCTTGTAATTATCTTTTGAAATAAATCAATTTTCATCTTCTCTGATTTTCTAGGATTTTATTTCGTTCAAGAGTTTTTAAGAAAAATCACTTTGGCACTCTTTTTGAGAAGTTCTAAATTTTTGGAGCGCTAGCGTAGGGCGTTAACTTATTACCACCGACGGTAGTGACAGAACCCATTTTTACGCAGTTTTATTCAAAATATTGAAAAACCCTTATTCACCCCCTCTTTAATGGCGCCTACAGATCCAATACTTGAGAGGTTGAAGAGACGCTCTTGTGGTAGATTTGATGGATACTTGCCTTGCAAGAAGCTCCAATCCCAACTCCCCCGTGGATCACTCCTACTTTTCCTCCCTGGGACACTCCTCCTCGACCCCCTGATCAACTCGATCTTCATTACTCCTCCGAATGGGTGCCTGACCCACCACCAGCTCAACCGGAACCTCTTGCCTCTGCTGCTCTCCTCCTCCCCCTGATCCTGCTTCGCGCCTTCTCCTGGCCCCCCAGAAATTGGGGCAGGCCGTCATTTCGTGCCCCTCCACCTGGTGCAACTCATAATACAGAGGGATCTCTGCCACCTGGTGCCTCCTTCAGTTGTTTCTCCGGTGACGTCTATTGCCTTGACGGGCAATATCCATCTCTTCTCTGCGTCCTCCTTCCTGACGCCTCTCCTGACGATCGTGATTCCTCCTCTCCGGAGAGAGCCTTCTTCCCTGACCCTTCTGCTGGGGTCTTCCCATCGGCCTCCACGGCGGTCGATGCTCCAGTACCTGGTACCTCCTCTCCTCTTCTCGATGCTCTGGAGCCACAAAGGACCTCCTTACCTCATGTCTCCTCGGCCCCTCCGGCCTCCTCAGCTCTTATCTCCTCCTCAGCTCCTCCTTCCTTACAGCCTGCTGCTTCCTCTCCCGCTCCCTCGGCTCCCCCTTCTTTCCTCGTACTAGGACTTTCTCCTCTTCATCATCTTCTTCCCTATTCATCATGGTGAGCCTCTCCAGAAATCCTTGGTTTGTCGACTCCCCCTGAACAAACTTATTGGCCCTCTCAAAAAGTTCTTCATAGGATTAGGGAGGATCCCTGCTGATTTGTAGCTTGAAGAGGCCCTCCCTCAGATCAAATGTGAGGGCCAACTGCAGGGTGAAACTATCCACCTCCTGGATGCCTAGGACTTCCTCCTGAAAGCAGTCGATGTATTTCCCCAACGTCTTGTGCAATCCTTGCACCAGATTGAAGAGGGCAGTTGCCTCCTTCCTCTTTTTGGACGTGGCAAACCTCATCATCAACCCTCTCCGCAGGTCTTCAAAATAGTAGATGTGTAAGATCTCTTTTCTCAAAACCCATTCGGGTACATGAAAAACTCAAACCTCCCCCGCATCGTATGGTTGAGGTGGATCTTCGCCCAGAATCGCTGCCTTGCGGTATCACCAACACTCGGGTTTGCTAACACCGCTCAGCACCGACTCTGCCGGCTATACGATAATAAGTAAATATATGCCAAAAGTAAGTACAGAGGTAAAGGCAGGTCCACATGTCACAACATCATATAGAAATATAATGAAAATAGAAATGTCCAAAAAAAGAGACAGTACAAGCAAAAAGGGCTTAAGCCCGATACATATCCAAAATGAGTACTCTCTCTCTCTCTACAACATGCGGAAACTACAAACTCTCAAAGCTGAAATCTAACTATCTAGTCATCAACCTGTGGCGTCGTGGTAGTGCGCTGCATCCGCTGCTCAGGTCCTGCCATCTCGTCCAGCTGCGCGCAGGACAACTCCGTCTCCTCGGACTCCTGTTACGGCCACATCCGACCGTTAGTCATAAAGACTAAGTCGTTTTATCCTCGCCTCCCTCCACGACTCCTAGGTACCGAGCGGGAGGAAGAAGCGGAGGACAACAAGGGGTAAACAATGGAAGAGGTGACATGGCACTATTATAGCAAGTAAAGGTAAAGCGGTAAAACTAGCTAGCAGTATAGTGCAAATAAATGACAGTAAAGTAGAGCATGAAGTAAACAATAATAGAAAAATATGCGGTGCAGTAAGTAAAACTAAACTACCATCACAGATTTGTACCTTAACTTATATGAACGCACATACGACATATAAGTTAAGATGTCCAGGTAACCCATCATATAAAAGAGCCCATACTAATTTATATGATGGGGGCATGCTAATGTGTATGTTATGCTATGCTATGCTTATGATGATTTAATGTGTTTATGCAATGTGACTCACCCACACGACTCTATGCGCACAGACCTTTATACTTCCCACTTTGTTAGAAAGGAAGCCAACCTTTCGGGTACCGACCGTCGTGGCTCACGGTGGCAGTGGATTGGGCACTCCACATCCTAGGCGGGTATGCTCACTACCAAGCCTAGACCTCATGTACGCCTTAACGCTAAGAACACAACAGCGGAGCCCCTGCGTACTCTTGTTGGAATCCACCAGACTTTAAGGTCGGGGTGGGTTATTAGGGATTGTCCTCCAGACCGCGGTACTCAATCTTACCGGCCCTCTAAACCTCACCCTCACCTGAGTCAACGTACTATCGTCGGTGACACGACTAGCCTAGTACCGAAGACTCGCCACTAATTGCATAAGTAACAGGTGACACCAAGTCTACCCGAGCCTCCGGCTCAGGGACTATCACACAAGTTGCTCCAACACATCTCCTTCCCGAAGGAGATCCATACTAGCTTGCTGACCTAATTAGGCTACTCTTGCCTACAATTAAGTTAGTATTATGTTTTGGGTGAATCTTGGACTTCCCGCGGTATACCCCGTAAAGGAGCCCCCAACGGTACTAAGGATTCAATGAGCTCAACCCCACCATCCTCTTTCTCAAGACAATTACTTTAGTTGGTGATTAACATTTAGTTCACCCCTCATTATTTCATATAATTAAAGTGACTTAGCTCAACACCCGTCCCACCCAATTGGGTTGGACGTACCTCCACACCTCATACACCAACCCTAGCACAATCTCAATGTTAATCCTAGGTTTGACCCTCCTTGAATCATTGTGAACTATAAATCAAATACTGAATGGACATAACTTCTAAACACTACTTATGGGTCTGAATTGTCTTAAAATCAAAATTCTGGTTTTTACTAAATCCAGACCACCAAGTTGAACTAACCTCAAACCCCATAAGGGGATCCTTCTAAAAACTCATCACCAGGATATGGTATAATTATACTAGACTCCCACTGACCTTAATAAGGTGTGTTCCAATTTCCATAATTTTCCATATTAATTTGGTATTTATTATTATTTAAAGTAGTTAAGGCCTTAAAGTCAAATTACACATGATCTATCCTTAAAATGCTTCTACATGCTACCTTAAAATTATTAGTAAGGTAATATTCTATAAAAAGGTGGTTTACTGAGTTTCATGACCCTAGGATGTCATGTGTCCTACTAAATCCTCATAGTTGTATAGTTACCAAAATGCCATTATAATTAGGAAAAATAATATTTCACATCTGAAAATTCTATAAAAATTACCAAGAGTTCAAATGGGGGTCTAGAGTCCTCTGCCAAATATTTATATCATTACCACATGATTTGACTAATTAAAATGATTTAACATCCAAGTGTAGTAAATACCAATTTCTACATGATGTACATGAAATACAATTCCACAGGCTTCCAAATAATTATCATGGGCATATATCAACAAAAAATGACAGATAACCAAGTTTCATAATTTTGCCCAATGATTTGACATTTTTCATAATTAAATTCCTCTATGCTAGTAAGCACTTAAAAATTCCGCCACAAGAAATAACACTTCAATAAATCCTACTAAAATTATCATAGCCTATTTTCATCTAAATTCAGCCACTGTTAAAATATCATAACCATACAAGGTCATCTGACCATGCATTTTATTTATTTAAGGAAATAGTGGCAACTTCATTTAATAACAAAAAAATACATAAATGACTCTAAATATTCCCATTAAATTATCTAAGCCAATGCATGCTCCTAAAAACATGTCTACCAAGTTCTGAGCCAAGGAAAGCACATTTGGTCCTATATCCTTCACAAACCCTAAATTGCAACCCTAAGGGTTTACCCTTAGGGTTTTAGGACACACCACCCTAATGGCTCCAAATGCTCCATTAGGGGGTGTCACATGCATTTATATATCATTACCTACATAATCATCATGATGGCAGGAGGCCAACCCACTCAACTCCCCAAAATAGCCTAAACCCTAATTTGACCCTTAAGGGCCCTCATTATGGTTTCCCATTTTCCATATCAAATCAAGTCTAAATGGAGTAAAAATTTAGGCAGACACTACTCATGAACTAAAGAGCATGCCACCAAAATTTGGTGTCATTTGGACTTAATATGCTCCAAAAATCAACATTATTTAAATATCTTAATTACCACAAAAACTATAGGCAAACGTGCCCAACAAATACTGATCTTTGGGCAGAGGGTACCCCTAGGGTATACCTACCCATGGTTAAAATCTTAGCTTCAAATCTTAAGATATCTAGGCTAAACAAATATTTTAGTGGGCTGTCCTAGTGTAGGACCAGTCCTAGTAAAACAGCTCCCCAGGGAGCTGTGGGTCACCAAATGACCTGAACTTAAGCCCTAATGTAAGATAAGGTCAAGGCCTATAACTTTCATGTTGGGCACTTTTGCTAATTCAGTCATTAAGTGCCCCTAAATAATATTAGAAGGAGGCTGCCCACTAGAGGGTGAAATGAATCCAAAACCTTAAGTTAATTTAAATAAATAAGGCGCGCACGAATCTTGACGCAGATCCCGCGACCAGGGAGTCGTCTTCCTCCTCCAGCCAACGGTTGAGATCGAGCCGTGCTGGGCGATGTCGCGACCGCGATTGCCGACGATCCAGCCACCACCACCGCCGACCAACACCACCGACACCTTCGTGGTGGTCGGGGCTACCATTTACCGGCGACTGGAGGCCGGAGGCGGCGGTTCCCGGCTATCCCAGGCTTCCCGTTTCGAGTGGAAAAACTCGGTTTTAAGGAATGGATTCAGGCTCAATTGAGCCCGATCCTTCTTCGTTTTGTTATAGAAAGCTAGCATGGGGGGAGAGCAGGAGAAACGAACCGTGATTGGGGCGTGGCGGCGGCTCCGGCGGCGGTTCACCATGGTTTTGCTTTGCTCCGACAAGCCTGCTCCCGACTTCGATTCTCCGGCTATGGCCTTGCTCCAGGTGTCGTTCCCGACTGCTCTCTCCCTTCTGAAGCTGATGGTGTGGCTGGAATGAGGTGGGGAGGCTTCTATTGCTGGTTTTGAATCCAAGCCTTCTCGGATTGCTCCTTGCTGCCCCCCTCCTTCACCCCTATCCTTGCTGGGCCTTCTGGTCTCCTTCTGAGGCTTAGTAATCAAGGGTGGAGTGTCCAACATTGATTGGAGGTGGAGTGTTAGAGGGGGATTTGCTTTAACCTTTATCTTTTGCCTTTTTAATTACTTTTGCCCCCCCCCCCCCCCCCCCCCCCCCCCCCCCCCCCCTCTCATTTGTTAATCAAACCCATGGTGTGGGCTCAGTCCAAGGCTGATAAGGGGGTGTCCTAAGTCCATAAATAATTGATTAATTGATGGGTGTTGGGTTCCATTCAAATTAGGCTTAGAATTCACCTTAAAGAGCTATGTTGACCATGGTTGACTTTGGTCAACAAGGTGAGTGGGTTGACCCCACATGGGGTTCATGGGTCCCTTGACATCACCCAACATTGGTTGGTCCATCGTGGGGCCCCAATTGGTTTAATTTAATCAAAGGGTGTAGATTTGACCAAAATTAGGTAAAGTTTGACTTTGGTCAATTTCATGCAATTGGGCCCCACCCAAGTGCAATTTCCATCATATTGCTCTCCCTTAGTAGTTAGGGCAACATATGTGAGGTCAATTTGGACAAATGAGGGTCAATTGACCTTGTTGAGGGGCTTAGGGCTAGGTTGGTTTTTGAGCTTTGGTGTGCACTTAGCCATTTCCACCCTAGCCTAAGGCCCTAGTGGCCACTCATCTCACCACTATGCCCTAACATTTCCAATGGGTCTAGCTGAATTGGGGATGTTACAAATCCTAATAAACAAAAAAAAATTCATCCCCGAAATTTAAGATCGGGTCTACGGGTTCTACGCAATATAAGGTAAAAAGAAATTTGCAAGGAGGTTTAGGTTGCACCTGAAGTGAAGAGTTCCGGGTAGCGTTGTTGCATGAGGTCCATGGGCTCCCATGTGTGCTCCTCTCGTCCGTGGTTGGACCACAACACCTTCACCAACGGTACACTCTTCCGCCGCAGGACTCGGACCTCCGTATCATCGATCCCGATGGGCTCTAGTAGGACTGACCGATCGGGCGCCACCGGGCCTGATGTAGATGTAAAATGCTGCTCAGGACGAAGCAGGGCTCTCCGAAGTGAAGAGACGTGGAAGACGTCATGCAGGTTCTCCAACTCTAGCGGTAGCTCCACCCTGTACGCCAAAGGACTGATCCGCTCCAATATCAGATAAGGCCCCACGTACCGAGGACTGAGCTTCTTGTGCCCCCGCACTCGAGAAACCCCGTGCATAGGACGAATATTCAAGACACTCGCTCTCCCACCTAGAACTCCACCATACGATGCCTCGCATCATAGTACTTTGCCTGTCTGCTCTGGGCCTCCAGAATCCGCTCCCTGATCAGCCTCACCTGCGCATCCGTCTCCTCAATATAATCTGAACCTAACGACCTCGGGTCCTCGTTCTGGATCAAGGAAAGTGGTGTGCGGCACTTCCTCCCATACAATATGGCATAAGGTGCCATCCCAACGCTAGCCTGGTGACTGTTGTTATAGGAAAACTCTATCAAGGGCAACAGTCTCTCCCAGGGCTTGCCGTTATCTAAAATGCACAA
Source organism: Dactylorhiza incarnata (assembly GCA_033032865.1). NCBI lineage: Eukaryota > Viridiplantae > Streptophyta > Magnoliopsida > Asparagales > Orchidaceae > Dactylorhiza > Dactylorhiza incarnata. The sequence goes on from JAWHQI010000303.1 coordinate 1,471,903, forward strand.
ACGTAGAAGGTCCTCCATAGTCCGGTTGGTGCGCTCAGTCTGACCGTTAGTCTGTGGATGAAACGTCGTGCTGAATGTCAACCGGGATCCCAAGTAAGCCTGAACCGCCTTCCACTCCCTCGAAGTGAAGCGTCCGTCTCTATCTTAAACTATCGTCTTGGGCACCCCGTGATATCTGACCACCTGCTCCACAAACACCCTTACAAGGTCACCGATCGGCCCCTCCTTCCGTGCCGGAATAAATTGAGCTACCTTCGTCAGCCCGTCCACTATCACCCATATCGAGTCATTCCCAGAGCAGGAGCGAGGTAGACCATGCACGAAGTCCATCGATATGTCCTCAAACTTCCACTCAGGCACTGGTAATGGCTGCAACATTCCTCCCGGGCTCCTGCACTATGACTTCACGCATTGTCAGCTCTCGCAGTGCATCACATACTGGATAATATCCCTCTTTATCCCCGGCCAAAACACGACCTTCTGAAGGTCTGCTGCCATCTTCGTGATCCCTAGATGCACTGAATACTGGGAGCAATGAGCCTCCCTAAGCACCTCCTCTCTAATACCTCCTCCAGCTGGGATGTAGACTCGGTCTCGATGGTGAATAAGATCCTCCCTCAAAGAATAGTCCCCTACCACGCCGTCCACCAACGATCTGAATACTCGCTCCAAGGTAGGGTCCTGCAACTGTGCCTCCCGAATGCGGTCCCGAATATCGCAGACAATATTTAAGGACGCTAGATACTCCGTATATGTCTCGAGGTTAGCCCTGGATACAACTGAAATGTGCATGTCCTCCAATGCCTGAGTCAGCTCCATAGCCATCACACGGCTCTCTGCTCCTGGTGTACCTCCTCTCCTGCTCAAAGCATCCGCCACAGTGTTGGCCTTGCCTGGATGGTAATGCAATGTGTAACTGTAGTCGCATAAGAGCTCTAACCACCTCCGCTGACGTAGGTTCAAGTCCTTCTGCGCATCAATATACTTGAGGTTCTTGTGGTCTGAGAAGATCTCACAATGAACCCCATATAGGTAGTGCCTGCAGGTCTTCAAGGCGAAGATGACTGCTCCGAGCTCGAGGTCATGCACTGGGTAGTTCCTCTCATGTACCTTCAACTGACGGGAAGCGTACGCGACCACGTGACCATGCTGCATCAACACTGCTCCCAACCCCTTAAATGATGCGTCTTTGTAAACCTGAAATCCTTCCTTCCCAGATGGAAGGGCAAGGATGGGGGAAGAGGTGAGTCGGCCCTTCAGCTCCAAGTAGGCCGCCTCACACTGCGGAGACCAGACGAATGGGGCATCCTTCTTGGTCAAAAAAGTGAGCGAAAGGGCAATCTTGGAGAACCCTTCCACAAACTTCCGGTAATAGCCCGCCAATCCTAGAAAGCTCCGCACATCTGAAGCTGACTGCAGTCGAGGCCACTCCTGAACAGCCCGCACCTTGGCCGGATCCACTGCCAGTCCTTCTCCACTGATGATGTGTCCCAGAAAAGCCACCTCCCGTAGCCAAAACTGACACTTGGAGAACTTCGCATACATCTGGTGCTCTCTCAGCTTCCTCAATATTAGGGCCAGATGCCCAGCATGCTCATCCACCGTCCTGGAATATACTAGGATGTCATCGATGAACACGATAACGAAGATATCGAGAAAAGCCTCGAACACCCTGTTCATCATGCTCATGAATGCTGAGGGGGCATTAGTGAGCCCAAAGGGCATGACTGTGAACTCATGCAATCCATACCTAGAACTGAAAGCTATCTTCGGTATGTCCTCCTCTCGAATCCGCAGCTGATAGTATCCTGATCTCAAGTCGAGCTTGGAGAACCAGTGAGATCCCTGAAACTGATCGAAGAGCTCGTCAATCCTCGGTAACGGATAGGTGTTCCATACCGTCAACCTATTGAGCTCCTGGTAATCTATACATAATCTGAGCGTTCCATCCTTCTTCTTCACAAATAATAACGGTGCTCCCCAAGGTGAAGAGCTCGGCCTGACGAAACCCGCATCTACCAGCTCCTTCAACTGCACCCTAAACTCTTCCAGTTCCTTGGGTGCCATGTGGTACGGTGCCCGAGACACGGGCCTCGCTCCTGGCACCAATTGAATCTGAAAATCTACCTCTCGATGCGGTGGCAGTCCGGCCAACTTCTCCAGGAATATGTAAGAGAAGTCCCGTACTATGGGAATGTCTGATAGGGAGGCCTCCACCTCCGTCATCTCGAAGCATACAAGATATACCTCGTCGCCCTGCTCGTGGGCCTTGACTAACTGAACAGATGATAAAGAAGAGCGGGAGATCGGTCCAATACCTTCAAACGTCGCGAAGGTGGTATCGTACCGCAACACCACTCTCTTTGCTTGGCAGTCTATCTGGGCGTGGTTCCAAGCGAGCCACGTCATGTCCAAGATAAGGTCGAAGTCGGCGAGCTTCAGCACCAAAGCTGGAGCATCGAGCGTTAGGCCGTCGATGGTCACCTTCAAGGTGCACTTGGCCGTCACCTCGACCTCTGATCCATTGGGGAGGCGCACCCTCCTGGTGGGTCCCGTGTAATAATGGATTTGGTCCAAGTCCTTAACAAAGTTTTCGGAAACAAAGTTATGTGAGGCACCAGTATCGAATAGGGTGTGGGCGGGCTTACCACACACCACTATAATGCCTGGGGAAGGAGGATTGTTTGTTCAATTTCTAATCTAGAAGGTTGAAAATACAGGTAAATTTAAGCGGTAATAAATGAAAGTACTGAAAGCATTAAATTACCTGCTATAACCTCCTCCGGGTTCCTCGGCTGTGCAAGATCTAAGGCGTAAACCTGCTCCTGCTGCCTACCTCTGCCGTGATTCCCCCTGCCTCTACCCCGTCCTCGGCCTCGGCCCCGCTGTGCTGGAGGGGCTGCCGGAGGTGCTGCTGGTGGTGGAGGAGGAGGTGGAGGGAATCGTCGAGGGCAATGGGCCCTGATGTGACCTGGCTGGTTGCACTCGAAGCACACCGCTGGAGCGCGTCCCTGGTCGTCAAATCTCTGGGGCCCCCAGGTACGTAGGGGCTGTGGGGCTAGTAAGGGCTGGGGCTGCTGTACTGGTGCAGTCTGAGGATGAGGACGTGCCCCACCCCTCCGGTGCCTCATAAGTCTGCCTCGTTGCGAGCCTCTGCTGCTCTCCCCCTGGTACATGGCCTCAGCTGGCCTCTTCCTTCCGCCCTGCACTCTGATCTGGTCTGCTTCCAGCTTTTTCGCCGTCTCGATAATCTGAGTTAGGCTGCCCTCCGAAACAAACAAGAGTGCCTGCCTCAACGGGTCTCGAATCCCCTTGTAGAATCTCTTCGCAAGAGTGCGATCATCTGCGGCATGAGACCTCGCAAATCTGGCTAAATGGGAGAACTCCCTCTGGTACTCAATCACTAAATGTGTCCCCTGAGTGAGGTGTAGAAACCTCTCTTCCAGCTCATCTCTGTCCGTGCTGGATATGAAGTGCTCCAGGAAGGTGGCACTAAACTCGTCCCAAGAAATATCTGAGTACTCCCTATCTCTGTAAGTGGTCTCCAGCAGCGACTTCCACCACCTCTTGGCATGTGCATCAAGAGCTGACACTGCCAAAAATACCGCCTTGCCGACCGGGCAACCGATGCCGGCCAGCTTCTCCTGAATGGTGTCCAACCACTCCTCAGTCTTCACTGCATCCTCTGTCCCTCGGTAGGTTTGTGGGGAAAGACCTCTAAAGGTGCTCAACCAGTTCGCTCCCGGGTTTGGTAGTGGTGCCGGGATGGACTGGGCCCTGAAGGTCACTAAAATGGCTGCTAACGTCTGTCCCAACTCCGACTGCTGAAAAGTAGTGGTAGTCAGAGGGGGAGGGATACTGACCTGAGGCTCCCTGCTCACTGGGGCCTACAAAAGATAGGGATTTAGTTAAAATTTTTTGGTCTTACTTATTGCTTATTGGACTGTTTTATGTGATTCCATACATGGGCACACCATAGCTTCCGCTGCCTAGTTTGTCCGCAAACTAAGCTCGAGCGGGGTGACCCAGTATGTTGTGGACTGTTCTCTTATGATCGTTCATTCAGTGATACCATTTGTAAGATCTCTTTTCTCAAAACCCGTTCGGGTACATGAAAAACTCGAACCTCCCCGCATCATACAGTTGAGATGGATCTTCGCCCAGAATCGCTGCCTTGCGGTGTCACCAACACTTGGGTTGGCTAACACTGCTCAGCACCGACTCTGTCGTCTATACGATCATAAGTAAATATATGCCAAAAGTAAGTACAGAGGTAAAGGCATGTCCACATGTCACAACATCATATAAAAATATAATGAAAACATAAATGTCCAAAAAAAGAGACAGTACAAGCAAAAAGGGCTTAAGCCCGATACATATCCAAAATGAGTACTCTCTCTCTCTACAACATGCGGAAACTACAAACTCTCAAAGCTGAAATCTAACTATCTAGTCATCAACCTGTGGCGTCGTGGTAGTGCGCTGCATCCGCTGCTCAGGTCCTGCCATCTCGTCCAGCTGCGCGCGGGACAACTCCGTCTCCTCGGACACCTGTTACGGCCACATCCGACCGTTAGTCATAAATACTAAGTCGTTTTGTCCTCGCCTCCCTCCACGACTCCTAGGTACTGAGCGGGAGGAAGAAGCAGAGGACAACAAGGGGTAAACAAGGGAAGAGGTGACATGGCACTATTCTAGCAAGTAAAGGTAAAGCAGTAAAACTAGCTAGCAGTATAGTGCAAATACATGACAGTAAAGTAGAGCATGAAGTAAACAGTAATAGAAAAATATGCAGTGCAGTAAGTAAAACTAATCTACCATCACAGATTCGTACCTTAACTTATATGAACGCCCATACGACATATAAGTTAAGATGTCCAGGTAACCCATCATATAAAAGAGCCCATACTAATTTATATGATGGGGGTATGCTAATGTGTATGTTATGCTATGCTATGCTTATGATGATTTAATGTGTTTATGCAATGTGACTCACCCACACGACTCTATGCATACAGACCTTTATAGTTCCCACTTTGTTAGAAAGGAAGCCAACCTTTCGGGTACCGACCGTCGTGGCTCATGGTGGCAGTGGATCGGGCACTCCACATCCTAGGCGGGTATGCTCACTACCAAGCCTAGACCTCACGTATGCGTCAATGTTATGAACACAACAGCGGAGCCCCTGCGTACTCTTGCTGGAATCCACCAGACTTTAAGGTCGGGGTGGGTTATTAGGGATTGTCCTCCAGACCGCGGTACTCAATCTTACCGGCCCTCTAAACCTCACCCTCACCTAAGTCAACGTACTACCCTCGGTGACACGACTAGCCTAGTACCAAAGACTCGCTACTAATTGCATAAGTAACAGGTGACACCAAGTCCACCCGAGCCTCCGGCTTAGGTACTATCACACAAGTTGCTCCAACACATCTCCTTCCCGAAGGAGATCCATACTAGCTTGCTGACCTAATTAGGCTACTCTTGCCTACAATTAAGTTAGTATTATGTTTTGGGTGAATCTTGGACTTCCCGCGGTATACCCCGTAAAGGAGCCCCCAACGGTACTAAGGATTCAATGGGCTCAACCCCACCATCCTCTTTCTCAAGACAATTACTTTAGATGGTGATTAACATTTAGTTCACCCCTCATTATTTCATATAATTAAAGTGACTTAGCTCAACACCCGTCCCACCCAATTGGGTTGGACGTACCTCCACACCTCATACACCAACCCTAGCACAATCTCAATGTTAATCCTAGGTTTGACCCTTCTTGAATCATTGTGAACTATAAATCAAATACTGAATGGACATAACTTCTAAACACTACTTATGGTTCTGAATTGTCTTAAAATCAAAATTCTGGTTTTTACTAAACGCAGACCACCAAGTTGAACTAACCTCAAACCCCATAAGGGGATCTTCTAAAAACTCATCACCAGGATATGGTATAATTATACTAGACTCCCACTGACCTTAATAAGGTGTGTTCCAATTTCCATAATTTTTCATATTAATTTGGTATTTATTATTATTTAAAGTAGTTACGGCCTTAAGTCAAATTACACATAATCTATCCACAAAATGCTTCTACATGCTACCTTAAAATTATCAGTAAGGTAATATTCCATAACAAGGTGGTTCACTGAGTTTCATGACCCTAGATGTCATGTGGCCTACTAAATCCTCATAGTTGTTTAGTTACCAAAATGCCACTATAATTAGGAAAAATAATATTTCACATCTGAAAATTCTATAAAAATTACCAAGAGTTCAAATGGGGGTCTAGAGTCCTCTGCCAAATATTTATATCATTACCACATGATTTGACTAATTAAAATGATTTAACATCCAAGTGTAGTAAATACCAATTTCTACAAGATGTACATGAAATACAATTCCACAGGCTTCCAAATAATTATCATGGGCATATATCAACAAAAAATGACAGATAACCAAGTTTCATAATTTTGCCCAATGATTTGACATTTTTCATAATTAAATTCCTCTATGCTAGTAAGCACTTAAAAATTCCTCCACAAGAAATAACACCTCAATAAATCCTACTAAAATTACCATAGCCTATTTTCATCCCAATTCAGCCACTGTTAAAATATCATAACCATACAAGGTCATCTGACCATGCATTTTATTTATTTAAGGAAATAGTGGCAACTTCATTTAATAAGGGAAAAAATACATAAATGATTCTAAATATTCCCATTAAATTATCTAAGCCATTGCATGCTCCTAAAAACATGTCTACCAAGTTCTGAGCCAAGGCAAGCACATTTGGTACTATGTCCTTCACAAACCCTAAATTGCAACCCTAAGGGTTTACCCTTAGGGTTTTAGGACACACCTCCCTAATGGCTCCAAATGCTCCATTAGGGGGTGTCACATGCATTTATATATCATTACCTACATAATCATCATGATGGGAGGAGGCCAACCCACTCAACTCCCCAAAATAGCCTAAACCCTAATTTGACCCTTTCATTAGGGTTTCCCATTTTCCATATCAAATCAACTCCAAATGGAGTGAAAATTTAGGCAGGCACTACTCAAGAACTAAAGAGCATGCCACCAAAATTTGGTGTCATTTGGACTTCATATGCTCCAAAAATCAACATTATTTAAATATCTTAATTACCACAAAAACTATAGGCAAAAGTGCCCAACAAATACTGATCTTTGGGCAGAGGGTACCCCTAGGGTATACCTACCCATGGTTAAAATCTCAGCTTCAAAGCTTGAGAGATCTAGGCTAAACAAATATTTTAGTGGGCTGTCCTAGTGTAGGACCAGTCCTAGTAAAACAGCTCCACAGGGAGCTGTGGGTCACCAAATGACCTGAACTTAAACCCTAATGAAAGATAAGGTCAAGGCCGACAACTTTCATGTTGGGCACTTTTGCTAATTCAGTCATTAAGTGCCCCTAAATAATATTAGAAGGAGGCTGCCCACTAGAGGGTGAAATGAATCCAAAACCTTAAGTTAATTTAAATAAATAAGGCGCGCACGAATCTTGACGCAGATCCCACGGCTAGGGAGTCGTCTTCCTCCTCCAGCCAATGGCTGAGATCGAGCCATGCTGGGCGATGTTGCGACCGCGATTGCCGGCGATCCAGCCACCACCACCGCCGGCCAACACCACTGACACCTTCGTGGTGGTCGGGGCTACCATTTACCGGCGACTGGAGGCCGGAGGCGGCGGTTCCCGGCAATCCTAGACTTCCCGTTTCGAGCGGAAAAAACTCGGTTTTAAGGAATGGATTCGAGCTCAATTGAGCCCGATCCTTCTTCATTTTGTTATAGAAAGCTAGCATGGGGGGAGAGGAGGAGAAACAAACCGTGATTGGGGCGTGGCGGCGGCTCCGGCGGCGGTTCACCATGGTTTTGCTTTGCTCCGACAAGCCTGCTCCCGACTTCGATTCTCCGGCTATGGCCTTGCTCCAGGTGTCGTTCCCGACTGTTCTCTCCCTTCTAAAGCTGATGGTGTGGCTGGAATGAGGTGGGGAGGCTTCTATTGCTGGTTTTGAATCCAAGCCTTCTCGGATTGCTTCTTGCTGCCACCCTCCTGCACCCCTGTCCTTGTTGGGCCTTCTGGTCTCCTTCTGAGGCTTAGTAATCAAGGGTGGAGTGTCCAACATTGATTGGAGGTGGAGTGTTAGAGGAGGATTTGCTTTAACCTTTATCTTTTGCCTTTTTAATTACTTTTGGTCCCCCCTCTCATTTGGTTAATCAAACCCATGGTTTGGGCTCAGTCCAAGCTGATAAGGGGGTGTCCTAAGTCCATAAATAATTGGTTAATTGATGGGTGTTGGGTTCCATTCAAATTAGGCTTAGAATTCACCTTAACGAGCTATGTTGACCATGGTTGACTTTGGTCAACAAGGTGAGTGGGTTGACCCCACATGGGGGTCATGGGTCCCTTGACATCACCCAACATTGGTTGGTCCATGGTGGGGCCCCAATTGGTTTAATTTAATCAAAGGGTGTAGATTTGACCAAAATTAGGTAAAGTTTGACTTTGGTCAATTTCATGCAATTGGGTCCCACTCAAGTGCAATTTCCATCCTATTGGTCTCCCTTAGTAGTTAGGGAAACATATGTGAGGTCAATTTGGACAAATGAGGGTCAATTGACCTAGTTGAGGGGTTAGGGCTAGGTTGGTTTTTGAGCTTTGGTGTGCACTTAGCCATTTCCACTCTAGCCTAAGGCCCTAGTGGCCACTCATCTCACCACTATGCCCTAACATTTCCAATGGGTCTAGAAGGATTGGGGATGTTACAAGATGGAACTGGCCGGCAGCTGCTGGAACCAGTCCCTAGCCTTCCTCTGGATGGTGATCACGATGAACATGCACTTGAATGCATCCATCATGTTTCGTATGGAAACCACATCCTCAAACCACTAAAGATGATGGATCGGATCATCCCTCCCGGTAGAGTTGCTGAAGGTAGGATCGCTGAACCCCTCTGGGACTGGGGCAGTCAGTATCTCACAATAGAATGGGCCCCTTCCCCCTGGTGACAATCTTCTAGGTGGTGAGTAACAACACTATACGTGCCACACACGCGAGTATCTTGGAATCTCATCGAGTTCTCCACCTCTCGAAACCTAATCCCCTGAAAACTCATCGGGTAAAGTTGCGACTGCATGATGAGTCCCAGTTATATACATATTTTCGGACTCATTTGGGCCGATTTTCTAGTCTTTGCACCACACTTTAGGCGTGTTGTCATTTATATTTAATAGCCGTCTATTATTCCACTCTTAGTGCACATGTATGCTCATTCTTGGTGTGATTCCTTGTAGTCCAGTGGTCCTGGACATTTTCATGCAGGTTCAAGGGATCGTGCGATGCTCGGAGTCTGTTTAAGGGCAATTTCTGCCTAAAATGCCACTGATCGTGCGTTTCCTTCACGCACGATCAGTTGATCGTGCGCCTCTGGTCGTGCGCGTTCATTTGCTGCCCAAAAACAGCTTCGGATTTTGGTCGTGCGTTTGCTACGCACGATCGTGCGCTTTATATTTTTTCTGCAGTTTTGTTTTGCAGGTTTCGGGCACAGAGCGCACGATCACTAGCTTTCAGTGCGCACGATCAGTTGATTGTGCGCCACTGATTGTGCTCCCTATTTTCTATAAATATCCAGCCCGCGAAATTAGGTCGGACGACCATTCTGCTCCACCGTTTTCGAGTCCTGTTCGCCTCTTCCGCCCCCTGCATCATCTTCCACCACCAGGAGGTGCTCCGGGCTTGTTCTTCACGCCAATCTTGAGCCGGAGCTTCCTCTCGGCCTCCTCCTTCATCCTAGCGCTTCAAAGGAAGATCTAGCCGCCATCGCCATCAAGCAAGAGGAAGTTTGTAACCTCTACCGGATCGTGAGACGAAGAAGACGGGCTCATTGGAGAGTAGTGACAGCTCTCTCTACCCCAGACGTAGTTGCAGACCGAGCTTGGACGCAGATTGACAACCCGGCGATTCCAACCGTGAATCTACAACGAGCCTTCGGATTCGGTCGATTTCTTGCCTTGTTCTTCTCTTATTGATGTATATGTAGTTAGATCTAACATTATGATGAAATAGCACTTAACTTTATTTGCATTTCTATACATTTCATGTCTATGTGAAATACTTTACTGTTTGAGTTGCTTGAGGTGCGCCCCATTCCATCCTCCATCCCACCATCACGTTCGTGTGCTGCACTAGCAATTGCTAGTGGCGTGCTTGTCGACGAGGTGCTTGCGACCCTCATCCGTATGCCTACTCTTCCATCTGCCTAGCGAAGCGTGGCATAGCGTCTGGTGTAATCCATTCGACTAACGAAGCAGCGCGCTCAAGGCCTGCACAGTTCGATTCCGCCTGCCTACTCGTTCATCCGCCCATGTGAAGCAGCGCGCTCAAGGCCTGCCTAGTCTCCATCCCGCCAAGCGAAGCATTGCATAGCGGCATTGCATAGGAGTAGTTGTAGCTCTTTTCTTTTATTTTCCACAACCAAATCAACCCCCCTCTGTATTCCATCCGACCAAAGGACTTCGATCTCAAGTCCTTCCTTGAACGTTAACTCCACCTTACTGTGTTCCTTGAGAGATTCGATACTTGGGGATTTACTTCCTCATATTATTACTTGACAACGACCGGTTCACTGCCGTTTCGTGCCGCAGTCTTACTACCGCCTATAGCGGTGTGCTAAGATTTGCGCATCAAGGTTTTGGCGCTGTTGCCGGGGAACACAGACGTGTGAGTTTTCTAGAGAGGGAGAGCTGTAAGATAGAAGCCCTTTTCCCTTTGTTTATACCATTTCTTTTGCTTATTTTAGTGTTAAAATTTGATATTTCTATTTCATTTGTTCCTTTATCTAGTTTCGGCTTTTCTGTAGCAGGTGTTCATTTAATTCTGGTTGCGTGTAGTTTTATTTTGCAAGGAATTGTTGATTTTTGTTTAATCCACATATTTCTGTGATGTATTCTGAAGCCAAGTGTCGCCTCTATGACACTTTGCGTCGATACATCGACGCCATGACTGCTTTAAATGCTGAGCATTATATTAGGTGCTTGCTATGTCAAGGTTTAGGCCATATGGTGAAGGATTGCCCTCGTCTGTGCGATCCTTCCCCCTCTGAGGACGTGTACGCAGCATCCCCCCATTTACGGGAGACTACTGCGGACAAGCCCACCAGAGTGTTGCCTGGCCCCTACACTGACATCGCACATCTTGCTCGATCTTTGCCCTTGGAGATTACCGAGGAATCTTTCGCCGCGTACAGCTCTTTCATGGGTCCCTCAATCCCCTTTTATGAGCTTCCCTTGAGTGACGATGTGCACTCATTCAATGGTCAACAGGGAGAGGATTGGAAACTCATGGATGCACCAGTATGGTGTGCAGATTCTGGTTCTTCCTGCGGGGAGGCGTCTGTGGATATTTTCGTGGAGGCGACTGCTCATTTATTTTCTGATCATGAGAGCAGTCCAGTTCCTCCGCATTCCTTGCAAAAGTCATCTACTCCTATCTTTAGTGAGTCAGCTGATGATGTCGTGCGGGTGGTTGATTCGGCGCCTGAGGTTTCACCAAAGTGGGACGAGGATTTCATTCTCTCTGATGGGGAGTGTGATACCTTTGAACACGATGACGCACCGCGGTGGGATGAGGAGGATTCTCTTTCCGAGGAGGAGATATTTACTTACTTATTGGATGGGGACATCCAGCTCACCACCGAGGACCCCGAGCTCTTGGGTTCCCCTCGTTACGCTCATATGATACCGACAGTGATCTGTGATTGGATCCTGCCAGGAGTGAAACCGGGATCACTCCTCCTTTGTTTGATTCTTTTAGTTCTTCGTCCATTTTATTTCCTAATCAACCTTCCTATAATGCTGATATTGATAAGTTCATCCTTCCTGCTTCCTCGCCTGCTTTAATGTCTGATATTTCATTTATCCCCCTGCAGATGCTTGAATATCTAGACCCATTTTTGGGTAAGTCTGAGTGGCAGTCTTTGAAGGAAGAGCAAATGGCAATGATAAATTCAATCGTCTATTCCACTTCATCATCATTGCCTGCTTTTTCCTTGAAAGACTGGGTGCAGGGTGGAAAGCGCTACTTCATCCATGACCGCCGATTGGAGGAGAGGAAGAGGATGAAGAAAGATGAAATATGGAGATGGAAAGCTCCTGATCCTCTTGACTGCTGCTGTTGGGTCTTCGGTCCCATTTCTTTTATTTCTAGTTACTATTTTAAATCAACTTATAGTTGATTATTTTGAGGCATGTAATATTTAGGATTTACTACCTTTTGCTTTATGCTTAGACTATTATTAAAACTGCTTAATACAGGTATTAAGTCCAGCTTAAGGACGGTAAACAAAAGCGCTGCTGGGAGACAACCCAAGTTTTTGTTGCTAACCCGTTAATAGTTTAGTGTTATATATTTTTTGCTTGGAGCCTTTTTGCCTGCAGGTGTGCGACAATTTCTTTTGGTGACGGACTTGGATTCCCTTCGCAGTATTAACGCCAATCTTCTGGTATGCTCATATCTGAGCATAGGTACCCTCTTTCCTAGCATTTCTTTATTCTCATTGTCATAATTTATGTGATTGTCCAATTCAAGTCTGGGGGAGTGTACCGAGTGTTCACTACACGTGTACACATTTTAGCTTACCAGAAGTATATTTTTATTTATGTTATATTGTAGCACGCACACACTGCACCCACTAAGCACGCACTTACTTGCGAGTGCTACTGTGCCAAATTTCCTTTTGGAATGGAGCCGGGAAGTCAATTGTGTTAGCTAGGAATTGTGGTTTGGAGTACGATGTCGACTCGAGTAGTGTTCTAATCGAATACTCATGTTTTGCATATAATTTTGTGTAGAAGTTATTTCTATTTTCATGCTTTGTATCTTTACTCTTATCTAATCTAGTAATTAGAGTTTTATTTTACTCAAAGCATGAACCTGTGCCGATCTACCGGTAGTGTAGGTGAGTTGGTATTGAACGCTAGATTCGTATTTCTCGAGTCGGGAGAAAGAGTTATCTTTCTCGGTGGCTAAGAACTCGCCCCTAGCGACTCTCGAAACATAGGCACCGGGTAGTTCTAACGCATTAGCATGATGTAGGCCATTCTTTGGACCGTTTGAGCTTTGAGTCAAAACCGAAAATTCACCCTTGCTAACCAATTTTGAGCCTATCCCACCTTTTCTATTTAGCTCCATCGCTCTCGCTTAAGCCAAGATCACCAAACCTGTATACGCACGTGTTTTGAGCTTTATAGTATAACTAATTATTGTGACGTGGTGTTATTGGCTAAGTTGAAGAAAAAAATAAAAATAAAAAAAATATTAGTGAGCTAAAAATTGAAAAGATTAGCGCTCCAAAAGAAAAAAATTCTGAGTTCTTTATATTCTAATTCAGAAGTTCTGAATTGTTTGATAGGAATTACTTTATATTGGGTGTTGGCGAGTAATACATCAGCTTTATTTGTTGCCGGGGTTTACAAATTATATTGCTCAAATGTGTTAGGTGCGTTAGCCTCCGAGTTTATCATTGCATACCATACCGCAACCTAAGCCACATATTTACCCGAAAGCCCTATTGACTTGTGCGTAGTTTTACCTAATGATGTGGAGAGAGTGCAAAAGTGCGAGCTTATGGCTCCCGACACCGATGGATTTCGGTGGAGTTAGTTCCGTATCCCGTATTTTTCGAAATACTCGTCTGAGCGCATCTCTACATTCCCCCTACACGTGACTGGCAGATCACACTTGGTTCAGCTTTTGAGTAAACTAATCTCTTATTTACTATTTTAGATATTTGTAAATTACATTGCATAATAGAAATTTCTTCTACGAGAATTTTATGCACATGATTATCTGATTTCGCATATTTATCCTAGCCACAATCACCTCTTTAACCCTTATTTTCCCGTCTGCCGAAAGTAGTTTGCTCGGGACGCGCAAACAGGTAAGTCTGGGGGTGTGAGTCCCAATTATATACATATTTTTGGACTCATTTGGGTCGATTTTCTAGTCTTTGCACCACACTTTAGGCGTGTTTTCATTTAAATTTAATAGCCGTCTATTATTCCACTCTTAGTGCACATGTATGCCCGTTCTTGGTGTGATTCCTTGTAGTCCAGTGGTCCTGGACATTTTCATCCAGGTTCAAGGGATCGTGCGATGCTCGGAGTCTGTTTAGGGGCAATTTCTGCCTAAAATGCCACTGATCGTGCGTTTCCTTCACGCACGATCAGTTGATCGTGCGCCTCTGGTCGTGCGCGTTCATTTGCTGCCCAAAAACAGCTTCGGATTTTGGTCGTGCGTTTGCTACGCACGATCGTGCGCTTTATATTTTTTCTGTAGTTTTGTTTTGCAGGTTTCGGGCACAGAGCGCACGATCACTAGCTTTCAGTGCGCACGATCAGTTGATCGTGCGCCACTGATCGTGCGCCCTGTTTTCTATAAATATCCAGCCCGCGAAATTAGGTCGGACGACCATTCTGCTCCGCCGTTTTCGAGTCATGTTCGCCTCTTCCGCCCCCTGCATCATCTTCCACCACCAGGAGGTGCTCCGGGCTTGTTCTTCACGCCAATCTTGAGCCGGAGCTTCCTCTCGGCCTCCTCCTTCATCCTAGCGCTTCAAAGGAAGATCTAGCCGCCATCGCCATCAAGCAAGAGGATGTTTGCAACCTCTCCGGATCGTGAGACGAAGAAGACGGGCTCATTGGAGAGTAGTGACAGCTCTCTCTACCCCGGACGTAGTTGCGGACCGAGCTTGGATGCGGATTGACAACCCGGCGATTCCAACCGTGAATCTACAACGAGCCTTCGGATTCGGTCGATTTCTTGCCTTGTTCTTCTCTTATTGATGTATATGTAGTTAGATCCAACATTATGATGAAGTAGCACTTAAGTTTATTTGCATTTCTATACATTTCATGTCTATGTGAAATACTTTACTATTTGAGTTGCTTGAGGTGCGCCCCATTCCATCCTCCATCCCACCGTCACGTTCGTGTGCCGCACTAGCAATTTCTAGTGGCGTGCTTGTCGACGAGGTGCTTGCGACCCTCATCCGTATGCCTACTCTTCCATCCGCCTAGCGAAGCGTGGCATAGCGGCCCGTGTAATCCATTCGCCTAATGAAGCAACGCGCTCAAGGCCTACACAGTTCGATTCCGCCTGCCTACTCGTTCATCCGCCCTTGTGAAGCAGCGCGCTCAAGGCCTGCCTAGTCTCCATCCCTCCAAGCGAAGCATTGCATAGCGGCATTGCATAGGAGTAGTTGTAGCTCTTTTCTTTTATTTTCCACAACCAAATCAACCCCCCTGCTCATTCCATCCGACCAAAGGACTTCGATCTCAAGTCCTTCCTCGAACGTTAACTCCACCTTACTGTGTTCCTTGAGAGATTCGATACTTGGGGATTTACTTCCTCATATTATTACTTGACAACGACCGGTTCACTGCCGTTTCGTGCCGCAGTCTTACTACCGCCTATAGCGGTGTGCTAAGATTAGCGCATCACTGCACCGGTCGCTCCGAATCTTCCACCACTGGTTTCTTCCCTGCTCGCCTGGATGGCGCACCATCCTTCGACGGGGTCTCGTGGAGAGGCGAGGTTATTGTGACCTCTGTGCGATGAACCAGCATCGCTCGCAGAGTGTCCTTGATCCACATCGCAAACTCCTCAAAATCGGGTCTCCTAACAAACTTGCCTCCACCCACCGAGACACCGACTTTCCTCTCCTGCTAGCCTCCTTCCACCATTTTGCCTTTTCCACAGAACTTTACTCCTCTGACTACGGTCCACGCTCACCGCACCAAAGTGTTGAAGCCATGTGTAACAAACCTACTTATAATCCTACTTATTATATAAGTATATTTATATTAGATTTATTCTATCCGATGCCCCAGCCCCTCCCCTGTTAAATCCCACAAGCCCCCCCCCCGATTTAATCCCGCAAGCGCTCGGTTAGGGCTCTCGATTCCGCTCCCAACCCTGCTCCAGCTCCCGTCTCCCACGCTCAGCACCGGCGCCGCCAGCCGCTCCTGCTCCTCCTGTCATGGACGACGTCGCCTCCTCCTGCTCTTCCTCCTCTGGTCAGTGGCCTCTCTTCCTCTGGCCGACCTTCAGTAGTCGGGCTCCCAGCAGTTGGCAACCTTCCTTCCCGCCTCCTTCTTCTTCCTTGAGCCCGACAACAATTGTCAGCAGTCCCCTCTTCCTCCGGCATCTCCTTCCCTTCCTCCGGCAGCACTCTTCCCTTCCGATTGTGCTGGCTTTGCAAGAAGAGTGCCTAGGGTTTTCTTCCCTCTCCTCCTTGAGCCCAGATTTGGCCTCCTTGGGTAAGGATTTCCTCTTTCCCCTTTTTTAAGGTTTTCCTTGTATTTTTTCAAATTAATTGTGCCTCAAGTCGCGTATATTTTGCGATTCAAGATTTTTTCCCTCCTATAATCGTATAATCATGATTTTGTTTGTGATTTATGGCATCGTTCGTCAAATCCCCCAGCGGAATCTCTCCAAAGTCCTCTCCAATTTAGGGTTTTCGTCACCTAAGCGCCGCCAATTTCCCGATCCTTGTGTTAACTCCTCTCCCCTCACACTTGAGGCAGGTAATTTGCTAAGCCTCTTATGTTTAGGTTTTGTGTTAATGATAATTGCATATTCTGGCGTAGAATTTCCATCGTATCGAGTATCTCTTTCATTGTTCTTATTCAGGTTCGAAAATGTGATTTTTGATTTCTGCTTTTGATTGCGCCGCTTAGCCACCGCCGTCTGATTCAGCCTCACTTAAGGCAAGTACAGATCCCTCTCTCTTGCAAACATTGAACTTAATTACCTTACAGGTTCTTATAATTTTATGTTTCACTTTTGAATGCATATTTCGTCAAATAAATTTAGATCTTGGATGCCTAAATTGACTGGTTAATAGATTTAGGTATCACGCGTTTGAAATAACACGAGTTGTAAATGTGAGTGATGATTTTAATTGAATTTCCACTTAAATGAATTGCATCTCATTCGATGGATAAATGGAAGACAGCAGATCTTTTCGAGCAGGAACATTAATTATTATAATAATAAATGTTAAGATTCCTACTAGCAACTAGATGTTTTGTGCTTGATATAAAATATTCGGTTCGTACACATGTTTACTTAGAAGATATTCGTGTCTTGGAATGACGTAATCTAAAGGAATACTTGATATCCTAGAAAATGAGGTATAGTAATCTTATTACTCATGAATACTTGAACCTGCAAGTTTTCAAAACTCTCTTTCGAGTTCTTTGAGTCATCGAATCTTATTTCTTATGCTTGTTTGGTTGAAAGACTTGGATAAGGTTTATTTCTTGATCTGATGTTTTTCTTTAGCGTGAGTCTGTTCCAGTTAGAATCACCAATCTATGAATCTTTTAAATTATCTAATGTCATGCACCTCTTTTCACGTTTGTAAATACTACTCTTGTATATCTGAATCAGTATTTAGTTACATGTCTTGGTATGCTAGAATCACTTAATCAGGAATTATTTCATTAATAACACAAGTAAGCAATTGAACGGTAGCGTTTTAATTGACGCAACTCCTTTACTTGGGTTCCCTCTTGAATCCCTAATGGGAACAAAGGACCGGTCATAGCGAGCATAAATTTCTGAATCTCCTAAATCCGTACTTGAATCTGTCTGAATCATGAATCATGTGCGTCAACCAAAAACACCTACACATTCACTTGTTACAACTTATGTTATTACATGATCGTCTTTATATGCATTACCCCAGAGTAGTCTAATAATTAGAGATTTCTGCTTGTCTCACTTGCTTGCCTGTCCTATTAGCTTTGCTTCTTGAAAAGTGGTACACAATATTCTGTTTCCCTTGTTCGTATTTTATTTTGCTTTGCTCCTGTTTATTACAATATTCTGAGGCTTTTCTGGAATTTGCCTTAGCGTTTGTGCCTGCGCCGCCTGCTTCCTGAGCTAATCCGCATCAAGCTTCAGGTTTTGTGTTTATGTTTCATTTCTTTTGCTGTCGGATATTTTTGTTATGTAATAATTATAATCAGCCATTTTCCCTGTTTGTTAGGACAACTGCTAGGCTAAATATTATATATACTATAATTTGACATGATTTGCATGCTCATTCATCTACGATGATGGCTGCATAAAAATCTGTTCAAAAACTTATATCATAAGTTGTTTTTGCAAAATGCATGTGCACCTGTTTCAAACTATCATATTTTAAAAAGCTTCCGAAATAAATCAATCTGTTTTACTCAAAAGTAACTATTTTAAAACTATTCGTAGTATTTCTGTATCCACCTTAGCAGACATGGTTTTTCCTTCCACCCATGTCCGTGGCATCACGACTCGCTCCGAAGCGCACTCTGACTTTTGTCGAGATGGGTCGTGACAGTTGGTAATAGAGGGAGGTTAGGCTCAAAAGATAAAGTATTGTATAGCTATTACATATTTTGAATCATATTATATAAAAGTATATGCATGCATCATTACTTCACGCACCTTATCATTATCTGTTGTTCGCGGCTGAAATACACACACGCTACACTCATAAGCATGAGTAGTATGCACACGAATGTTAAGGGGTTATGGGCAAACTTAACATTTTAGTGCATATGAATTTCCACTAGGATATACACCGCTTGCGAATATTAAATGGTTTTGGGCAGTTTAATATTTTCAAGTGCGTTGGTATTAGAATCATAATATGCATGACATGTTAAGTGATATGAGCGCTTAATGTGGCTTGTGTATCAATTCATTTGCATTCATATCAAAAGCATTGCACAAGTGTCCAGCTAAGAACAACAATAATGATTGTACACGCATGGTTTTACTATTTGCTTGACATAGCACATGATTTCAATTTTGCACTTGCATGATCATTACCTAGAGTTGTCCAATGGAAATGCTGTAATTATTACATAATTTATGTACCTAACAGTAGGAAATGTGTTAGAATCTCTAGTTTCAAATCTCCAATATTCGTATTCAGTCTTCCAGTTCTGCTCGACTAACGATCTCATCTGATTCTCCAGTATCCCCTTCTAGTTAGCTCTTAAGCATCAACATCACAAGTAAGTTACCCCTTCGTGCAAAGATTCTTTGCCCCCGAATTCTTGAGTCTTACCTCTCAATTCCGAGCTAAGTGAAGCAATTCTTGTGTTCCCTGAATCCAAACCTTTATTTCTAGCCATACCCGCTAAGATCATAGAGTATCAAGTGCGCAAGATTCGAAAAAAAGACCATCCTTATGATAACTGTGTTTTGACTGCCTGAAAAGTTTGAATAAGTCTCTTAAGAACTTGAATCTGATATGCGAACCAAGTATCCACAAATTTTCTCTTGATCTTGGTAAGTCTCAGCACTTGTTTTCCTTTCTGTTTCATCATATTCATAGTTAGTTTCCATGTCTTGACCTGCAAATCTTGTTTGGATTAAATGACATCTGAGTCTTCGCCATAAAAGGCCCCATTCAAGGATTCCTCAGAAAGTTTCGGGATGAAACTTCATAAGTAGGGGAGAATGTAACAACCCTACTTATAATTAATCCTACTTATTATATAAGTATATTTATATTAGATTTATTTTATCGGCAGCCCCAACCCCTCCCATGTTAAATCCCACAAGCCCCCCCCCCCCCCCCCCCCCCCCGCGATTTAATCTCGCAAGCGCTCGGTTAGGGCTCTCGATTCCGCTCCCGACCCTGCTCCCGCTCCCATCTCCCGTGCACAGCGCCGCCGCCGCCAGCCGCTCCTGCTCCTCCTGCCATGTCCGACGTCGCCTCCTCCTGCTCTTCCTCCTCTGGCCGGTGGCCTCTCTTCCTCTGGACGACCTTCAACAGTCGGGCTCCCAGCAGTCGGCAGCCTTCCTTCCCGGCTCCTTCTTCTTCCTTGAGGCCGGCAGCAATCGTCAGCAGCCCCCTTTTCCTCTGACATCTCCTTCCCTTCCTCCGACAACACTCTTCCCTTCTTATTGGGCCGGCTTTGCAAGAAGAGTGCCTAGGGTTTTCTTCCCTCTCCTCCTTGAGCCAGGATTTGGCCTCCTTGGGTAAGGATTTCCTCTTTCCCCCTTTTTAAGGTTTTCCTTGTATTTGTTGAAATTAATTGTGCCTCAAGTCGCGTATATTTTGCGATTCAAGATTTTTCCCTCCTATAATCATCTAACCGTGATTTTGTTTGTGATTCCGGCATCGTTTGCCGAATCCCCTAGCGGAATCTCTCCAAAGTCCTCTCCAATTTAGCGTTTCCATCACCCAAGTGCCGCCAATTTCCCGATCCCTGCGTTAACTCCTCTCCCCTCACTCTTGAGGGAGGTAATTTGCTAAGCCTCTCATGTTTAGGTTTTGTGTTAATGATAATTCCCTATGCTGGCGTAGAATTTCCGTCGTATCAAGTATCTCTTTCATTGTTCTTATTCAGGTTCGAAAATAGGATATTTTATTTCTGCTTTTGATTGCGCCGCTTAGCCGCCGCCGTCGGATTCAGCCTCACTTAAGGCAAGTAGAGATCCCTCTCTCTTATAAACATTGAACTTAATTACCTTGCCGGTTCTTATAATTTTATGTTTCACTTTTGAATGCATGTTTCGTCAAATAAATTTAGATCTTGGATGCCTAAATTGAATGGTAAATAGATTGAGGTATCACACGCTTGAAATATCACGAGTTGTGAATGTGAGTGATGATTTTAATTAGATTTCCACTTAACTGAATTGCATCTCATTCGATGGATAAATGGAAGTCTAGTAGATCTTTTCGAGCAGGAACATTAATTATTATAATGATAAATATTAAGATTCCTGCCAGCAACTAGATGATTTGTGCTTGATATAAAATATTCGGTTTGTACACATATTTACTTAGAAGATATTCGTGTCTTGGAATGACGTAATCTAAAGGAATACTTGATATCCTGGAAAATGAGGTATAGTAATCTTATTACTCGTGAATACTTGAACCCGCAAGTTTCAAAACTCTCTTTCGAGTTCTTTGAGTCATCAAATCTTGTTTCCTATGCCTGTTTGGTTGAAAGACTTGGATAAGGTTTATTTCTTGATCTGATGTTTTTCTTTAGCGTGAGTCTGTTCCAGTTAGAATCACCAATCTATGAATCTTTTAAATTATCTAATGTCATGCACCTCTTTTCACGTTTGTAAATATAACTCTTGTATATCTAAATCAGTATTTGGTTACATGTCTTAATATGCTAAATTCACTCAATCATGAATTATTTCATTAATAACACAAGTAAACAATTGAATGATAGGGTTTTAATTGACACAACTCCTTAACTTGGGTTCCCTCTTGAATCCCTAATAGGAACAAAGGATCGGTCATAGCAAGCATAAATTTCTGAATCTCCTGAATCCGTACTTGAATCTGTCTGAATCTTGAATCCTATGCGTCAACTAAAAACACCTACACATTCACTTGTTACAACTTATGTTATTACATGATCATCTTTATATGCTTTACCCTGGAGTAGTCTAATAATTAGATATTTCTGCTTGTCTCACTTGCTTGCCTGCCCTGTTAGCTTTGCTTCTTAAAAATGGTACACAATATTCGGTTTCCCCTGCTCGTATTTTATTTTGCTTTGCTCATGTTTATTTCAATGTTCTAAGGCTTTTCCTTCTTATTTTGGAATTTGCCTTAGCGTTCGTGCTTGCACCGCTACTTCCTGAGCCGATCTGTATCAAGCTTCAGGTTTTGTGTTTATGTTTCATTTCTTTTACTGTCGGATATTTCTGTTATGTAATAATTATAATCAGCCATTTTCCTTGTTTGCTTGGTCAACTGCTAGGCTAAATAATATATATACTAGAATTTGACATGATTTGCATGCTAATTCATCTGCGATGATCACTGCATAAAAATCTGTTCCAAAACTTGTATCATAAGTTGTTTTTTGCAAAATGCATGTGCGCTTGTTTCAAACTATCATATTTTAAAAAGCTTTCGAAATAAATCAATTTGTTTTACTCAAAAGTAACTATTTTAAAATAATTTGTAGTATTTCTGTTTCTGCCTTAGTATGCATGGTTTTTCCTACCGCCCATGTCTGTGGCATCACGGTCGCCCCGAAGCGCACTCGGACTTTTGTCGATATGGGTCGTGACACTAGGAAAATCCTGACATCAAATGTTCGGACCTAAATGTAGCCTGAGGCTACTGATTCCGCGATCCGGCAATCTGGATCCAAAGGCTAGAGCTAAGATGGTAGAGAAAAAGCCACAAACAGACCCCATTGCTCTTCAGTAGGGTGGTCCCGCCACGTACCCAAAAGTTTGAGAGAAACTTCCCCTCCAAAACCACAAATAACCGAGCTTGGCACGAAGAAGGCACTGGCTTGATGAGTATCTCGCCTGGGGGGGGGGGGGGGGGGTCAATCTTTGTTTTCCAAGTGCCATTCCTGATACTCCTGGGGGTCTATTTATAGACAAATCCTGGGGGTGGGGTGGGGGAGGGGGGTGGAGGGGGGGGGGGGGGGAGGGGGTGGGGGGTTTGTAGGCGACTATACCTGACCCCTACGAGGCTGTCTTTCTGGACCTAGCGATCTAACGACTATTGAAAGATCTCGCCCATGCCTAGGGAGATGTTGTTGATGGTCATCACCTAGCGAGTAACTTCAAGGCTTTCTAATAGTCGCCTGCTTGGGCGAATAACCCTGATACTCACATCTAGTATTAAATGCTCCTATGGATTGCTTGCTGACTTTGAATTGACCTTTGACTTTAACTTCTGCCCACGTGGCATGAAGGGGTCCTGCCCTCAAAGAATATGGGTTGTACACATACCATGCGACCAAACACCATAGAAGAGTAAATGAGGGTCATCTATGAGCTGACCACAAATTGCGTAATAATGCCACTCCTCTCGGTCATCCTAGCGGACCCCTTACACCACATCACCCTACAAGTCAGCAATTTGTATGCAATAAGCAAATTACAAGCTACTTCCTGGGTGTCACAGGTATCAAATATGTTCTCTTTGTGGAGTATTAAGAAGAAAAGGGCCTACAATGCAATCATGTATGCAACTAGATATCACCCACGGATCCACCACGACCCTTTGTTTGCGAGTATGAATCTAACATACCATTAAGAACAATTACACAACATATAAGACATCGACTTATGTTTGCTAAACCCTCATAATCACTAATGGGTACGAGGACCATATACTCCAATATATACCCAACAATCGTTACCCATCTTTATACTTGTTCAAATCAAGTACACCGACAATTTGTATAAAGACCCAATGCCCTCTCAGTGGCATTATACATAAAGACCCAAGTAGATAAGATTTCAAGGATAATGAGTGGCAATATATACAGATCTGTGGACAATTCTTTTGGCAACATTTTATGAAGACCCAAACTCGATTCCCTCTCCAAAGAGTTTAATTAAAAGCAAAAGAAATTTCATGATGTCACATTCGACTGCTAGGAATCTCATGTGCAATACATGCCATAAATCCAACATTGCAAACTCTCATTAAATAGGAGCATTATGACGACGCTATAGCCGAAGTCACATCTCTAATGAAATTCCTACATGCATTGTCAAGCAACATCACTGAGTCGGGCCACTTGCTTCACTCACAATGCCAAATCCGAAATCAAAATTGGGAAATCTAATGAAAGTGTGCTAGGGTAGTAATCCCACGCCCTAGTAGTTCGCAATGAACAATGGCTACCTCAGGCTCTGTTATTAGAGGCACATGATGTCGTCTTTACCAACATTTCAAGAGAATACAATAAGTAATGCAAAAATGTTACCTAAAATTGGGAAGAGAGGGATTGTTACCTTCCTCGCTTTTCTCAACCACAATGTAAATCCTTGCATTAAGCCTGGTGAAAATACTGGAAGCTTGATCTATTTGCAACTGGCAACAACTCTTCATTTGGAGTCACACAGCTCCGACAGTCTCCACTTATTTCTCCTCTAGCTTCTCCTCTTCCTCTCCTCTTTTGCGACCTAAGTGAGAAAAGGTTTTTTAGGAAAATGAAGACCTAGATCATTCAAGTTTGACCTATTGTCCCCAAGAAAAGACTCCTAGCCATTAGATCTTACAAGCCCTAATCCAATGGAAGAAATCAGGTTACAAAAGGAAAAAAGTTCAAGACTTGTCTCCTCCTAACTTTTGAGTCAGTCAAGGATCAAGCTGTCGATCATCAAGTGCTAATCGTCCATTCAATCAGTGGTTGGAAATCACTAATCATCCACTTGATCAGTGGTTAGCAGTCGACCTATTAGTTGATGATCGTCGGCCGACCAGCAGATCAGCGATCGACGATCGACCTATTAGTCTACGATCGTCGGTCGACCACCCAAATAGCAGTCAAAGATCCTCTCATGCGTGAACACATTTCAAATTGATAAATTTGGGTTGTTACAACATATACCAACACCCCTGAATATTCCTTTCACCACCATCCTTTTACTTCATGTATGGAGGCAAACACCATTTTCCTGCTACTAGAACTACTAATGACCTTGTGGATACAAATACTGACAATGATGATAATGATAATCCATCTTCATTCAGCTTAAGGATCTAACTTATTTTGTTCCTTAACTTATTCAGATAGTTAAAATTACAAACGTATAATGGAAGCAAGGACCCTGGGATGCATAAATGAAGATTTGAATCCTTGTTGTCCACTCACACAATAATCAAGAAGTTTGAAATGTCATCTTCTATTAGCAACTCTAGAAGGGTTCGACAATAAATTGGCTTTTTTAAACTCTTAAGGGGATTTTAATGAGCTGCGACGAATTAAAATTGTAAGGTTTTCATCCCATCAAATACACAACAGAATATTGAAAAACCTTAGATGATGCATGCTAAATGCAATATATCAAGAAAAATAAGCAAATACTTTAGATGATATAATGTTTTGTGAAGAACAAGTTATTCTGAGAACCAAAATGCAAAACGAAGCCCACATCTCTACAAGTATCCACATGAATGCAAAAAAACACCACTCATTCCGTCCAATGACCTCGCAGATGGATGACACCCGTCTCTGTAACTAAATACTAGTTTCATTTCTACAGAGATTCTTCTCCTTTCGGTCTACCAGTTCTCTCTTCGATTTCTACATAAGACAAAACATAAAACTCTCTCTTTCAGTTAAAAAACTAAATTTGCATTCATGGATAATTTCCAAAACTTGTCCCTTTATATTAGAGAGAGGATTTCAAAAATCCTTCTAAGAGGAAATTATGGAACTTAGGAAGTTTTTTGTTCGATTTACGAGTAAAATTAATAACTCATAGTTAATTAATTACCATTTAAATATATATTCTCGATTTGGTTTTATTTAAATCTAATATATATCAAACTACGTGATTGATAATACAATTTCCTATGTTCTTAATGTGCAACCTTATAGGTTCATTTTACATTGGCAGTAAGAATAATCTCTTGACATGTTCTAGATCACTGAATCCAACAAAATATTTATTGATTTCACACTATGCTAGCTCGGAAAGACTAAAATGGGGTCCTAGACATCTTTTTTTATTTGCGACAAGGAGATTGTGAGTCCCTTCACATTTGTATTTCTTGCTTCTAAATGGCGAAAATGTCAGTAAAGTTTGTTGAAGATAATACCACACACTCACCCTGATCAAAGGACATCATTATGGTTTTTAAATACCAATTGAATGTTTATCCTCAATCAACATATGTGCAAGAAATGGAGTTGGTCAGTCCAAATATGGATGTTGAAGATAATATGTCTGATTCATTTTATCAAACTTGAGATATGAACAATCATGATCCATGAGAATTCAGATAGATATCCCCAAAAAGATGTTGGAACATGCATTTTGCATCTCTTGGTTTGAGAATAACAAATCTCAATATGTATTTGATCTAGCTTGTTTGTGTTTATAGTGTGCAGACCATACATGTACACTATCAGATTGTACAAGAAAGATTGATGAGGATGATTGATGGATGTCAAGTTCTAAATTGAGCACTACCGCACGACGATAACTAGTACTTGCGGTAGATTTTGTTACTGTGGGACAACTGTCTAGAAGCATTTGAATGAAGACTTGGCGGGAGCTGAAAGCCATTTTGTAAACTCTTACCACACGATAATAATGCTATCGAACGACGGTAACTGAATGGAAACCCGGACAATCATCATGCTGATTAAGGAGCCAAATAAAGCATAAGATCAAAATCTAGCAAGATCGAATATTATTCTAATGCGGGCGGTAAATTTATCAAAGTATGGTAGATATTGCCCAATATACAAAAGCGATTTTACCATTTCTTGATGTAAGGAGAAGGAAATAGGTTTCTTAATGAATATCGCAGGGCGGTAACTGTTACCACTGATGGTAGCAGCCAGACTCTATTTAATAGGCGACTTGGCTCTTCTCAAATAAGGACAAGAGAGCAACCATGAATATTATTTTGAGTTGTCACGTCCAAAGTTTAATGTGTAGTCTAATCACCTAGAGGGGGTTGAATAGGTGTTTCAAATGTTTTAGTCCCTTTTTAAAATGTAGACTGTTTTAGCTCAGAAAAGGAAAAACAAACTGCTGGGAAAAATAACCTCTGGATTTATCTTACAAATTATGTAAAAGTGATCTCATCATCTAGGATTCATTACCCATGTTGTATAGTGAGGGTAATATGGTCATTAGACATCCTAGGATGTCACACTCTCATTAGGGTGTCAAAGACCAGTCCAAAGGAGTGCAAAATTTAGTTGAGTTAATTCTACGTCGAATAAAAGTCGACGCAGCTTTGACTGCAAGTCAAAGTAACTTCAAATAGAAGTAAGGATATCTCAGACTGGTAGTCGATGTATAATTGAAGTCGACGCAACATCGAAATGTATTCGACGCAGAAGGAAGAGTCAGTCAAAGCAACATTTGAAGTCGACGCAACTTCAAATTATATTCAACGCAGAAGTTAGAGTTCAATGTCTAGGTCTTCATCTCGACGGATACATCGATAAGGACTTGACGCAACGTCGATATCAGAGTGACTTCAAAGCTGAGGAGGATTTCAAAGCAGTTTCTATTAGAACTCAGAGGTGCGTCGATAAGTAGGCAAAGTTATTTGACGCAACGTCGAATACAGATATAGATTTAGAATACTTCCTGGAATCGATTCTGAAGCTTATTCAGAAGTTATAAATGGAAGTTATTAGAATTCTAACGGGTCGTTCATAAACAAGAATGGAAAGAAGTATTTCAGAGATACAATAATGATATATTTGGAATTTATTCAAAAAGGATTTTGACTGGCTATCAATAGAAATAGAAAGAGAATAATACTACCTCCTAGACATTCATACTAGGGAAACAACAGAAGAGGAAAGTCATTCATCTCTATTCGACAGAAGAATAAGTATACTGAATTGAATAGAGAACAATAATAATTTTGTCGGCTTCCTCTCGAGCTCTCTTCTACAGAAAATATACTTGATAGATCTCTGCACAGAAGTACACAAGGCTTCTTCTTCTTCCTCTCTCTCTGCAAGAAGTATACAGAATATACAAATATCATCAACTCGATCTGGGCTTACACAATTATTGCATCTCTCTCTTAAGCAAGGATTCATTCTCTGAAGAAAATATCCAAAAAAATACTGTGTCTGAATCTTCATTGACTGTTGCAGGAGGATTCATTCAGAAGAATCATCTTCAACTTCTGCTCCTTCTTTACTCTACTTTCTCACTTTCTGTAAAAATGAGTAAAGAGTCCTTAGAATCCCTCTTCAAAGGATTCAGTGGTGCAAGATCTCCTTAACAAAAGATCTAGTTTTTGGTTCAAGATCTCCTTATCAAAAGATCTAGTCTTGGTTCTAAGAGTCTCCTTAACAAAAGACTTAGACCCTAGTTCTAAGAGTGTCCTTATCAAAAGACTCAGACACTGGATAATGTATTCCTACCAAGGTGGTAGAAGAGTGGAGTACCCATATTTTGGGGAACCACTATAGATCTTGTCTCATCTGTGCTGTGAATTTTCTATGATGTCTTTTCTTTATTTCTGTTATTCTGTGCTTATTTTATTCTGGTTGGATTTTTTGGATGCTAAGTATTTAGAATTATTTTATTATTTTGTGTATATTTTTGTGAAAAGTTTTAAAACTCTATTCACCCCCCTCTAGAGAATACTCAGAGGACTCACTGTGCACTTTCACAAACACGACACATAAAAGCACACAGAGATTTATGGTGGTTCCCCAGATGATGGGTACTCCATTGTCCCCCTCCACCTGCCTAGCAGTGTGCTAGACTAGGCAAACTCCTCCAATAACTCAGATCAAAGATTTTACAGCTCAGAGTCCTTGACTCCTACAACTCAGGAACCTAACAAGTCCCCTACCTTAGATCCACTTCTTGGATCCTACCTCAGGTGCAAGAGACATCCCTACCTCAGAGTGATAATACTCCTACAGCTCAGATTCACCCCTGAATCCTACCTCATGTCTTCACAAGACCCTACCCCAGGCTTACAACAAAGCCCTACACTCAGGCCTTCTCCCCACTCCTACACTCAGGATGACATTATATCCCTACCTCAGATCTTAGATATATTTTACAACAAAGAAGACAAATAAATTTGTTTACAAGATTTTGACTTCGAAAATATTGCTTTTGCAGCTTGAGTCTTTTTAGGTCTTCTGAGTAGAAAGCCTTCTTCAGCAGCAACATTATATCAATCAACATATGTGCTTTTGTACCTGGATCAGTGCTGAGCTTCCTTGAGAATAGAAGTCTTCTTGCACTCTAGAGTAAGAGTTTTCTTTTTCTTGAAGCTTGACTTCTTCTTTTTCTTGAGAAAGCTTGCTTTACTGTTCTATTTCCTTTTACGTCCAGGAAGCTCTTCTTTCTGCTTTTGCAAAATTCGCAAAGTTCCAAAAGTGTCAAAGTTATGGTTTGCTGACCCTCTCTTATTCTTTTATAGTTCTGACAACTCAAATGGTCGAAACCTTAAGATATTAGACTCATAGCACTTTTCAGAAATGATTGATTTGACATCTACTTTCGGCGTCTCTATCGATTAAATCTCGCCTTCTGAGCTTGTCAAGACGATATCGTTGTGTGAAGCTAGTTGTTACAACGATTTCATCATGTTCTTCTTGTTAACACGTCGATAATTAACTTTACAGATTTCCTTGAGTTCTCATAATGATATTGTCGTGTGAAGCTTGTTGACGTGATGATATCATCGTGCTCTTCTTATTAACATGTCGATAAGTGACTTAACAGATTTCCTTGAATTCTCACAATAATATCATCGTGTGAAGCTTATTAACGTGATAATATCATCGTGTTCTTTTTGTTATCATGTCGAT
The DNA here is from genome assembly GCA_033032865.1 of Dactylorhiza incarnata. Taxonomy (NCBI): domain Eukaryota; kingdom Viridiplantae; phylum Streptophyta; class Magnoliopsida; order Asparagales; family Orchidaceae; genus Dactylorhiza; species Dactylorhiza incarnata. The sequence goes on from JAWHQI010000303.1 coordinate 1,501,261, forward strand.
AAATGACAAACTCTTTCAGCTCCCCCTCTGTGAGTTATCACAATAATATCGTTGTGTGAGTGTCATCTACACAATGATATTGTACTTATAGACTTTTACTTTGCTATCCTGAACTAAGCTGATTTCCCTGCTTATGTCATATCAGATTGACATCAAATACATAATGTACTTATAATTGACTAAGGGACATCTCCAAATCTAGAACATTATGGGAAATATTCCCAATAATCTCCCCCTATTTGAAGAAGTCATAACATAGTCAATGATAAAGCACAACAATGAATAATAACATAAAATAAGAGCAGAAAAATATGCTTAGCACAGTAATGCACAACATCATAAAGATATTACAGAATATCATATATATTAAGTGTCAAAATGTTTTTGAAATTTATGACAGTTCTACATTTGCCCAACAACTACTCTTCATTCTCCCTGATGATTATGCCACCCCTTGCCTTCTTGACAGTAACCTCCTTTTTCTTTTCAGTCTGCCTTGTAAAGTAGCCATAAGGCTTGAAATGATATCTTAAGGTTCTTCTGCATCTCCTGGAAGCTTTCCTGCCAGCTTGTCTTTTATGTAGTTCCTTCTAGCTTCTTCTTGATTCTCATACTTGGTCCACTCTTGAGTGTTGTACAATTTAGCTCTGTCAGTTTTTTTTGATATGATCCCATGTAGCTAATATGATTTTGTTGGAACACGGTTTTCTGCATCCCTTTGATTTGAGAAAACAAATCCTACTTGTATTTAATCTTGTTTGTCATTGTGTTTTTAGCATGCAAGTTTGAACAACTATGACACTAGGTTGCTGATGTTGGTCTGGACTTGCTGTTAAGCTGAAAAGTTGGAAGAAGTCTAACGCCAGGCGTTAGATCTAATACCGTCGTTGACTTTCATTCCTGCCAAGATGAAAATGGCATGAAGAAAGCTGCCGTGAATGTAGGAGCATTTTGGAAAAGATTTGTCTTGACGCCAGACGTTAGAGTCAACGCCAACGTTAAGGTTGCCTAAAATGAATGTTTCCAAAGATGCAGAATCTCCTTCCCTGTTTGAAGGTTTGAGCCATCAAGATTCTTCCATATAAAGTCAACTCCTGGCGTTATCCTTAATGTTGGCATTAGCCTCTGGTCTTATAAATAGGTGGCATTCATTCTCTTCATGTATCCATCCCAAAGAGCCTTATTCCAGCACTCTGAGAGATCCCTGAGGGCCAAAATTTCCAGACCACATCTCCCACTCAATTTGAAGAGAAGAATTCAAGGAGGATCGGATCAACGCTAATTCAACACGAAGAATGCACACTTTGACTTCGACGATACTCATTCGTTCTTTGCCGTCTCTGTCATAATTCTTATATGGAGTTTTTCATTTATATGTTTGTTGTACCTTTATCATTTGTTATCGTTTAGAGGAATTCACCGCAGTTGTTGGCGAGTAGGTCCAAGTGTGGATTAGGGGAAATTCGCCACACGGCGACTAGGTCTAGGGAGTAGATCTAGGGGGTTCTCGAGGCCTTTTTGGTGATAGAAAGGCTAGAGCGGCTTGAGGTCGGATCTGAGGATAGATCAGCTAAATCCAACCAGTTCTTAGTGAGAAGAGTCGGTATAGAAAACCAAAGAGTCTTTTATATTCGCCATAGATAGCATCATAGAAATCCACTTTTGTAATCAATTTTATTAATGTTAATCATGTCTTTTCATATTCAATAAAATTAATTTCTAGCTCTTTACTTTTGTTTCAAATTACTTCTTATAAAATCACTAAAGTTTTCTTTAAAATATTAAAGTTTTCTAAAACCCTTATTCACCCCCTCTAAGGGTGCCTCAAGATCCAACAAGTGGTATCAGAGCTAGGTTATTCGAATACGATCAAACAATCGGGAATAATGACGCTCCATGATCTCGCTTTCCATGAGGGGCAAGGAATAAGTAGACCTCCACTTTTCACCGGAACTGACTATAACTACTGGAGAACGTGAATGCGTTGCTTTCTAATTAATTTAGACCTAGACGTCTGGGATTGTGTTGAAACACCGTATACTACTCCTACATATGTTGTTCGATAAGTAACCATAGAAAATCCTAGTGATAGATGGGGTGATGGGGATAAAAATAAATGTAAAAATAATGCTAAAGAAATGAATGTCTTATTTTGTGCGTTAGATATGACTGAATTTAATCTAGTTAGTGCTTGCAAAACTTCTTATGACATTTGGAATTTATTAGAAATAACGCATGAGGGTACTTCGCAGGTTAAAGACTCAAAACTATTCCAACTAGAATCAGAGTTTGAAAGATTCAGAATGGATCCAAACGAGGATGTTGACTCGATGTACACTCATTTTACCAAGATCGTCAACGCCTAGAAGACTCTTGGAAAAACTTTCTCAAATAGTAACTTGGTGAGGAAGATCCTTCGGTCTCTCCCTCCGAAGTTCAATCCAAAGGTGACAGCTATTTCCGAATCGCATTATCTAAGACGGCTCTAGATTGAGAGCCTCATTGGGAATCTCAAAACCCATGAGGTCAAACTCAAAATCCAAGATGAAGAATACAACGAAGAGCCAAAGAAGAAAGCCTTGGCACTAAAGTCAAGGAAATAGGATAACAACGAGGAAGAGGACAAGGAGAGTCTCTTTGTGAAAAATTTCACAAAGTTCATGAAGAATCTGGATAGGAGGAACGTATCCATAAGTATTTCTGAAAAGGCTCATCATCCAAAAGAGAGAAAAAGGAGAAATCAAGCAACGACAATGATGACGAGAGACCTCCACCCGAGTGCTTCCACTGTAGGAAGACCGAACATATAAGAAGCCAATGCCCAAAGTACTTAAAAGAATAAAAAGAAAAGCGGCATAAAGGAAAAGAAAAGAAGAAGGTTCTGAAGGCTGCAACATGGGATGACTTTTCATCTAAAAGTTCAAGCGAGTCAACTTCAAGTGATAGTGATGAGGCAAATCTGTGCCTCATGGGGAGGAGTTATGACTCAACAGATGACGATTGTAGTGTCCAAAGCAACACTGAGGTAATTCCTACTACTTATGATGATCTTTATATTGAGTACATGAAAACATGCAAATTTTCTAGTAAGAGTCTAAAGATCTTGATGTTCTAAAAACTGGAAATAAAATTCTTTTAAAACAAAATCAAAAATTAAATAAGGAAGTAAAAGCTTTGGGAAAAGAGATAGGGTCTTGCCAAGAAAATGATCATTACTTAGCAAGGACAGAAGAACTAGAAAATGATCTTTCTAAGGCTCTCTCCAATATCGAATCTCTCACAAAACGAAAGGGAGACTTAGAAAGAAGTTTAAAAATCTCTCTTTCTCAAATTGAAAATGAAAAGAAAAATTTCGCAAATAGGTGTGGAAATTTAGTAAGTGAAAACTCCGCCTTAAAAGCCCGAATCAATGATCTTAATATGGCAATAAAAAAATTCAGGGTTGGCCAAAAATCACTGGACATGATTTTGGCCAACTAGTGCCATGGTTCTGCAAAGTTTGGGCTGGGGTATGGTTCGGGAAGCTACCGCCTAGCGTTAACTTCTAATGCCGGCTTAACTCTAGTTCCAGAAACCAAAATTCTTTTTATAAAAATATTTCTGTCACCCCTTCTACCTCCCTGTCTACATGCAAGGGTCAACAAATTTCTCTAAAAAATCTCTCAACACCTTTTGTTGCTTGCGCCAATTGTTTTTTTTGCCACACCACAAACTCTTGCAGGAAGAAGGGAAAGCACACTTTAAAACAAATCTGGGTACCTAAGGTCACCACCTATATTATGGGAGGAACCTCTTGGGTATCCAGATCTTTACTAACATCTTCTTTTTAGGTGTGTTGGTAGGCTAAGGACAAGGAAGACATGTGGTACTTGGACTCAGGCTGCTCCAAGCACATGATGGGAGATAAAGTAAAGTTCCTTAGCCTCAAAAAGAAGAAAGGAGGAATGGTGACATTTGGTGACAATGGAAAGAGAAGAATCTTAGGCACCAGTATAGTGGGTAATGATTCTTTCTCTCTTACATATGTCTTATATGTAGAAGGCTTAAAACACAACTTAATCTCTATTAGTCAACTACGCGATAAAGGTCTTAATGTTTTATTTGAGTCTTCTACAAATTTGGGCAAAATTATAGATCCTATGACTAATGATATTATATTCACTGCACCAAGAATTCACAATGTCTATTTGATTTCTTTTCATAATCTATCACATGCGTCACTAAAATGTCTAATCTCAAAAAATGAAGAACTTGAATTATGGCATAGGCATCTTGGTAAGACTAGCACCAAGTTGATCTTAAAATTGTCAAAAAATAAAATAATAATAGGTTTACCAATGCTTAATGGAAACCTATCTTCTTTATGCCCGCCTTGCCAAAAAGGAAAATTCTCTATAAATTCTTTCAAAAACAAAAATGAAATGTCCACCACTAGACCTCAACAACTAATTCACATGGACCTATTTGGGTCAATTAGCACTTGTAGTCTAGTTGATAAAAGTACACATTTGTATTGATTGATGATTTCTTTAGATTTACTTGGACACTATTTCTTACATCGAAATCCGTTGCTTTTTCTGAATTTACAAAACTATGCAATCACATTCAAAATGAATTAGTGTTAAAAATTAAGTGCATTCGATCGGATCATGGAGGGAATTTGAAAATTAAAGTTTTACCACCTTTTGTAATAATCAAGGTATTAAACACAAATTTTCTGCTTCATGCACCCCCCAACAAAATGGTGTGGTGGAGAGGAAAAATAGAACCCTTTAGGAACTTGCACGCACTATGCTATCCAAGTATGGGTTGCCTAGATCTTTTTGGGCCGAAGTGGTAAATACATCTTGTTATGTTATAAATCGAGTCATGCGTTGCCCAATTTTAAAATTAACTCAATATGAATTATATTACAAGAAGAAACCTAATGTATCTTACTTTCATGTTTTTGGGTGTCAATGCTTTATCTTAAACACCAATGATGCATTAGCAAAATTTGATGAGAAATGTGATGAAGGAATTTTTCTTGTTTATTCTTCAACTAGTAAAACATATATGATATATAATAAAAAGTCTACAAAAGTTGAAGAGTTTATTCATGTGAAGTTTGATGAACTTGTTCCTTGTGTAGATTATAACACTGTAGGAAAATAAGAGGAACCCCCTTCACCCTTGGAACATGATAATGATGAACCACTTGGAGTTGACAAAGAAATAGAGGTGGTGTAAGAAGATTTCGTGCCTCCAAGCATACTTAGATTCACAAAAGATCATCCAAGGGAGCTTGCCATTGGAGAACCGTCAAGAGGGGTAATGACACACTCTTCCATTCATGAATCATTTTCTAATTTATGCTTTGTTTCTGAAATTGAACCCAAAAACATCTCTATCACGCTAAACGATGAATTTTGGTATTTAGCTATGCAAGAAGAATTAGAACAATTTGAACGTAATAAGGTTTGGAATCTCGTAGAAAGACCATCAAATCATCAGGTAGTAGGCGTAAAATGGATTTTCAAAAATAAATTAGATAGTGAATCTAGGATTACTAGGAACAAAGCTCGCTTAGTAGCACAAGGGTATTCACAAATCGAGGGGGTGGATCTTGATGAAACTTTTGCACCCGTAGCTCGCTTAGAATCCATTCGAATTTTTCTTGCCTTTACAAGTTTCAAAAGATTTAAACTATTTCAAATGGATGTTAAAAGTGCCTTTTTAAATGGAATTATTAAGGAAGAAGTTTATGTTGAACAACCCCCCGGTTTCATAAATGAAAAATTCCCAAATCATGTTTTTAAACTAGATAAAGCACTTTGTGGTTTAAAACAAGCGACACGTGCTTGGTATAAAAGATTAACTTCATTTTTATTAAAACACGCTTATGTAATGGGAAGTACCAATAATACACTCTTTATTAAACATGTTAATAATGATCTAATCATATTACAAATATATGTAGATGACATCATTTTTGGATCCACTAATGACCAATTATGTAATGAAGTTGTATGTGTGATGCAAAAGAATTTGAAATGAGCTTGGTACGAGAACTGACTTATTTTTTAGGTTTTCAATCAAACAAAGAAATGATGGAATATTTATAAATCAATCTAAATATGTCCATGACATGTTAAAAAGATTTGGATTTGAAAATTTAAAATAAGCCACCACTCCTATGGGTGTCTCTCTCTAAAATTAGGAAAAGATGAAGTCGGAATCTCTATTGATCAAACACTATATAGAGGAATGATAGGGCCATTATTATATCTAAGTGCATCTAGACTCGATATTATGTTTGTCGTTTGCTTATGTGCTAGACTTCAAGCTAATCCGAAAGAATCTCATTTAAAGCGGTCAAACAAATGTTTAGATATTTAATCGGATCATCTAGTTTAGGCTTATTGTATCCTTATAATGATTCATTTATATTGCATGGATATTCTGACTCCGATTATGCAGGGTGCTCACTAGATAGTAAAAGCACAAGCGACACATGTCACTTCTTAGGCCCATCACTAGTTGCTTAGTCGAGCAGGAAATAGAATTCTGTTGCCCTCTTCACCACCGAGGCTGAATATGTCACACTAGGAAGTTGTTGTGCACAAGCCCTTTGGATGAGTCAAACACTAGAAGACTTTGGGGTGTATCTAAATAATATTGAATTAAAATGTGACAATAAAAGCATAATAGATCTAACCAACAACCTCGTTCATCATTCACAGTCCAAACACATAGATGTGCGTCATCACTTCATTAGGGATCACATTAATAAAGAATATGTGAGAGTTAGCTTTATAGGCATGGAATCCCAACTTGCAGACATCTTTACAAAACCTCTCCCCGATGCATGTTTCAACATGCATAGACTAGAATTAGGAGTCTTAGATATATCAAATTGAAACCCATCAAAAGCTATTTCTCCTCAAAACAAAGTTTTGTACTATTCTATCAATCTTACTGAGTCTCATCACATCTGATATTGCCTGAATCTGTCCTCATCATAATTGTCAAAACTAAACTAAAAGTCCTAATGCTCAGTGTTATAAATAACGCCCAGCTCTAACATATTTGTTTGAATTTGACTATTTTGTCTGCCAATCTATTTATATACTTCTTTATATATATGCTTGCATCTTATTTTTTTTCATTATTTAGAAAAATCAAATTCAAATAAAAAGTAAAAACCATTTTAAAAACTACCAAAAACATGCTTAAAAACCTTCTAATCATCTCCAAATTATCTGAAATTTCTACACTAAGAAGGCCTATATATATAAACTCTAAGTCAAATAAATTTTTCTCCAAAACATAAGGAAATCAAGTTTTGTTTGGGCGTTAGAAGTTAACGCCTGGTGTTAGCTTATTTGGCTCAATTTCAATTCTATTTTTTCTAATCTTCTTCTGGTATTTTTCTCATGCTTTTTCTCTGTTTGTTTTCTCTAATTTGAATTTTTTTAACCTATTTTATCCCAAAAATATAAAAAAATTCAAATAATTCAAAAAGTTGAAAAATATGTTTTCATTATTTAAATGTTTACAACATTATGTTTGACTATATCACATGAGCAAAACTCTTAGTATTCACATAACAAATGGTCAAAATTGTTTAGGCATACACATAAAGAATTGATTCAATGTCTAATTTTCATTTCAAGTTTCTAAACATTGTCTTATGTTATCATGCCTTGACTTTAATCTGATTATGTGCAATGCAATAGTATGTAGAAAATTGTGTATGATTGCCTAGCATGCCTCTAAGTATGAGTAATGCTTTATGTTAAACAATGCTTCATTCACCCAATATTTGTTTGGTAATCTACATGCGCTTATAATCGTATTCTTGCATGATTGTGTAGTGTAATAGCTTTAACTTATTAAGTTGTATGTCTAAATTACCTACACCATCTTTTAAACAAAATATTTCTTGCACATACAAAAGTGCTATTTCAAAATTATTATTGTTTGAAAAAACAAGTGAATTCGGAGACCTTTGTCCCATAATTAAAAATCTAAATTAAAATGACAAAGATCACTCCACCAAGCACTACTCACCCTCCTGATAAATCTTAATGAGCATTGTGAGGTTGAGCACCATGGAAAGAATTGTAAAGTGTCTTGTGCAAACACATTTTTTATATATCACTTCTATTTGTACACTGGATCACTTAAAATAAAAAAATTATAAAAATGATTATGTGATCACCCAAGCAATACTTCGCTCCCTTATAAGTCTTAATAAGCATTGTGTGGGTGAAGCACCTTGATAGTTGTACTCTTTTTTTATTGTGCTTTGAAATTTTAATCTAAGAATTGATGTGTGAAAGTAATTATAAGATTACAATCTTAATATTGTTTTACTATTTCCTTACATATGTCATGTGTTTTGATTATTTCACTTGTATACTCTTATCAAAACACCTTTTGCACACATCATTGTTTTTCATAAAGCTTCTACATGAGAATTGGATCCTTATGCAAAATTACATAATTCTCTACAAACTTAAGTAAATGCACTAGATTGCAATACTTGATTTCTACAATGTTTCCTTTACTTGAATTATGAATTAGTAACATTGTAGATCTTAATCTTTTTGAATGTGTCAAATCATGCTTGCCTATTAGTTATGGAAAATTTTCAAAGTTAATGCTCAATATATGTGAAGAGTCTAGACAAAAATGCTAATCTTAGTAACTTTGTTTTGTCTTTCTGCATTACTAATTTGACCATGTTTTCTCTTTACCATGCTTTCTCATGCTTACTTTTAAGGTTTTTCTTCACTTGTGTTTGTCAAACTCTGTTTCACTTTTTTGAACAAGTAGTATTTTTCAAATTTCTTTATAAAACAGGTGGTAGAATTAGCTTGGTAAAGAACATGTAATGTTGTTTTTTTCAAACTTATCATATCTTTTTCCGTTGTGCTACTCTCTCCCTTAGCTCGATCATGACTTACTTTATGTTTAAATAAAACTATTAATCCTCTCTTAGTTTGTCCTAACTTTTATCTTCTTTACTCTAGTTTTGTTTCACTCCACCCTCTTTTGCTAATAACAAAACGGGGAGAATAAAATGATAAATCTTAATGATTAAAGGAGTATGATTCCCTAGATTAAGGGGGAGCATGAATCTAGTCTATGAGAGCACACACTAAGGGGGAGCACTTAAGTAGGGGGAGCACAATTTAACGAACTATAATTCGAACTTAAAATCTCTATATTGTTTTGTGTCATATATCTTTCTAAAAACACATCTCTTATATATGAATCTGATTTATCTCTATTGGATTTGTTATTATCAAAAGGGGGAGATTATTGGAACACGGTTTTCCGCATCCCTTTGATTTGAGAATAACAAATCCTACTTATAGTTGATCTTGTTTGACATTGTGTTTATAGCATGCAGGTTTGAACAAATATGACACTAGGTTGTTGTTGTTGGTTTGGAATTGCTGTCAAGCTGAAAAGTTGGAAGAAGTCTAACGCCAGACGTTAGAGCTAACGTTGGTGTTGTTTTTTGTTGGGAAAAACCCTTGTGATTTATCTAACAAATTACTTAAAGTGATTTCATCAGTTAGGTTGTAGTACCCACATTGTATAGAAAGGGTAAATTGGTCATTAGATGTCTTAGGATGTCGCACTCACCTTAGAGTGTCAAGACCAGGTCAAGATAAGCATAAATTTAGTTGAGTTAAAACTTGCGTCGAATAGAAGTCGATGCAACTTCAACTAGATGTCGACGCAACTTTGACTGAAAGTCAAAGCAACTCAATCAGCCTATTGAAATATAAGTCAAGTCGATGCAACGACGAAAGGATCTCAATGCAGAAGGAAGAGCCTGTCGAAGCCATCTTAGAAGTCGACGCAACTACGACTTCAACTCGACGCAGAAGATGAAGTTCAAGTCCAAGCCTTCAACTTGACGGATACGTCGATAAGTAATCGACGCAACATCGACATCTGAGTTTAGCTAGAGCGAAGAAGGAATTTGAAGCTACTCCTATAAGAACTCATTGGTGCGTCAATATGAAGAATGATGAAGTTGATGCAGCGTCGAATACAGTCTGAAATATAAGCTTTTTCAGCTGTCCTTTTAATGCCTTTTCAGAAGGTCCACAATGCTGAAGACAGCTCTCCAACAGCTCGTTTTTTGCCAAGAATAGAATGGAGTATTCCAGGATACAATAAAAACATTCTTGGAATGTATTCAAATCTGATGGATAGGTCGGGAACAAAAGAAGAAAGGAAAATCAACTGTACAATAGGAATTCCTTTTTAGGACAGCCCAAAAGAAGAAAGAAAATAAAATTCCAATCATGGAGAATAAATATGCTGAGAGGAGAAGAAAAACATAAGTATTAGTTACATTATTTTCTGTCTGTCGAATAGGACTTTCTTTTCTTCCTCCTTAAACCTAAGACAGATTAGAACATATCTCTTAGCACAGGAAAAATATACAGCTGCTTCTTCCTCTCCTTCTTCACACAGCAACAAGCTTACAAGAAGTGCTCAGAGAAAAAGGATCAAGCCAATAACCCTTGCAATCATCACAGTCATAAGAAAGGTTTATTATATTTAGATCTATTGATAAACATAAGCAACAAATAGCTTCTGAAGAATTCTGAAAACAAAATTCCATTCTCCTCTTTCTCTCTTTCTTCTTCCTTATACACCATCTGTACAAGAGTTTTATTAATCCCTCTTTCAAAGGATTCAGTGGCTCAAAGAGTCTCCTTATCAAAAGACTTAGTGGTTCTAAGAGTCTCCTTATGAAAATACTCAGTGGTTCTGAGAGTCTCCTTATCAAAAGACTCAGGCACAGTTAGTGCAATCCTACCAGGGAGGTAGATGAGTGGACTACCCATATTTTGGGAAACCACTATAAAAATCCCGTGTCTTCTATATTTGCATTTCTGTGCTGTCCCTGTTATAGTTTTCTATTCTTTATATTTCCTGCAATCTGTGTTTACTTTATTCTGCCTTTGGGATTGCTGATTACTGAAGCACTTAGTAGTTTTATTGTGTGTGCATAATTAGGTAAAAAGTTTTAAAACTCAATTCACCCTCCCCCCCCCCCCTCTAGAGAATACTCAGAGGCACACTGTGCACTTTCAATTGGTATCAGAGGGAGGTTGTTCATTAAAAGGTTAACACCTTGATCAAAAGATTTCCTCACTCTCATTTCTTTATCTTAAATTAATTAAACTATTTTCTAAAGAAAATGAGTTCTAAGGATTACGCATCAACAAGACCACCAATGTGTAACTTAAATAAGTTTACACTCTGGAAGGCCAGAATAAAGCTTTACATAAACTCTATTGATGAAGACTTCTTTGATGTTATAATTGCAGGTCCCCCAACTATAGTCAGATAAGATGCCAGTGGATCTTCAATATTGGAAACTGTTCCAAGGAATGAGTGGATAGAGGCTGAAAAGAAGCAGAAGGCATGTGATGCCAATGCAATGAACATTCTAGTTTCCACAATGTCTGATGACATTTTCCAGAAAGTAGCTGACTGCCAATCAGCAAAAGAGATATATGAATCCCTTTCCGAAATTGTAGAAGGGAGCTCTGATGAAAGAAAGGACAAGAAGTCCCTTCTCATATCTAAATATGAGAACTTTCAAAAGAAAGCTGAGGAAAGTGTTGCTGAAATGTATGACAGATTCAACATCATTATCAATGAGCTAAAGAGTTTGGACAAGGAGATATCCTTGACAGAGATCAATGATAAGATCCTCATGTGCTTCCCAAGCTCATGGGACTCAAGGATCTGGGCCATCAGAGAGTCCATATGCCATAGAGAGATCTCTACTGTTGCTTTGCTAAGAAAACTCAAATCTTATGAGATGCTACTGAAAAGCAGGGCTGAAACAGAGGCAAAAGAGACAACATCAACTCCCATCCAAAGGATCCTTGCTTTAAAGGTTGTTGAAGGAGAGCCCTCCACTCCTGAAGATGAAATGTTCAGTCTCCTAGCAAGGAGATTCAGAAAGTGGATCAAGACAGAAGACTCAAGGAGAAGAGAGAAGAGCTCAAAGCCTAGAGTTAATAAGACTCTAAAGAAGGAAGTGATTTGCTTCTCCTACAATGAGCCAGAGCATATATCCCCTGAGTGCCCACAAGAACAAAGGGATAGGAGCAGCAACAAAGATGAGCAGAAGAAGAAGTCTTTAAGGAGGAAAGACAAGAAGAAAGCTAAAGGTTTCATTATTGAAACCTGGAGTGACTCTGAAGCAGAGTTAAGCTCACCTTCATCAGAAAGTGATGAAGAAGCTGCTGAAGCTGCCTGCATGATGGTAGTAGGGATCTTCTCAGAAGATGAAGAAGAACAAGTATCACTGTTTGACAATTTTGATTTTAATTCTAATGATTTTAAAATTTGCTTCAAAGACTTTTGCAATGATCATCTAGAGGTGCAAAAAGAAATAGAGATAATTAGGGTAGAACTAGAGAACCTTAAGAAAGATGAAATATATTCAATAAATAATGATTTGAGAAATGAAATTCAGTATACAGAAATAGAATTGATTGAGATGAGAAATGAAAATAAAAAATTAAAAGAAGAGCTAACAAAGGCAAAAACCTTTGAGGACTCTCTCAATGGGAGGAGTCAAAAGTTCAAAGATATTACACAAAATCTCTCTATGAGATTTAAGCATCTAGGTCTAGGAGCAGACCCATGCACTAGCACTGAAGTCACTAGTAGACCAGCCTGGAAAAATCCAGTTAGATTTATTAAACCTAGTGATTATCAAACAGGTGAGAGGAGTGCAATAACTAAGGATCAAGATATTAATAATCCAGACAAAATAACTGTATTTAATAAAGCAAATTCAAACAAGGAAAAGAAATCTCTAGGCAAGAGTAATTGAGAGAAATTAATCAACAACAATCAAAAGGCTAAAGCCAAAAGTAGAGTAATTAGACACTCTGCTGATTTATTATATTTGGATACATTTTAAACACATTTCAAGTACCAAAATAATAAACATAGTTTTGATAGACCTATTCTCTGTCATCCTAAAGGATATCATAAAAGATTCTTCTACTCTTTCATATAACCTTATAATGGTAAATGCAAAGGGCCCAAGGTAACCTGGGTTCCTTCTAATGTTTGAGCTACTTGTGCAGGATTAGGTAGGATCCCCTTAATAATGGAGAGGGAAGACCAAATAATGGAGGGGGAAGGAAGATCTTGGGCCTTAATAAAGAAGTAGATCCAACATGGGAGTGATTCCTTCTCTGACCCCCCCCCCCCCTTTTCATCTTATTTAAGTTCATGAAAATAATAGTATAAATACTATTTTCAATAAAAATCATTGCTGGGAAAAATAGCAAGAAATTTCTAAAATAATAGAACTATTTATTTAGAGTTGTGTCGAATAGAATTCGACGTACCGTGTAATTTTACTTGACGCCTGCTTCGAGAGCAAGTTGCAATAGATAATTCAAATAGAATTCGACGCAACGTCGACTTCATATCAATGCATCCGTCGATTTAATAAATGCTCATCAAATTCGAAGAAGCGTCGAGTTCTAATCAATGCAACGTCGATATAACATGCGCACGCAGTTTCACTTCTAGAAGCTATTTTGACACATTTTGGCACGCTGACTATTAGTCTCAGTCATCGGTGCATCGAATAAAACCCTAAGTTGTGACGAATCATCTTCTTTTAATTAACATATGTCGAATTCATTACGCTTTCGAATTCTCTCTTTCTTGCTCTCATGCTCTCCTTCTCTCCAGCTCTCTCTCATATTCTTGTCTTCTCTCTTTCTCTCTCTTCTCTTGTGTTTGCAGGTACCTCAGATAAGATTGCTCCACCTAAGGTGAACTCAGGTTGTGATGCGGATGTCGACTCCTTCAATGCAGCATCTGAAAACTTCAAAGCCATTCTTGACTTGTTTCAAACTGCTGAATTGACAAAACTGATATCTACAAGGTGCAAGATCCTTGATATTTATTTGACAGAGCGACAACTCCCACATAAAAGATGATGGCTCCATCAATGAGAGAATATATGAAACTACCATTAACATTATAGAGGAGATGTTGACTCAAACATATGATCTACCAATTGGTAGTGATTCTGATGAATTAGCAGGTGAAGAGACAAGAAAGGCATTACAGATAATGTAGTTCAAAAAGGAGAATACCATCAACCTGAAAAAAATGATGTATCTGAAGAATACATGTTCTTGGCAGACATAGTGGGAAAGGTGCTGCTATGCAAGATATTAGGACATGATTCTATCCCTAAGAAGCAACTACAGATCATGGGTGTTCTAGTCCATAATTAGAAAATAAAATGGGGGAGATGCCTCCTGAAGCTGATTGGACACAAATATTCACACAAAGAAAATGTCTATATGAGAATTATGAGCCAGGTGCTCTTCCACCATTATCCAATGGTATGCGAGTCAAAAGGAGTGCCTATTCCTCAAGGGAAAAGGATGAACATAGAAATATTCTCCAAGTGGACCAGGCAGATTCTGAAGCCTGGGCAAGCTGCCTCTTCACCTCCTCCTTCTCCAACCTCACAGGACACAGAGACAAATGTACCAGATCCCCCAAGGGATGACATTGAAGCACAGGTCCCTGCAGCAACTCAATAAGATATCATCAGATTCCTCTCCAACCACAACAATAACCATCCACCATAAATATAGATAATCAGTCTACTCCCCAACCATAACATCACAACTCTCTAGAAGTATATCAATCCCACTCCCCTATCTGCCAAGAAATTCCAGACAACAATGAGAATTTCACAACAACACCTCATGTCTCTGCCACACATTCAACTCTTGCTTTGACTTTAAGCAAAGTGATTTCAAAAGCAGTAAGATTAGCTGCCAGCACTTTTGCTGATCAGATGGCCTCTCAAGCAAGGAAGTTCAACAGGAAGTACTCCCAGATGGAGTCAGAATTGCAAAAATCACAAGAGTCTCTCATGGCACTTAAATCAACCATATCCTCCTCCATGGCAACTAAAGAATTCTTAACCTCATTGGTAAGTAAGGTTAAGAAGTGGGAGAAGATCCAGGAGGAGGAGAGGCTTAATCAGGAAATTTTGAGTGTCCCAAGTACTGAGGAGAAGGACAAGAATGCACAAAAATAGGTTGCCCCAAGTATCCCAACTACTGAGGTTCTTGACCCAAACAAGCTCACTATTTTTCAAACAGGAACCGTTCAAGAAGAGTCTCTTGCAAATCCTCTAGAAAAACTTGTATCAATCCAGGGGGAGCCAGCTCCAGAAATCCATGTATTAACCCAGGGGGAGCTTCCACCAACTCAAGAAGAGCTCCCAGAAGATGAACAACTATTGGATGAAGTGGCAATGATTGATAAGGAGGCTGCTCTAAATGCTAAACAAGATGCACATTCTCAGGGGGAGCCTCCCAAAGAGAATGAAACCCATCAAGAAGCTGACAGGACTGTTGAAGAAGAAGATGAGCCTATTGTATTTGCTGCAAGAAAGGTGATTCCTCTGGTCTTCTCAAGGAAGAGGAAAACTCCTGACCAAGAACTGTGAATTCCAAGTATTCTGTAATTATGAACACTTTACATTATAGAAACTAGAGGACACAGCTGTTAAGAACAATATAGCTACTTAACAATGTATAAAATGGTCTGTGATTTCATTCATTAAATATCTTTACTGTTCATATATAGCTGTTTGCATTTGAGTTTATGTCAAAATATATTTGAAATAACTTACTTTATTTTGTTTTAATTTGTTATGATAAATAGGGGGAGATTGTTGGGAAAAACCCTTGTGATTTATCTAACAAATTACTTAAAGTGATTTTATCAGTTAGGTTGTATTACCCACATTGTATAGAAATGGTAAATTTGGTCATTAGATGTCTTAGGATGTCACACTCACCTTAGAGTGTCAAGACCATGTCACGATAAGCATAAATTCAGTTGAGTTAAAACTTGCGTCAAATAGAAGTCGACGCAACTTCGACTAGATGTCGATGTAACTTTGACTTAAAGTCGAAGCAACTCAATCAGCCTGTCAAAGTATAAGTCAAGTCGACGCAACGACGAAAGGATCTCGACACAGAAGGAAGATCATGTTGAAGCTATCTTAGAAGTCGACGCAACTTCGACTTCAACTCAATGCAGAAGATGAAGTTCAAGTCCAAGCCTTCAACTCGACGGATACGTCGATAAGTAATCGACGCAACGTCAACATCTGAGTTCATCCAGAGCGAAGAAGGAATTCAAAGCTACTCCGATAAGAACTCATAGGTGCGTCGATATGAAGAATGATGAAGTCAACGCAGCGTCAAATACAGTCTGAAATAGAAGATTTTTCAGCTATCCATTTAATGCCTTTTCAGAAGGTCCACAATGCTGAAGACAACTCTCAAATGACTCATTTATTGCCAAGAAGTGCTTAGAGAAAAAGGATCAAGCCAATAACCCTTGCAATCATCACAATCATAAGCAAGGGTTCATTATATTCAGATCCAGTGATAAATAGAAATAGCAAATAACTTCTGAAGAATTCTGAAAGCAGAATTCTATTCTCCTCTTTCTCTCTTTCTTCTTCCTTATACACCATCTGTAGAAGAGTTTTAATAATCCCTCTTTCAAAGGATTTAGTGGTCCTAAGAGTCTCCTTATCAAAAGACTCAGTGGTTCTAAGAGTCTCCTTATCAAAAGACTCAGTGATTCTGAGAGTCTCCTTATCAAAAGTCTCAGGCACAGTTAGTGCAATCCTACCAGGGAGGTAGAAGAGTGGACTACCCACATTTTGGGGAACCACAATAAAAATCCTATGTCTTCTGTGTTTGCATTTCTGTGTTGTCCCTGTTTATAGTTTTCTATTCTTTATATTTCCTGCAATCTGTGTTTACTTTATTCTGCATTTGGGATTGCTGATTGCATAAGCACTTAGTAGTTTAATTGTGTGTGCATAAGTAGGGAAAAAGATTTAAAACTCTATTCACTCCCTCCCCCCCCCCCCCCCCCCCCCCCTTCAGAGAATACTCAGGGGCACATTGTGCACTTTCAACTTTCATTCCCGCCAAGATGAAATTGGCATGGAGGGAAGTTGCCATGATTATATGAGCATTTTGGGAAAGATTTGGCTTAACGCCAGGCTTAAGAGTTAACGCCAGCGTTAAGGTTGCTTAAAATGAATGTTTCCAAAGATGCAGAATCTCCTTCCCTGTTTGAATATTTGAGCCATCAAGATTCTTCCATATAGAGTCAATGCCTGGCATTATCCTTAACGTTGGCGTTAGCCTCTGGTCCTATAAATAGGTGACATTCGTTCGCTTTATGTATCCATCCCAAGGAACCCTATTACAACACTCTGAGATATCCCTGAGGGACAAATTTTCCAAACCACATCTCCCACTCAAATTGAAGAGAAGAATTCAAGGAGGATCGGATCAACGCTAATTCAACGCGAAGAATGCACGCTTCGACTTCGACGATACTCAGCTATTCTTTGTCGTCTCTGTCAGAATTCTTATAGGGAGTTTTTCATTTATATGTTTGTTGTACCTTTATCATTTGTTATCGTTTAGAGGAATTCACCGCAGTTATTGGCGACTAGGTCCGAGTGTGTCTTAGGGGGAATTCTCCACACGGTGACTAGATCTAGGGAGTAGATCTATGGGGTGCTCGAGGCCTTTCTGGGGATAGAAAGGCTAGAGCGGCTTGAGGCCGGATCTGGGGATAGATCAGCTAAAGCCAACCGGTTCTTAGTGAGAAGAGTCGGTATAGAAAACCAAAGAGTCTTTTATATTCGCCTTAGATTTCTAGCGTCATAGAAATCCACTTTTATAATCAATTTTATTATGTTAATCATGTCTTTTCATATTCAATAAAATTGATTTCTAGCTCTTTACTTTTGTTTCAATTTACATCTTATAAAATCACAAAAGTTTTCTTTAAAATATTAAGTTTTCTAAAACCCTTATTCACCCCCCCCCCCCCCTCTAAGGGTGCCTCAAGATCCAACCGATTTGCCTTGACTTGGGGCTCCACTACTCATAATCTTGTTTTCTTTCCATTTCTTCCTTGTACCTTTTCTTTCCTAGTCTGATTTCATCCTCCTCAGAAGCAATCTCCTTCCCTTTGTCAGCGACATGAATTGTAGGGTTGAATGTAACAGGGGCAACAACATGTACTTCAGTAGTAGGCACATCAGTAGGTTCAACATCAACATGGTCATCATAATTGATTGGGGATAGGTTTAGTGCTTCCCTTATAGAATTTGAGGTCCAGATGGCATGTTCAACACTGACTTTTATCATTGATATCACCCCCTTTAGGACTTCTTCACTGATATCCTTTTGCAGATTCTCTTGAAGATTGAGGATTTTATCTTTTAGCATATTAATTCCACCAGCCAGCTGATTCTTTGTTTCTAGTATATGTTTGTCCAGCTCTTGACTACATAAGTCCATTCTTTCTAGAGTGGTCTTTCTGTGCTCAACCATGTTCCTAGCTTGAGCATTGAAGGCATCTTACAAATTATCAGAAGTAACACATTGATTTGTGATTATATCTGTTAGAGACTGTTATGCCAATTCCAATTGCTGGGTAGTGTGATTAACTACAGGTGTTGCTCTCATAAAGAAATTGAAAGTGTTTTCTTTAAGAAGGTTCATTTAAAGCCTTAGGCCTGCTGTTTCACTAGACAGGTCTCTTCTTAAATCACTGATACCAACATCAACATAAGTTTCTATTTTATTTCTTTGCATATCCAGGAGCATTTGAATCTGATTTATTAGTGAGGATTCTTATGGCATTTGAGTTGTGGATGAGCTTGGTCTTTCTGGTTCAAGCACAGCTTTCCTCTGGATAATCTCTTAAAGAATGTCATCCATTCCTTCTGATTCTTCATACATTGAAGAAGAAGATCTACTTATAGGAGTTGTCCTCACTTCTTCCTCGGCAATGATTGTATCTTCAGCATTGACTATCTCGCTGCATGAGTTGTCAGCATACTTCTCAAGACTTATTTTCTCAGGGACTGCAAGCAGGTTCTCTTAGACTGCCAACCCAGTGTGGGTGGCATCCTCAACCTCAGTAATCTTGTTGATCACTTCTAGTACCTGAGCAGGGAGCTCAATATCATGCTCCGCCTCACTTGCAGCACCATCTGCACTTCCTTGGTCAGACATGTTGCTCAAGGAGTCATCAAGATTTGCATCACCCACCATATATTCAGCCTGATCATCACCTTTAGTGTTACTTGGCTCATTGCTTGGCAGAGAAACTTGGACTGTAAAATCTCTTTACTCTAGATCCCCCTCAAAACTTGAGAGATTTGGATCATGCACCGACTGACTTTCTGAGGAGGAGCTTTCTTCTTCACTCTCTTTTTCATCAACAACCTTCTTCCCCTTTGGAAACTTTGTCAAGACCTTCTCCCACCTTTCTAGAATCTTAATATCCATTCTTCTCATATAATGAATTTTGACTCCCAACTTCTTGTTGAGATCATTAGGATAAGATTGCAGCAAGAAGAGGGATAGAATTCTTCCAAGGTTGAGTACTTAAATGCTCTCTTGAATTTTCTGAAGGATAACTTAGGCCCAGTTTGTTTTCTTTGTCAGGATTATCCTTGTCATTAGCACAAACCTAGGTTTTGAAATCCTATCATGGGACCATACCTTGCGGAGAAGGGCTTTCCCAACAATATCAGCTAATAACTTCCCTTGTTGATAGAAGTCTTTTCTCTCTAGGGATCCATAGGTCTTCTTAGTATGCCCACACCACTCCAGGGCAGCATCTAGATCCTTCTTGGTGACCTCTTCCTCTTCTTCATCATCAGCAAATAAGGGCAGGTGAAGCCTCTTGGTCGGCCTTATGGAGTTAACTTTCACTCTCATTCCTTTGATTTTGATCTTGATAGATTTTCCTGATGAGTCAATTTTGGCATGAGAGTGGAACTCAAGCACCTCCCTTTTCATAATTATTATTGACACTGTAAATACGAACTACTGGACGACGACTTCTAGCAGTCGGATGACTGCTTGAATCACCTCAGAGGCATTCAGAAATCCATTCCTAACAACTTCATTGCCTTCATAGATATAACCTTCTTCCTTTGGATCCATTCCTTGGACAACTGATATTCTGCTTAGCTAAATCATTTTCTCCACCTTCGCGAGAAGGAGAACACACGCTTTTTAGGGCAAATGTAGTTTTATGTTTTAAGTTCAAGACATTTTGACCTTTATATATATTTTATTCTGGAATGCGAGAAGGTGCATACCTGGGGGTTTGATCAATTTTAGATCCAATGGCTGAGATGAATTTATCTAGGATTTCTGATTTGACAACTAGGCAGAAATTTATCGTAGTGTCCCCACGACGATATCGTTTTGTGAACAGAACGATATTGTCTTTGATTTTTCTTATTTGCAAAACAACATACACTCCTTTTTTGTTTTACTTCCATCTTCCCTAGTTGCAACCTGTATGCTTTGTTAGTGTCCTAGCACCTACTTACTGGAAAGGAATAAAATTTCATAACAGTAATTATCAAATTTGGGCAGCTATGCAGAAATTATTCTATGTTAAGCATGCCCAATTCTATTTTGAAGAATGTAAATTCTGCTTCATCCAGAGGTTTGATGAAGATATCTTCCACCTGTTTGTCAGTGGGGACAAACTCAAGGCAGATGTCTTCATTCTCAACATGTTCTCTCATTAAGTGATACCTAATTTCAATATGCTTAGTCCTGCTGTGTGGCATAGGATTCTTAGCAATTGAAATTGTACTTGATGAGTCACAGAACATTGGAGTTTTACTTAGTTGTAGATTGTAGTCCTGCATTTGATGTTGGATCGATAGTAATTGTGCATAGCAACTCCCAGCTGATATGTATTCGCACTCTGTTGTTGAAATAACAACACTGGTTTGCTTCCTGCTACTCCAGGAAATCAGTCTTTTCCCAAGGAATTGGCATGTCCCTGAGGTAATTTTCATGTCCTCTTTACAACCTGCAAAATCTGCATCTGAATAACCTGTTAGTTCAAAATCATTATTCTTAGGGTACCATAGGACAAGATATGGTGTGCCCTTAAGGTATATCAGAATCCTCTTTGCAGCTGAGAAATGGGATTCCTTAGGGCAAGCCTGGTACCTAGCACGTACACATGTAGCATACATGATATCAGGTCTACTAGCAGTTAAGTACAGGAGGGAGCCAATTATGCACATGTATAAAGTCTCATCAAAAGGTTTCCCTTTCTCATCTTTGTCAAGGGATATATTTGACCCCATAAAAGTTTTTATGGTGGAGACACTCTCCATTTTAAATTTCTTAATTAACTCCTTGGTGAACTTAGTCTGAGAGATGAATATTCCATCTTTAGACTGCTTCACTTGGAGGCCTAAGAAATACTTAACCTCTCACATACTGCTCATTTCAAATTTTCCTTGCATCAGGTTAGCAATCCTCTTACAAAGGTTATCGTCTGTAGACCCAAATATGATGTTGTCAACATATATTTGGACTAAAAGACTATTGCCCTTCACTTTCCTTAGGAACAATGTTTTGTCTATCCACCCCCTTGAGAATTTATTCTTAAGAAGGAAGGTAGGCAAAGTTTCATACCAAGCTCTTGGAGCTTGTTTTAAGCCATATAAAGCTTTTCTAAGATAGTATACATAATCAGGAAAGGTTGGATTAACAAAACCTGATGGTTGTTCTACATATACTTCTTCCTTTAGGTCACCATTCAGGAAGGCTGACTTCACATCCATTTGGTAAACCTTGAATTCTGTGTGGGCAGCATATGCAAGTAATAGTCTAATGGCGTCTAGCCTTGCCACTGGTGCAAAAGTCTGGTCAAAGTCAATACCTTCTTCTTGTTTGTAGCCTTTTGCTACAAGCCTTGCCTTGTTCTTCACAATAAATCCATTCGCATCCATCTTATACATGTGGACCCATTTTATTCCAATTATGTTCTGTCCTTGGGGTCTTGAAACCAACTTCCATACCTTGCACCTCTTGAACTGATTTAGTTCTTCTTGCATGACCATTATCCAGAATGGGTCTCCCTTTGCTTCTTCAAAATTTTTTGGTTCAATCTGGGAAAGGAAGCTCAAGAGCATTGCTTCATTGTGAATTTTGCTCCTTGTTGTGACCCCCTAGCTTGTATCTCCAATGATCAAATTTCTGGGATGATCTCTCAGGTGTCTGGTAGCAAGTGACAACCTTTTTTGCAGTCTCCTGTGCATCAGTTCCAGCTTCATGTCCAGCATGATGTATTTCTTGTTGTTCTTCTTCACCAAAAACTTGTGCTTCACCTGATGATTGTCCTTGTTCTCTGACTATTGCATCAGGTGAGGTGATCTCACTGGCAGTAGGCTTATCATCTATAGACAGCTCTTTCATCTTTAGTTTAGTACCTGCAACATTAGAAGAACTAGACTAGCCCTTATACATAAGGCTAGTCTCATCAAATACAACATCAATTGACTCTTCTACAACTTCAATTTTCTTGTTGAACACCCTATATACCCTGATATAGGAGTTGTGCCCAACAAGAATACCCTCACTACTTTTCTCTGCAAACTTTGTTAAATAAGATTTTCCATTATTTAAAATGAAACACTTGCTTCCAAAGATTCAAAAGTAGGATACAGTAGGTTTTCTGCTCTTCATCGGTTCATAGTGAGTTTTTTTATCTTTGGTGATAGATGCTCTACTCAGCACATGACATGCTATTTGGAAAGCCTCAACCCAGAAGTATTCTGGCAATGAAGGGTCACATAGCATTGTTCTACCAGCCTCAATAAGGGTCCTATTCTTTCTCTCAGCCACCCCATTCTGTTGTGGGGTTCTGGGAGAAGAAAATTCTTGGGAGATACCTTGTTCTTGACATAAATTTGTCATAGCACCATACTGGAATTCTGTTCTATGGTCACTTCTTATTTTGACCACTGAACAGTCCATTTCAATACCGATAGTCTAGACAAATGTCATGAAGGTGTCAAGTGCATCTGACTTCTTTTTGAGGAAGAAGGCCCGTGTGAATCTATAGTGATCATCAACTATCATAAGAGTGCATAAATTTCCTCCTAAACTATGAATTGACATTGGAACAAAGAGATCCATGTGTAATAAATACAGGCACCTAATAGAATCATTGTGAGCAATGCCTTTAAAGGTTGTCCTAGTTTGCTTGCCCATTTGACAAGCATGACATGGACCATCTTTAATGCATTTTATATTTGGTCTATCTCTAACTAGTTTTTTAGAGAATAGCTTACTAATTGTCTTGTTGTTAAGATGAACTATTCTCTTGTGCCATTGTACACAAAGAGATTCCTTCTCATTAGCTACAAGACAGATATACATGGATGAGTTAGAGCAAATAAAATTTAAACAATAAACATTTCCACTCCTAGTGCCTGAGAGGATTGTCTCCAAGTCAATTGACTTTTTGATAAGACACTTATCCTTGTGGAATTCAATGACATAACCTAAGTCATATAGTTGACATATGCTTATGAGATTGTGTTGTAAACCCTTTATATAGGCTACTTTTATGAAAGAGATTATGTCATTGGAGATCATACCATAGCCTTTAGTAACCCCTCTATCTGAACCTCCAAAGATGACTTTTGGTCCATTTTTCACTGGGGCATATTCCTTTAGAAGGCTTCTTGTTCCAATCATATGTCTGGAACATCCACTGTCCAAATACCATATAGGCATGTGATTGGCCTTTGGACATACCTGCAAGAAAGAACTAATTTACCTTAGGAACCCAACCAACTTTGGGTCCTTGGTTCTTGTTAGCTTTTCGAGCAGATTTTTGACTGAAAAATGCATTGACAGAATTAACTTTCTTTGTTTGTGGTACAGTAGGATTATACCAATAGTCTAATGCAAAAAGACCCAACACCAACACTCATACTTATTGTTCCTTCTCTTCTGAGCAGTTCTAGGTGTTCGGTGTGCATGCTCATGTTCAGAAGAGTAGGCATTTGCATTCTTTTCATTTCTTTGAGGGATCTTGTGGTTGTCTGCATGATATGGAATGGACTGCACAGCTACATGATTCTTCTTAGGGACACACCTTTGTAGAATGGCCTTTCCCTTGCCTTTAGCTGATGATGTTGGTGTAGTAGATCCAAAAGCAAATGACCCATGATGTTTCATTTGTATTTCTTCATGTGGATCTTTTAGTACACTTAACCCAATGTCCCTGCTTCCTTTCCAGAGAAGAGCATTGCTAGCCCTACTGGAGGAACATCCATTTTTCCAGTGACCATACAAGTTGTCATGGTCATAGCTGTTGGATGCCAGCATCACCTTTTAGAAGATGGTCTGTTGCACTTTACCTTTTCCATCATTGTCATTCTTTGCCTCGGCCTTTTTGTTATAACCTAAGACACTTTTGTACTGGGCAGAAAAGCTATCAATGATTGGTAATACAGTTTGTGGCTTGGAAAATTAGGCACTAGCATCCTCTCATTGAGGAGCTTCTTCTCAAGATACACAATGATCTTGTTCTTATTGCTTATGGTCCCAATTTTGATGATTGACATCCCTCTCAACTTGTTAATCTCTTTGCTTAGTTGAGTTAGCCTTTCAGCAGTCTCATCACATTCAAATTTAGCAAATTGTAGGGACTTAATCTCCTCAGCTTGCTTCTTAGCAAGCTTTTTGCTCTTCTTTAGTGCTTCCAAGAGAGCACCATATTGGTTAACCATATCATTGAATTCATTTTTAGATTCAGATTCACCATCTTCATCAGATGATAAGGATGCATCTGAATCAACACCAGTCTCATATATAGAATCTGATAAAGAAAGGGGAGTTTTAGTGATTACCTTATCAGGATGAGTGTCATCTTGATCTTCCTCATCTGTCATGGCCATAAGACAACAACAGTCTTCATCTTCATTGTCACTATCAGACAATGACAGAGGAGCATGGATGCCCACCTTGGCAGCAAAATAATCCTCTTCTTCTGTTAGAGCAATAAGCCTAATAAGGGCTTCTTCATCTTCTTACTCAGATTAGTCTGAGTCACTATCACTCCAGCTCTTCTTCTTCTTTGCCAATAGGCTCTTCTCATACTTTTTGGCTTTGGGGTGCTTCTTCTCATCTGTTTCTTTCTTTTCCTTTATTTTGATCGGACAGTCAGCAATGACATGCCCATGCCTATTACAACATTAACAAATAATGTTAGACCTAGAGTGTTTTTCTGTTTAGAACCATACCTGTCCCCCTTGGGGTCTCTTCTTGATCTGTCTGAGTTGTTGTGGGGATTCTTTGAGCTGGAGGTAGAGGAAGATTTGTTCTTCCATTGTCTCCTCATGTTTAGCATCTTCTTACACTGTTTGGAGAATAAGGAAAGTTCTCCATCAGTTAGCCCATCCTCTCAAGTGCTGGGCTTAGAGATTTCTGTGTCAGCATCTCTTCTTGGGGAAGAGGGAGTCTTCTCTCTGCACCTTCTAGAGCTTTCAGCTTTGAAGGTCACATACTTCTCCCTGATGTTCACCTTGTTGCCTTCCTCCTTAGCTTTCCTGGTGTTCAGCTGAAGTTCATGGGAAAGCAACTTCCCAAACAGATTCTGGGGCTAGATGTTATCAAGATTTCTCATCTCCCTTATGGCACATATCTTTATGTCCCATTCTATGTTGAGGGATCTCAAGAATTTATCATTCAGATCATAGTTTGTGAAGGCTTTACCATAAGTCCTCAGTCCATTCACAATCTTGAAGAATCTTTCATAGCATTCAACAATAGAGTCCTTCTTCCCTTGCTTGAATGATTCATATTCCTGATTCAGTAGAGATTTGTTGTCATTCCTTACCTCAGTAGTGTCTTCCATGTATATAATAAGTGTATCCCACATTTCCTTAGCAGTATGGAAGTGAATCAGATTTTGGAATGTGGAGTCATCTATGACACTGACAATAATGTTCTTGGCCCTTTTGTCCATTGTGTCCAGAACTACCTCATCTTTGTTCATTTCTATTAGCTTCTTTGGGACTTGCAGATTTGCATCTATGGTTGAGACCTTCAGGAGGATGAAGGGTCCTTCTTCAACTGGGGTGAAGATTCTGTGGTCAGAGGCCTCCATGTATAGGCTAAACCTTTTCTTCTAGATGCTGAAGTTTTCCTTTCTACAGATGGGTAACTTTATTGAACTGAGCTCTTTATAACTTTCACCAAAAGTCATGGTGAATAGACTAATGATTTCGTTGAGGAACTTGTTCAGATTGTTAAGTACTTTTTGAATAGCTCACCCTCTAATACCATTTGAAAGTTTATTGAGTAGTCTAATCACCTAGCGGGGGGGGGGGGGGGTGAATATGTGTTTCAAATGTCTTAGTCCCTTTTTAAAATGTAGACTGTTTTAGTTCAAAAAAGGAAAAAAACAAACACAATACAGAAAAGCACACAGAGATTTATAGTGGTTCCCCAAATGATGGGTACTCCACTATCCCCCTCCACCTATCTAGCAGTATGCTAGATTAGGCCAACTCATCCAATAACTCAGATCAAAGATCTTACAGCTCAGAGTCCATAACTCATACAACTCAGGAACCCAACAAGCCCCCTACCTCATATCCACTTCTTGGATCCTACCTTAGAGTGATAACACTCCTATAGCTCAGATTCACCCCTGAATCCTACCTTAGGTCTTCACAAGACCCTACCTCAGGCTTATATCAAAGCCTTACACTTAGGCCTTCTCATCAGCCCTACACTCAGGTTGACAGCACAGCCCTACCTCAGTTCTCAGATAAATCTTACAACAAAGAAGATAGATAAATGTTTTTACAAGTTTTTGACTCCAGAAAATATTTCTTTTGCAACTTGAGTCTTCATAGGTCTTTCTGAGTAGAAAGCCATCTTCAGCAGCAATACTGGATCAATCAATAGATATGCTTTTGGACCAGGATTAGTGATGAGCTTCCTTGAGAATAGAAGTCTTCTTTCTTTCTAGAGTGAGAGCTTTCTTTTTCTTGAAGCTTGAATTCTTCTTCTTCTTGAGAAAGCTTGCATTACTGTTCTATTGCTTTTTGCGTCTGACAAGTTCTTCTTTCTACTTTTACAAAATTCGCAAAGTTCCAAAAGTGTCAAGGTTAGGGTTTGTTGACCCTCTCTTATTCTTTTATAGTCCTGACAACTCAAATGGTTGAAACCTTAATATATTAGACTCAGAACACTTTTCAGAAGTGATTGATTTGACATCTACTTTCGACGACTCCATCGATTTGAAATCCCGCATTTTGAGCTTGTCAAGATGATATCGTTGTGTGAAGCTATTTGTCACGACAATATTTTCGTGTTCTTCTTGTTAACATGTCAATAAGTGACTTAACAGATTTCCTTGAGTTCTCACAACAATATCGTCGTTTGAAGCTTGTTGACGTGACGATATCATCATGTTCTTCTTGTTATCATGTCGATAAGTGACTTAACAGATTTCCTTGATTTCTCACAACGATATCGTCGTGTGAAGCTTATTGATGTGATGATATCGTCGTGGTCTTCTTATTATCATGTCGATAAATGAAAGACTCTTTCTGTTCCCCTCTGTGAGTTATCACAACCATATTGTTGTGTGAGTGTCATCCACACAATGATATTGTACTTAGAGAATTTTACTTTGCTATCCTGAGCTAAGCTAATTTCACTTCTTATGTCACATCAGATTGACATCAAATACATAATGTACTTATCATTGATTGAGGGACTTCTCCAAATCTGGAACATTGTGGGCAATGTTCCCAACAACGTCCCAGACATCCAAAAGAATCCCTACAACAATCTTGAGCATCATAAGAAGAACTTGAAGGCAACTCAAATTAAATATCATTCAGCACAGAGCACGAACGCTACAACATTGATGATATACCTCGTGCCTTCGTCATCTCCTTCGGAGTTCGAATAGGGAGTCTTTATTATAGAAATTTTATTTCATCATCTTTTGTTATCAATCTCTTTATTTTACTTTTGCTTTGAGCATAATCAAATTTTCCCGTGTGGTGGAGACTAGGTTCGTGTGCGACTTAGAGAGTAATTCGTCTTTTATTTGTAGGAAACTAGACTGAGATTAGTTCTAGGGGGAGGCTTGAGGCATATCTAGGGAGAGATAGGCAAGGACCAACTGGTTCTAGGAGGGAGTCAGTATAGAAAAACAAAAATGATTTTTCACATATCGCATTGATTCCTAGCATCATAGAGATAAACATTTTGTAATCGTTTTATTGAAATAAAATCATATATCTCTCTTTTTTATTATGAAGATTATATTTCTGAATTTCATGATAAATTAATTGAATATATCTTTTAAGTGAAATTTGATTAAAAAGAATTTAATAAAGCTCTAATCCCCCCTCTAAGGGCAACTGATGATCCAACAAGTAGTATCAAAGCCAGCTTATTGCGAAAAGGTTTCACCACCTGGAATAATGACGCATCATGATCTCACATGAACTAGAGGGGAGGAAGTTTTATATAATGAAAAATCTGTAGCACCACCTTTATTCGTCGGAGCGAATTATGAAGGTTGGAAAATATTAATGAAAAAGTTTCTCATCACTTTAGATATAGATGTATCGAATATCACCATAACAAAATCTCTAAATGAATTAAATTAAAATATACGTGTTTTTAATGCCAAAGCCATGAACAACTTATTTTGCGCGCTTTCAAAAGATATTTTCAAATTAATTTATTTATTTTCTACTGATTATAAAATTTGGAGATTTCTTGAGGATTCCCTCTGCAGATGATGAACAATGTCAAATTAACGAGCTAAAGCATTTCTTTATGGATCCAAGTGAAGAAAACCACGACAATTCATGCTCAGAGGAAGACGTCTCAAACTCATAAGAAAAGGAGGAATACAATGCCACAACATCTTGCTCAAATAACGATACTGCATGCACATCAAGCAAGGAAGAAAGTCATATAGGAACTTCATATTCAAATCATAATTCCTCATCCGAAATCAATGTGAGCTCTCCTATGTACTCTCAAAAAAATTTTGTTCTTATATCTATTGAGTTAAAAGAAGCAAGAACAAAAATTGACTCCTTTGAAAAGGAAAATGAAAAACTAATTTTAGAAAATTTATCTCTAAAAAATGATTGTTCTAAGTGTCAAAATCTCAAACTTGAAATTTAAGAAATGGATGATACTTTTGAAAGTTTAAGATTAGATTATAAAAATTATATAAACTCAATTGCCACTACTCTTACAAATAGCAATTCTGCTTACACTAAAGCAAGACATGATTGTAAGTTGAAAAACAACAAATTAGAGGCTAAAATTAAATCTCTTAAACAACTCATAAGTGTAAATAATCATAGCAGTATTCCACAACGTGAACCTATGGTTAAAAGAAAATTAAGTACAAATTTGAACTAAATGGTTATAAATCAACTTCCTAAAAATTATCACTACACTTATTCTCAACATATAAAAAACTACTCAAGAGAGTGGAAAATTAATAATAACATTCAACCGAGGTATGAATGGAGGTCAGTAAATAAAATCAACACATTAACTCCACTTATAAGGGTTAATTCATATTCAAATAATTCACCTCGTTATATATGGGTACCCTATTGGGTTTTCCTTATGGGTAGTCACATCAAATGCGCGCAGCGGAATATTCAAGAATAGCCCAAAAGAGACATAAATGGATCTTACTAAACCATGAATCAAGAAATTGTTGCAACAAATAAATTACCTTTGCGGAATTGAGTCGTTACTCAATCGGATGCTCCAAGAAAATTCTTCCTCGGAATCAAAATCCTATTCCGAATCCTTCCTTTACGGTTCCTTCATCTCTGTCAATATCAGATTGCTCGTCAGAGGGAGCTAGCATAGAAATAAGTTTGCACCTCTATAGAATTCCACACAAACGAAGGAGAACCCTACGTCCTGTTAGAACATGGTCTTCCGCATCTCCTAGGTTTGAGAATAACAAATCCTATGTGTATTTGATCTTGTATGTTTAAGTGTGCAGGAAAACCAGTCCACATGACTCAATGATAATATAAGAAGGTTGCACCCAAATTTGAAGCCAAAATTCCATCATGCCCACTAGAGCCGGCGCTAGCGCTAGCGCCGACGCTAGCTCAGATTAGAGAAAATTTTGGGAGCAGTTATAGAAGGTGTTAGCGCCAGGCGATAGCAGCTAATGCAGGCAGTAGCATCTAGCGCAGGCAGTATCGGGTAGCGCAGGCGGTAGCGCAAAGCAATAGAGGAAGGCGGTCGGCTTGCTTAAAATGAAGGATTCTCACGCGGAGAATATTTCCTAAATCGGGATAGCACTGGCGGTAGCGATAGCGTAGGCGCTAGCTCCAAGGATATAAAAAGGACCCCTTGGATCCATCTTCTTCATCTTCTTATGATCCTAAATTCTAGAGCTTCATGCCTCAACATAGAGAGGAAGATTCAGAGAGAGACTTCCACAAATCCATGAAGGCTTAAGGAGATCATTGGAGAAGATTTCAACACGCTTCATCGTTGTGATGAATGATCGCATCGACTACGATCATACTCTGCGGGTCTTCGTCTACTTCTCCAAGAGATTCATATAGGGAGTTTTTATATTGTTGTTATTTATTTCACATCTTTTCTTGTAATCATTTAGTGAATTCGCCTCGTGTTAGCGACTAGGTCTGGGTAGGACTTAGGGCTAAAATTTGCCTCGTGTTGGTGACTAGATCTAGGTAGGTCTAGGGGTGCTCAAGGACATATCCGGGGAAGGATTGGCTAGAGCGGCTTGAGTCCGTATCCGGGGAAGGATAACCTAAATCCACCGGTTCGTGGGGATACGAGTCGGGATAGAAAAAAAAGGATTTAATTATTCGCCTTCGATTTCTAGCGTCGGAAAATTTTAGTTTTGTTATCAAATTTATTAATAGTAATCATGTCTCTCTTTGGGTAATAAAATTGATTTGTTTTTCATTTCTCTAAATTGATAATTATTTTTTCTTTCATTATAAATCAATTTAGATCTTCATTATAATTCTCTATTTTAATCTCTTAGTTTTCAAGTATATCAAAATATAACAAAAGATTTTAAAACCCTTATTCACCCCCCCCCCCCACCCCCCTCTAAAGGCGCCTACCGATCCAACAAGTGGTATCAAAGGGGTTTTATTCCAAATGGTCTAACAACAAGGAATAATGGCGTCTCATGATCTCGCTTCTACTAGTGGTGGAAATTTTTATGAAGAAGGAAAAATCTCTAGCACCACCTTTATTTGAAGGAAGAAATTATAAAATATGGAAAATATTAATAAAAAATTTTCTTAAAGCTTTAGATGAAAAAAGTTTGGAATATTACTATTGAAATGCCACCCGTATTAAATAGAAATAGAATGGTTTTAAATGCAAAATTTATGAATAGTTTATTTTGTGAGTTAGATCAAAATATTTCCAAACTCATTTATAATTTTCCTACTGCTTACGAGATGTGGAATTTTCTTGAGATAACTTATGATTCTTCATCTACAGATATGGAACAAACACAGGAAGAGAAGGACATACAAGCATCCACCATTACTAAAGAAGATCTCACTCATAGTAAAACCATGGAAATCATGAAAATTGACTTAGACGAAGAGAGCAATTCATCAAGAGATGATGAAAATTTATCAATAAAGGAGGAAGGCCTAGAAGAAGAAAAAGGAACTTCATGTTCATATCTTGCCTCTTCCGATAGCGCTGTAAGAAAGTCTAAATCTTCCTCCTGTGTGATAACCTCTATCTCTAATTTCCATATACTAAAAATGGCTAAACGTAAGATTAAGATATTAAAAAGGGCTAATGCAAAACTACGTTTAGAAAATAAAACTTTGAAAACAAATGTGAATGTAGAATCCCAAAATGATGTGTTTGAATCTTCATCATGCTCTTCATTTGAAAACTCTATACTTTATTTTGATTATAATGATATTAAAGAAAAATTCAAGGACTTTGAAAAAGAACTGTTAATTTCAAAAGAGCATAATGAAAAATTGATAAATGAAAATAATATTTTATGTAATAAACTAGAATCATTAAAACTATTTGTGCAAAAAATTTCAAGCAATAAAAAATCTTTTATTTCTAGTTTATCATACAAGCATAATTAATAGTCTGGTCTGCTACTATTTAAAAATATATTAAACATGCACCTAGTAGAATGTTTAATCATACAAACATAATTAATTCTAACCCTCATTATATATCTTCCAAATGTGCAAAAATTTCCTATGAAAAATGATTTCAAAAGTCAGTATTGTTTTAAGTCTAATTTTAATGAATATGGAAATTTGATGCATAATTATAATATTAAATCAAAGTATGAATGGAGACCCAAAATAAAAAATGAAACATTAACTCAACTTGAAAGGGTCCATCCATCCTTATCTCCCCAAAAGCAAACTCGATGTATTTGGGTACCCAAAGGAACCATCCTGTTGAAACCAGGACTTGGCTTCTTTGTGGAGCTCGGGCCCTCAACAAGTTGAGGGGCAGCTGACACTTACTAATTCCTTGGAAGGAACCGACCGGAGACTCGGAACAAAAATACAGACCCTTGGTCGCAGCGAGGAGGTCCCACCACGCACCCAGAAGATCTTTGAGCGCTTCCCCTCCCAAGCCAAAGCTGAGATTGGGCACCTTGGAGAGCCTGAGAGCTAAGCCAATATCACTTAGGGAGGAAGAAGCTCAGAGAACTGAGATCCGAATCCCCTCCAAAGGTGCCCTTCAAGGTCTATATATAGTTTTTTAAGTCCGGTCTGCTAATAGCAGGATTCTGCCTTACTCTTTTGCTATACGCAGCCCAAAATGGTCTGCCAACAACCAGACTCCACTGTTTGGAGTGGCTAACTGCAGGCCACTTGGGGTATTTAGGTAAAATGATCATGAATCCAGGACTAGGCGAGCCATCCACAAGAGTCTCTCTCGCGAACCGAGTGGCTCGGCTCGCTCGCCTCCCTGCGAGTAACCGACGAGGCCCCTGGCCCGCTCGCCCTCCCGCGAGCGACCGGCGAGAGCCTGACTCGCCCGACATTCACTTTGACTCGCTTTCCTTCCTACTCCTTTCGCCTGATGGTTCCTTCGCTTCTACTCACCCTCTGGCGGACACCGGGGTTGTACACATCCCTCTTGGTCCCCTTTAGATACCTAAAACTCTTATCTACTAGTATCATTCATTTGCATGAAGTAGAAATAAATCAAAATGAATTACAAAATACTCTACTTCATGATATGTCTAATGTTCCTTTTTATTTTCTTCTTTTGTTTAAGCCATCATGGCATGGTCATCTAATATAATATTTGAAATTTGACTTAGTCTCGTAAAGCCTAAATGAAGTTTACAAATCAAATTAAATCAAAAGTAAAAGTTAGGTTTTCATTTATAAATGACCAATCTATTATCACTAAAATCATGCATATCTGTCTTCTTTGTTTGCATATCCTATAATATTAAGTTTAAATGATTGTGCAAAACTCAAGAATTAAGGTTTAATGAATACGGAGCTTTAATGAATATGGAGCCCATGATCTAAAATTTTAACTTCCGCAACTTTTTACGATTTCTTCTCCTCTTTTCACTTCATTAGATAGGTCTAACATTGCACAAACATAATTGAGCAAAATTGGAAGTGAAATCAAAGAAAATCTAGGCTATATGATTAAAATAAGCACTCTCTGTGAGCTAACACAGGCGCTAGGACCTACCGTCGGTGCTAGCTCGAGTCTCCAATAGTCTGTGTTATTAAAATTTTGGAAAATCAATACAAATATGTTCTTTTATATGTACTACCTATGTTTATCTTTATGTCATTGTGTGAAGATTGAAAAATCAAATACAAAATTCCAAAATGCAAAAAATATGTCTTTACTTATTTCTGAAAAAATTTGTATTAAAATAACAAGATTTCTATGTTTCATTATTTTGGAAAAAATCACAAAGCATGTTCTTTTAGATTTGGCTAAAAATGTTTAATTTAAAATCTCAAGTTTTCTAAACATTATTTTGGCTTGTCATGCTTTGAGTTTAATCTTGTTATGTGCAAAGAAAAAGTCTATAGAAAATTATGTAGGATTGCGTTTGTATGCCTCTAAGTATGAGTAATGTGTTAGGTTAGATAATGATCTCTTTACACTCACACTTTTTGGTAAACTACATGTGCCTATAATTCTTAACCCTACATGATTGTGTAGTGTACTAGTGTACAATATTAAGATGACTATCTCTATTACCTACACATTATTCAAAATTTTGCTGCACATTTAGAAGTGAAATTATAAAATTATAACTGGTTTGCAAAATAAGTGTATTCAGAGATCTTTGTACAAAACAAAAAAAAAATCATCAAATAAATTGACAAAGTTAACTCCACCAAGCACTAATTGACAAAGAACCTCCTGATAAGCCTTCATAAGCATTGTGAGGTTGAGCACCTTAGAAAGAATTATAAAGTGTCTTGTGCAAACTACTTTCATACACTTCTATTTTGTACACCGGATCTCAAATAGCTCGTATTGAAAATAAAATATGAGATCCCCCAAGCACTACTTCGCTCCCTGATAAGTCTTAATGAGCATTGTGTGGGTGAAGCACCTTTGTAGTTGTACGTTTTATTGTGCTTTGTATCAAATCTAGAATTGATGTGTAGAAGTAGTTAAAAAGATTACATGCTTAATAATGTGTCTACTTCACTATATAAGTCATGTGTTTTGGATTATATCACTTGTATACTTTTATCAAAACACTTGTTATACACATCATTATCTCTCATAAAACTTCTACTCATGAGAATTGGACTCAAATGCTTCTTTACATAAATTCTCTAGAAAACTGTAGTAAAAGCACTAGATTGCAATGCATGATCTTTACAATGTTTTCCTAACTTGAAATGCAAATTATTGACATTGTAGTTACTATCTTCTAGAATATGTGCAATCATGCTTGCCTTATTAGTTTTTTTTTTTTGAAAAATAGAACTCCTTGCCTATTGTTATGAAAACTTACTTGCTTACAAAAAAATATTTCTTCAAAATATTATCTTAATCTTGGAAGTTTATATAAGATTGTTTTTTATCCAAACAACATTTTTTTTTGCATAACATCTCTTATTTCGATTATGATCTTTGAACTTCCAAGAGGATGTTTTCTTTGGATAAACAATTTTATAGCCTTTTCGCTTATGATAAAACTCTAAATTATCTTGTTTGAAATCTCTCAAAAATTATGCTATAACTCTTAATATTTTGAACTCCAAAACATCTTCTTATGTTTGGACCTAAACTCATATTTCTTCTTATGAATTGTCATGCTTATATAAAGATGTTTCGGGTATGTCATTAAGTCTTCCGCAATATTACCATATAACTTTTACCTTGCGCTTTCATGCTTATATCAAAGTCTTAAAATATCAAAATTCCTTTTTTTCAACAAGTGGTAGACTTGCTTGGTAGAATTTAGATTGGTTATTCTAACACGCATATCTATTTTATGCTAAAAACTCTGATTTATTAATGGATTTCAAAATAGATGTGTGAGTTTTTCAAAAATTCAAACAAAAATATAAACCCATTGGCTATGAAATTATAATTAGATTTAAACGCTTAAATGTTTCCAATAATTATTATCCATGATTACATATCTCACCATAGCAAGGGCGTAGGGTTGTAGACATTAGATAACCTAACCTCTAAGTCATGTCTTGTCCTTAATCGGGGAGGGTTCCAGTGGGGCCTTGCGAGGCACTGGGGGGGAGTGCTAGGTTGAGTATCTTCTAGTGTTTGCTTATGGGACTAACACCCCAACCTATGGCATGTATGCAGCTCCTTATACCCATACATCACTTAGTACGGGGCTAGGGTATAAACATATTGTCTGGATTGATTGGTTACTTAGAAATCATTACCTTATTATGCTTAAAACTCCTTATCATTTCATTTCCTATAAAAAACTCGATCATGCCTTATATTTTTATAAAAAATCCTCTTTTTATGTCTATTGCTTCTTTACCCACTTTGCTAATAACAAAAAGGGGAGAACTAACATGATAAATAATAATCGCTATCACATGGGAAAACTAACATGACAAATGATTAAGATGATAGCTTATATATTAGGAGAGCATTCACATAGTGGGAGCATGTATTTAGGGGGGAGCAATTCTAAATACTAAAATCGACAATTATCCTAAGTTATTTATCTTACATTCACACAAGTAGGTTTCATCATGCTTATATATTAATGCTCTAATTAATCATTAATGGATTTGCTATTACCAAAAGGGGGAGTTTGTTGGAACATGGTCTTCTGCATCTCCTAGGTTTGAGAATAACAAATCCTATATGTATTTGATCTTGTGTATTTAAGTGTGCAGGAAAATAAGTCCACATGACTCAAGGATAACAGAAGAAGGTTGCGCCCAAATTTGAAGCCAAAATTCCAGCGTGCCCACTAGAGCCGGCGCAAGCTCTGATTAGAGAAAATTTTGGGAGCAGTTATAGAAGGTGCTAGCGCCAGGCGATGGCAGCTAATGCAGGCACTAGCATCTAGCGCAGGCGGTATCGGGTAGCGTAGGCGGTAGCGCAAAGCAATAGAGGAAGGCGGTCGGCTTGCTTAAAATGAAGGATTATCACACGGAGAATATTTCCTAAATCGGGATAGCGCCGACGGTAGCAATAACACATGCGCTAGCTCCAATGCTATAAAAAGGACCACTTGGATCCATATTATTCATCCACTTATGATCCTAAATTCCAGAGCTTCGTGCCACAGCATAGAGAGGAAGATTCGGAGAGACTCCCACAAATCCATGAAGGCTTAAGGAGATCATTGGAGAAGATTTCAACACGCTTCATCGTTATGATGAATGACCTTATTGACTACGATCATACTCTGCGGGTCTCCGTCTACTTCTCCAAGAGATTCATATAGGGAGTTTTTATATTGTTGTTATTTATTTCACATCTTTTCTTGTAATCGTTTAGTGAATTTGCCTCGTGTTGGCGACTAGGTCTGGGTAAGACTTAGGGCTAAAATTTGCCTCATGTTGGCGACTAGATCTAGGTAGGTCTAGGGGTGCTCAAGGCCATATCCGGGGAAGGATTGGCTAGAGCGGCTTGAGGCCATATCTGGGGAAGGATAGCCTAAAGCCACCGATTCGTGGGGATACGAGTCGGGATAGAAAAAAAAGGATTTTATTATTCGCCTTCGATTTCTAGCATCATAGAAATCTAGTTTTGTAATCAATTTTATTAATAGTAATCATGTCTCTCTTTGGGTAATAAAATTGATTTGTTTTTCATTTCTCTAAATTGATAATTATTTTCTCTTTCATTATAAATCAATTTAGATCTTCATTCTAATTCTCTATTATAATATCTTAGTTTTTCAAGTATATCAAAATATAACAAAAGTTTTTATAACCCTAATTCACCCCCCCCCCCACTCTAAGAGTGCCTATCAATCCAACATGTCCTTGTCGAACAAGAACTAGGTCGGAGATGAAATGCCCTTTACGTCTCCACAGATTACTAGATCCATCTAAGGAGAGGCGGTGACTTCAAAGGTCGAACCGGGAAGCTATTGGATCACACGGGAACACTTCCTGTTGATCTCTAGAGGCAGCGCGATCTCAAGGAACGATTCCCTTTGATATCCAGAAGAAGTTACATGTACCAAAGGAACGTTTCCTCGATCTACAAAATGTTTCCCTCACTAGTAAGGCACATCGTTTGGGATTGCGCATCTGCTCTATTATCTCTCCTATCGCTCTCAGTCTAGGTTAGATAGCATATCGAAAACCTAAAGAATCTGGCCTTTTATACCCACGACTACAAGGCAGACAAAAGCTCCTCTGTCCGCAGACCCGTCCTATATAGAACATAAAGTTTCATCGGGAACACATCATTCATCAAGACAACTCGACGAAATCGTCGAGAGAGACTCGACGAAATCGTCGAGACTGTCTAAACAAAATCCTCGAGACAGTCTCAACAAAATCGTTAAGAGAACTTGATGAATTCTGTCATTCATCGAGACAGACTCGATGAAATGAACAGTGACAGTCTATGTCGTTGAGACAGTCTCGATGACATGGATCATTCGTTGAGATAGTCTCGACAAACTCATCGAGACATTCTAGACTACATGGATCTTTCGTCAAGACAGTCTCGACAAACTCGTTGAGACATCTTGAAAGTGCATAGTGTGCCTCTGACAATCCTCTAGAGGGGGGGGGATGAATAGAGATTTAAATAATTTTCTATCTTAATTGTGCTGACAATAAAACTTACAAAGGTATTATGCATACAAAAAAAACCAAAGGCAGAATAATTAAGATAAAGATTGTTGAAAAAGAAAGTGGGTCAGCACAGAAAGTCACAGCAAAGACACACATATTTTTTATAGAGGTTCCCCAAAATGTGGGTACTCCCCTCTTCTACCACCTGGTAGGAAAGCACAACCTGTGCCTGAGTCTTTTGATAAGGAGACTCTGAACCAAAGATCTTTTGATAAGGAGATATTGAACCACGGATCTTTTGATAAGGAGATCTTGAACAACAGATCTTTTGATAAGGAGATCTTGAACCACAGATCTTTTGATAAGGAGATCTTGAACCACTGAATCCTTTGGAAGAGGGATTCTTAAAACTCTTTTACAGTTGAGGAAAAGGAGAAAGGAGAAGGAAGAGGTGAGAAGAAGAATTTTGCTCTCAGAATTCTACTGAATCCTTCTGCTTCAATTATTCCTTTTTCTTGATCTGCTAATGATGAACCTTGCTTAAGATAGTGATGATTTGCAAGAGTTATGAGCTTCAGATCCTTTCTACTTTCTTCTGTTTGAAATTTGGCAGCTATAAGGTATTGATGAAGAGCAGCCTTCAGTTGTTCAGTTCTGAGAGGGAGAGCAGTTCTTGTTTTTCTGTCTTTTAGGGTTCCAGGAGGAAGAAGAAGAAGGGGGAAACCCTAATTAATCAGATGCAGAAGATTATGAAAAATGCTCTGTAATTCTCTCTGCCCTCTTCTTATTTATTGTCCATGATTTAATTTTTGAATTCCTTTCCTCTTTTAGGTTGTATAGAAAAGGTATTGGCCTGGACAATTTCTCTTCTTTTCCACATTTGTTCAAGACCCGTTCTCCAGCTGTATTCATCCTTTCCAAGAAAGCTTTTGTTGTCTTCTTTATTGCTCCTCTCTATTCTAGGCAATAAATGAGCCATTGTAGAATGGCTTCAGTACCGCGGGCCTTGAGAGAGAGTTCCAAAATGGCAGCTGAAAAGGTTTCCTTTTCAGATTGTATTTGACGTTGCGCCGATTTCTCTTTCTCTCTTATCGACGCACCTTCGAGTTCATGTAAGAGTTGCTTCGAATTCCTTCAAGCTCTGGTTGAACTCTACTATCGACGTTACGCCGATTACTTATCAGCGTGTCCATCAAGTTGAAGACTCCATTCTAAACTTCATTATCTGTGTCGAATTGTAGTTGACGTTGCATCGACTTCAGATGGCTTCGACAAATTCTTCCTTATGTGTTGAGTTGAAGTCGAGGCTGTGTCGACTTCTAATGTTACTTCGACATGCTCATTTCATCTACGTCGATATCCTTTCGACATAGCGTCTACTTGATCTATTTCGACAGAGAGGTTGAGTTGCTTGGACTTCTAGTCTAAGTTACATCGACATGAAGTCAAAGTTGCGTCGAATACTATTCAACGCAATTGGTAACTCAACCAAATTTGTGCTTGTCTAGCTCTGGTCCTTACACTCCAAGTTGTGTGTGATACCCTAAGACATCTAATGACTAAATTACCCTCATTATACAATGGGTAATTAAAACCTAAGAGTTAAAAATCACTTTTAGGTAATTTGTTAAGTTAAATCCAAGGAGTTTTTCCCATCAATCTCCCCTTATTTATCTTATCAAATTTTTTACAGTTTTGGTTAAAGTGATTTTACACAATCTTTTATATAAACAGAATTACATACAAGGCATCATAAACATACAATAAATAACTAGATGGGCTGGTAATCAAAAAAGCATCTGATTAATATCAATAAGTGTTTATCAGAGTTTACCCAAGGAAAAGTCTACTTCCTTCCTTTAAGAAAAGTAGATAAGGCCTCATAGACCTTTCTGAATTTTCTTTCCACATATTTGAAGTTTGCAGGAGTAGCTTTCTTTGGATTCTTATGTATTCTTTCATGACCCTTGAATAGCTTTTCCAGATCAATTTCTGTTTCAGGGTGAACATCATTTAAATTGAAACCCATATTAAGAACTTTAGCTGTCAACAGGTTTATGACCTCCAAGTCTAACTCCTCTGACTCAGAGTCTTCATCTGGATTTGGTACCACAAAGGTTGATTGTGGTTTACCAGAGGTTGAACCAGTCTTGAACATAATATTTTTCTTCTTTACATGCATCTGTTCTCCTTTCTTTCTCTTCAGGGAAGGCTGCACTGCATCCTCTGGATTGCATCCAATGCCCCCTCTATAAAGCTGCCCTACTCCCTCTAACATTTTGGCTTGTGGGTTCTTTGCAGTATACTTTGTGGGATCAAACAGAGTGTTTTTGATTGGAATTGCTTTTGCCAATTCTTCTTGTTCAACTATCTCTTTTCCCCTCTGCAAAATATCAATGAACCTTCTTCTCTTTTCTTCAATCTCCTTTTGAGCTGTTTCATATGCATATCTCTCTCTTTCTCCAATCTCCTCCAAAGTTTTGTAGAGCTTTGGATCACTGTATGTTTTCATTGTATTCTCTGGAATTTCTACCTTCTCATGTTTTTTGTAATAGGATTTATTTTTCTTATATTCTTTCCTTTGCTCTTTTGAATACATTTCCCAAATTGGAAGCTTTCCTCTGCCCCCTCTTCCTATTCCTCTACCTCTATATGGAGGTCTTCCTCTGAAGACAGGTGTTGGAAGAATTGGGTTAGCTGTTAGAATTGGAGTAGGTGGAGATGAAAGCTGAGCTGGGGGTGGAAGCTGAGCGGGAGCTGGATCAGATGAAGCAAGATCCTGATCAGCCACCTTGACTGGAGAAGGTGTCATTGTAGAATCATCAGAAGGCACCCTGAATGCAAGTGCATCAGGAATGGATGTTCCAGTGTCCACTTTGACCTCCTGCAGAGTCTTTAAGTAGACCTGATCATCTGAGATTAGGGGAATCTCCCCCTGAATTGAGGACTCCCCCTGTGTTGGCGACAGGATCCTTGAAGGGGTTGGCTCCCCCTGAGTTGTTGAACCTTCAAGCTGCAGCTAGATGTGATGGCTTGCTCCCCTTCAGAGACAAAGGAGATAGGAATTGATGTTGTGTAGACTGAGTCTTGGAGAGGCTGCCTGCTGATACACTTCTCCCCCTGCTTTATATCACCGACAAAAGATATAAAGACATCGACAGGCACAGCCGACGATCTGATCTCTGCATCAAGAGCCTTGATTTATGATGTAAGGTCGTTCAACCTTCTGTGTTGGGCGCAGAGCTTGTGATAGCAATCCTTTGATAAATACATATATAGAGAGCTGAAATGTGAGAGAAGGGTCTCTAGGGCTTGATCAATTGCATCGGCAATGTCTTGAGGAGACGCCATTGCTGTACTACGAGTACCTGCACAAAACAGAGAGAGACGAAGAAGGGAAAGAGGGGAGAGCAAGAGGGAGTGAGATTCGAAAAGCATAACAGAATCAAATGCCCAAGTTGATTGGAGTAGATGAATCGTAGTAACTTAGGGTTTTATTCGAAGCGACGTTGACAAGAAATCTGAACTCAGCACACCAGAATATGTCATGGGCATGCGTTTTGTCAGGTCGACTCTACGTCGAGATGAAGTCGACGTGGCTCCGAAATATAACCATCAATTAAGATGTAGACGTAAGCGTTGATATGTATTCGACGTTACGTTGAGTGCTATTCGACTAAGCTGTCCCATAATGCTCTCGAAGCTGACGTCGAGTAGAAGTCGATGGTACGTCGATTTGAATTCGACGCAACTCTGATTAAATAGTTTGTTTTTTCTTCAAAAATTTTACTATTTTTCCCAGCAATAACTTTCTATTGAAAATAGATCATTATACATAATAAGTGTGACCTATAATGCTCCATCAAGCATTCCCAGTGCATTGATGACGAACTTGTGCTTACTTTCATCAAGTGGCTTAGTGAAGATGTCAGCCCTTTGAGTGTCAGTAGATATGTATTGAAGGTTGATCTTACCTTTCTCCATATTATCTCTGAGAAAGTGGTGCCTTATCTCTATGTGCTTAGTTTTGCTGTGGAGAACAAGATTGGAAGCTATTGAAATAGCACTTGAGCTGTCACAATATGTTGTGCAATTGTCAAGGGAAAAGTTATAATCCAACAACTGATTTTGCATCCACAATATTTATGAGCAGCAGCTTCTTGCAGCAATGTACTCAGCTTAAGCTGTAGAAGTGGAGACTGTGATTTGCTTCTTGCTAAACCATGAAATCAGTCTAGCACCCAGGAACTGACATGTTCCTGAAGTGCTTTTTCTATCCAGCCTGCATCTAGCAAAGTCTGCATCTGAATAGCCAATTAATTCAAATCCAGATTCAGCTGGATACCACAAGCCAAGTTCAGGTGTTCCCTTTAGATACCTGAGTATTCTTTTTACAGAACTTATGTGTGATTCCTTTGGGTCAACCTAAAACCTAGCACATATACATGTAGCAAATATTATATCAGGTCTGCTAGCTATTAAGTAGAGAAGAGAGCCAATGGCTGCTCTGTAAGTCTTCTGATCAAAGGACTTACCCTTTTCATCTCTATCCAAAAAAACAATAGTAGCCATGGGGGTTTTCATAGCAGAGGCATTTCCCATCCCAAATCTCTTGATGAGTTCTCTGGTATACTTGGATTGGGATATGAAAATGTCATCTGCATTTTGTCTTATTTGAAGACCAAAGAAATAGGATAATTCCCCCATGCTGCTCATTTCAAATCTTGAATGCATTAGGTAAGCAAACCTTTTGTAGGGAGATTGATCTGTTGACCCAAATATAATGTCATCTACATATATTTGGACTAGTAATAGTTGATTCTTATGTGCTCTATTGAAAAGTGTTTTATCCACTTTCCCTCTTTCAAAAGAGTGTTCCAGAAGAAAAGTGGATTGGGTCTCATACCAGGATCTTGGAGCTTGCTTGAAACCACATAGTGCTTTATCTAATCTATACACAAAAGAGGGAAAAGTAAGAATGACAAAACCTGGGAGCTGCTCCACAAATACTTCCTCTTGTAGAGTTCTATTTATGAATGCATTTTTTACATCCATTTGGTAGAATTTCATCTTCATGTGAGCTGCATATGCCAAAACATTCTGATGGCCTCCAACCTTGCTACTCAGGCAAATGTCTAGTTAAAGTCAATCCCCTCCACTTGTCTATATCCTTGGGCCACAAGTCTGGCATTATTTCTGATTATGGCTCCTATTGAGTCCATTTTGTTCTTGAATACCCATTTGGTGCCAATGACTGGTAATTCTTTGGTCTTTAAACCAATGTCCAAACTTTGTTCCTCTCAAACTGAGTCAGTTCTTCTTGCATAGTAGATATCTAATGAGGATCATTGTCTTCTTCTTCAAACTTCTTGGGTTCATATTGAGAGAGAATGCATTGTAGCATTGTTTCATTTGTAAGCTGTCTCCTTGTCTTGACTCCCACTGTCAAGTCTCTTATGACTTGTGTTGGAGGATGATCCTTTAGGGTCATCCTTGATCTAGTTGA
This sequence comes from Dactylorhiza incarnata, assembly GCA_033032865.1. Taxonomy (NCBI): domain Eukaryota; kingdom Viridiplantae; phylum Streptophyta; class Magnoliopsida; order Asparagales; family Orchidaceae; genus Dactylorhiza; species Dactylorhiza incarnata. The sequence goes on from JAWHQI010000303.1 coordinate 1,545,006, forward strand.
GTTATCTAGGAGACTCTCTTCTTCTTGAGGAATCACTTGTCAGTGATAGTGGGGACTTCATCCTCATTTAATGGAATGATCTCTATTGCTGGCAGCTCAAGTGCTGTGATTTCCTCTTCACCTGCTGCAGAATCTTCATCTGAGTCAGTGTCAATCTTCTGTTTCCCCTTGTCTTGATATATTGATGAATGGTCCATTATGGGTAGTCTTTCAACTTGTTCTGCAAGTTGATCTTCTTCCTGCAAAATTGTGCTGGTGGAAGTTTCCTTCCCCTTATAAACCATGTTAGTTTCATCAAAAACAACATGCACAGACTCCTCAATTTTGAGAGAGCTTTTATTATAGCACATATAGGCCTTGCTTGATGAAGAATATCCCAGGAATATCCCATCATCAGCCTTCTTGTCAAATTTGGCAAGATGACTTTTCCCATTGTTGAGGATAAAGCAAGTACACCCAAAAATCCTAAAGTAAGTGACTATAGGTGCCTTTCCCTTCAATAACTCATTGGGAGTATTTAACTTAGTCTTGTGAATGAGACTCCTATTCAGAACATAATTGGCAGTATTTACTGCCTCAGCCCAAAAGGACTTAGGCAAGTTGGATTCAGCCAATAATGTCCTTCCTAATTCAATTAGGGTTCTATTTTTCCTTTCAGCCACCCCATTTTGTTGGGGGGTTCTAGGAGCTGAAAAGCTTTGTCTTATCCCTTCATCCTCACAGAATCTACACATTAACTGATTTTCAATCTCAGTGCCATGATCACTTCTGATCACAACAACATGGGTGTTGAATTCAGATTGAATCTGTCTAATGAATCTTGAGAGGATCTTGAAGGTGTTAGACTTAGCTTTTAGAAAGAACACCCAGCTGAACCTAGAAAAGTCATCAACAATGACTAAAGTGTAAGCCTTACCTGCTAATCTTTGAGTGGAGATAGGACCAAATAGGTCCATGTGCAATAGGGATAGGATTCTGGGTGAATCATTCTTACCAATTGGTTTGAATGATGCCTTGATCTGCTTTCCTAGTTGGCAGGCTCTACAAGGATGATCTTTATTGAACTTACCAGTTGGTAAGCCCCTCACTAGGTTGAGCTTGGAGACTTTGGCTATTGTCTTAAGATTAAGGTGACTAAGTCTCCTATGCTACGGCTCGCAATTTTCTAACTGAGAGTTGAATAAGTAGATCTCAGACTTTGTGTACTCAAAGTCTACAACATAGACCTTACCCTTCCCTAGGCCAGTAAAAACTACTTGGTCAATTTTAGAGCTAACTATATGACACGAGGACTTGGTAAATACAACTTTGTATTGCTCATCACACAGATGGCTAATGCTATTCAGATTATGTTGAAGTCCTTCAACATAAGCTACCTTAGAAAATGAGACTTCCCCAATCCTGAGCAAACCATATCCTTTGGTTTAACCAGAGTGGGAATTCCCAAGGATTACCTTAGGTCCTTCATTGTCCTTGAAATTCTCCAGCAGTTCTTTTGCTCCAGTCATATGCATGGAGCATCCACTGTCCAGATACCACTGCTGGTTTTTGGTTGGACAGTCTCCCTTCTGCACATGAAATCAACCATTAGTATAAACCCTCAAATGCTGGGGTCTCTTTCTTCTATCATCATATGGAGTAATGAAGGAGTGAGAAGGTCTTTCAGTATACCCCCTTAGGTGATGAAGTGCTGCATTATTATGACAGCAATGTTTGGCAATATGTCCTAGTTTAGAGCAGCAAAAACATCTAGGAATATGGGTAAAAAAAGGTTTAGATGTTTGGTAACTTTGTGCAGGAAACATGCGTCGAGAAGAAATCGACGCATCTTTAGAGTTGCATCGAATGTAATTTGACGTGCCTGCACAGTCCCATCGATAGTGATTCGAAGCATAGTATTGGTTGTGTTGAGTGTAATTCAACGCACCCACATTGTTTCTTCGAAATGATGTCGACGCATATGCTGAACCCCGTCGAGTTGCATTTGACGCATTCTTAAAATTGCGTCGAGTTCTATTCGACATATGACTCTTTTTCTTAAGATTATTGTTATTTTTATTTGATTTTTCTAAGGGGTGTTTACCTAATATCCCTGGTTGATCACTAATGTTTGCCCTATTGAATATGGTGAATTTATTAGGGTTGTTATCATTATGATCTTCACTTGATTCTAAAATATTATTAGGTCTATACCTAAATGATGCTACAAGATTTTCCCAAGCATGTTTTCTAGGGATTTGAGTGCTAGTGGATGGTTGTGATTCCTGATCAAGATGATCAAATCTCTTGGAGAGATTTTGTGAGATATCTTTAAGCTTTGACTCCTTCCATTGAGGGAGACCTCAAAGGCTTTTGCATTTGTAAGTTCTTTCTTTAAGTCTGAATTTTCATTATCTAATGTATATAATTATTTTTCTTTCTTATATAATTTATCTCTCAGATCATAGTTAACTGAGTACTGATTATCTCTCCTAAGCTCTTCTAGTTCTGATCTGATTATTATAAGTTCCTTTTGGTTGTTAATAAAATCTTGATAAAATTCTTTAAAACAATCCTTAAAATCTTTTGATGAAAAATCAACGTCATCAAAGATTGTTACCTCATTCTCAGCAGAGGAGTCTTCCAGAACCATTAGGCAGGCTTTTTCTGGTCCACCATCTTCATCATCATCAGATAAGGAGGAGTTTGATTCAAAGTCTGAATCACTCCAGGTTTCAGCTATGAAACCTTTCCCTCCTTTCTAATCCTTCCTCCTGAAGGATTTCTTCTTGTGCTCTTTTCTCTGCTTGATGTTCTTGTTCTTTTCTTCCTCAGGACACTCAGTGGAAAAGTGTCCTGGTTTTCTGCATGAAAAATAAATAATCTCCTATTTAGGAGTTTTATCATACCTTGACTTGCTTGAAGTCCTCTCTTTCCTTCTGGAGTCCTCTGTCCTGGCCCACTTCTTGAATCTTTTAGCCAGGAGATTGAATATTTCTTCTTCAGTGGTGGAGGACTTTGCTTCAGCAGTCTTTAATGCCAGACTCCTTTCTTTAAGAGTTGATATTCTTTCCTGGGCTTCTGACTCAGCCCTGCTTTTCAGTAGAAGCTCATAGGATTTGAGCTTTCCCAGTAGAGCATCTGTTGTGATCTCTCCGAGGCATCTAGAATCTCTAATAGCCCATATTCTAGAGTCTCATGTGCTTGGGAAGCACATGAGGAGCTTGTCATTAATCTCTGTCAGAGAGATTTCTTTGTCAAGCCTTCTCAGCTCACTGATGATGAGGCTGAATTTGTCATACATTTCTGTTATGCTTTCATCAGCCTTTTTCTTGAAGTTCTCATATTGGGATATAAGAAGTGACTTTTTGTCTTTTCTCTCATCAGAGCTGCCATTAATTAATCTGGAGAGAGATTCCTAGATTTCCTTGGCAGAGTTGCACTCAGCAACTTTTTGGAATATGTCATCTAACATAGTTGAGACCAAGATGTTCATGGCCTTGGCATCACATGTCTTGACCTTCTTCTCAGCATCAGTCCACTCTGCTCTGGGTACTGAGGTTTATATGACTTTCCTACTAGCATCCTTCCTTACTAGGGTCGGGGGATCTGTAAGGATTACATTGAAAATTTCTTCATCAATGGAGTTCATATATAGTTTTATTCTGGTCTTCTAGAGTGTAAACTTATTCAAGTTACACACTGAAGGTCTTGTTGTGGCATAATCCTTAGAACTCATTTTCTTCATAAAATATTTTTGTAATAAAGAAATAATAGTAGGAGGTATTTTTGATCAATGTGTTAACCTTTTAATGATCAACCTATCTCTGATACCAATTGAAAGTGCACAGTATGCCTCTGAGAATCCTCTAGAGGTGGGGGGTGAATAGAGATTTAAATAATTTTCTATCTTAACTGTGCTAACAATAAAACTTACTAAGGTATTATACACACAAACAAAACCAAAGGCAGAATAAGTAAGATAAAGATTGCTAAAAATAAATGCTGAAAAAGAAATTGGGACAGCACAGAAAGTCACAGCAAAGACACACAGATTTTTTACAGAGGTTCCCCAAAATGTGGGTACTCCCCTCTTCTACCACTTGGTAGGAAAGCACAACCTGTGCCTGAGTCTTTTGATAAGGAGACTCTGAACCAAAGATCTTTTGATAAGGAGATCTTTAACCACAGATCTTTTGATAAGGAGATCTTAAATCACAGATCGTTTGATAAGGAGATTTTGAACCACAGATCTTTTGATAAGGAGATCTTGAACCACTGAATTCTTTGGAAGTGGGATTCTTAAAACTCTTTTACAGTTGAGGAAAAGGAGAAAGGAGAAGGAAGAGGTGAGAAGAAGAATTCTATTCTCAGAATTCTATTGAAGCCTTCTGCTCCAATTTTTCCTTTTTCTTGATCTGCTAATGATGAACACTTACTTAAGATAGTGATGATTTGCAAGGGTTATGAGCTTCAGATCCTTTCTACTTTATTCTGTTTGAAATCTGGTTGTTATAAGGTATTGATGAAGAGCAGCCTTCAGTTGTTCTATTTTAAGAGGGAGAGCAGTTCTTGTTTTTCTATCTTTTAGGGTTCCAGGAGGAAGAAGAACAAGGGGGAAACCGTAACCGATCAGATGCAGAAGATTATGAAAAATGCTCTATAATTCTCTCTGCTCTCTTCTTATTTATTGTCCATGATTTAATTTTTGAATTCCTTTCCTCTTTTAGGTTGTACTGAAAAGGTATTGGCCTGGAAAATTTTGCTTCCTTTCCTCTTTTGTTCACGACCCGTTCTCCAGTTGTATTCATCCTTTCCAAGAAAGCTTTTGTTGTCTTCTTTATTGCTCCTCTCTATTCTAAGAAATAAATGAGCCATTGTAGAACGGTCTTCAGTACTGTGGGCCTTGAGAGAGAGTTCCAAAATGACAGCTGAAAAGGTTTCCTTTTCAGACTGTATTCGACGTTGCGTCAATTTCTCTTTCTCTATTATCGACGCACCTTCGAGTTCATGTAAGAGTAGCTTCGAATTCCTTCAAGATCTGGTGGAACTTTGCTATCGATGTTACGTCGATTACTTATCGAAGTATCCGTCGAGTTGAAGACTCCATTCTGAACTTCATTATCTGCGTCGAATTATAGTTGTCGTTGCGTCGACTTCAGATGGCTTCGACAAATTCTTCCTTCTGTGTTGAGTTGAAGTCGAGGCTGCGTCGACTTCTAATGTTACTTCGACATGCTCATTTCATCTACGTCGATATCCTTTCGATGTAGCGTCGACTTGATCTACTTCGACAGAGAGGTTGAGTTGCTTGGACTTCTAGTCTAAGTTACGTCGACATGAAGTCGAAGTTGCGTCGAATACTATTCGACGCAATTAGTAACTCAACCAATTTTATGCTTGTCTTGCTCTGGTCTTTACACTCCAAGTTGTGTGTGATACCCTAAGACATCTAATGACTAAATTACCCTCACTATACAATGGGTAATTAAAACCTAAGAGTTAAAAAACACTTTTAGGTAATTTGTTAAGTTAAATCCAAGGAGTTTTTCCCAACACATCTCGACGAAATTGTTGAGACATTCTCGATGAAATCTTTAAGACACTCTCGATGAAATCTCTATTAGTCCATGTCGTCGAGACATTCTCGACGACATTGATCACGAGTCGATATTCACAATATCAGTTTGTGATCCTGACAACAGGCTTTCTATCATGATAACATTCACAATGTCGTTTTGAAGTCTTTGTTGAATCGATAGGCACCCTTAGAGGGGGGTGAATAAGGGAATACAAATTTTTTTTATATGTGTAAGCAATTTGCTAAATTGTTTTAAAATAAAAGAGTGCGAAATAACAATTTAGCCAAAATAGAGAATATTGTAATTTGCAATATTATAATTTTATGTCAAATGAAAGAAATCAAGTAAACACAAATAGAGATATGATTGTAATATATAAAATTGTGTTTTCACAATTTTAATTTCAATATCGCTAGAAATTGGAGGCGTACAAATGTAAATAATTTTTTTTTCTTTTCTATACCGACTCATATCCCCACGAACTGGTGGCTTTAGCCTATCCTCCCCGGATATGGCCTCAAGCCGCTCTAGCCAATCCTTCCCCGGATATGGCCTCGAGCACCCCCTAGATCTAATCACTTAGACCTAGTCGCCAACACATGTGGCGAATTCCCCCTAAGTCGCGCAAGGACCTAATCGCCAACACAAGGCGAATTAACTACACATATTTACAAAGATAATGAAATAACACAAATAAAAACTCCCTCTATGAGATTTTCTGAAGTTGTAGATGAAGAATCGTTGAAGCATAAGCGTGGTTGAAGCGATCGTTCTTCGGATGCAGCGTGATGAAGTCCTCCTTCAAAAATCTTCTTTAGCTTTGAGTGGGAGATCAACTTTTGGCAGAGTAACAACTCTTGAAATTTGGCACTGGTATTCTCTCTGGGATGTGTATGCAAAACGAGAGAGAAAGCCCCATTTTATAGAACTTGGAGATAGCGCTTGCGGTAGCTCCTAGCGCATGCGGTAGAGGACGATTAGAGTTCATGGAGGCGTGACGTTGTGTCATGATCTGGAGCTAGCGCCTGTCGGTAGATCCTAGGGCCCGCGGTAGCGCTAACGCTTGTGGTATCACTAGCGCTGGCGATAGTGCTCCAGTTCAGAGATTTTGGTTCCAAGATGCTTTCTACCTATAGAGTATTGCACCTATAGTTCCTGCACACTATAAACACATGACAAGCAAGATCAAATACAATATGGGATTTATTATTCTCAAACAAAGGTATGTGACACACATGTCCAATAATCTCCCCTTTTTGATGATAACAAATCCTCTTAGCAAGAAATCAGCAAAGGTATTTATAGTATATGATAAGTATGAGAATAATAGTGCATACTCCCCCTATCTTAATGCTCCCCTACATACATAAATGCAATTTATGTTTTACTCCCCCTAAATGACTACATGGATTATTCTCACCTTAATCCTCTAGATTTCTCCTCTAGATTTCTCCTCTAGATTTCTTCAATTAATCTCCCCCTTTTGGTATTATCAAAAGAAGATGGGGTGAGGGAGGTAATGAGTCATTCGTTATAAATGATAAATCATGATCGATCATTTGTAATATAGGTAATGATGAAGAGATTAAGCATAATATAGAAGAGATTTCAAATAAATAAATAAGAGTTTTAAGCAAGCGGAAGAGTATAAGAAACATCTTTTGGTAAGCATGAAAATCATAAGTGTAAATATGAGTTTAAGTTTAAAATGTAAAGATGTTTAACCTTTTTTAAATCTCATAGATTTACATAAAGATACCAAGCATGAAATGAACATATCAAAAAGAGAATATACTACAATGTTACTTAATTTCAAGTTTAAGAGATACCAAACATTGTAGAGATCGTGTTAGGTTATCTAGTGCATTTCTTATATAAAGAGTAGAATAGATAAACATTAAAATCCAATACTCATGAGAAGAAGTGTTATGAAAGATAATAATGTGCACATAAGTGTATTTTGAGCAATGTTAATAAGTGATTTAAATCACAAAATACATTACATATGTAAAGTAAAGTGCACAATAAAACACAAGTATATTAACTTTCATACACTTTAATGCACATTTTTTAGAAAAGGTGGCGAAATAACCAAGGTTTGCACAAGACACTTTACTATTCTTTCCAAGGTGCTCAACCTCACAATGCTTATGAAGATTTATCAGGAGGTTCAAGCAGTGCTTGGTGGAGTTATATTTGTCTATTTTTATTTTTGTTCACTTTTGTGAGACAACATTCTCCAAATACACTTGTTTTGCAAACCCAATAATATTTAAACTCAACCTCTTGTCTTAATTTCTTAAGTGCAATTCAAATATAGTGTAGATAATAAACTTATGCAAGTTTTAATTCATTGTACAATTACAATACACAAGCAAGCAATTTTAGATTTAAACACACATGTAGATTACCCAAATAAGTGAGGAAAAAGTATCATTATCAATCACAAAACATTTACTCATACTTAGAGGCATGCTAAGCTTGGTTCTACACATATTTTTCAATACAATTGATGCACTTAATTAGATATATCAAAGTATGATAAACAAAACAATGTTCATATTAATTTGAAAGAATAAATTTTAACATTGTAAATAATTCTAAATAATAGAATTCATACATACTTGATATTAACAATAAAGATCATACAATTTTTTTTGTTTTTTTGAAATTTTTAATGAAAGACAAACAGAAAACCACAAGAAAATATTTTTGTATATTTGAATTTTGAAATTTTGTAGTTGATTTTCCATAATATTAATAAAAACAAAAAATAACAAATGTCAGAAATACAAAACTAAGTAGTACATATAAACTAACATAATTTTATTGATTTTAAGAAATTTTAAAAAACAGGAAAATCGAACACCCACGCTAGCGTCGGCGTTAATGCTAGCGCTGCAAATAGTCAGTGAAATCTTGAGAATTTTATAATTCTGTTTATGAAAATTTGTTAAGAGTCTTAAGAGTAGTCTTATGCATAAATTTTGTATTTTTTGGAGATGTCTTGATTGCTCAAATTGCATAAAACTTTAGCGTTTTTCATATAACTCATCCTAAGATGTCTAAGACTACTAATTCCAACCTTAACATTTGAAACCTTGCATCGGGAAGAGGTTTAGTGAATATATCAGCAAGTTGAGATTCTGTGCCAATGAAACATATTCTAACAATTTCCTTTTCAATGTGATCTCTTATGAAATGATGACGTACATCTATATGTTTGGATCTAGAATGGTGTACCAGATTATTTGTAAGATCAATGGCACTTTTGTTGTCACATTTTAATTCAATATTTTTTAGATGAAAACCAAAGTCCTCTAGAGTTTGGCTCATCCATTGTGCTTGTACACAACAACTCCCTAGTGCAATGTATTCAGCCTCCGTGGTGGAGAGTGCAACCGAATTTTCTTTCCTACTAGACCATGCAACTAATGAAGGTCCTAGAAAATGGCAAGTACCACTAGTGCTTTTTCTATCAAGTGAGCATCCGGCGTAGTCCGAATCGGAATAGCCGTGAAGTGTAAATGAATTATTGTGCGGGTACCATAATCCTAATCTAGATGACTCAATTAAATATATAAAAATTCTTTTTACCACTTACAAATGAGATTCTTTTGGATTGGCTTGAAATCGAGCACATAAGCATACGAAAAACATAACATTGGGTCTTGTTGCACTTTAATAAAGTAGAGATCCTATCATACCTCTATATAAAGTTTGATCAATTGAAATTCCCGATTCATCTTTTCCTAATTTTAGTGATGCACTCATTGGTGTAGAAGCATTTTTAAAGTTTTCAAATCCAAAGCGTTTAAGCATATCATGGACATATTTAGTTTGACATATAAAAATACCATCATTTCTTTGTGATATTTGAAAACTAAGAAAATAAGAAAGTTCTCCTATTAGACTCATTTCAAATTCATTTTTCATCACTAAAATAACTTCATTACACAACTCTTCATTAGTAGATCCAAAGATTATATCATCAACATATATTTGCAAAATAATCAAATCGTCATTATTATGCTTAATGAAGAGAGAATTATCGGCACTTCCCATAACATAACCGTGCTTTAATAAAAATGATGTAAGTCTTTCATACCATGCACGGGGTGAATCTTTTAAACCATAAAGCGCTTTTTCTAGTTTATAAACATGATTGCAAAATTTTTCACTAATAAAACTGGGGGGTTGTTCAACATAAACTTCTTCTTTTACAATCCCGTTTAGAAAAACACTTTTACATCCATTTGAAATAGTTTTATTCTTGTATAGCTTGCAAATGCTAAAAAAATTCGTATAGATTCCAATCTAGCAATGGGTGTAAAAGTTTCATCAAAATCTATCCCCTCGATTTGAGAATATTCTTGGGCTACTAAGCGTGCTTTATTTCTAGTGATTCTAGATTCACCATCTAATTTATCTTTAAAAATCCATTTTACACCTACAATAGGGTGATTAGATGGTCTTTCTACTCGTTTCCAAACATTATTTTGCTCAAATTGTTCTAACTCTTCATTCATAGCCAAAAACCAAAATTCATCATTTAAAGCGGTTGAAACGGTTTTTGGTTCAATTTCGGAAACAAAACAAATGTTTGAATAAGATTCATGAAAAGAAGTGTGAGTTCTTACCTCAATGGATGGTTCACCAATTATTAGGTCTCATGGATGATTCTTTGTAAATGTCAAGGCGCTTGGAGACACATAATCATCTTCCTTGGCCTCCTCTTCCTCTTCTTTGGAAGGTTCCTCGTCACCATGCTCCAAAGGTGGTAAGAGATCATCCTCTTCGCCTACGAAAATTCTTTCTACACAAGGAACAAGCTCATCAGATTTCTCATTAATCGACTCTTCAACTTTACTAGTTCTTTTATTAAAATTTCTATAAGCTTTACTAGTTGAAGAGTATCCAAGAAAAATCCCTTCATCGCATTTTTCATCAAACTTCCCATGCTATCTTTAGTATTCAAAATAAAACATTTACAACCAAGAACATTGAAGTAAGATACATTAGGCTTCTTTTGAAAATAAAGTTCATATGTTGTGTGATTAAGAGATGGGCGAAGCATGATTCTATTCATAACATAACATGATGTATTTACGACTTCGGCCCAAAAGGACTTAGGCAATTTATATTCACATAGCATAGTGTGTGTTAGTTCTTGAAGTGTCTTATTCTTTCTTTCTACAACACCATTTTGTTCTGGTGTGCGTGGTGCAGAGAACTCATGTTTAATGCCTAACATATCACAAAAGATGTAAACTTTTCATTTTCAAATTCTCCTCTATGATCTGAGCGAATGAATTTAATTTTTAAATCACTTTCATTTTGAATACGAGTACATAATTTTGAAAATTTGCAAAAACGCATCGGATTTGGATGAGAGAAATAATGTCCAACAATATCTTGAAAAATCTTCTATTAAAACATATGTATATAATCTACCACCAATACTTGTGGTGCTAATGGGACCAAAAAGATCCATATAAATTAATTGCAAGGGTCTTGTAGTAGAAATGATATTTTTACTTTTGAAAGTGGATTTAGTAAATTTACCTTTTTCACATGGTGAACAGAGGTGAAGGTAAATTTTCATTTAACCTAGGCAATCCTCTAATTAAATCACTTTTGGCAAGTTTTAAAATAAACTTTGTGCTAGCATGTCCTAGCCATCTATGTCAAAGTCCTAATTCATCATTTTTTGTGATAAAACATTTTATAGATGATTTAGAAAGATCATGAAACGAAACTACATAAACATTATGTATTCTTGGTGTCGTTAGTAAAATATCTTTTGTAGTTGGATTAGATATTTTGTATGAGTTAGTAGAAGATTCAAATAAAACATTTAATCCTTTATCACATAATTGGCTAATAGAAATTAGATTATGTTTTAGGCCTTTCACATAAAGAACATTCGATATCGTAAAGGATTCGTTACCAACTGTACCAATTCTCATGATCTTTCCTTTTCCGTTATCGCCAAATATCACGATCCCTCCCTTCTTCTTTTCTAGGCTAAGGAACTTTGCTTTATTGCTCATCATGTGCTTAAAGCATCCAGAATCCAAGTACCATATGTCTTCATTGTCCTTAGCCTGCCTGCATATCTAGAAAGAAGATGAGAGTAATGATATGGATACCCAAGAGGTACCACCCATAGAATAAGTGGAAAATTTAGGTACCCAAATTTATTTTAAAGTATTTTGTTTCACTTTCCTGCAACAACTAGACATGTAAATCCTGTGATAGTTTGCACACGAAATAAAGGGGTTGAGGGACCCTTTTCTAGAATTTTGTGTTATTCTTGCTGGAAGGAATCAGTTTTGCAAAAGAGAGTGATTTTCTAAAAGAAAATACTGAATTCTTATATGAGGCGCTAGCGCTGGCATTAGTGGCTAGCGCCAGGCGGTAGCCCTCACCTCGATATCCGAGACCAAATTTTCCAGAACCGTAGCACTGGTTCCTTAAAATCATAACCAATGATTTTTGGCCCATTCCAAATTTTTTTAATGGCCAAGGTGAGATAGTGAACTTGTGCTTTATGTGATGAATTTTCTTTCACAAGCATGACACACCTATTTTCAAAACCCTTTTTATTATTTTTAATTTGCAAAAAGGAGGATTCTAATTTCCTTTCTAATTCCCTCTTCTCTTTTGTAAGAGTTTTGGCATGGGAGAGGGCTTTAGAAAGAGAATCTTCAATATCTTTTGCCATTTTAATGGAGTGATCACACTCTTGGCAAGAAACCTTTCTCTTTTCTAAAACAATTAATTTTTTGGAAAGCTTTTGATTTTCTATAATTAGAGATTCATTTTAACGATTCAATAAAATATTATCTTTTATATCTTTATCAAAACCTTTGCAAGTTTGAAGAAATTCTTTAGAAAGTTCATCATAAGTTGGAGGAGTTACCTTAGTGTCGCTAAGAACACGGATGTTGTCGTCGTCATTTCCATGTCCCATGAGGCACATATTTGCTTCCTCATCATCGCTTTATGAAGACCCACTTGTTTCTTCGGAGGAGGAGTCATCCCATGTTTCAGCTTTTAGTACCTTCCGATTTTCCTTCCCTTTGTGCCGCTTTTCCTTTTTCTCCTTCAAATATTTTGGGCACTAGCTCTGAATATGCTCGGTCTTCCTGTAATGATAGCATTCCGGTGGAGGTCTTTCTTCTTCATCGTCTCTCTCATTTTCCTTCTTTGAAGATGACCTTTTCCATCTTGCGTCCTTTTGGAAAAATTTCTGGAAGGTGTTTCTCCTTTCCAAATTTCGCATGAACTTTCGGAAGTTCTTTACCAAGAGACTTTCTTCATCTTCATCCTCATGGCACTCCTTCTTTGATTTTAGTGCCAACGCCTTCTTCTTTAGCTCCTTGTTGTATTCATCATATTGGATCTTGAGTTCTACCTCATGGGTTTTGAGATTCCCAGTGAGGCTCTCAACCTGGAGCGTTCTTAGATTGTGCGACTCTGAGATTGACGTCACCTTCAGATTGAATTTTGGAGGAAAAGATCGAAGAATCTTTCGGAACAAGTCACTGTTGTAGAAGGTCTTTCCAAGAGCTTTGGAGTCATTGACGATCTTGGTAAAGCGTGTGTACATTGCATCAATATCTTCACTTTCTTCCATCCGGAGCTTTTCATATTCTGACTCTAGTTGGAAAAGCTTTTAATCTTTAACCTGCGATGTACCTTCATGAGTAATTTCCAAATGATTCCAAATATCATATGCAGTAGTACATGCAAAAATCCAAATATCATATGCAACGTTATTTTTGCATTTAAGTTTATCCCTATCATCCCATTTATCCTTAGGTTTATCTAATGTTACCCCACCAACTACAATTGTAGGAGGAGAGTATTGCTCTTCTACCATATTCCATACCTCAATATCTAGGGTCATAAGAAAACATCGCATCCTATTTTTCCAATAATTATAATCTGACCCAGTAAATAGTGGAGGTCTACTAATTCTCTGACCCTAGGAAAAAGCGAGATCATAAGACGTCATTATTCCTGGTTTTTAAACCGATTTGGAATAACCTGCCTCTGATACCACTTGTTGGATCGATAGACGCCCTTGGAGGGGGGTGAATAAGAGAATAAAAATTATTTTATATGTTTAAGCAAGTTGCTAAATTGTTTTAAAATAAAAGAGTGCGAAATAACAATTTAGCCAAAAGTAAAGAATATTGTAATTTACAATATTAGAATTTTATGCCAAATGAAAGAAATCAAGTAAACGCAAATAGAGACATGATTGTATTATATTTAAGATTGTTTACACAATTTTGATTTCAATATCGCTAGAAATCGCAGGAGTACAAATGTAAATCATTTTTTTTTCTTTTCTATACCGACTCGTATCCCCATGAACTGGTGGCTTTAGCCTATCCTCCCCGGATATGGACTCAAGCCACTCTAGCCAATCCTTCCCCGGATATGGCCTCGAGCATCCCCTAGATCTAATCACCTAGACCTAGTTGCCTATGCATGCGGCGAATTCCCCCAAAGTCGCGCAAGGACCTAGTCGTCAACACAAGGCAAATTAACTACGCAAATTTAAAAAGATAATGAAATAACACAAATAAAAACTCCCTCTATGAGATTTTCTGAAGTTGTAGATGAAGGATCGCTGAAGCATAAGCGTGGTTGAAGTGATCGTTCTTCGGATGCAGCGTGATGACGTCCTCCTTCAAAATTCTTCTTTAACTTTGAGTGGGAGATCAACTTTCGGCAGAGTAACAACTCTTGAAATTTGGCACTGGTATTCTCTCTGGGATGTGTATGCAAAACGAGAGAGAAAGTCCCATTTTATAGAACTTGGAGATAGCGCATGTGGTAGATCCTAGCGCCTATGGTAGCAGACGATTAGAGTTTGTGGAGGGGTGCCATTGTGTCATGATCTGGAGCTAGCGCCCGCGGTATTGCTAACGCCTGCGGTATCACTAGCGCTGGCGGTAGTGCTCCAGTTTAGAGATTTTGGTTCCAAGCTACTTTCTACCTGTGGAGTATTGCACATATAGTTCTTGCACACTATAAACACACGACAAGCAAGATCAAATACATTATGGGATTTGTTATTCTCAAACAAAAGGATGTGACACACATGTTCAACAGTCTTCTCGATGATATTCATAATATCATCATGTAGCCTTCTTCGACATGATCCATACAATATTCACAATATCTAGGAGCAGTATTTCCAAACCAACTCAACTCCAAATAGTCAAAGGACTGGTCCTATCACTCATATCCAATATGAACATGGACAACACAGTCCAATCTCTAATTTCTCCAAATGCTCTTATGTGCGACCATATAGGCTCATATCACATTGGCAGTAAGACTAACTACTTGACTACTTCTAAACCACCGTAGAAACTCCAACATACCCAAAGGAACTATTACTGTTGGTCCACCTTGGCTACCAAATTCTCCCTCTCAATAAGTAATAGTAAAATACATGAATTAGAACCAAAAACTGAAATGAATACGCTCACAATCTACTTCATGCTTAACTATTTCCTATGAGCTATAACACACAAAACACACATTCATGCTCTCATAAATAAAAAGATGTCAAACTACCACAAACACGTTAAAAAATGCAAGAGGTTATAACCATACCAAAATACATCAGATAATTTGCATCTTCAAAAATAAATAGAAATAAATAGGATCTGGAAAGTACCGCCGACGGTACTACCTACATCCTAGCGATAGCTCTCAGAAACTGAAAAGAAGTCTATTAATCATAAAATAAAATCACTCTTGTCTGCTGCTCTCACCTCTCTCACACTATGCTAGTCAAACTAACATCTGTGAAGACTCTTCTTCCCGACTCTCCCACTCCACCACCTCGGATGGAGAAGGAATCAAGTTGAGACAATGCATCACAAATTTCATCATCTTCGTAAGTTTACTAACCTTCTTGTGTGTCGCCCTTATATCCTCTCTCTGAAATTGGTCTACACCATATATCTGGCGCTATGACTCATGAATAGAACAAGCACATCTGACCAGTGGGTCGGCAACTGGAGAGGAGGTAGACCCACTACCTATTGTAACTTGATACAGTGATGGGAAGAAATCAGTAGGGCAACAATCCATGAAATAATCTGTCGCTGCCAAATGAGAATACTTGAAAAATAAAATGAATTGAATAACCCATCCAAGTGCTAAGATATTATATGTAAGCCTTATTATCGAAATAAAGAGGTCTAAACATCAAAGGATCGACGCTCCATAATATACAATTTCATAAGATTAAGCTCAATAATAATATCTCTTGTGTCACCTACTTGCAACATAATAGTGCAACATAGGATATCTTGGATCACCCTTGCATCAGTACAAAGTGTAGAAATATAAGGAATCAAGTTTTTAGAATTTCCCTTTACATGAAGAACTAAGTTGATAGGTCTCCAGTCACGGTCTATCTGAAAACTTCCCACTATATTCAGCATGTGTTCATGCTCCTCCTATAAGACTTCGCCCTCCCGAAAGGTGAGCATGACTAAGGGAAGTCTTATGCCCAGAATAGCTGCCTTGCGGTAGTGCCAGCACTCAGGCTAGCCTCTACTACAAGATTCCTATTCTGCCGACAAACACTAGACAACACAATGTCAACATATATTATGGAAACAAGTAAAGAAGCATGAAGTCCATATATACAAAAAGGTATAAAATGTCCACAATTATACAAATAATGGAAGCGTATTAAAGTACATAATATCTCTTATAACACTCTCATTTATACAACAATAAAAGGTACAGAGCTCTCAATCTCACAAGGTCCACTAGCGGAGGCATTTGTACGTGACGCGTCAACATATTGGGCCCTGTATCCCTAGCAGGGTCATCCTCCTACATGAGGTGCTGCAGCTCTGGCTATGCATGCTCCTAAAATAATGTGGTATGACGACCGCTAGTCAAAAAGACTAAGCTATTTCGACATCCACTCACCCGAGGACTCCTAGGCACCGGGCGGAAGGAAGGAAATAGAAGGCTACACTATAAACAGTAATATGCAAAGCAAGTGGCAAGTCGGTGTATATGGATAATTCTAACATCTAGCATATAATCATGAATTTATGTACTCAGTGTTTAAGCAATGGTAATGACCATAAGAGAGCAATGCAGTATAAGAACATGTAATAAGCAGTATAAAAGAAAGTGCATGAAGCAATGCAATATAAAGGAATGTGCTTAGGAATAAGGACTAAATTTAACTAACTTATAAAGATGCATATATAAATTTATAAGTTAAGGATCATTTAAGTACATAAAGTAACTCATCAAATAAAAGTTCCCATACAAATTGAATAGAACATGGTGAACTACACAGGAGTTTTTACTTTTGGTGTGCTAATAGTAATACTTGTTAATATGAATATCTCTCTGAATATTCATCAACAGATAACCAAACTTTGGTGGCATCTCTTTTAATCTATTATGGACCTCTGGTAGAAATTTTTGATCATTTGGTTGAGTGGAACTTGGTGAACCTCACATGAGTTTTTACTTGTAGTGTGTTAATAGTAATACTTGTTAATATGAATATCTCTCTTAATATTCATCAATAGTTAACCAAATTTTGTTGGCATCTCATTTAATCTATTATGGACCTTTGGTAAAAAATTTAGGTCATTTGGTTGAGTAGAACCTGGTGAACTACACATGAGTTTTTACTTATGGTGTGCTAATAGTAATACTTTTTAATATGAATATCTCTCTGAATATTCAGCAACAGTTAACCAAATTTTGGTAGCTTCTCATTTAATCTATTATGGACCTCTGGTAGAAATGTTAGGTCATTTGGTTGAGTAGAACTTGGTGAACCACACATGAGTTTCTACTTATTGTGTGTTAATAGTAATACTTGTTAATATGAATATCTCTCTGAATATTCATCAACATTTAACCAAATCTTGGATTCATATCATTTAATCTATTATGGACCTATGGTAGAAATTTTAGATCATTTCGTTGAGTGGAACTTGGTGAACCTCACATGAGTTTTTACTTGTGGTGTGCTAATAAAAATACATGTTAATATGAATAACTCTCTGAATATTCATCAGAAGTTAACCAAATTTTGGTGGCATCTCATTTAATATATTATGGAACTCTGGTGGAAATTTAGGTCATTTGGTCGAGTGGAACTTGGTGAACCACACATGAGTCTTTACTTATAGTGTGCTAATAGTAATACATGTTAATATGAATATCTCTCTGAATATTCATCAACAATTAACCAAATCGTGTTGGCAACTCATTTAATATATTATGGACCTTTGGTAGAAATTTAGGTCATTTGGTTGAGTAAAACTTGGTGAACTACACATGAGTTTTTTACTTATGATGTGTTAATAGTAATACTTGTTAATATGAATATCTCTCTGAATATTCAACGACTGTTAACCAAATTCTTGTGGCTTCTCATTTAATCTATTATGGACCTCGGCAAGAAATTTTAGGTCAATTGATTGAGTGGAATATGGTGAACCACACATGAGTTTCTACTTACAGTGTGCTAATAGTAATACATGTTACTATGAATATCTCTCTGAATATTCATCATCAGTTAACAAAATTTTGGTGGAATCTCATTTAATTTGTTATGGACCTCTAGTAGAAATTTTAGGTCATTTGGTCGAGTGGACTTGGTGAACCACACATGAGTCTTTACTTATGGTGTGTTAATAGTAATACTTGTTAATATGAATATCTCTCTGAATATTCATCAACAGTTAACCAAATTTTTTTGGCATTTCATTTAATCTATTATGGAACTATGGTAGAAATTTAAGGTCATTTAGTTTAGTGGAACTTGGAAAATTACACATGAGCTTTACTTATGGTGTGCTAATAATAAATCATGCTACCTTGAATAAATCCCTGAAATTCTCACCCAATTTAGGTAGAAATCTATACATGGCAGTGGGGTAACCTTAGGAAAGTCTCCAAAAATTTGTAGAATTTTTGGAGCATAATTCACTAAGTTTAAAATTTATTAAAGTTATAAACACGACTATGAACCACTAAATAAATATGAGCTCATTAATGAAAAATTGACTAACTTATGTAAATCCATCCTTAAGACCACAACTGGAATTTTGGTAGGAATATTAGAACACTTGGCATAGTGGGTGAGATTCCAACTCCCTTAACCTGAGAATAAATAACACACCTGGTGTGTGTCTAACAAATCTAGAATCTTCTCCTCGCAGCAGCACCTTTAATCACCAATAGACTTTTGAAAGAAGTTAGAAACCCATAACAATAAATATCTTGAGAAAGAGATATTTGGGGTGTCATAACATCGTATTTCCTAGTATCGCTGCGAGCCC
Organism: Dactylorhiza incarnata; assembly: GCA_033032865.1. Classification (NCBI taxonomy): domain Eukaryota; kingdom Viridiplantae; phylum Streptophyta; class Magnoliopsida; order Asparagales; family Orchidaceae; genus Dactylorhiza; species Dactylorhiza incarnata. The sequence continues at coordinate 1,563,934 of JAWHQI010000303.1, forward strand.
TTCACCGGGTAGATCTCAGGAAGTCCAAGATTTAACCTAAATTGTTAGGTATGTGTAATATGAACTTATTGATCACATATTTGTCACCCAATAATATATGATATCACAAGTAATTTGTAGGATCACGAGGGAAACATTGCGGGCTATATCTCATACACTAAAGTGAATACCTAGCTATTAGGCATTGTCAACCCAAAGGATTAGATAGTAATTCTTGGCAATACATTATGGTGGTGAAAGATAGTAAAGTGGATTTGGCTGATAGTCCCGATAATTGAAAACTTGAATAAACATATGTCATGGGGTGTTAACATGTGCATATAGATCCTAATGATAGGATTACTTGTGGTGGGTCTACGATGCGTGTCCGGTCATCACACTGACGGAGTCATGTAGACTTGGCTAGACGCTTTCCCAATGACTCTTCCCTAAGCCGTGGAGGTCTGGTTTGGTATATTCCAGCAAGAGTACGAAGAGTCTCCACAATACTCACGCGTTGAGGCGTACGTGCGGCCTAGGTCTGGTAGTGTGCATACCCACCTAGTAGTGGAGACGCCCGCTCCACTGCCTCCGTTTGACAATGATGGGAGGTGCCAGAGAGGTTTGCTACCCTCGAAATGTGGGAACTAAAGATCTATGTCGACATAAAGTTGTGTGTGTGAGCAAACCATGGGTGTGTTAGCATTCATCATACATTGCATCACATTACATTGCATTGTCCTGCATGAAAGATCCTCATCATATAAATTTGAGGGTTTGATTCGTCATCTTGATATGTTAATTCATTAATATCCTTATATGACAATGATTAACATTTAATTTCCAACTTATGAAGATATGCTCCAAAAAATTTACAAATTTTTGGAGCCCTTCCTAGGATTGTCCTACAGTCATGTATCAATTTTCAGCTAAATTAGATAAGAAATCAAAGATATGTACAAGGTCACAAATTTTCCTACATGCACACCATAATTCAAACTATAACAACTATACAAAGTGGGATTTATCAAGATCCACATAGCAAAAGGGGCTAAAATGTTTACCAGAGATATAAAATGGTATAAGAAAGGTGTCACCAAAGATTTGGGATTTTTTAGAATAATTTAGGCAATTATTTCATTAATATGGTCTATGTATTATTTTCAAATAACCACAAAAACTTTGGAACAATGTTTGCCATAAGTCATCAAATTTCTAAGGGAGGTGCATCTATGTAACTAACATGCATATACCAAATTTCATTAACATGCATGCAATATTGAGAGAGAAATTCATAAAATAAACTTTGGGATACTAAAAATACACCAACCACTAGGAATTAAATAGGGAAGGCTACATGTCACCCCTGAGAATGTGCCACCCCAATCTAGAAAAATATTTCCTAAGGGCTACAACTTTTATGTTGAGCCCTTGGACTAGATCTGAATGAATCATGTTCAAAATTGGGCTTGAAGATAGCTGGGAAGATTTAATGAAATTACCTTGGGCTGCTAATAGCTAATCCTGCACTAATCCTAAAGCAAATCCGACAATTTCTGGGTCATCTTCTTCCTCTAGCCGACATGTAAAATGATTTCACACTGTTTTTGGCCAATACTCCCTCCACAGTCCACCGTTCCTCACAAAATAAGTTCTTATAGCTTCGATTTGAAGCAAGGAATTGATTGGGACTTGAATCAAGGAAAACCATGGCCTAAATCTTGACTTCTAGCATGGAATTATTCTCCCATTTGGCCATGGATTTTTGAAATCAAAACCTCAATTGAGGCTCGATTCTCATCACATAAGGATCTAAGAGGCTAGCACTAGGGGAGTAGAGCGGAAGCGCATCTTAAAGGGGTTGTTTGGACTGAAATGTCTTCATGTTGGCATGGTGGTGTCTTGGAGCTCGGCCTACATGGGAATTCCTCATTTCTCAACCATTTTCTTCCATTCAAAGCTCTATTTTGTTGCTTGGGAGGTAAGGAAGGTAATTGTGGAGTTGAAGTGGAGTTTACAAGGCTGAAGAGGGGAATTCCATTAAAGGGTGGTCGGTTTTGAGCATTGGATGCTCCTCCTTGGATCCAAGTGTCCCATTTCTGCTCTTGGCCGGATGGAATTGATGAGGGAGGCCTCCTCTCAGCTTTAGGAGCATCAAAGAGGCTCCAAGTGGCACCCATCTCTCCTCCATAGGTGAGGCTTAAGGGAAATGGACCATTTTACCCTTGCATGCAAGCATAATGCCAAATATGAGAGGATTCCATGTAATTGTCTTCTAATATCTTGAGTGGGCCTTTTAGAGTGGATTAATCCCATAGAGTTAGGCTTGGGTTATTGGAATTTCATTTGGGGCTTATTTAGCCAATGTTGACTTTATAGTTGACTTTGGTCAAACTGAGGATGTGGCATGTCTCACTTGATGGCCATAAGTCCCTTGTCACGCCATGAAGTATATTAGGTCATGGTGGGGCCAATTTGACCAAGGGAGGATCAATTGGCTCCAACTAGGGCTAAATGGGGTAAGTTTGACCTAAAGTTGACTTTGGTCAAAATTGACGATTTGGCTAGCCCACTCATGCTGACCATTACCCTATTGATTCCTCATGATGTTTATTAAGTTTTGGTGAGTTCAATTTGACCATTTGGTGAACAATTGGGGCAGATTAGGAAAAGTTGACCTAATTTGGCTAAGTTTGACATAACCATTGATGTTGACTAATTAAGTCAATTTGGGCACTAATGACTCATCTATGGTCACCTTAGGGTCTTAGGACCACTACCTAGTTCAAGTTAACTCAAAGTGTCACATGTCACTCAAGGGGGTCTAGTTCAAATTTGGGATGTTACACCTCCAATCTTTAAAGAAACCACACATCCTCGTGAGTTATGACTACCTGAGTCCCTTGAACGGCTGAATGAACCAGTGATTGCAAATAGTCTCCCGATGACTCTAGTAAATTGTTATAAAACTAATGAATCTGTTCATATGAAAGGGTTGATATCACTCGTTAGGGTTAAAAGTCTAGCATGCTCAAATAAAGAGTAAATATGTGAAACCATCGCCATACGAAAATATACTGTTGGGGAAATGATTTATCTTAACCCCTAGAATTGAGAAGAATATAATTTCTAAGGATGAAAAATTAGTCTAAGTAAATATGCGTCGAATAGTATTCGACGCAACGTCGAAATATAGTCGACGTTTCCCTCAGAATGAGTCGAAGTAACTCTTAGAAGAATTCGACGTAATCATAGTCGACGTACCTCTGACTTCTAGTCGACGCTTTGATAAAGTCGACGCACCTTTGTCGACGCACCTTCCTTATTCTCCTCTCGACATCCAGCCAGGATGAAATCGACGTATACGTCGAATAGTAATCGACGCACGTCGATATCTATAAGTAATTCAAAAAACACGCCAGATCTCTTTCCTTCTTTCTGTAGATCTGATTTTTATGGAATGATATTATTCTTTTATAGCCGTTCTTAATCAGCCTTTCCTTCTATTTGATTCTTGGCTAATTTGATTAAGATTATTATGGATATTATTTGAAATCAGAATGAATTCTTTTCCTTCTACAGAAATATTGATTATGGAAACTCTAAATCTCTTTCTAATTCTCTGTTTGCTAATTGATTATTCTCCTTTAGCAATATCTTTTAAGCAGAGCTATAAATAAGAAGGAGGTCGACAGAGAATGACAAGAAGTGATCCACCATATACATTTGAAAAAGAGGAAGTGCTCCCAAGTGAAGAGTGAGAAATTTGAGAAAAGAGATAGTGTGCTGCAGCAAAGAAAAAGCCTTCATCTTCTCAAGCCATTCTGCTGCAAATTCTGAAAGCTCTCACAAAAGAGAGAAAAGGCTTACAATCTCCTTCTCACAATAGAAGAGAGATCATATTCACTATACTTGTGCTTCTAATCTTCTTGCTAGGAAGAAGATTCCTTCTTACATATATTGATCTCTGTTCTTCTACTTTTTCTACTTCTTTTTCTTATCCTTATTTCATTTTCAAACTGTGTAAAAGAGTTTTTAGAATCTCTCTTCAAAAAATTCAGTTGTAGTGGTTCTAAGAGTCTCCTTATCAAAAGACTCAGTCTGGTTCTAAGAGTCTCCTTATCAAAAGACTCAGTCTGGTTCTAAGAGTCTCCTTATCAAAAGACTCAGTGCAAGTTAGTGAATTCCTACCAAAGGGGGTAGAAGAGTGGACTACCCAAAGTTTGGGAACCACTATATTTCTTTGTGTTGTGCTGTGATTTTCTTCTTGCTATTTTTCTTCTTTACTTGCTTAATTCTTGTTGGTTTGTGGGAAGCTTAAATCTGTGATTATTACACATATATATATAATTGCAAAGTATTTTTAATCTCTATTCACCCCCCCCCCCCCCCCCCTCTAGAGAATTCTAGTGAGGTTTACTGTGCACTTTCAATTGGTATCAGAGGGAGGTTGATCTAAAAAGGTTAACTCCTTGATCAAAAAGATCCTACCTCTTTTTATATATACATATTTATAAAAATTATTTTTCACATGCACAAATCAAAGATTATGCTTCCACCAGACCACCAATGTGCAATCTTGAAAAGTTTGTAATTTGGAAAACAAGAATTAGGATTTATATGAATTCTATTGATGAAGAATTCTTTAATGTTATCTTAACAGGTCCTCCCAAGCCTTATAGAAGAGACTCAAGTGGTGAAGTGACTCAAACACTAGTCCCAAAGGCTAAGTGGACAGTTAAAGAGAAGAAGGCAGTTACATGTGATGCAAAAGCTGTGAACATTCTTGTCTCAACCCTCTCAGATGAAATCTTTCAAAAGGTTGTTGACTGTGAATCAGCCAAAGAAATTTGGGAGGCTCTTACAAAGATGGTAGAAGGAAGTGCTGATGAAAGGAAAGATAGAAAGGCTCTATTGATCGCCCAATATGAGAACTTTCAAAAGAAGCATGAAGAAAGCATATCTGAGATGTATGACAGATTCAGTCTGATCATCAATCAATTAAGGAGCCTGGATAGAGAGAGATCTCTCACAGAGATCAATGACAAACTGTTAATGAGTCTCCCAAGTTCATGGGACTCAAGAATATGGGCAATAAGAGATACAAGAGGACAAAAGGAAATCTCAAAGATGCCCTCTTAAGAAAACTCAAATCCTATGAGCAACTGCTGAAAACTAGAGAAGAGAAGGAAAGGAGAGGAAGCACTCCAACCTCCTCAAAAGATAGAAACGTTGCGTTGAAATCAACAGAAGAAGAGACCCCTGTCACTGAAGAAGAATTGTTCAGCCTCCTGGTCGGAAGATTCAAGAAATGGGTCAGGACAGATGGGTCTAGAAGGAGAGAATCAAAACCAAGGTATGATAAAACTCCTACTAAAGAAATCATTTGTTACTCTTGCAGGAAAACTGGACACATTGCACCAGAATGTCCAGAAAATACTGAGAAGAAGAAAGATCTGAAAAAGAAAGATCTCAAGAAAAAGGGGAAGAAGAAAGAAAGAGGCTTCATTGCAGAAGCTTGGAGTGAAACAGATTCTGAGGACAGCACCTCATCCAAAAGTGACAATGAAGAGTCTAAGCAAGAAGACCTGTGCTTAATGGATTTTGAAAGCTCAAAGGAAGAACATGGTGCTAAATCATGGAGTGAGACAGAATCAGAAGGAAGCATCTCTTCTGAAGATGATAAAGAAAATAGCCTTATTCTCATAGAGGAATCTGAGGATAAGGATGAGGTAAGTATCTTTGATGACATAGATTTTCTGTGTGATGATTTCAAAAATGATTTTAAAGGATTATGTTTAGATCAACTAAGAGCTAAACAAGAAATTAAGAATCTAAAAGAACAAATTAATGTCATTTAAAACCAGAGAAATATAGAGGATACTTGTTCTAAAAATCATGAGTTAAGGGTTAACATCAGAGAAAAAGAAATAGAGAGGGCTAAAATAGAAAACCAGCTTCTTAATAATAAGGTATCCCAAGTAAAAGCTTTTGAAGAATCAATAAAAATGAGAAGGCAAACACTTAAAGAAATCACAGAAAAACAAACAAGAAGACATAAAAATCTTGGGCTAGGAGCTGATCCCTCAGCTAGTCTTAATCCATCCAACAAACCTGCTTGGATGAGCCCTGTTAAATTCACTAAACCCACTAACTCAATAAACCAAGAAGAAGACTCACAAAATAAGGGAGAAGACTTCAAGGAAATAAACCAATTTGATGAAACATCATACTATTCAGCTGATGACTCTCAAACTTCTTCTGAGAAGGCAACTAGGCCAAGAGAAATAACTCATAAAGAAAAAAAATCAGAAAAAAGGGAAAAATAAAATTTGTGAAAACACAATTGCGTCGACTTCATATCGACGCATGAAGGATAGTGCGTCAAATTCTACTCGACGCAATCTCTCAGATGCTTCGACCTCAATTCGACGCTTGGATAAAAGTACGTCGACTTCAAATCGACGCAACTTCTTCCATGCATCGATTCCAGATCAACGCAATCTGGAGAAAGCACCGAGTATAAATCGACGCAACTATCAACATACGTCGAATAGATATCGACGCATACGAACTCGGAGCAACATAAAGACAGAACACTTCCATCCTCCAAAAACCTTCCATCTTAACCCCCATTCAGGACCCATTTATCCTGATCATAATTTCTATCCTAGTCAAAACTTTTATCCTAATCAAAATTTTTATCCTAATCAAAAGGTTTATCCTAATCAACACCACTATCTCTCTCTAAACTCAAAATCCCATAATCTAAATATAGTCAGATGTTATATATGCAATAAAACTGACCACATTGCCAAACAATGTTGGTACAATCAATCTAATTATAAAAATTAGTCCAAGACTGTCTTAGAAAACATTAGGAGCAGGAAGAAATAATCTCTCAAGAGAAAACCCAAAATTTTTTAGGAAAATAAAAGTCACGTCGATTTTATAATCAACGCATCGTCGATAACTATCGATAACAACTTAAATCGATGCATGCGTCGACTCCAATCGACGTATATGTCGATATAAAACCCTAACATCTTACCTCAGATTGTATCGACGCTTACGTCGAATTCCACTCGACGTAACGTCGACTTCATGAAAAAGAGCGGCAATACTAAAATATTTTCGGTCACATCCACTATAGTACCGAATATGCCTCGAATTGTGTCTCATTTCGACGTTTCACCTGACTCAAATAGACTCTTCAGTTAGAAATCCTCTCGCACTCTGCATCTTTCATCCCTCTTACCTATCAGTCCAGCCATTTCTTCCTCTTTCTCACTGACCTATAATGGCTCCCAAGATAAACTCTGGGTTCGACATTGACCTCGAATCCTTCCAAGCCGCCGCAGAAAATTATAAGAGCATCATAGCTCTCTTCACTGAAGCTGGTCTGGATAAGCTCATCTCCACAAGATGCAAGCTCCTGGAGACAGAACTCACAGAGCTGATGACTCATGTTCAGATATCTGAACAAGGAGAAATCACAGGAACAATCCATGAGACACCTGTCTCAATTTCTGCAGAACATATTAGGACCACCTTTGATCCACCATCAGGTACAGTCCAATATTATCTTTGTTCAAATAGGGAAAGCAAATCATTTTCTAAAAGAATAAATAAAATAATTCCCCTATCAGGTGATGAACCTGTGGAACTTACCCCAGATGAAATAAAGAATCTGTTAATCACCATGAAGTTCTCCAAAGATAGACCAATCCACCTGAAGAAAATAGACTTCTCTGATGAGTATAGACTGTTGGCAGACATAGTAGGGAAAATATTACTATGTAAGATCTCTGCCCATGATGCAGTGCCCAAGCAGCAACTGAACATCATGGGGGCCCTTGTGCTGAAGAAGAAGGTAGACTGGGCAAACTGCCTGCTCAAAATGATAGGCTTTAAATACTCTCACAAAGAGAATGCCTACATGAGAATTATGAGCCAAGTACTCTTCCACTCCTTCCCTGACCTATGTAGGTCAAAAGGAATCCCCATTCCACCTGGCAAGAGGATTTCCATAGCTCTCTTCTCAAAATGGACCAGGCAAATTCCCAAGCCTGGTGCCATTCCTGAAAGGACTCCATCTCCTCCCAACTCTCCTTCTCATCCATCTTCTCCTCCTCCTCCTCCTCATACAGACATCTCTTCTGTACCACCATCATCCACACCTTCACAAATACCAACTCAATCACCTGCTCAACCCTCCTTTATTCCTCCACCTTCTACATCCAATACACCTCATCAAAATGATATAGTCCCCTCTCCACCTTCATCACATACACCACCTCCTCCTCCATTGACTCCTCCTCCTCCAACACATTTTGAACCATCTCCATCCATTGAAATCCTCATCACTCAATGTATCCAATCCACAGCCCAATGATTCCAAGCAATGCTGGATGGGCACTGCTCCAAGATTCATTCCTCCATCTTGCACATGCAGACCCAAATAGATGGGGTCAGTGCCTCTGTGCATAGCCTGAAGACCTCTATATCTTCCTCTAAGGTCACCAGATCTATCTTAACCTCCTTGGCTAAGAAGGTCAAGAAGGGGGAGAGGTTAGATGAAGAGCAGCTCTCCAGTCATAAATCTCTCTCTCACAAGTCTCTTCCTACTTCAAAAAATGATAGTCTTGCACTGCTCAAGACCATTGGGAATGAAGTTGTACCTGAGATACATAGTGAAGAGCACCTAACAGAGGTACTCAATATAGCAAGAGAAGCTACTCAACAAGTGATTCTATTACAAGGGGAGGCTGAAGGAGAGAAAGAAAATGAAGCTGATACTGTGATGGCTGAAGTAGGAGCTCAGGAGCTAGATGCAGTTAAAACTGTAGCTGGAGATGAAAGAGAAACTGAAGAAGAAGTAAAAGGCTCAAAGGAAGCTCCATCCCAGGGGGAGCAAACTTTTTTGACTCAGGGGGAGCAAATTACTGAGACTCAGGGGGAGCTGAGGAAATCACCTGCTACTGAGAAGGAGCAACCCATAAAAGTATTCACTAGGAAAAGAAAAACTCCTCCTACCCCTGAACAATGATGATATACTCTATTTGAACAATTATTTATGCTTAAATACTGATTAGTCAACTGAACATGAAATTTGTTTATATAATTTCTTATTCTATCTTCTTCTGATTATTTAACATATTTCTTCTCTGTATAAATGCCTTGCTGTGCTGATTAAATACAGATACAATTTCCCTCTAAATAGGGTTAAGACAAATAGGGGGAGATTGTTGGGGAAATGATTTATCTTAACCCCTAGAATTGAGAAGAATATAATTTCTAAGGATGAAAAATTAGTCTAAGTAAATATGCGTCGAATAGTATTCGACGCAACGTCGAAATATAGTCGACGTTTCCCTCAGAATGAGTCGAAGTAACTCTTTGAAGAATTCGACGTAATCATAGTCGACGTACCTCTGACTTCTAGTCGACGCATTTGATAAAGTCGACGCACCTTTGTCGACGCACCTTCCTTATTCTCCTCTCGACGTCCAGCCAGGATGAAATCGACGTATACGTCGAATAGTAATCGACGCACGTCGATATTTATAAGTAATTCAAAAAACACGCCAGATCTCTTTCCTTCTTTCTGTAGATCTGATTTTTATGGAATGATATTATTCTTTTATAGCCGTTCTTAATCAGCCTTTCCTTCTATTTGATTCTTGGCTAATTTGATTAAGATTATTATGGATATTATTTGAAATCAGAATGAATTCTTTTCCTTCTACAGAAATATTGATTATGGAAACTCTAAATCTCTTTCTAATTCTCTGTCTGCTAATTGATTATTCTCCTTTAGCAATATCTTTTAAGCAGAGCTATAAATAAGAAGGAGGTCGACAGAGAATGACAAGAAGTGATCCACCATATACATTTGAAAAAGAGGAAGTGCTCCCAAGTGAAGAGTGAGAAATTTGAGAACAGAGATAGTGTGCTGCAGCAAAGAAAAAGCCTTCATCTTCTCAAGCCATTCTGCTGCAAATTCTGAAAGCTCTCACAAAAGAGAGAAAAGGCTTATAATCTTCTTCTCACAATAGAAGAGAGATCATATATACTATACTTGTGCTTCTAATCTTCTTGTTAGGAAGAAGATTCCTTCTTACATATATTGATCTCTGTTCTTCTACTTGTTCTACTTCTTTTTCTTATCCTTATTTCATTTTAAAACTGTGTAAAAGAGTTTTTAGAATCTCTCTTCAAAAAATTCAGTTGTAGTGGTTCTAAGAGTCTCCTTATCAAAAGACTCAGTCTGGTTCTAAGAGTCTCCTTATCAAAAGACTCAGTCTGGTTATAAGAGTCTCCTTATCAAAAGACTCAGTGCAAGTTAGTGAATTCCTACCAAAGGGGGTAGAAGAGTGGACTACCCAAAGTTTGGGGAACCACTATATTTCTTTGTGTTGTGTTGTGATTTTCTTCTTGCTATTTTTCTTCTTTACTTGCTTAATTCTTGTTGGTGTGTGGGAAGCTTAAATCTGTGAATATTACACACATATATATATATATAATTGCACAAAGTATTTTTAATCTCTATTCACCCCCCCCCCCCCCCCCCTCTAGAGAATTCTAGTGAGGTTTACTGTGCACTTTCATATACATTATCCAGAACACCAACTATAACATTATCAATGCTAGGAAAAGTCTCCTTAAATAAGGGACTATATGATGTACGGCGTCGATGGTGAGAGGATTCATCTATTGTTTGAAAAATTAAACAAGTTGTATTCTCAAAACACATGCCCGTGAAGAATGAAAAACGGACAAAACACGGTTCCTAAACTAGTGTACTATCGACCGATGGGAAGACATCATCTTCATCCCCCCTTACTCATGAAAATCACATATAACTCAACATATTATCATGGGATAAGTCACTACTATCATGTTATATCATGTTCATTAGAGATTTGTGGTTTATATAAAAAAAACTAATCTCAAAATCAAACTAAAAAAATAACTTAAATGTGCAAAGGAAATCCATAAATCCATCATAGAAATCAACTAGGAACTCGCACAAACTATAATCTAAGCAAAAGAAATCAAACTTACCTCAATGAACCACATGACACTTGCACTATAAATTCAATCCCCAAAACCCTAGGAATGAAATAAAATCAGGTTTGGGGGGTTTATGTTTAACGAATATTACTACAATGCGCCATGGTTGTCATGGCGCGATAACCTAAATTTATGGAAAATTAAAATTAATTCCAGAATATATTTGTACACTAATGTTTGGGAAACAATGAGTATTTCATGAATGTTTACACTTCACATAGACCTAGTACGAATCACTTAATTTTCAAGTCAACAATCATACTAGGTCAAATGCTTGTGATCAGGGTCACTCATTGTTATCAATAAAATCCACTATAAGTAGTATGACATCAATATATGACAACATAATGTCACTCAGAGATACATGATTGAAATTCATACATGTTGGAGATAAGTGTCTTGTTAACACCTTAGGCTAAATTCTTAAGATTCACAACATTTTGCTTATTTTTTCTATTTTCTTTGTTGCATTGGGTGCTCCTTATAGTGGACACCCAAAATCCATAAAACTAGAAAAGAATTTTGTGAAAAATATGAATTTTTTCATGAAAATACAAAACTCTGTTTGTTATCACCCGACGGTTACTGCTACCACTGGCAATAACTCTATTTTCATGTTTCATGATTTTTTCCATTTATTTCTTTTGCTGACATAGAATTTTTTTTACTGGTTGACTCAAAAATGACTTACGTGTTATTAGTAAAAATGTTTAAGTATGCCTCTAAGTATGAATGATGCAATATGTTAGATAATGGTTTTTCACGCTCATACTTTGATTCCTACATTTGATAGTAATCATGTGTATGCATGTAAGTGTAGAGTAATGTTATAACTAGTTGAAATGCACAGATAAATTACCTACACACTATTCATGCACTCATTATTAGAGAAGTGTGGTTGAAAATAAAATGAATATTTTCAAACAAGTGAATTTGGAGACCTTGGTTACCAAAATAAAAATCAAATAATAAATGACAAGGAAAACTCCACCAAACACTACTTCTCCTCCTGAGAAGTCTTTATAAGCATTGTGAGATTGAGCACCTTGGAAAAATTTGTAAAGTTTCTTGTGTAAACAATTTACAAAAACACCACAAAGTTTTACTTCTCGTTAGTACACTTGATCACCAAAGCTAAAATCAAAAAAATGTTAAGTGATCCACCAAGCAATACTTCACTCTCTGATAAGTCTTAATGAGCTTTGTGTGTGTGAAGCACCTTGGTAGTTGTACTAGTGTGCATTAGAAGTAGTGCAAGTGACTTTACTTTGCATTTTGATGATGGTGTGTACCTTTATTCAAATCACATTTTGTAAACATCATTGTCTTTCATAAATCTTCCATTCATGAGAATTGGACACTAAAGTACAAGCACATGATTTTCTACAAAAATGAGTAAATGTTCAAGATAGTTAAGCATGATTGTTGAACCCGGAAACCACAGTTCAACCACTAAACCCGGAAACCATGGTTCGAGAGGAGTTCGGACCGTGGTTTGTGGGTTCAACATTTTTGGTGCGGTGAGCGTGGACCGTAGCTTGTTCGGAAAATCCGGAGTAAAATCCAATGGTCGGAAGTGATCGTCAAGGAGGCGACCTTGGGAGCTCGCCCCCCTCAGGCGAGTTCGTTAGGAGGAATGACTTCGATGAATTCAGGAAGTTGATTTTGGAGACTATGCGCATCGCCCTCAAGCCGTCGAGCGAGTGCTCAACCCCCGTGGTTCCAGTGCTCGCCTAGCAAGCTCTGGGCGAGGAGGCACTAGGCAGGCAACCTGGGAATGAGGAGCAGGTGAAGGAGGACGAGCGAGCCCTCTATGTGTGTGTGTTGTTTCTCAGCCCGCTGAGCACTCGCTACCCAGGCGAGGAGACCGGGCGAGTACCCCCAACTTACCAGGTGGGAGCCCATTCTACGAGCTGATTCTCTCAGCTCCCATTCCCGAGGAATTCACAGAGCCCGTTGTGTCCAACTACACGGGCAAAGACGATCCCCTCCAACATCTCCAATGGTTTGAGGACATCATCTCCATCAGGCAGATGACAAACACCTTCAAGTGCAAGTTATTTGCCATCTCTTTTAAGGGGAAGGTGAGAGATTAGTTCCATCAGCTCCCCTCTGGGACCATCTACAGCTTCGAAGACTTGCGTAGGAGCTTCCTATTGCGGTTTGCCACGTCGAAGAAAAGGATGAAGGGGTCGAGGCTCTCTTCCTAGTCCAGCAGAAGACTGAGGAATCTTTGGGGAGTTACATGGACCGATTTTAGGAGGAGGTGCTCTTGGTCCATGAGGTGCTAGGGCACACCTTGCAACTGACCTTCACCCTCGGATTACAGCAAGGTTTATTCAAAATGGGACTGGATCGAGATCCCCCTCTGTCATATGAGGAATTGATCGAGCGGGCAGGGTGAGAGATCGAGGGAGAGGCCACCAACAGCGCCTTCATGGTAAAGTTGGCCAAGTGGGCATAAGGAGAAGAGAAGGGCGGAGGAGGACCCCAGTAGCAGGAATTGAGAAGAAAGGAGGAGCCAAGGAGGCATGGGTTCCAAGGACCCCCCTCCCCCAGGGGGATAGGAACCAGGGGGAAGGTACCAACCACCTGTCAATCAGCCAGTATGGAGGCCACCGGGAGAATATCCTCAGGGTCACGGAAGAGGATTTGCCAAGGGCGGGGGGGCCTTACCAAAGAGGAGAGGGGCACTTCCAGGGAGTGCAGGGATAGTTCAACCCTTCGGGGGTGGCCACCGGGTTCGAGACCCTCCCATCCACCGCCTCAGCATGCCATGGCGATAAGACGAGGAGGAAGAAGAGGGAGAAAGAATCTCCCGGGAGGGGATTAGAGGGGTAGGGTAGCATTGTCATATTGCGACTTCCACCAAGAGGAAGGTCACACAATGACTACCTGCCCCGAGTTCTTAGAAATAAGAAGAGGGAGGAGAGCCCGATGGGGCAGCAACAACTTCAGGGTATCGGAAGAGGAGGAGAAAGGGCGGAGGTAGAGGATCGGTGCGAGGAATCGAGGCCACCCGAAAGGGTAGCCTCCATGCCATCTACCTTCGGAGTATCGCTTCGACCTCCAGGACCCCCCCCCCCCTCCCCCGAAGAGAAGATCACCTTCACCACCAAGGATATGCCCGAGCATGAAGATCCATTATGTGATGTGTTGGTAATCCAAATGGCGATCAAGAACTTTATGGTTTCCAGAATCCTCGTGGACAATGGGAGCTTTGTTAACATAATCTTCAAGAAATCTTTCGATGAGATGAAGGTGGAGGCGAAGAGGTTACTGGCCTCAGATGGGCCTCTCTTTGGATTCTCTGGGGAGAGGAAGGAAGTTGAAGGAGGAGTCGAGCTCCTCGTGACTATGGGAGGGACATCAAAGAACTATCGGTTCATCATCGTGGACGCTCTGAGTAGCTACAACGCCATCTTCGGATGGCCCCTCATCAATGCCTTCTGGTGCATACCCTTGTCCTACTACCAATGCTTAAAGTACATCATCGAGGGAGTCTAGTTCCGAGTCAGAGGAGACCCTAAGGTGGCTAGGCAGTGCTACGTCATGGTTGTCAACACCATCACTTCGAAAGAGGAGGCGGAGGAGGTTGACATGGCCATGGAGTATCAGGACCGGCTAGAAGTAGCAGAGGAGATAGGGGTGAAAGAAGTCCTCACCCGGGGTGGGAGGTCGGAGAAGGTGCAGGTCAGCAAGAGGCTGAGCAAGGAGGGTCCGGAGAAGGTACGAGAGTGCATCTAGTAGAACATCGATGTCTTCGCATGGAGCGATGATATTAATAATTCAGAGTTGTGGTTTTTAAAAGCAAAGCAAGCGGTTTATGATGATATTCTCCAAACCTCTATCTAATGAAGGCAAGTATACCTTATCGTTTATTGAGTAGGATATTTATAAATACCAAGGTCGTATTCCTCGGGGCATGTTGATTACTTCTACTTCGAGGAGGTCACTATTATCTTATCTATTAATTTTTGAAGAGTTTTTCTTAACTAAAGAGACAATTTGCAAATAAAAGAAAGGCTTAGACAATGATTAAAGAGATTAGTGCTCAATCAAAAATCACCTTGAGTGAGAAAAATCAAGAAGAGAAAAAATATATATAATTCATATTAAATAAACTACTTGACCGTGTATGTTCCCGAAGCTTGAACATGCCTCTCTCGAGAGAACTGCCCAACTGAGTTTAGGAAAATTCAACCGAACTCTCGTTCTATAATCGAATACCTAAAACTTGCTTTACGTTGTGAACCCCACTATTAGATTTGACTCCAATCAGGGAGATTTACTTCATCCTCTCTCGAGGGGTACGTGCAACTCTCTTTACCCTTGAGTGATCGATTTGTACTTTGAGCCTCTCGTCCAGCTCCGTATGAAAACCTAAGTGTAAACCATATATCAAAAATATCGTCTCATTAATTAAAAATCAAGGGTAAATCAAGTGTTTACTTAAATGAAAAAAGAGAGCTAGAAGATCATAACTTGATTATCTCATTCTCGGATCATTTCGATCGAGCACTAATGAGAGTTTAGTTAATCATGGTGGAGGGGGAAAGAGAGAAAAATAAGATTGCATGAAAGAAAAATTAACAAAAGAAGGACGAGAAGTGAAGAAAAGCAAAGCTAGATTTTATTAATAACAAAAGTGATTACAAGTTCTAAGGAAAGAACACAATGCTAGAAAAAGAGATTTCAAGCTTACACTATATTATTGCATGAAGGAAATCTATGAGAACATTGCTTGAAAAGAAGAGAGAGAGAACATAAGAAAAAAAACATGAAAAATACTTGAAAATAGCAACTACAGCAACTAGCAGCACCTCCCCCACTCCAAAATTCTGAACCCTGCACTCAAGGAGACCTTGGAATTTATTGGAAAAAATTCCAAGTTACACTCCCTTGGTTATGCTGATGACCAAGGGCGTGTAATTATTATTCTGCTCAGCTGGGACGGCAGCGTGGGGCTTGCGTGACGGCGCAGCAAAAATCAGACATTACATGCCCGTGACTTGAAGGTCATGGTCGTGTACTTGTGCAGCTTCATTAAATGCAGCGTGAGCTTGATTGACGGTACTGCGAAAGACAGAGATCACGCGGCAGAGTCACGACCGTGAATTTCAGGGACATGGGCATGACTGAAGTCAAAAGTGCACGACATCTCCACCCGGACACGACAACGACTGGGAATGATCTTAAGTTGACACGCCCTTGGTCATGGGCGTGACCGAGGGCGTATAATTGAACACGGGCATGACCTAGGGGAAATGTTCTCAAATCATGCGGCAGCAACTCAATATGTGCATTATGATTACACGTCCTTGGTCACGGGTGTGACCGAGGGCTTGTAATACAAAATTGACCAAAATGTCCCAACAATCTACAATATTACAAATATGCTAAATTACATTTAATTTGTAGAAAAGAACTGTTTATAAACTAAAATTGACATGAAAAAGAAAGATTCATATTAAGAAAATACTAAAATTCTTACTAAAAATTCATATAAACACTACTTATCAAATACCCTCATACTTGAGGTTTTGCTATTCCAGAGTAAAAGTATGAGATATATTAGACATTAATATAATTTTTAATGGAAACTAAAATTTTATTTAGACCAAAAGTAAGTTAAGAATAAATTATAGGAGGAATTAAGTCCTAAATTATGATGATGATTTGAAAAGAGGGAAAATGCTTAGCTTTGGACTTCTCAAAATAAATAACTAGCTAACAAAATTGCAGAAATTATCAAACTAAATTAGATTAAAATTATAAGAACTCTAACTTAAAAGAAACTTCAAGGAAAATGTAACCTACTAAATATTGCTCTCTCCATAACTTAAATTAAACATAGATCAAAGATATTGGCTAAGGGGGTTCACACAAATTTGGCAAAAGAAGAGATCTTAGAATGGTGGTGATGGATTTTATCCTCTCACCTCACTCAAATCTTTTTCTAAATGTATATGTTTTGGAAAATGATGAATTTTATCCTCTCATTTTCCATGTCATACAAACATTAAAAATTCTCTTCTAACAAAAACCCAAAATGTATATGCTTAAGAGTAATGAATTTTATCCTCTTACTCCTTGTCATATAATCTTTTAAAATTATTTTGGGTGCATGTATTTAGGGAATAATGAATTTTATCCTCTTATTCCCATGACATATGATCTTTTAAAAATCTTTTTTTTATATGCCAACAAAGGGGCAGGGAAGAGAAAAACTTCTAGCTTATAAATTAAATTATTTCGAGAGCAAATTCTAGTAAATTGAAATTTCCTAAGATCTAAAAAAAGTTAGAAGAAAATATAATAGAAATCTAAAGAGGTTTAGCAAATTTACTACAAAACGAAGCTATTTAAACTAAAAAGAGAAATCACGCTAAATAGATTCTCTAATCAAATTAAAATCATAAGATGCTTCTTAAAATAAGATTTCCTAAAATTTAAATTTAACAAACTATGACAAAACAAAAGTTTAGCCAGTTAAAACATAAAAATGTTTATAAGCATTCTCAAATAGATTTATGAGAAATAACAAAAATTACAAGTAGGGGTTTTATAAAAATTTTGGTTTTTATTCTAAGTTTTTCATATTTTTTTGGAATTTTTGATATAATTTTTTTATATTTGTAATAAGAATAATAAAAGAAACTAGTTTTAATCCTATTTTTTTAACTCTTGGACTTCCCAGGTATACCCCGTGAAGGGTTCTCACTAGTACTAGGAGGTGTGCTGGGATGATAGCCCAAACGTCCCTTTCCAAGATATTAGATTTTTGATTATCTAATTTTTTTGAATTTTTGGGTTTTGAAAGTGCTTGAGTAAGAAAAAATATTTTTTGAAGATTTTCTAACTTAAGAACTATATTTTTAAGAACTGTATTTACACCCTCATACTTAAAGTTCAACATTGTCCCCAATGTTTAAAATTAAGTATGAAGTAATAAGAAAAAGGAAACAAGAAAATAAAATGCAAGCTAAAATAACAATGAAAAATAAATGCAGGATAAAAGAGAAGGAAGGACAGGGAAGAAGCCGTCCCTGATTATGAAATTTTTGGGTGGGACTGGCGGTGTTCCTACAAAATGTATTAAAACAAAAACAAAAATAACAAAAAGATAACTTTGGGGTGCCTCCCAAAAGAGCTTTGTTTAATGTAGCGTAGCTTGACCCATTTGACGCTCAATTTATAGGAGGAAGCATAATCGATTCACTCTTCTCATTTGATAACTCTCCTGGAAGATATAACTGAAGATGGTGCCTGTTTACTTTGAAGGAGCCTTTTTCTGGGTGGAAAATGAGGATTGTCCCATATGACCAAGCCTCTTTAAGGATAAAGGGGCCGGACCATCAAGATTTTAGCTTTCCCGAGAAAAGGCAAAGACGAGAATTATAAAAGAAGACGAGATCGCCTCGCGAAAAAGTTTTAGAAAATTTTATTTTTTTGTCGTGGTAAAACTTTTTTGCTCCTTATAAATTTTGTTGTTCTTGTAAGCATTTTCGTGCTACTCATCTAGTTCGTTATTTGAAACTTTCTTTGTTCGACCGCTAAAGTAGAATAGAGGTTTAAAAACTTAAGTGCCCAGAATGCCTGGTGCTCTAACGCAACCAGAAGGTGGCAAGCCTTGCCATAAACCAATCGATATGGTGCACAACCGATGACGGTCTTGTACGTCGTTCGATAGGCCCATAGCGTTTCATCGAGCTTAAGTGCCCAATCCTTCCCATTAATAGAAATAGTTTTTTCTAATATTCATTTTAATTCTCGATTCACGACTTCGACTTCGACGCTCATTTGTGGGTTGATAAGAAGTGGAGAGCTTGTGTGTGACACCATATTTGGCAAAAAAATTAGCGAATTGGCTATTACAGAAATGGGTGCCCCTATCACTAACTAGACCGTGTGGCATGCCAAAATGAGAGAATAATTTTTTTAAAAATTTACGATGACTCTCACATCGTTGGTGTGGAGAGCTTGCGCTTTCGCCCACCTCGATACGTAGTCGACCACAACGAGAATGTATTTGTTCGAAAAAGAGGGAGGGCGAGGACCAACAAAATCGATACCCCAAAGGTCGAAAATTTCGCATTCTAAAAAGATATCTTGGGGCATCTCATCCCGACGGGAGATGTTGCCCGACCGTTGGTAGTTATCGTAAGTACTCACAAGGGTGTGAGCATCTTTAAAGAGTGTGGACCAATAGAAGCCCGCCTCTAGTGCCTTCCTTGCGGTTCGGTTCGATTGATAATGACCACCGGTTGGTCCTTCATGGCAATGCCGCAATATTTATAGACCTTCCTCACTCGAAACACATCTTCTCACTACCTGGTATGCGCAGACACGGAATAGAAATGGGTCCTCCCAAAAATAATTTTTTAAATTAGAAAAGAATTTCTTCTTTTGCTGACTCGAGAATTCTTTTGGCAGGACCAGGGCTACTAGATAGTTAGCCAAATCCGTGAACCATGGGGTGGATGATGTCATTATATTTTTGAGAGCAAGGAGGCGATCTTCATGGAATTTATCATTAATATCGGCTTCCACTAACGCTTCCATAGCTGGATTTTCTAATCGAGAAAGATGATCGACCGCCAAGTTTTCAGCTCCCCTCTTGTCCCGGATCTCTAAATCAATCTCCTGCAAGAGGAGGATGCATCGCAATAGACGGGGCTTGGCGTCCGATTTACTTAAAAGGTATCTAAGAGCAGAGTGATCTGTGAAGATGATTACTTTGGAGAGAGTGATGTACGACCTAAATTTATCAAAAGCAAAAACGCTTTCTAGAAGCTCCTTCTCAGTAGTGGTGTAGTTCGCTTGTGCCGACGTGAGTGTCTTGCTCGCATAATAAATCGAGTGGAAGTACTTGTTTACCTGTTGGCCTAATACGACACCTACCGCAATATCACTCGTGTCGCACATAATTTTGAAGGGTAGCGACCAATCCGGCGCGGCTAGAATTAGAGAATTTATAAGTTTCTCTTTTATAAGTTTGAAAGCTAAAAGACATTTATCATTGAAAATAAAGGAAGACTCTTTTTCGAGAAGATGGGTTAACGGCTTCGTGATTTTAGAAAAGTTTTGTATAAAACGCCGATAAAACCCTGCGTGGCCTAGGAAACTTCTAATCACTTTTACATTTGTTGGAGGGGGGGTTCTTTGATAACTTTGATCTTAACCCTATCGACCTCGATCCACTTGCTCGATATTTTATGGCTAAGGACTAATCCTTCTTTGACCATAAATTGACATTTCTCCCAATTGAGAGCTAGATTCGTTTCCTCACAAGGCTGAAGCACATGCTCGAGGTTTTTTAAACAACTTTGAAAAGAATTTCCCAAGATGGAGAAGTCATCCATGAAAACTTTCATCACCTCCTCTACTAACTCGTCGAAGATTGTTAGCATACATTTTTGGAATGTAGTCGGCGCATTACAAAGGCCAAACAGAATCCTTCGATAAACGAAGGTGCTGAAGGGACAAGTGAATGTTGTTTTCTCTTGGTCGTCGGGCGAAATAGGGATTTGGAAGTATCCTGACAAACCATCGAGGAAACAATAGTAGGAGTGACCTGAAAGGCGTTCTAAGATTTGATCGATAAAAGGCAATGGGAAGTGATCCTTATGGGTGGCATCATTAAGTTTCTAATAATCTATGCACATCTGCCAACCCGTAATAGTACCGGTTGGTATTAATTCATTATTTTCATTTGCGAGTACTGTTATGCTACCTTTCTTTCGAACGACTTGTACTAGGCTAACCCAAGTACTATCTGAGATCGGGTAAACGATTCCCGCATCTAAAAGTTTGATAACCCCAGCCTTAACGACTTTTTTCATAATCGGGTTTAGCCGTCATTGAGGCTGGACTGTGTTGCGGGAATTATCTTCGAGGAAAATTTTATGAGTGCAGAAGGAAGGATTGATCCCTTGGATATCAGATATTTGTCACGCAATTGTGTGGCGGTGCTTGCTTAACACTAGAGTTAATTTCTCTTCAATTCTAAGACGGGTGGTTCTTCATAAGAAGTTTTGATTTTTAATTTTTCTAAATGTAGTGGTTCGGGTGGTGTCGAGTGAGAAACTTCCTGTAAACAAAAGAGCTCGGCGAGCTCGGAATCGTTACTCGATGAGGAGACTAACTCGGGAAGTGAATAAAACTTATTTTCAAAACACTCTTCTAGGTAGAAACATGAATCACCATTCTCTAGAGAATTTTGCATTGAAGGATTTATACTAAAAGTAACTTCATCATCTCCAACCTGTAGGACGAGCTTTATGTTTCTTACGTCGATAATCGCGCGGGAGGTGGCAAGGAAGGGACGGCCGAGTATGAGGGGTACTTCGGCATCCTCTTTGATATCAAGAATGACAAAGTCCACCAAGGAGATGAACTTGTCAACCTTAACGAGCACATCCTCCACTATCTCTACTAGATATTTTAATAAGTGATCTGTGAGTTGTATACTGATTCGGGTGGGGCTAGGATCTCCTAAACCTAACTTTTTAAATAAAGAAAAAGACATGAGGTTTATACTTGCTCCAAGATCAGCTAAAGAGTGTTTTACTAACGAATTGCCAAAAAGACATGGGATGGAGAACCGTCCCGGGTCATTTGCTTTTTGAGGCAATTTATTAAGTATAACTTCGGAGCATTCTTCATTTAGGGAAATACGCGAGATATCTTCAAGTTTATTTTTATTAGAGAGCAACTCCTTGAGATATTTCACATACTTCAGCATTTGAGAGATAGCCTCGCCGAACGGAACATTAATATGAATTTGTTTTAAAATTTCTATAAATGTTTTGTAATTTTTCTCGGCGCACTCGCTCCTAAGCTTAGAAGGATACGTAATATTTGAACTAGAAGTATGCGGAGCTAACGTAACAGGCAAATTCGAAGATAAAATAGGAGGAGGAGGCGAAGGAAGTACCTTGGGTTCGTCCTTTTTTGAAACCACCTCCTTTCCGCTGCGGAGGGTAATCACGTTCACTCTTTCCCTTGGATTCGGTTTTGTATTTCCCGGTAGAGCTCCTTGCTGACGCTCGGAGAACATTTTCTCTAGCTGTCCCACTTGATAATCTAAATTTTTGATCGATCTGGTGATGATTCGGATGTTCGATTCATTTATAGCAACATATTTTGCAAAGACCACTTCAAGTGGAGAGGACTTTTGCTGTTGCGGTGGAAAACTTGGTGGATTAAAATTTAGAGGGGGATTTAGATTAAGAGGTTGATTAAGATTTAAAGGACGTTGAGCATTTCCTTGATTGCTCCATGAGAAATTCGGATGATTCCAATAACCCGCATTGTAGGTGTTGTTATCCAGAGCGGTGTTCGGGTTAGAGGATTGGCGGCATTAGGATTGGTTGGACCTCATTAGGATTAGCGGCATTAGGCTACGTATTTTCTGTGGTAGTGTCCCCGATCGAATCTTCGAATGCTAAATGCGTATCCTGATCACGAGAATGGAGGCGCCGCAAAATGGTGCGCTCGATCTCTGGATCAAAGGGAATATTCGAAGAGCTACCTCGGGTCATACACTAGAAAGAGAAAATAATAAAATTAATAGCTATCCTCTTTTCAAAATATCAACTCAAGTCCCCGGCAGCGGTGCCAAAAAATTGATATTAATAATTCAGAGTTGTGATTTTTAAAAGCAGAGCAAGCGGTTTATGATAATATTCTCCAAACCTATATCTGATAATAGGATATTTATAAGTACCAAAGTCGTATTCCTCAGGGAGCGTTGATTACTTCTACTTCGAGGAGGTCAATATTATCTTATCTATTAATTTTTCAAGAGTTTTTCTTACCTAAAGAGACAATTTGCAAATAAAAGAAAGGCTTAGACAATGATTAAAGAGATTAGTGCTCAATCAAAAATCACCTTGGAGTGAGAATAATCAAGAAGAGAAAAAATAAATATAATTCATATAAAATAAACTACTTGACCGTGTATGTTCCCGAAGCTTGAACATGCCTCTCTCGAGAGAACTGCCCAACTAAGTTTAGGAAAATTCAACCGAACTCTCGTTCTATAATCGAATACCTAAAACTTGCTTTATGATGTGAACCTCACTATTAGATTTGACTCCAATCCAGGAGATTTACATCATCCTCTCTCGAGGGGTGCATGCAACTCTCTTTACCCTTGAGTGATCGATTCGTACTTTGAGCCTCTCGAATAGCTAAGTATGAAAACCTAAGTGAAAATCATATATCAAAAATATGGTCTCACTAATTAAAAATCAAGGGTAAATCAAGTGTTTACTTAAATGGAAAAAGAGAGCTAGAAGATCATAACTTGATTATCTCATCCTCGGATCATTTCGATCGAGCACTAATGAGAGTTTAGTTAATCATGGTGAAGGGTAAAAGAGAGAAAAATAAGATTGCATGAAAGAACAATTAACTAAAGAAGGAAGAGAAGTGAAGAAAAGCAAAGCTAGATTTTATTAATAACAAAAGAGATTACAAGTTCTCAGGAAAGAGCACAATACTAGAAAAAGAGATTACAAGCTTACACTATACTATTGCATGAAGGAAATCTATGAGAAAATTGCTTGAAAAGAAGAGAGAGAGAACATAAGAAAAAAAACATGAAAAATGCTTGAAAACATTAACTAGCAGCACCTCCCCCACTCCAAAATTCTGAACCATGGACTCAAGGAGACCTCTGGAATTTATAGGAAAAATTTCCATGTTACACACCCTCGGTCATGCCCGTGACCAAGGGCATGTAATTACTATTCTGTTCTGCTGGGACGGCGGCGTGGGGCTTGCGTGACGGCACGGTGAAAATCTGACATTACATGCCCGTGAATTGAAGGTCATGGTCGTGTACTTGGGAGGCTTCATTAAATGCAGTGTGGGCTTGATTGACGGCACGACGGAAGGCAAAAGTGCACAACATCTCCACCTGAACACGACAACGGTTGGGAATGATATTTAAGTTGACACGCCCTTGGTCACGGGCGTGACCGAGGGCGTGTAATTGAACACAGGCATGACTGGGTGAAATGTTCTCAAACCATGCGACAGCAACTCTGGATGTGCATTATGATTACACGCCCTTTGTCACGGACGTGACCGAGGGTGTGTAATGCAAAAATTGACCAAAATGTCCCAAAAATCTACAAAATTACAAATATGCTAAATTAGATTCAATTTGTAGAAAAGAACTGTTTATAAACTAAAATTGACATGAAAAGGAAAGATTCATATTATGAAAGTACTAAAATGTATACTAAAAATTCATATAAAACTACTTATCAAGCGTTGCGGACATGCCAGGGATCAATGCGGATGTGGCGTGTCATCGCCTCAATCTTGACCTGAGAGTCCACCACATACGCCAGAAGAAAAGAGTCGTGGCCACTACTCTGGTCGAGCCCATCCAAGAAGAAGTGGGAAAACTGCTGAAAGAAGGTTTTGTGTCGGAGATTCAGTACCTAGGTTGGGTCTCCAATGTTGTAATGGTGAAGAAAGGCGATGGAAGGTGGAGATTGTGTATTGACTTCTCTTTATTGAATAAAGCGAGCCCCAAGGATTATTATCCTCTGTCTCGAATAGACGCACTGGTAGATTCAGCTGTCAGTTTCCATGTGATGAGTTTTTTGATATCATCAAATCCGAATGCACCCGCCGGATGTCAAGGATGTTTCCTTCATCACGGACGATGGATGCTATTGTTACACAATGATTCCTTTCGGGTTGAGAAACATGGGGGACGCATACCAAAGAATGATAGATCGAGTGTTCAGGGAGTAGAAGGGAAGGAATTTGGAGGTCTATGTTGATGACCTGGTGGTGAAGAGTAGGGACGTTGGATCTCACCTCCAGGACCTAACATATACCTTTGCCACCCTATGGAAATTCAAGATG
The DNA here is from genome assembly GCA_033032865.1 of Dactylorhiza incarnata. Taxonomy (NCBI): domain Eukaryota; kingdom Viridiplantae; phylum Streptophyta; class Magnoliopsida; order Asparagales; family Orchidaceae; genus Dactylorhiza; species Dactylorhiza incarnata. The sequence continues at coordinate 1,588,882 of JAWHQI010000303.1, forward strand.
AGACTCAAACCTCTGAAATGCGTCTTCGGGGCAGTGAGTGGGAAGTTTCTAAGTCACATCCTCACCCCGGCAGGGGTAGAGCCCAATCCCGATAAAGTAAAGACAATCTTAGACTTGGAATCTCCAAAGAATGTGAAGGAGGTCCAACGACTGATGGGAAAGCTGACAGGGTTGAGCAGGTTCCTCTCCTGGGCAGGAGAAAAGTGCTCGCCCTTCTTCAAAGTGCTACGAGGAAGTCAAAAGTTTGAATGGACTTCGGAATGCGAAGAAGCATTTCAATAATTGAAAAAATAGCTCACGCAGGCCCCTCTACTCCAAGGTCCAAGGGAGGGAGAGGACCTAGCTCTGTACCTAGGAGTGGGAGCATATACATTAAGCTCGGTCCTAGTCCGGGAAGAAGGAAAGAGGCAGTTACCCATCTATTATGTCAGCAGGGTTTTGAAGAAGGCAGAACTCAAGTACCCCATCCTCGAAAAGCTGGCATTCGCTCTGATCGTCTCAGCGAGAAAGCTCCAACCATATTTCCAGGCACACTCGATCAAGGTAGTAACCGACCATCCCCTTTGCAACATCATGGAAGGAGTGGAACACTCAGAAAGATTGGCAAAATGGTCGGTGGAGCTGAGCCAGTTTGAGATCTATTTCGTTCCACGACTGTCAATGAAGTCGCAGACAGTGACTGACTTCTTGGCAGAGTATGTGGTCGAGGTGGATGAATCTCAATCCCCCGAACACTTAGCTTAGGAAATGTTGGTGGATGGGGCATCAGGAAGGTACTCACTAGGAGGAGGAGTAGTCCTAATAAGCCTACAGGGGACAAAGATCAAGCAAGCGATTGACATCCGTTTCCCTCTAACCAATAATAAAGATAAGTATGAGGCGGTGATAGCGGGGCTCCGCTTAGCGATAGAACTGGAGGTCCAGGACGTGAAGGTTTCCACCGACTCGATGGTGGTAGCATCCCAAATCAAGGGAGAGTTCGGGACTAGAGAGCGGACTCTCCAGCGATACCTGACGAAGGTCAAGGGACTCATAGGGCTGTTCCGGACCTTCTTCATTCGGCATGTGCCAAGGGAGGAAAAGACTCAGGCAGACTATTTGGCAAAGCACGGCCCTCGAGCAGGAGGAATAGTGACGGAACTTTTTTCGGTCGTCTATTAAAGAAGGGGAGTTACTGGAGATCGGCCGATGACTCACGTGGATGAACCCCTTCATAGCTTTCTTGACCTCGGACAAGTTCCTATAGGAGGTCCCGGATAAGTGGCGATTCAGGTACAAATCAACCTACTATGTGCTTCAGGAAGGAGCCCTGTTTTGAAAGACCCTGTCCGGGCTCCTCACAAATTGTGGGATCTGGAGGAGATCCACTTTGAGGACTGTGGAAGCCACTCCGGGAGTCGGACCATGGAAAAAAGAGTATTAATGTAAGGTTACCTTTGGCCCACGATGGGCAAGGACGCGACAGAATACGTGAAGAAGTGTTAAAGTGTCAGTTCTTCGCACCACTACAACTTCTGCCAGCACAGAGGCTCAGGACAATCACGACACAGTGTCCCTTTGCAATTTGGGGAATGGACCTGGTAAGTCTTTTTTCCCAGGCCAGTGGGCAAAGGAAGTCCCTCCTGGTCATGATCGATTATTTCTCCAAGTGGCTAGAAGTCAAAGCACTAGCAAAAACAACCTCCCAGGTAATAAGAAACTTCATTTAGTGGGAAATAGTCTGTCGGCACGGGCTGCCTCTAGCTATTGTCATGGATAACGGGCTGCAGTTCGCTAGCGATGAGCTCATCAGCTTCTTTGGTCAATTAGGCATCGACCTTCGCTTCGCGTCCATCCATCACCCCCGGAGCAATGGGCAGGTGGAGGCAGCAAACAAAACCATTGTAAATCTATTAAAGAAGAAGGTAGAAAACTTGAAGGGTAACAGGGTGGAGCAGCTCCCCTCAGTCCTTTGGGCCTTAAGAACCACTCCCAGCACGGCTATAAGACCCCCCCCCCCCCTTTTTGGGTCTTACCGCCCAGAACTGCTGCCTTGAGGTGACACCAACTCACGGGTTAGTCGCCACTACAATACGCCGATCCTGTCATCTATTTCTTTCAACCATGCAAACCACAATTCATTGGAGTGAGAAGTACAATATGCATTTCAACACAAGTCCACAATCACACATAAATATTAAAGTCATAAGTAGGGTCCACAAAATGAGATAACTGAAAAGATAAGGGCTTATGCCCAATACATTAATATCCTCACTACAAAATCACTCGCGAAAGTAAAGTAAATATCTAATCACTCACATCCATTTATCGTAGTGTTGTGGTGCGCTGCAGTGGCTCCTCACGCTCTGTCACCCTATTCTATTGCTGCTGCTCCTGCTCCATGCGCTCATGGTTGTTATGCAACATCTGACCATTGGTCAAAAAGACTAAGTGATTTCATCCCCCCCCCCCCCCATATGACTCCTAGACACCGGGCGGGAGGATGAGGAGAAAAGGTGTACAAAGCAGAATAGCAATGCAGGTGACATAGCTCTTACTAACATAGTATGTGTAAAGAATAGATAGATATACTAGCAGTTATTCTAAGCAAGTATTGTAAGGCTATACTAGCAGTTCTACTAAGTAAGTACTGAAGAGTAAGAGCTGTAAATAATGAGCAAAAAGTAAAGAGCAGTAAAGTACATAAAGGAAATGCAGTTATCTACCATCACAGAAAAGTAACTTAACTTATAAGAATGCTCATACAAACTTATAAGTTAAGGCTCGGGTTGCTTAAGTAACTCGTCATATAAAAAGAGACCATATTAATTTTATATGATGAGGATCTTGTTCTATGCGATGTTGCGTATGCGATGCAACGCAATGATTATGCAACTCACCCACTCGACTCTGTACGTATAGACCTTTAGTTCCCTCTTTTCGAGTATCATACAGGTACCTCCCATTGAGGTGAATGGAGGCAGTGGATTGGGCATTTCCACTCCTAGGCTAGTATGGACACCTCTCGGCCTAGACCTTTTGTACGCCTTTGTAGGACACTCCAGAATCTCCACGTACTAATGTATTTATGAACCACCTCTATCATCTGAGCCTCCAGCTCACAGGACTAATCAGTCCTCCATATCACAACCACACCGAGCCTCCCACTCGTAGGACTAACAAGTCCTCCATATCACAACCACACCGAGCCTCTCGTTCGCAGGACTAACCAGTCCTCCGTAACCAATTCCTTATCATCCCCCGAGGGGTGTGTACGTAAGTTTTACTTATCTTTCTACTTAGTCTAATCTTTTCTAGAATTTAGTTGAACTTAGCAGTTTTGGGTGGATCTTGGACTTCCCGAGGACTACCCGGTGATGGGCCTGCATCGGTACTAGATGGTATGATGGGGTGACATCCAAACCTCCCTTTCTCAAGATATTTAGGTTTTGTTTGTTGCTACCCTTCCTTTAGACCCACTCACTCTGGTTACTCTAGTATTCCTAAGATTTATTTATAATTCCTTTAAGGGAGAATTGATCTATCACTTGAAACTCCATATACTCTACTCCCTGTATTGTCCATGTACTTTATCAATCACCACTTGGCTAATTGACCTAAGACCCAATTCAGATGTCTAACATACTCCAAACATGTCACCAACCCATTTATTAACATGTCCTAGGTTCATTTTCAAGGACTACTCACCAGCCTACGTTTGTTATACATAACTCATTTCTAACTCTCTTAATCAAGTGAATTGTGTAAATCCCAATCACTCTAAACTATGTGCTCCAAGATAATTCTATAGATGCAACATGATCACCCTAATGTTCTATCAGGAATCCTTCATTTTCTAAAGTGATTTCACTAGTCAAATCAATAAATTATGTTTTCATTATACGCAGACCAATATTGTTCACCTTGGGTTATTCAAGTCATGAGTAAGTAACCATCATACATGCATGGAGAATACATCTAAAATACATTCCAGAGGTTCAACATGTCATGAAAAATAAATTTCCAGAGATTCAAATATTTTCTAACTTAATTTGGCCAAAATTCATATTTAACAAATATGTGACACTTAATCAATTTACACATGAAGTACTAATTACAAATGTCCAATTATTCTAAATAAATTATCACAAGTACATATTGACAAAATAATGTGTTGGACAGAGTTTCATAATTTTCCCTATATAATTTGTCCATAATTTCAGTAAGTGAATATTAAACCACAAAGTGCCACTTTACAAAAGAGGTACCTAAATTAACATTCAAAAAATTCCAGAAAAATTACCAGAGGTTCATAATGCTAGAAAAATCATCTGACCAGAGATTTAGAATTTTCTAAGATGTTTTGAACATAAATAATTCAAACATATATAATTGTGACAAATGAAATTATTGATATCCCTCAAGGTACTCCCAAAAATTATAATAAAATTTCTAGGGATGTAATATGACCTATTATAGTATGTGTAAGAAAACCATAATTTTCCTAAGTCATTTGGACACTTTTATTTCATTAAATTAATTTGTGACATATTTACCATTAAATAAATACCTAGGATTTATAACTCCAAAAATCCTAATCTCACCAGAGAAGATAAATTTCATCATAACATACGCATGGCCAAAATTTCATTGACAAGCATCAAGTCATTTGTCATAAAATCACAAAACTTCAAGGGGAGGTCTCGGTAAATAACCCTACATATATATGTATGCATCAAGTCATTTTGAGAATAGTCTATTTGTGACTTGCATTCACATGTTTTGTGCATTAATGTGGAACCAACTGTAGCGTGACACATGCCGACCCGGCTCTTTGTTTGTGAGCCAATATGGCGAAAAAATGTTAAAATGTATCTCTTTTTTTCCAACCTTCTTTCTCTGACATCCATTAGGGTTTGTTTGTTTGGATGTAATTGAGGTCTTGAAATTAGAATTAGAGGTCCATTTTCATTGAAATTGGACTCCAGTTCTAACTCCATGGCCTCAAATCCATCTGAATTGACACTAAAAGAGAGAAACGAGGGTGGTGATACATCCGATAGTATGGGAGAAACTGAGAATAAGATCATTGGAGTTTTTTTTTATTAAGCCCTAAAATCAAAAGGACAATTGATGCTTATCTCCGTCCGAATTGACCCTAAAATAATAAGGATTTTTTTCGTACCCGTAGCGCACCCCGTGCGCGTGAATATCGGGCCATTCATCACGTTTTTTTATTAAAAATGTCGGCCCAAAAATTGAGGTGATTTTTGGCCGTAAGATTTGAAATCCGATGGATGGATTTGTAACGCACCGTAAAGGATATTACGTTAAGCGTACCTACTTATTTCTCCAATAATAAATATTGAAATTTGAATTTATGTGGCAAAAGAGTATTTCCCACTTATTTGGAATCCGATGGATGGATTTGTAACGCACACTGGTTATGAACAATAGTTCGTGATCGTCCGACCTCACCTAAGTAACATCATCCACTTTTATGTTCAAAACTAGTTCTCTTTTTTCATGGCGGTCATAACCGTTGTCAAGCCAAACATACGTTTTATGACTGACTTTTTTGTGCAAACTCACCTGAGCTAAAAAGTCACCCCAAACAGAGACTTAATCTAGTGTGGAGGACCACCGCCCATACTAGACCCTAGATGTCCGCCCTTAGAGCGGCCCTCTATGTATCATGCATATTTTTTAAATCAAATAAAAATTTTCAACTAATATTAATATAGGTCTTGTAATCACAATAAAGCGATGACAAATTTTAATCTGAGATGTTGATGCCGTAAATCATCCCCGAGGAGCTATGTTTGAATTGTGATAATAGTAACAATAATAATATTAATAATAAATATTAATATTGGCCTTTTATACTCTTTGGGCCTAAATATTCCATTGAATAAAATATAATTATGGGAGATGATTCTAATTTGTGCTTCCCCTCTCCCCCTTCAGCGAAATTTTTTGGTCCGAGCCCCGGGCATAAATTTGTGTTCGGGTCCACAGAATTATGATACATGGCAGGTGTTTTTCGGTTTATATTTAGGGTGATGTTATTAGTAAATCTTCTTTGCCTTCTAGCAAATCATTACTACTAGCAAACCATCAAATTTAAAAATGACTATTTGAAAACCAATTGGATACTAGCAAATCACCAAAAAAGTAAAAAAAAATTCTTTACTTCATCCTCCTCCATCATGCCTCACTCTATCTCTTCTCGATAACTCAGGCCACACTTTCTTCACAAGTCTGTTGCGGCAAGGCTTACTCCATCACTTGCTACTCTACCTAGCTGCGGCTAGGAACAACTAGAGTTCGTATGAACTTATGGACTTTGCACAACCTCAATCCAAGCTTGCAGTCCGCCCAAGACTTGCACCTCCTCTGCTGAGGTTGTCGACACTCTTTTGCAGCTGCTGCTATGATGGAACAATTTTTCTTATATTCCTATTTTGCATATAATTTTCAAAATTTTAAAGCACATATAAAATAATTGAAGATTTTAAGAACCCAGAGTTTGAAATAGAGGGTGAGAAATGAAAAATGAATCAGAACACAATATATATATATAGGTTTAGAATCGAGCATGGGTAAGGCGTGTGATCACTGCCCTAAAAAAGTTGCACCACCCTTCGGCAGGGCTTTCGACCGATGCTCACTCCTCCAAGGTACAACACCCGGCTAGATCCCAAATACTCTGATGTGCGTGGACACTAAAGAAGCACTGAGCACCCAAACTCCACTTGATGAAGCAAATATAAAGAAAAAAACCAGAATCACGAAGAATGGTCGCAAGAACGAGAGAGAGAGAGAGACGATTTTCTGAAAGCATAAAGCTGTAATAAAACGATTCAGAAGAAATCTCCTATATAGGAGTCTTGTAAAAAGAACACGTAATTAATTTTTAACGGTTGTAATTGGTAAGAGATAATCGTGCAGAAAAACGTGGAAGATTTCCAACGTAAAAGAGTAATAGCGAGAAAAACGCGTAGAAGAAACGGTTAGAAATTACGCATAATAATTGCGAAGAGAAAACGCAAAACGACAGAGGTTGCATCGAATTCAATTCGACATTGCGTCGAAATCATATCGACGCAACTCGATGCTACGTCGAGTTCTTATCGACGCAGGTCAAGATGACGGAGAACTTGTCGACGCAAGCGTCGAGATCTTATCGACGCAAGGTGGTTGCTTCGAGTTCTTATCGATGTTAGTCGGGTGCGTCGAGTTCTATTCGAAGCAACTCCAACTTAAAGAGAGCTAGTCGACGTTACTTCGAGTTCTACTCGACGCAACTTCGACTTCTTATTCGACGTAACTCCGAATAAAAGTAGTAAAACTATTTTGTACAAAAAGTACAATTCAATTCAATTATTCCCCAAATTCGAAATCCGAAATCCGGATCCGGTCCGATGCGGTGCGTACATGCGCGCACGTGTGTAGTTCATAGTTCCTCCTTATGTTCCTTTGAACCAACAAGAAAGTGTGAAGACATTTAGATACTTGCTAACAAGTATGTAAAATGGCAAGGTGGGACTAATGGGTTCATCCTTTTCTTCATGAAAGGTTCCCTCCAAATATTTAGATTCCCTCCATTTGGTTTTGAAGCTTTTCATCAATTATAATGAGCCAAACACCAAACATCATACAAGACTCCAATAAAACATTAAACATTAAAAAATGTTTTAATTACAAAATTTTTAGCAATCCCACACAAAAGCGAAAAACCAAAATGCGAACTTCATAAGTTTTGATATTAATAATGATTAATAAAATCAAATACAAATTTGTTTCATGAAGTTGTATCTAATACAATGGGTATAAGTGGAATGGTTACCTTGAACCTATACTTAGTACTTATTTCCTCTACCAAAGAGTATTGTGTGTTAGAGGCTTTGAATTATAAACTTTTGACCGGTAAATTAGATAAACTACACACAAAATATTGGTTGTTCATTGGGTTATGGCGGTGGGCGCATTAATGGTCATGCACATTCCTTGATTTTTCATGAGGGTTATCAGGGTTCAGCCTGAATCCCAAAGTCACGGCCTCATGACTACCCCTACATAGGTGGTGCATCAAGAGTTATTTCGTAACTAATATCTCGCAAAGATATTTGCCTTTGGCAACCATTAAGAACTTAAACGTTCATCCTAAATTATTATGTAGAGCACAACATCATAGGAATGGGGAGAAGGTTTTCTCAGCCTTTAAATTTGTGCTCCCAATATTCTACATCAACGACTTCGTTTCTACCACATTGAACCCAATTAATGAGATCTTTAATCACATGGGTTGGGTATCCACCATTGGTAGCAAATCATGTGGTATTAAGCCTCATTCCCCTCGATGATAACAAAATCTCCCTTTGGGATAATCCCTTGATAAGATTATCAGCCAGATTCAATTCTGACTTTACATAATTGAGTGATATCACTTCTTTTCTTCTTTGTTTCACAGACATATACCTGATTCTCATGAACTTGTTCATTTTAGCATTACTATTATTTTAAGCAGTTAAATCAATTATAGATTTATTATCACAATGCAAAGAAATAGGTGGTATTGGTTTTCCAACTAATGGAATTTCAGAAAGTAAATTTTTAAGCCATTCGATTTCGACACATGTAGTGTCTAAAGCTATATGCTCGGTGGTACTTCTTGAAATCACAGTTTGTTTTGTAGAAGCCCGTGAAATGGCGGCTCCTCCAAGAAGGAATACATAGCCAGTTGTTGATTTAACATCTAACGAATCAGTTACCCAATTGACATCTGAATATCCTTCAAGTACTTCGGGAAAACCAGTATAGACTAGGCTATAATCTAAAGTTCCGCGAAGATATTTAAAAATTCTAGTTAACGACATCCAATGATCATTACTTAGATTACCAGTATATCTACTAAGTCTTCCTACGACATAGGAGATGTCGGGTCTAGTGCGACTAGCAATATATAGCAGTGACCCTATCATTTGTGCATACCTATGTTGGTCAATAGGATCACCTAAATTTTTACAGAGTTGTATGTTAGCGTCAAAAGTTGTAGAAGCAGGAGCGAAATCATATAGATTAAATTTATACAACATTTTCTCAATTGAATGAGAAAGAGACAATGATACACTAGAATCAGATTTAGCTAATTTCATTCCCAAAATGACATTAGTTTCTCCTAAATCTTTCACATCAAATTTAGATGATAAATTATTTTTGATATTATTAATAATTTTAATTGAACTTCCAAAGATTAAAACGGCATCTACATAGAGACATAACAAAATATATTCATTTCCTTCTTGTTTTGCATAAATGCATTTATCATATTCATTAGAAATAAATCCAAATGATAAAACTACAGAATCAAATTTTTGATGTCATTGTTTAGGGGCTTGTTTTAATTCATAAAGGGATTTAATAAGTTTACATACTTTGGTTTCTTGTCCTTTAACTACAAAACCTTCTGGTTGAGTCATATAGACTTCTTCATCTAAGTCTCCATGTAATAAAGCAGTTTTAACGTCCATTTGATGAATAATTAATTTATGGATCGATGCTAAGGCTACTAGAACGCAAAGTGATGTAATCCTAGCTACGGGAGCATATGTATCCAAATAATATATCCCTTGTTTTTGTGCATAGCCTTTGGCAACAAGGCGAGCCTTATATTTTCCTATGGAACCGTCCGGATTTAATTTCTTTCTAAAGATCCATCTACAACCTATGACTTTGGCACCAAAAGGAAGATCGGTTAGAATCCAAGTATTATTTTCTAGAATATAATTAATTTTTGAATTTATAGTTTCTTTCCAAAAGGGACAATCAGATGAGGCCATAGTTGTTGGATCGATTGGCGCCCTTAGAGGGGGTGAATAAGGGAATAAAATTCTTTATAAATTTTTAGACAATTTACTAAATTGTTTAGAGAAAATTAGAACAAAATAATAATTTAACTTAAAGGAGGAAACAATTGTAATTTGCAATTCTATAAATTATGCCAAATGATAGAAATCAAGTAAACACAAAAAGAGACATGGTTATATTATAAAAAAAAAGGTGTTTACATAAATTTGATTTCAATATCGCTAGAAATCGGAGGCGTACATAGTAAAACAATTTTTCCTTTTCTATACCGATTTGTATCCCCACAAACCGGTTGGCTTTAGCCTATCCTTCCCCGGATATGGCCTCAAACCGCTCTAGTCAATCCTTCCCCGGATATGGCCTCGAGCACCCCTAGATCAAATCACCTAGACCTAGTCGCCAACACAAGGCAAATTCCTCCCTAAGTCTTACCCAGACCTAGTCGCCAACACAAGGTGAATTCTCTAAACGGTTACAAAAAGTATGGAATGAAAATAAAGATAAGAATAATAAAACTCCATATATGAGATCTTCTGAAGTCGGAGATGAAGGATCGCTATAGTATGAGCGAGGTCGAAGCGATCGTCCTTCGGATGTAGCGTGACGTAGTCCCCCTCCAGAATTCTCCTTAAGCTTTTTGTGGGAGATCCTTCTTTAGTAGCATAACAACAATGGAGTTTTGGCACAAGTATTCTCTGGAAGCTCTCTCAGATTTCTGGAAATAATGGCTTCAATAATCCTCCCCACAATCAGCAAAAACAAAATTAGGTCTTTTAAATAACCACTGGAGCTAACGCGTGGCGTTAAGGTTAACGCCAGCGTTAGAGAACATGTATGGCAGTTGCTGAGATCGTGTAAAGCGTCGGGAGCATGACAGAACCAAATTTCGTCGAACGAGACTAATTTCGTCAAACGAGCCTTCGTCGAACGCGCCTTCGTCGAATGGAAACCCATTTCGTCAACCGCAACTGTCAGGATCGTGCAAATCGCTGGGATCGTGGCAGAAACCAAGTTCATCGAACGGAATCAATTTCGTCAAGCGCAGGCAATTTTGTCGAACGGAACTCCAAGTTTGTCGAATGCAGCTTGTCGAGCGCAATTTTGTCGAGCACAGACAATTTCGTCGAACGGAACTCCAAGTTTATCGAACGCTCTAATTCGTCGACTGCAGTTCAGTTCAGATTTTGTCGAACGCGGTCTCAGCGGTTTCCTTCTCAGTGGTTGTTAACGCTGGGCATTAACAACTAACGCGAGCGTTAGCACACTTTCCATAGAGTCATCTCCAATCTGTTTTCTACCTGTGGAGTATTGCACCAATAGTTCCTGCACACTCTAAACATACGACAAGCAAGATCAAATATAATTTGGGATTTGTTATTCTCAAACAAAGGGATGTGACCACATGTCCAACAATCTCCCCCCTTTTGATAATAACAAATCCTCTTAGCAAGAAATCATTAAAGGTGATTATAGAATATGATAAATGAGATAATAGTGCAACTATAGTATTTGATAAGCATGAGAATGTGCATACTCCCCCTATCTTAATGCTCCCCCTACATAAATACAATTTATGTTTTACTCCCTCTAAATGATTGATTACATGAATTAGTCTCCCCGTATTCTTCTATATTTTTCCTATATAGATTTCTGCAATTAATCTCCCCCTTTTGGTATTTGAGGGTCCAAAACTTATTGTTAAATTATGCAAATTGGTGATAGGACCTTTCAGAACATTAGGAAGCTCTGTAGATTTTTATAATATTTTTGAAGACTTAAATCAGTAGGCTACTTCACAGTTCATTTAATTTGAAGTTTTTTTAATTTATTTATTTTAGTGAGAAAATGATTTCCTTAAATCCTGAAACTTAGTCAGTACCCTTTTCTGGTGAATACAAGAGTTTGGTAGTTTTCCCATACTTTTAGTGTTGATCTTTTTGGTGGTTCCTTCATAAAACTACGATTTTGGATAGATGATAAATAATTCAATTAGAGGACAATTTCTTACTGTAAAAATATGATATGATGTTTCTGATGTTATTTAGTCATCCTAGATTTATCATAATTTTTGGAGAGTCATATCATAAGATTTACTTACACTTCATGTTCATTTTCATACTTGGCAAATGTTTGGAGAAATTAAAATAAATATTAATTAATTAGGAAAAAATATGATTCTCTGGAATTAGTCTTATAACATCATGATAGACCTCCAGTAAATAGCTTGGGTCAGTTGGATGAATATTTGGAGTACCTCTAGTTGTGAGCTTCATATAATTAGTTTGGTCTACGTACAGTAAAACTATGAAACTTAGAAGCTGGTGGAATTGATTTTGGTGGCCCTTCGACTTTTTTAGTGACCTACAAGGTGGAAATGGTGTGCAGATGGTGCACATGGGTTGATCAGATAGTTAGAAGTCCACCCCAGGAAGTGTATGTGAGGAAAGTGTGCTTGGTGGGTTAAGAGTAAGGTTGTCCTGGGGATTGACGGAGATCGTCTTTCCCCTAGTGTGTCTTAAAGCACTTAGGTCTAACTCAAGTGAAACGGTAGAAGGGAATTCTTAAGGGTAGATACCAATAACAGTAAGTGTCTTGAGAAAGGGAACTTTGGGGTGTCATTCCATTAGAGTTCCTAGTACCGTAGCGAGCCCCTTACAGGGTAACCCTTGGGAAGTCCAAGATTAACCATAAGTCGTAGGAGTATAGAAGATGCTCAAGACTAACAAATAACACATTCACCCACACTCCATTGTCATGGGAGTTTGGTTGGTTTGGTACCCCGGGTTGTAGGCTCGGTGGTGGTTGGTGCGGATTGTTGATCCGGAGAGTTTGTGACTCAGTTTGGTTCTTGGTTGGGCAAGTTATGCCCAGGTGGTCTATGTTTGGAGTTTGTAGATAGATAGTAGAACATGTTGCATGTGCACAAGGTGGTGGGTCCTTAGTATCGATGGTCGTTGCACCGACGTTGATACTCAGGCTCGGCAAGTGTGGAATTTGCACTTAGCCATAAAAGTCAGGTGGTCCAGCCAGTAAGAGTACGCAGATGCTCCGCGGTTTTGCGTTGAGGCATATGATAGGTCTAGGTTAGGTAGTGCATATACCAACCTAGAGGTGGGCGAGGCCCAACCCACCGCTTCCGTTTGCCACTACGGGAGTATCCTGGGAGTCTTGCTAGCTCCAAAAAGGGAGAACTAAAGGTCTGTGCGCATAGAGTCGTAATGTGTGAGTTGCACTTGTGTGAACATAGCATAACTGCATACCTTCCATGTCATAGCATAAGCATTGCATTTCAACCCCTTCCCCTATCGTATAAGTCGGTTATGGGACTTCTTATACGATAGGCCTTGCTAAACGACCCCTTGGTCTATAGGTTTGTGTGGGCATTCCTATAAATCAATGGTTATTTTTCCTTTATATATGTCTTACTTACTGCACTTTATTTATTCTTTACCTACTCTTACTATGCTTTATTACCTGCTTTGTTTATGCACTTATATACCTGAGTAGTGGTAGAACTCTTCCTATAAAATATACCCTGTCATCTGCTTTTTGTTTATACCCCTTGATGTCCTCCACTTCATCCTTCCCGCTCGGTGCCTAGGAGTCACCGGGGGAGGGGTGGGGGATTGGCTTAGTCTTTTTGACTAACGGTCGGTGGACCTTGTCATTTTAGGAGACCGCGGCGATGGAGCAGCACCAGAGGCCGGTGCAGATGGATGTGGGGCAGTCTAGCACGGGAGCACCGATGACAGGATCCGTGAGTGGCTATTAGTTCTAGTTATTTTGCTTCCGCAAGTGAATTTGTAGTGAGGTTTGATGTATCGGGCAGGAGCCCTTGTTATCTCTGTTTTTATTTCAGTTATGCTTATGTGGACATCTTTTCTGATGATTTACTTTTCTATGTGATGTGGACTTGTCTTCTTTTAATTTCTTGTTCTCTGCTTCTTCGTGATCGATTTGGCCGGCAGCATCGGCGTTTTGTAGTGGCAACCTTCCCGAGCGAGGGTGTCACCGCAAAGCGGCGGTTCTGGGCCTAAGACCCGGGTGTTTAAAAAAAATGGGTCTTACACTACAACCGGGTGATTAGATGGTCTTTCTACTAATTTCCAAACATTATGTCGCTCAAATTTTTCTAACTCTTCATTCATAGCCAAAAACCAAAATTTATCATTTAAAGCGGTAGAAATGGTTTTTGGTTCAATTTCGAAAACAAAACAGATATTTGAATATGATTCATGAAGAGAAGAGCGAGTTCTTACCCCGATGGATGGTTCACCAATTATTAATTCACGTGGATGATCCTTTGTGAATTTCAAGGCACTTGGAGGTACATATTCATCTTCCTTCGCCTCCTCTTCTTCTTCTTTGGAAGATTCCTCATCACCATGCTCCAAAAATTGTAAGAGATCATCCTCGTTGCCTGCGGAAAGTTTTTCTACACAAGGAACAAACTCATCAAATTTTACATTTATTGACTCTTCAACTCTACTAGTTCTTTTATTAAAAATTCTGTAAGCTTTACTAGTTGAAGAGTACCCAAGAAAAGTTCCTTCATCACATTTTTCATCAAACTTTCCCAAGCTATCTTTTGTATTCAAAATAAAACATTTACAACCAAAAACTTTGAAATAAGATACATTAGGCTTCTTTTGAAAATAGAGTTCATATGGTGTGAGATTAAGAGATGGGTGAAGCATAATTCTATTCATAACATAACATGATGTATTTACGGCTTCGTCCTAAAAGAACTTAGGTAATTTATATTCACATAACATAATGCGTGCTAGTTCTTGAAGTGTCCTATTCTTTCTTTCTACAACACCATTTTGTTGTGGTGTGCGTAGTGGAGAGAACTCATGTTTAATGCCTAACATATCACAAAAGGATGTAAATTTTTCATTTTCAAATTCTCCTCCATGATCCGAGCGAATGCATTTAATTTTTAAATCACTTTCATTTTGAATACGAGTACATAATTTTGCAAATTCACAAAACGCATCGGATTTGGAAGAGAGAAATAATGTCCAACAATATCTTGAAAAACCATCTATTAAAACATATGTATATAATCTACCACCAAGACTTGCAGTGCTAACTGGACCAAAAAGATCCATATGAATTATTTGCAAGGGTCTTGTAGTAGAAATGAAATTTTTACTTTTGAAAGAGGATCTAAAAAATTTACCTTTTTGACATGGTGAACAAAGTGAAGGTAAAGTTCCATTTAACCTAGGCAATCCTCTAATTAAATTACTTTTGGCATGTTTTACAATGAGCTTTGTGCTAGCATGCCCTAGTCTTCTATGCCAAAGTTCTAACTCATCATTTTTAGTGATAAAACATTTTATAGATGATTTAGAAAGATCATGAAAAAAAACTATATAAACATTATGTATTCTTGGTGCAATTAGTAAAATATCTTTTGTAGTAGGATTAGATATTTTGCATAAATTAGTGGAAGATTCAAATAACACATCTAATCCTTTATCACATAATTGGCTAATAGAAATTAAATTGTGTTTTAATCCTTTCACATAAAGAACATTAGATATAGTAAAGGATTTGTTACCAAATGTACCAATTCCCATGATCCTTCCTTTTCCATTGTCACCAAACGTCACGATCCCTCCCTTCTTCTTTTCTAAGCTAAGGAACTTTGCTTTATTGCCTGTCATGTGCTTGGAGCATCCTGAATCCAAGTACCACACGTCTTCATTGTCCTTAGCCTGCCTGCATATCTAGAAAGAAGATAAGAGTAAAGATCTGGATACCCAAGTGGTACCACCCATAGAATAAGTGGAAGTCTTAGGTACCCAGATTTGTATTAAAGTATTTTGTTTTATTTTTCTGCAAGAGCTAGATGTGTGACCTAACCTATAACAGTTTGCACACGAAATAAAGGGGGTTGAGACCCTTTTCTGGAATATTTTCTTGCTGGAACAAATTGGATTTACAGAAGAAAAACCTTTTGAAAAAGAAAATTCAGGTTTCTGGTATGAGTTGCTAGCGTCGGCGTTAGTTGCTAGCACCGGCGTTAGTTACTAACGCCGGGCGGTAGTCCTCTCCTCGATATCCGAGCCCAAATTTTCCAGAACCATGGCACGGGTACCCTAAAATCATTTCCAGTGATTTTTGGCCAATTCCAAATTTTTTAATGGCCATGGTGAGATCATGAACTTGTGCTTTAAGTAAAGAATTTTCTTTCATAAGCACGGCACACTTATTTTCAAAACCTTTTATTATTATTTTTGATTTGCAAAAGAGAGGCTTCTAATTTCCTTTCTAATTTCCCCTTCTCTTTTGTAAGAGTTTTGGCATGAGAGAGGGCTTTAGAAAGTGCCTCTTCAATATCTTTTGCCAATTTAGCGGAGTGATCACACTCTTGGCAAGAAACCTTTCTCTTTTCTAAAACAATTAATTTTTTGGAAAGCTTTTGATTTTCTTTAATAAGAGATTCATTTTCACGATTCAATAAAATACTATCTTTCATATTTTTATCAAAAGCTTTGCAAGTTTCAAGGAATTCATTAAAGAGTTCATCATAAGTGGGAGGAGTTACCTCAGTGTCACTAAGAACACTGGTGTCGTCGCCGTCGTTTCCATGTCCTATGAGGCACATGTTTGCATGAACTTTCGGAAGTTCTTCACCAAAAGGCTTTCTTCATCTTCATCCTCATCCTCTTGGTACTCCTTCTTTGATTTTAGTGCCAACGCCTTCTTCTTTGGATCCTTATTGTATTCATCAAATTGGATTTTGAGTTCTACCTCATGGGTTTTGAGATTCCCAATGAGGCTCTCAACTTGGAGCGTTCTTAGATTGTGCGATTCGGAAATGGCCGTCACCTTCGGGTTGAATTTTGGTGGAAGAGAATGAAGAATCTTTCGGACCAAGTCGTCATTGGAGAAGGTCTTTCCAAGAGCTTTAGAGGCATTGACGATCTTGGTGAAGTGCGTGTACATGGCATCAACATCTTCACTTTCATCCATCCGGAATTTTTCATATTCCGACTCAAGTTGGAAAAGCTTTGAATCTTTAACCTGCGATGTACCTTCATGAGTAACTTCCAAATGATTCCAAATTTGATATGCAGTAGTACATGCAGAAATTCTATTAAATTCATTTCTATCTAACGCACAAAATAAAGCATTCATGGCCTTGGCGTTATTTTTGCATTTTAGCTTATCCCTATCATCCCATTTATCTTTTGGCTTATCTAAAGTTATCTCTCCAACTACAAATGTAGGAGGAGAGTATTCCTCTTCTACCATATTTCATACCTCAATATCTAGGGTCATAAGAAAATATCTCATCCTATTTTTCTAGTAATTATAATCTGACCCGGTAAATAGTGGAGGTCTACTAATTCCATGACCCTCGGAAAAAGTGAGATCATAAGACGCCATTATTCCTGGTTTTTAAACCGTTTGGAATAACCTTCCTCTGATGCCACTTGTTGGATCGATTGACGCCCTTAGAGCGGGTGAATAAGGGAATATAATTCTTTATAAATTTTTAGACAATTTATTAAATTGTTTAGAGAAAATTAGAACAAAATAACAATTTAACTTAAAGGAGGAGACAATTGTAATTTACAATTCTATAAATTATGCCAAATGATAGAAATCAAGTAAACACAAAAAGAGACATGATTATATTATATAAAAAAAGGTGTTTACATAAATTTGATTTCAATATCGCTCAAAATCGGAGGCGTACATAGTAAAATAATTTTTCCTTTTCTATACCAATTTGTATCCCCACAAACCGGTTGGCTTTAGCCTATCCTTCCCCGGATATGGCCTCAAGCCGCTCTAGCCAATCCTTCCCCGGATATGGCCTCGAGCACCCCCTAGATCAAATCACCTAGACCTAGTCGCCAACACAAGGCAAATTCCTCACTAAGTCCTACCCAGACCTAGTCGCCAACACAAGGCGAATTATCTAAACGGTTACAAAAAGTATGTAATGAAAATAAAGATAACAATAATAAAACTTCCTATATGAGATCTTCTGAAGTCGGAGATGAAGGATCGTTGTAGTATGAGCGAGGTCGAAGCGATCGTCCTTCGGATGTAGCGTGACGTAGTCCCCCTCCAGAATTCTCCTTAAGCTTTTTGTGGGAGATCCTTCTTTTGTAGGATAACAACAATGGAGTTTTGGCACAAGTATTCTCTGGAAGCTCACTCAGATTTTTGGAAATAATGGCTTCAATAATCCTCTCCACAATCAGCAAAAACGAAATCAGGTCTTTTAAATAACCACTAGATCTAACGCGTGGCGTTAAGGTTAACGCCAGCGGTAGAGAATGTGTATGGCAGTTGCTGAGATCGTGTATGTTGGATCTGTAGGCGCCCTTAGAGGGGGGGGTGAATAAGGGTTTTAAAAACTTTAAACTTTAATAAAAAACTTTTGATATTTTGATCAAAGTTAAATCAAAAGTAAAGAAATAATGAAATTAGAAATGAAATCAATTTTATTAAACAAGAAAAGACATGATTGACATTAATAAAATTGATTACAAAATCTGATTTCAATGACGCTAGAAATCGAAGCGAATAATATGAAAACCCTTTTTGTTTTCTATACCGACTCGTATCCCCACGAACCGGCTGGCTTTAGCCGATCTCTCCCCAGATTCGGCCTCAAGCTGCTCTAGCCAATCTACACCAGAAAGGCCTCGAGCACCCCCTAAATCTACTCCATAGACCCAGTTACCAACACGAGGCGAATTACTCCCTAAGTCCAACCTAGACCTAGTCGTCGTGTGGCGAATTCACGAACCGATTACAAAGATGAAATAAAGGACAAAATACACAATACAAATATAAAACTCCCTATGAGGTAATCTGAAGGAGACGCCGAAGAATCGCTGAAGATCGTAGAAGTCCAAGCGTGTGTTCTTCGCGTTGAGTTAGCATGTTGATCCAAGCCTCCTTTGATTCCTCCTTTTGAAATATGAGTGGGAGATGTGTTTCTCTGTAAATACGACCCTCACAAAGTTTATGAAGTGCTGGAATAGGGCTCTTGACAATCAGTAGTCAGAGAAGACAAAATCCTCCGATTTATAGAATTTGAGCTAACGCCGACGTTAAGTCCTAACGCCTGGCGTTGACCATGTATAACAATATATTAATGGCTCGGATCTTCAGAAGAGGAAGGAGATTCTGCACTTTAGGAATGTTTTATTTTAGGCAATATCAACGCTGGCGTTAAGGCTAACGCGGCGCATTGGGCAAATCATTCCTAATGTTCCTCCTGAAATCACAGCTGCTTTCTCCTTGCCAAATTCGTCGACCGGATAGCGCCCAGCGTTAAGCTTAACACCTGGCGTTGAGTTTCATCTATAATTAGTTGGCACCTCAATTCGTCGAGCAGATAATTTCGTCGAACTCAATTCATCGAACTGGCTTCATCTTTCGTCGAACAACATTTCGTCGAACGGAGTTCATCGAATGGGCTTCATCATTCGTCGAACGGAAATTCGTCAAATGGAGTTTCTATTTCATCGAACCCAGCTTCCATTCTCAGCGGCTTGATTTCGTCGATCGCAGCATCTAGTTCGTCGAACAAAAATTTTGTCGAGCACATTTCGTCGAACGCGATGGTATGCATTTCGTCGAACGCCAATTTCGTCTAGTGCTAACGCCCACCGTTAAGCTTAACGCCTGGCGTTGAGTAACTTTCAATCCTTCAACTTGTGGTTAGTGCTAGACCATTGTTGCTAAAAACACAATGGTAACAAGATCAAATACAAGTAGGATTTGTTATTCTCAAATCAAAGGGATGCGGAAAACCATGTTCCAACAATCTCCCCCTTTTGATAATAACAAATCCAATTAGAGATAAATCAGATTCATAAATAAAGCATGTGTTTTTGAAAGGATATATGAAACAAGCAATTTATAAGATAATGATAAGAATTATAGTTTCATTGAACATTGTGCCCCCCCTACAAAGATGCTCCCCCTTAGTGTATACTCTCATTAACTAGATACATGCTCCCCTTAATCTAGTGAATCCTACTCTATTAATCAATATGATTTAGCATTTTATTCTCCCCTTTGTTATTAGCAAAAGAGGGTGGAGTGAAACAAAACTAGAATAACGAAGACAAAAGTTGGGACATAACTAAGAGAGGATTAAGAGTTTTGTGTAAACATAAAGTAAGTCATGATCGAGCTAAGGGAGAGAGTAACACAGCGAAAAAATATATGATAAGCGTGAAAGAACATTAATGAAAATAATTAAAGATTATACCAAAGGAATGTAATCACTTGCTTTATAAGAGTTTTAAGCATAAGAAAAGGTAATGATTTCCAAGTAACCAATACACCCAGACAATATGTCTACACCCTAGCCCGTACTAAGTGACGGATGGGCATGAGGAGATGCAAACATGCCGTAGGTTGGGGTGTTAGTCCCATATGCAAACACTAAACTAGAATTCACCCTAGCACTCTTTCCCCCCAGTGCCTCGCAAGGCCCCACTATAACCCTCCCGGTTAAGGACAAGACATGACTTAGAGGTCAGGTAATCTAATGTCTACAACCCTACGCCCCCGCTATGGTGAGATATGAAGTCATGGATAATAATTATTGGAAACCTTTAAGCGTTTTAAATCTAATGAGAGGTACATAGCCTATGGAATTATATTTTTATTTGAATTTATTAAGCACACAACTCACATAGCTATTTTGAAGTCCATTAACAAATCAGAGTTATTTAAGACTTGATATAAGCATGAGAGCACATGATATACGGATACATGATTAGATAGAGAAATGTGGAAAAACAAAAACAAAATAAATAAGAGTAGTATTTTTGTTATAGTTTGACCATTCCAACAATATGTCTAGACTCTTCACATTTGAGCATTTTAACTTTGAAAATTTTCATAACTAATAGGCAAGCATGATTTAACATATTCAAGAAGATAATAACTACAATGTAACCAATTTGTATTTCAAGTAAGGAAAACATTGTAGAAATCATGCATTGCAATCTAGTGCGTTTACTTGAGTTTTTAGAGAATTATGTAATGTTTGCACTAAGATCCAATTCTCATGAGTGGAAGCTTTATGAAAAACAATGATGTGTGTATAAGGTGTTTTGATAAAAGTATACAAGTGAAATAATCAAGACACATGACATATGTAGTGAAATAGTAACAACAACAGTAAGATTGTAATCATATAATTACTTTCACACA
Organism: Dactylorhiza incarnata; assembly: GCA_033032865.1. NCBI lineage: Eukaryota > Viridiplantae > Streptophyta > Magnoliopsida > Asparagales > Orchidaceae > Dactylorhiza > Dactylorhiza incarnata. Next base: position 1,609,942 of record JAWHQI010000303.1, read on the forward strand.
TCACATCTAGAATAAAATTTCAAAGCACATAACATACGTACAACTACCAAGGTGCTTTGCCCACACAATGCTCATTAAGACTTATCAGGGAGCAAAGTAGTGCTTGGGGGATCACATAAGCAAGTTTATTGATTTTTATTTTTAGTGATCCGGTGTACAAATAGAAGTGATAGAAAGAAATATGTTTGCACAAGACACTTTACAATTCTTTCCAAGGTGCTCAACCTCACAATGCTCATTAAGACTTATCAGGAGGGTGAGTAGTGCTTGGTGGAGTTATCTTTGGCTTTTTATTTTGGATTTTTATTAAGGGCCAAAAGGTCTCCGAATTCACTTGTTGTTGCAAACAATAATATTATTGAAATAACACTTCTATATCGTGCATGAAATTTATTTTTGAAAGACGGTGTAGGTAATTTAGACATACAACTTAATATGTTAAAACTATTACACTACACAATCATGCAAGACTAGGATTATGAGCACATGTAGATTACCAAAATAGTGAGTGTATAATTCATTGATTAAAATAAAGCATTGCTCATACTTAGAGGCATGCTAGGCAATCATACACAATTATCTATAGACTATTTCATTGCACATAATCAGATTAAGGTCAAGGTATGACAAAAATAATGTTTAGAAAATTTGAAATTAAAATTGGACATTGAAGAGAATCTTAATGTGTATGCCTAATCAATTTTGATCATTTGAAACAAAATGACTAAGATATATGCTCTTGTGAAGGCATATAGTCAAACCATAATTTTGTAAGGAAAAAAAACAACAAAAACATATTTTTGATCATTTTAAATAATTTGTTTTTTTTTGTATTTTGAAATAAAAACAACCAAATTAATAATAACGTAATTTGAAATCAGACACAATACAATAAGGAAAATCATTAGAAAAATACCAGAAAAATACTAGTGAATGCAGAATTTTCATCTAGAGAAAAAGGCTAACGCCTGGCGTTAAGTAGTTAACGTTGAAACAGTACTCGATTTTTGAGGTTTTTGAAAAGAATTTTCTTTGGCATAGATAGTATGTACATAGACCTTCTTAGGGTAGAAATTTCAGAGAAAGTTGATATGTTTTGAAGGCTAAATTAAGCATATTTTGATGGTTTTTAAATATTTTTATATTTTATATTATATAATATTTTTTATTTTTCTTTTCATGAAACAGTAAATAAGGTGTAGTTATAATGGTACATAGATAGATGACCAGCAGAGAAACATGTAATTATATAAGAAAAGAGGATAACGTCGGCGTTGACGTCAACGCTAGCGTTGAGTTCGATTTATATAAAAAGCCCTAAATCCGAGTTCTTCTCTTTTCTCATCATTTCAGGTCGTGTCTTCTCCAGGTTTCGCCGCCAGCACTCTCAGATCTAGGTAAAATTGATGTTTTTCTTCTCATATTTTTTGATTAAATCATTTCTCTACCCCCAAATTGAAATCCTTTGAAGTATTGAAGTGTATTATTATGGTATGCGATAGATTTTAGGATTTTGAGATCTAGAGTTTGCAAGTTTTTGAGTTGGGAATGAGGTTTTGATATTCTTCTTAAAGATGAGTCTTTGCTTTTACCCTTTTTAGTTAGTTTGATTTTTATTGATGATCTTTCATTTATCCTTTTGTTGTTCACCAATTTTTTTAGTTACAAGTAGTACAGATGGTTGGCATTGTGTACTGGCGGTGATAGAATGTTCCAGAGCATGCGCATGGCGTTAATTCTAACGCCTGGCATTAAAAAAATGTGTTGATTGTTGTTGTGTTGAAAGTTCATGCAGGTTATGGCTTCTTCCAGTATGCATGGTGTCCGTGCTCGAAAGTCATCGTCTCGTCCTCCACATGAGTCTTATCAATCATTTGTGGGGATTGAAAAGGCGACTGTTGGTGTAGGCATGGTGTTGCACATAGATCTTCCACGTCATGCACATATTCAGAATCTCCTAGCAGCATCAGGAGTGTTGTCAGTGATTTTCGGCGATTGCTTTTCTACGGACATTGTTCGGGAGTTTTATAATAATTTGTATGATCCATCAGAAACGGAGCTTCTTGGAGGAGTGAGTTCTATGATCCAGTCTCAAGTTATTCAAGTCACACATGATGATCTTCGAAATGAGTTTGGGTTAATAGAGAATGATTATCGTTTAGACGTGGTAGAAAAGTATAGAGCTGAGCAGGATTGGACACCAGTAAATCTCTTATTGCACGAGAAAGAGACAAAAGATCAGATTACGGATGTTTCTTCACTTAGGGAGGAAGCATTTATAATTCAGGATATTTTACGACATACAATTATGTTGAAGTATGGAGACACAAAGAAGATTACTGCACAATTGAGCATAGTGACATATCATATAATGCAGGAAGTACTTTTTGATGTGGCTGATCTTATCCTTTCTCAGATTCATTATACTTATAAGTTGAAGGATCCAAGACGGTCTCGACTCAACACTCTTCCCCTAGGAGGACTTATGCAACGGGTGGTGATGGAAAAGCATGAGTATATAATTCGAACTAATTATATTAATGATCTTGTCCCTGAGCTTTATTCTACTTCAACCCTTCGAGTCCCTCAACCATGAGATATACCATCATCTTCAAGGCCACCCATACGATAAGGTGTTTCACTCCGAGAGACGAATCGGGAGCATCAAGAGTCGTTTGAAGAATTCAAAGAGAATGCGACACGAAGAATGTCACGGATCGAGAAAATGATGTGATACATGATCAGGGCCTTAAAGTTAAAACCGACACCGGCAGAAGAAAGGGATTGGGAGGTTCCCGTGGAGGATCCGCCACGTCGCTCGACTCGCGGTACTCGAAGGTCAAGGGAACGAGGCAGTTCAACTACTGGAGAATCAAACTCACTTAGTGAAAGTAGACAATTTTAAGGTGGTTTTTTCAGTTCTGTAATAACATTGCTTAGTATTTGGACAATACTGTCTAACGCCAGGCATTACTGCTTGCACCCAGCGTTAGCCGTTATCATGCTTTTCCTTTTATTTTTGTTTTTATCTATTCTGTGAACTGTTTCTGCGGTGTGTTCTAAAATTTATCTTATGAAAAACAATTTATAAACTATGGCTTTTATGTAAGATTAATTTCTCATTATATTTGGTTTTAAAGCACATAACTATTATGAATTTTAACTTCCAATTTTTTAGATTTTGTTTAAGCATGATAGAAGCAAACAAATGACGCAAATATATTAAGTAGCCTAGCAAAACTTGTGCATTTTATAAATTTAGCCTATTTCCCCTAAAATACCTTTTAAATCCATTTTGACAATTATTTCATTTAGTCTTAAAAATATCATACACTGGATTTAGAAGGATAAAAATAAAAAGGATAAGTAGATCACTTGAAAAATGATATGATTTTTATTCAATTTGATTTATTTATGGATTTTGGTTTAATATGTGAAAGTCATATCACAAGTTATATAAAGTGATCATATCATGATGGCTCAAAGAAATAAAAGCAAAAGAACAAAAAGGAAATTAAGCAAATCATGAAGTAGAGAATTGATATTTTATTTTTAGTTGATTTCTACTTCATGCAAATAGTTGAATACTAATGAATGAGAGATTTAGGTATCCAAAGAGGGCCGGGTGTGGCGGTTCCTTTGGGTACCCAAATATATCGTGTTTGCTTTTGGGGAGATATGATTGAATGGGCTCTTTTGATTTGAGTTTGTGTTTCATCTTTAGCTTTAGGTCTCCATTCAAATCTTGGTTTAACATTATTTTTAGTTTTCAAATTTCCATGATGATTTTGCAAAACATTATTTTTAGTTTTCAAATTTCCATAATCATTTACTTGAATATTTGGATCAAAAAGGTTTTTGAATTTATAAGTTGAAGGAAATTTGTTTGCATTTAATTTTAGGTTGGGAGAAACATGCTATTGTAAATTATGGTGATTTTGTTTTTTATTTACAAATCCTTTATGTTCATTACTCCTATTTTTAAACTTGGGTAAGATGTTCATATTGATATTCAACTTGTTTTTAGATATAGTTTGATATTGTGAATTTGTATTTACCATTTTCATAAGCAAGTTGATTTTTTATTTTAATTCATCATTCTTCAATTTCAAATTATGTCTAGCTTTATTATAAGCGATTGTGCTATTTTTAAAAGTGGAAACAATTGAATCAATATGGTTTTGATAGTTATTTCTATATTCATCAAATGTTTAATCCATCTCTTTAATTTCAGTTTTATAGTCCTTACACTTAGCACAATCATTTTTCAAGGATGAATTTTCTAGACATAATCTTTCATTTTGTTCTTTTCTAAAAAGAAGTTCCTTTTCAAGTTCCTTGTGTTTTTCTTTTAATTCATTATATTCTACACAAGGTGTAGTGTTATCAACTAAGGAACCATGGGTAGAACTAGATAAATTTGAATTTGATTGTTCATTAATTTTTGCTTTTAAATTTTTATTTTCTAAGCGCAAATGTTTATTGGCATCTTTTAATTTCTTAATTTTGCGCTTTGTAGTTTGAAGCAATTGTAATGAAGAGATAGAAGTACAAAAAATGAGATTTGATTTCCTTACGTTGCTTTCGGGAGTGGCACGATTTGAACACATAGTTTCTTTGACATCTTTATGGCACTCCTCTTCCGAAGATAGTATTTCTTCTTCTCTTTCATTTGATGTGCACTTCATGGATCCGTCATTAGAGGAGCTTTCTTGAAAATTTGTGCAAGCTTGTATGTTCTCCAATTCTTGTGGTTATTCCATACCTGTAAGAGGAAAATCTTACATTTCTTCAAGAAATTTCCATACTTTGTATGCACTAGAAAAACAATATATTAATTTGAAGATATCTTGAGATAAAGCACAATAAATATAATTCATAGCTTTTGCATTTAGGTGACGCTCTTATTTATTTGATTCGTCCGCTGGTCTTGTTATTGCTATATCCCATGCGTTGATATCTAATATTTTAATAAACCTCTCCATTAACAATTTTTATCCTTTATAATTTCTTCCTTCGAATAAAGGTGGTGCAAGAGTTTTTTCTTCTTCATAAAAATTTCCCTCATTAATAGAAGCGAGATCATGAGACGCCACTATTCCTGGTTGTTAAGCTGGTTTGGAATAACCTCGCTTTGATACCACTTGTTGGATCTGTAGGCGCCCTTAGAGGGGAGGGGGGTGAATAAGGGTTTTAAAAACTTTAAACTTTAATAAAAAACTTTTGATATTTTGATCAAAGTTAAATCAAAAGTAAAGAGATAATGAAATTAGAAATGAAATCAATTTTATTAAACAAGAAAAGACATGATTGACATTTATAAAATTGATTATAAAATCTGATTTCAATGACTCTAGAAATCGAAGCGAATAATATGAAAACCCTTTTTGTTTTCTATCCCCACGAACCGGTTGGCTTTAGCCGATCTCTCCCCAGATTCGGCCTCAAGCCGCTCTAGTCAATCTATCACCAGAAAGGCCTCGAGCACCCCCTAGATCTACTCCCTAGACCCAGTCGCCAACACGAGGCGAATTACTCCCTAAGTCCAACCTAGACCTAGTCGACGTGTGGTGAATTCACGAACCGATTACAAAGATTAAATAAAGGACAAAATACACAATACAAATATAAAACTCCCTATGAGGTAATCTGAAGGGGACGCCGAAGAATCGCTAAAGATCGTAGAAGTCCAAGCGTGCGTTCTTCGCGTTAAGTTAGCGTGTTGATCCAAGCCTCCTTTGATTCCTCCTTTTGAAATATGAGTGGGAGATGTGTTTCTCTGAAAATACGACCCTCACAAAGTTTCTGAAGTGCTGGAATAGGGCTCTTGACAATCAGTAGTCGGAGAAGACAAAATCCTCCGATTTATAGAATTTGAGCTAACGCCGGCGTTAAGTCCTAACGTCTGGCGTTGACCATGTATTGCAATATATTAATGGCTCGGATCTTTGAAAGAGGAAGGAGATTCTGCACTTTAGGAATGTTTTATTTTAGGCAATATCAACGCTTGCGTTAAGGCTAATGCGGCGCGTTGGGCAAATCATTCCTAATGTTCCTCCTGAAATCACAGCTGCTTTCTCCTTGCCAAATTCGTCGACCGGATAGCGCCCAGCGTTAAGCTTAACGCCTGGCGTTGAGTTTCATCTGTAAATAGCTGGCACCCCTATTCATCGAGCAGATAATTTCGTCGAACTCAATTTGTCGAACTGGCTTCATCTTTCGTCGAACGACATTTCGTCGAACGGAGTTCGTCGAACGGGCTTCATCATTCGTCGAACGGAAATTCGTCGAACGCAAGATCGTCGAATGCAAGATCGTCGAACGCAGTTTCTATTTCGTCGAACCCAGCTTCCGTTCTCAGTGGCTTGATTTCGTCGATCGCAGCATCTAGTTCATCGAACGAAAATTTGTCGAGTACATTTCGTCGAACGCCGTGGTATGCATTTCATCGAACGTCGATTTCGTCTAGCGCTAAGCCTCAGCGTTAAGCTTAACGCCTGACGTTGAGTAACTTTCAATCCTTCAGCTTATGGTTAGTGTTAGACCATTGTTGCAGCTACCTAGGGTCAAAACTGTCCATACCTACATGCTAAAAACACAATGGTAACAAGATCAAATACAAGTAAGATTTGTTATTCTCAAATCAAAGGGATGCGGAAAACCATGTTCCAACAGTGTAAAGCGTCGGGAGCGTGACAGAACCAAATTTCGTCGAACGAGACTAATTTCGTCGAACGAGCCTTCGTCGAACGGAAACCCATTTTGTCAACCGCAACCGTCAGGATCGTGCAAACCGCCGGGATCGTGGCAGAAAACAAGTTCGTCGAACGGAATCAATTTCGTCGAGCGCAGGCAATTTCGTCGAACGGAACTCCAAGTTCGTCGAACGCTCCAATTCGTCGAGCGCAGTACAGTTCGTATTTCGTCGAACGCGGTCTCAGTGGTTTCCTTCTCAGCGGTTGTTAACGCTGAGCGTTAACAACTAACGCGAGCGTTAGCACACTTTCTAGAGAGTCATCTCCAATCTGTTTTCTACCTGTGGAATATTGCACCTATAATTCATGCACACTCTAAACATAGGACAAGCAAGATCAAATACAATTTGGGATTTGTTATTCTCAAACAAAGGGATGTGACACACATGTCCAACAATAGCTTCCTCATATGAATTATGATCTCCTTCAACTAGATAGGTGAAGTAGTCCTCTCCAAGGTTCTCTCGGTTCTAACTCTTTTGCTTCTTCTAGGTTCATCAATTTCTAATGGATCTATATCAGAAGAAGGTTGAATTGAACTAGAAGATGTTGAGATGATTTGTCTAATTTATATGGGAATTTATCTTCAAAATAAATGGCATTTCTAGCTTCTATAATAGTGTTATTTGATATTTCATTAATTACAGAATTTATAATAAGAAACCTATTAGCACTACTATCAGAAGCACAACCTATAAAAATGGAGTCTAGTGTTTTAAGACCTATTTTCTTTCTTTTAGGTTCAGGGATTGCTACCTTAGTCAAACACCCTCACACTCGAAGAATTTGGAGATTAGGTTTTCTTAATTTAAATAATTCAAAAGGAGTTTTATCATCATGTTTTGAAGGAATTCTTTTTAGGATAAAAGAGGAGGTGAGCAACGCTTCACCCCAAAGATTTTCTGGAGCACCGGACTCGGCTAACATGACATTGACCATATTCCTCAAAGTCCGATTTTTGCGTTCAGCTACACCATTCGATTGAGGAGAATATGGAGCAGTCACTTGATGAATAATCCCATGTTCTTGGCAAAACTGGGTTAGTTCATTCGAAGTGTATTCTCCACCTCGGTCAGATCTAAGAATTTTAATTGAAGATCCTAATTGATTCTCTACTTCCGCTTTGAAAATCTTAAAATATGAAAATACTTCATCTTTAGTTTTTAATAAATAAATGTAACAATATTTAGTGAAATCATCAATAAAAGTTACAAAATATTTATTTCCACCTCTGGTAGGTTGGCGGTTCGAGTCACACACATCTGAGTGAATTAACTCTAAAGGTTTTGAAGTTCTTTCAACTGATTTAAAAGGTTTTCTAGAAAACTTAGATTGCACACATATTTCACATTTTGCACTTGGTGCAATATTAAATTTAGGAATTAAATTTAAAGACATCATTCTTTTCATACAATCTGAATTCACATGTCCTAGTCTAGCATGCCAAAAATCAGAAGTTAAACTTAAAACAATGGAAGATAAAATCTGATTTACTTCTAAATTAGCAACATTCAATTTGAATAAACCATCACAAATTTATCTTTTTCCAATAAAAACATCATTAAATATTATTACAACTTTATTTGATTCTAAAACAATCTTATAACCCTGCTTAACTAGCAAGGATCCGCTCACTAGATTTTTCCTAACTCTCGGCACATAAAGCATATCATGCAAGGCTACTGTCTTCCTGGATGTCAACCTAAGATCCACTCACCCGCGTCCAAGTATTTGTGCCGGAGAAGCATCTACTAAGATCACGCTTCCTCCACTGATGTCCTGAAAGGTGGCAAAGCAAGAACGATCAAAACAAGTATGAACATTTGCTCTGGAATCAAGCTACAAATCTGATGAACAAGTGAGAAGATGACTAGGAGAATAATCTAACCTAAAGATGGGTTAATCTAGTGCTTGGATAATGTTGGCCTGAGGCTTGGCGCCATGAGACTTGCCAATCACGGGTTTTATCTTCTTGTATAAGCAATTAGTAGACAGATGATTTGTGCGGCCGCAGATGAAGCACCATTTCTCTTTACCTGGGTTTTGGTTTGAAGGACCTGGCTTTGGATGATTAGGTTTCTGATGGCGGGAACCTGGACAGAAAGGTTTTCTTATGGATTTTTCCCTTACATTTGAAGTGATGGTGAGAGGATTGATTGTCATGAGATTCAGTGAGATTCACTTTAGGAGCATGGCCTTTGGGGGTCTTGGAACTTTTGGATTTATGTTCCTCCTCTTTGCGGATAGCATTTTGGATTTGAACATAAGTAAGATTGGATTGGTCATAACTTAGTATAGTACTAAAGCCGGACCAAGAATCAAGAAGAGAATCAATAAGACATGCTACCAAATAATTTTTGGAAAGAATTGAGCCATCGACTCGGATCTTGGACAACATCTCATCAAGTTGATGGAGTTGAGGATTAATAGGCTTGGAGGCGTCAATCTTGAATTTGTGGAGGTTTGAAACGTTATAACGTTCTATACCCGCATTATCAAGGTTATAGCGTGCTTCAAGAGCATACCACAAATCCTTAGCCGTACAATATTGAAGAAAGACATCGTAAAGGATGTCAGACAATGCACTAAGGATTCTGTTGCGACAATGATATTCTATATCTACCGGATCTCTATAGGGAACACGTCTAACATAAGTTCTAGTAGTATTTGCACTAGAAGATAAAGACGAAAGAAGAGAAGAGACCACTGCAGTTGCAACGCTGGGGTTTTCGGTTTCTACAGCAGGAGCGTCGAAAATGGCAGATAGAAGACCTAAAGTATTCAACTAATATTCTACTTGTGCTTGCCAACGACAAAAACCATTCCCGTTAATTTTTTCAGGTTTAATCCCGGCAGAATCTTCAGATCTAGAAGTCATTACAAATTTCTGAAATTTAAAATACATACAATAAATAACAGTGCATGTAAATAAGAAACAGAGATAATCATTTTGATAAGTTGATTTTATTTATCTTGTTATTCTTGGACTTCCCAAGGTATACCCAATGAAGGGCTCTCACTGGTACTAGGCGGTTTTGTGGGATGATAGCCCAACACTGCACTTTCGCAAGAGATTATGTGATGTGATCTACAACTTCTTTAGATTGATGGAATAATTATTCTTATATTCCTAATTTGCATATAATTTTCGAAATTTTAAAATACGTATAAAATAATTGCAGATTTTAAAAACCCAGAGTTTGAAATAGAGGGTGAGAAATGAAAAATGAATCAGAACACAATATATATATTTATATAGGTTCAGAATCGAGTCGGGTAAGGCGTGTGATCACTGCCCTAAAGAAGTTGCACCACCCTCCGACAGAGCTTTTGACCGATGCTCACTCCTCCAAGGTACAACACCCGGCTAGATCCCAAAACTTTGATGTGCGCGAACACCGAAGAAGCACAGAGCACCCGAACACCCACTTGATGAAGCAAATGTAAAGAAAAAAACCAGAATGACGAAGAATGGTCGCAAGAACGAGAGAGAGAGAGAGAGAGAGAGAGAAAGAGAGAGAGAGAGAGAGAGAGAGAGAGACGATTTTCTGAAAGCATAAAGGCGTAATAAAATGATTCAGAAGAAATCTCCTATATAGGAGTCTTGTAAAAAGAACACGTAATTAATTTTTAACCGTTGTAATTGGTAAGAGATAATCGTGCAGAAAATGTGGAAGATTTCCAACGTAAAAGAGTAATAGTGAGAAAAACACGTAAAAGAAACAGTTAGAAATTACGCGTAATAGTTGCGAAGAGAAAACGCAAAACGATAGAGGTTGAGTCAAATTCAATTCGACGTTGCGTCGAAATCATATCAACGCTACGTCGAGTTATTATCGACGCAGGTCAAGATGACGGAGAACTTGTCGATGCAAGCGTCGAGATCTTATCGACGCAAGGTGGTTGGTTCGAGTTCTTATCGATGCAACTTCAGTCGACGCAAGTCGGGTGCGTCGAGTTATATTCGACGCAACTCCAACTTCAGGCGAGCTAGTCGACGTTACTTCGAGTTCTACTCGACGTAACTTTGACTCCTTATTCGACGCAACTCCGAATAAAAGTAGTAAAACTATTTAGTACAAAAAGTATAATTCAATTCAATTATTCCCCAAATCCGGATTCGGTCCAGTGCGGTGCGTGCGCTCGCGCGCGTGTGTGGTTCATAGTTCCTCCTTATGTTCCTTTGAAAAAAATAAGAAAGTGTGAAGACATTTATATACTTGCTAACAAGTATGTAAAATGGCAAGGTGAGACTAATGGGTTCATCCTTTTCTTCATGAAAGGTTCCCTCCAAATATTTGGATTTCCTCTATTTGGTTTTGGAGTTTTCATCAATTATAAGAAGCCAAACACCAAACATCATACAAGGCTCCAATAAAACATTATAAATTAAATAATATTTTAATTACAAAATTTCTAACATGCTAGTCTTCTCTTTCACTATGATTGCTCTAGCCAAGCTCTCCACTTGACTTGGCTGCTACTTCATGAGAACACAAGCCTAGCCTTGAGTTCCCCTGAATATTTAATTTCCTTTGACCAATCAAAGTTGAAAGAGAAATGTTTCCATCTCATCATCTTCGCTTCAACTGTCGCATCCTCCTCTGTTTTCTGCCATTTCCGTCTCTTACTCTGTTTTTAAACATATGAGAGTTTGTCTGCAATCTCCAACAAAAATTACATGGATGAGGAGATCGCGGCCTATAGTCATAGAAATTCCACGCAGCGTCGAAGCGAGAGAAGATCGTGGTATATTATACCGAAGAGAAGTATCAGAAAGGCAGAGAGAAGTATGGTTTGTTGGTAGCTATTTCTTAGAATTGAAAAAAATGCTAAAAAGAGGGGAACGGGGTTTTGTATGGTTTGCTAATAGTCATTTATGATTTAGTAGTAACAACACCCTAATTTTATCGCGAGAATGTGCATTCAGTTTTCTTTTCATGCCAGATGAAAAATATTACCTGAGGTCGGTCTTCCATAGTGCTCGTTTATGACTGCACGATTAATCACCCCAAATAGTGAAATTATTTTTCTGATCATCCCGGGGCAAATGTGTTCCGGGCCCACGGGCTCAAATATGTACTGTGTGAATCATCGCCACAATATCCTAAAAGAGAAATACTCAGGTGCGTTCTCTCACCTAGTTCTAGGTGAGGGATAAATACAGTCGTATGATTACAGATTCTACGACAGATCTGCTATCTAAGAATACTGACAGTATTTTTAATTCAGAAATACGACAATATTTCGATCTATCATGGAGAACCAACAGCTTAGATGTGCTCCTCTCACCGTGATCTTAGGCGAGAGAAATCTACCTAAAATTTTTTTCTATCCTAAAAACACTTCTCAGCCCCGTGCGAATTAGGTTTAGAGGATAGGATTCCGAGAGAAGGGGGAGGGGATGCAGATGATAAATCTGAAGGCTCCTGTCGGGGGTTTCAATCCGCTGGTACGCTTCTTTTGCAAAATGTCTCCCATGGCAACTCTGTCCATGTAAATTGAAAAAAGTTTCTTAGGAAGGTTTCTCGACAAGCAGACGCAGACAGTGAGTACCCAACAAGCGAGCTAAGGTGAGCTTCGATGGCCCGTGGAGAGTTTGACAGTCGCATCATTGCACCCAGAGTTCACGCTTGCGAACCCTAGATGCACATGAGGGTTCGCGAGAGACCGATCTACTTGGGCATTAGTGATTGCGCGAACCTAGGATGAATGGTGATACAATTTCATGCGTTAGTAATGGCTGAGCTAATTAAGCCGCGGGAGATGGAGCATGATCATGCCAGTTGAGAGATTAAGCATGAACGGAGATGGGAATGTCATCAGGTGTTGGGGTTGGGAGCGGGTGTGTGCGGTAAATTTTGAGGTTTTGAAGTAGACACCTATAAATTTATTACAGTGGATGATCCCTTAGGAATTCTCGACATGATTCACCTTGTTAAATCTTCAATGAGCATTTCAATTCACTCTACTATTTCCCTGAGCTAGGATATTTACATTCCAAACATGATATCTGTCTTCTATCTTCATCATAAACCTTATATAGACACATAGGGTATTGGGTTTTTCCTCTTTCTTCATACATTTCTCTGCTCAACTAAGATGTTCCAACCATGGAAAGAGTAGAAGGAAAGCGGCTGAAGGCTTTTCATTTTGTTGATGCAAATTAGTAGTCTCAATTAAGGGTGTGTTTGGGGCACCAATGAGGAGCCTAGTTGTTACGGCTCATCCAAAGGTCTCAGAGTTTTCTGCGCCATCCAACGACATAGCTAGTGACAGCTCAAAAGCCATATCAATGGACAGAGATCACCCGGGGCTAACCAACGATGATCCAACCAACAACACTGACTCAGATCACGAGGCCACAACTCATCATCAACCGACGGAATCCCAGCCATTAAAGAAAGCACCAGCATAATCCCTGCCATCGCTGCCCTCACCAGCAAATTAGGCTTTTTATATTTATAAAGTAATATTGTATCGGGTACTGTTCTGCATGAACGTTAATTACACTCATGCATGTAACGGTCTGTTGACCTGGGGCTATATATAAAGCCTTTGTATCTCCTTTTGATTTTAAGTAAGAAGTATTTCAAATTACAGTTCTTCTCTGCCTACCCACCTTCGTCTCCTTCCCCCTCTCCGGCTGCCCCCTGGCCCTCCTCTACAGGTTTACCCAGCGGGATCGCTACATCTTTGGTGCTCTCGTTGAGAGAACTCAGCGACCTCGCTGGAATCACCATGGGAGAAGGACTAAGATCCATTGCCGAACTCAAAGCCGCCCTACAGGCGGAACAGGCGAATCGTGTAAGTCAAATGGAGGAAATACACCAAAAGATGATGACAGAGCTCAACCAACAAACATAGCAGATGCGACAGTATTTCAACACCGAGTTACAGACCAAGGAGAATCTGCTAGCACGCCAGATCCTGGAAACCAAGGAGAACTCAGCCGACCAAATCACAGACCAGATCACGTCACTACGACGGGACATGATGCGGCAATTTGAGAATCTAATCAAACAAGGAGCTCCAACCGATCAAAGACCAATCATCATAGAAGAAGCACTGAGCAATCAGTCACGACCACCGGATAACATTCCGACCCAATCAACCCATGGAATCCTGGGAGCAGGCCCGCCGCTGACCAAAAACCAGGTAGTCTCTAACCGCCCTGGTAATATAGAAATAACTTGCCCACGTTTTTCGGAAGGGCACCCCACTGATTGGTTATATGAACTCAAACAATACTTCGACTATAATGAGATTAGGACGCAAGACTACTTATTAATCACAGCCTTCCATTTAGACAAACCCGCCTCCAAATGGTACCAAGCCACCCTGAGGGACCACCCCGCATTAAACTTTCAAATGTTTGTTGATGCAATCCACAAATGGTTCGGGCCATCACCTTATGTGAAACCAGCTGGATTGCTAACCAAACTGCACCAAACGACAACCGTACTGGCGTATAAAAGGGAATTCGAGGAATTAATGACTCAAGTACCCGGGCTAACGCCCGACTTCATCGTTGATATGTTTGTTTCAGGACTGAAGGAGAGCATTAGAGGGCCGGTCATGTTGGCCAGACCCCTGGAAGTTCACGACGCATTTGCTATCGCTAGAATGTATGAAGATCAACAAAATCTGAACTACAAAATCCCCCCCCCCCCCCCCCCCCCCCCCCCCCCCCCTACAACAATGCAAACCCATACTTAGGAACGAAAACTAATCATCCCCACGTTAATAACAATAAGACAAAATTACCATCGATTAAACGTCTTTCCCCCGCCGAACTCCAAGCTTAAAGGGAAAAGGGGTTATGCTATAATTGCGACGAGCGCTACCACGATAACCGTAAGTGTAAGGGTAGAGGGCTCTCCTCTATTTAGGAGGAACGGAAGAATCAGATGAGGAGATAGAAGAACCACTCGATATAGGGGGAGAGGAGGAGACCCCACCACACCCATATGCCTCCATGCTCTAACTGGAGCCATTCCGGATCACGGACTGAGAATGACGGAATACATCAATGGCCAACCCTTGGAAATATTCATCGACGGAGGAAGCACCCACAACTTTATATCCCTTAGGATGGCAGAATACATGAGGCTTCCCATTCTCAAAATAACTGAATTCCCCGTATTTATGGGAAATAGGTCAACCGAAACATGTAAAGGCAAGTGCAAGGACACACAGCTGCTCATCCAATCCAACCACTATAAAGCTCACTTATATTTCCTCGACATCGAAGGCACAGACCTCATACTCGGCCAACGATGGCTAAAAACGCTTGGGCCGGTAACCACCGACTATGAAAAGCTCACCTTGACCTATTCAGGATCTAGAGGACAAGTGACCTTAACGGGACACCAAAAAGGGACCCATGTGGGACAGGCTTCATCATCGCAGCTTCGTCGAATGGTAGCCCTTAAACCATCGGCAATGTGCCTTCTAATTAGCAAACACGTCGCAAACACCAAGGTCTTAACCATGACAGACCTAAAATGCAATCTAACCCCACCCTTTTATAAAATGCTTAAAGCTTTCACACCCTTATCTGAGGAACCAGCCACGTTACCACCCCCAAGAAAGATTGATCATCAGATCACTCTCCTCCCGAATTCGGTAACCCCCAATTTAAGTCCCTTCCGGTACCCCTATCACCAGAAGAACGAGATCGAAAAAATGGTGGAGGATATGCTCCACAACGGCCAAATCCGACCCTCTACATCGGCCTTCAGCTCGCCAGTCATACTAGTAATAAAAAAGACGAGACCTGGCGGTTCTGTGTAGATTACCGAGCCCTCAACAAAATAACGATTAAGGACAAATTCCCTATCCCCACCATCGACGAGCTCCTGGACGAACTAAACACCGCACGATTTTTTTCTAAAGTCGATCTTCGATCCGGGTACCATCAAATACGGGTGGCCGAGGGGGATATCAGTAAAACAGCCTTCAGGACCCACCAAGGGCATTACGAATTCGTCGTCATGCCCTTCGGGCTAACTAACGCCCCCTCAACTTTCCAATCACTAATGAACTCAATCTTCCGACCCTACTTACGCAAGTTCATTGTGATTTTTTTCGACGATATTCTCATCTTTAGCTCAACCGAAACAAACCCCCTTGAGCACCTTAGAAAAACCTTGGAGATTTTGGAAAAAAATAACCTGTTTATTAAGTTATCAAAGTGTTATTTCGCCTCCCCCGAAATAGAATTCCTGGGGCACACTATTAAGGCTGGTCAGGTACTGCCAACACAATCCAACATTGAGAGTATCGAGAATTTTCCCGAGCCTAAAAATCAAAGAGACATGAGAGCATTTTTAGGTCTTACTGGATATTACCGAAAATTTATACAAGACTATGCAAAGATCGCTTTTCCCCTCACGGAACTGCTGAAACGCCAGGCATTTTCCTGGAATATTAAAGCACAGGAAGCCTTCACGCAATTAAAAACTAAACTCATTACCTACCCCATATTAACGCTTCCAAACTTTCAAGAACCATTCACTATAGAAACCGATGCCTCTGGGACCGGCGTAGGAGCCATCTTAAAACAAGCCAACCAAACCATTGCGTATTTCAGTAAGAAATTATCCCTCGCCATGCAAAAGAAGTCCACATACAGTCGAGAAATGTTTGCCGTTACGGCCGCCGTCAGCAAATGGTGTCAGTACTTACTTGGTCATCAGTTTACCATTCTGACCGACCACCAAAGCCTGCACCATTTGCTGACCCAGCAAATACAAACTCCCGAACAACAAACATTCCTCTCCAAACTCTTAAGGTACGATTTCGTCATCAAATACAAAGCAGGACGAAAAAACCAAGCAGCTGATGCTTTATCTCGACTGCCAACAAACTCATCAGACCAAAGTTTAGGAAGCCTCAACATGATCTCCATCCCCCATTCCCCCTTGCTGGAAGGATTGGAGAATGACTATGAACAAGATGAATTAGCACAAAAAATAAAAAAAGAGCCACAATCCTACCCTAACCGGCAACAAAAGGGAAATTACATCATGCATCACAACAGAATTTACATTCCAGATAACTCCAACATCAAAGAAAAAATACTCGACGAGGCTCCCTCAAGCTTGTTAGGGGGACATTTAGGAATCCGGGGTACCACGCATCGAATACAACTCCAGTTTTTTTGGCATAAAATGAAACAAGACATTACCAAATTCATCAATCAATGTGATATATGTCAAAAGGCCAAAGCCACAAACCATCTCCCTTATGGCCTGTTGCAGCCTCTCCCAACCCCTAGCAGACTTTGGGCAGACATCACAATGGATTTCATTACCCACTTATCCAACTCTAACGGCTATACCATCATACTAGTGATAGTCGATAGGCTCTCCAAAGCCGCACACTTTGGGCCCCTAAAACGCCCCATTTCTGGACCAAGTGTAGTCAGGGAATTTTTGGGTTGTGTTGGTAAACTACATGGCTTACCCGAATCAATTATCTCTGATCGTGACGCCATCTTTTTAAGCAATTTCTGGGTAGAATTGTTTAGGCTACAAGGGACACATCTCAAATATAGTTCATCCTATCACCCACAAATCGATGGACTAACAGAGAGAATCAATCGATGCCTCGAACAATACCTTCACATTTTCTCTCATGATCACCCAAAAAAATGGTCAGAATTTTTAAATTATGCAGAATTTCATTATAACACATCATATAATTCGTCGACCAACATGACCCCATTTGAGGCAATGTTTGGTGGAAACCCCCCCCACCCCCCCCCCCCCCCCCCCCCCCCCCCCCCCCCCGCGGTTTACTCCCCTGCTGCAGGTACCACCAGTAATGAAGCCGTGGAGGACACACTGCAAACCCGAGATGCCTTACTACACTGCCTTAAACAAAATTTGACCAAGGCTCAGCACCGGATGAAGACTCAGGCAGATAAGAAGAGAAAAGAACTCAAATTGGAGCAAGGCGATTGGGCCCTGCTCAAACTCCACCCTTACAGGCAACTCACCATGACACAACCAAGAGGGAGGAAATTAGGCCTAAAATACTATGGACCTTTTCAAGTTACGGAAGTCATCGGCGCAGCTGCGTACCGCCTCCTCCTTCCTCCCGAATCCAGGATACATCCCGTCTTTCACGCATCCATGCTCAAGCCCTATGTCGGCGACCCAAAGATACAGATCATCAACTTACCTAATCTAACATGGAGAAACAACCCCCTTCACCCACCTCTGGCAGTCGTCAGCACGAGAAACATCATTCGACAGGGGGCAAATATCGGCCAAGCACTGGTTCAGTGGGAGGGCTTGCCCCCCACCGACAGTACCTGGGAAGACACAACAACACTGGACGAATTTTTACAGACACAGGCAGCACGGAAAAACGGACACCAGGCCACGACACCAACATGGTCCAGAAAACAAAAGAGAAACCCCCGAAGACAACTACAACTATCAATCCCGACAACAGAGCAATGGGGAAGAAGGCAGAAACGATCGGACCGCCCAAAATCAAGAAAAGAAATACCAACAGGAGGCCACCTACCATGTAATCCCCATTCCTCAGCACGAACAACGAGCGGCAACGACTCTCCCGGCCCCTCGTGTCATAGGAGCACGACCGCCTACTCTGAAGTTCCTACCAAGGCCCGCCAGGACACAGCGTCGACACCTCCATCCTACCCACCACCGACGTCGGCAAGCACCATACCTATGCCACCAAACCTTACCACAGATCCAGAAAATGAAAATAATGACGCCGAGGACAGCGTCTCGCAGGAGAAGGGTAATGTTACGACTCATCCAAAGGTCTTAGAGTTTTCTTCGCCATCCAACGACACACCTAGTGACAGCTCAAAAGCCATAGCAACGGCCAGAGATCACCCGGGGCTAACCAACAAAGATCTAACCAACAACACTGACTCAGATCACGAGGCCACAACTCATCATCAACCGACGGAATCCCAGCCATTAAAGAAAGCACCAGCATAATCCCTGCCATCGCCGCCTCACCAGCAAATTAGGCTTTTTATATTTATAAAGTAATATTGTATCGGGTACTGTTCTGCATGAACGTTAATTACACTCCTGCATGTAACGGTATGTTGACCTGGGGCTATATATAAAGCCTTTGTATCTCCTTTTGATTTTAAGTAAGAAGTATTTCAAATTACAGTTCTTCTCTGCCTACCCACCTTCGTCTCCTTCCCCCTCTCCGGCCGCCTCCGGCCCTCCTCTACAGGTTTACCCAGCGGGATCGCTACACTAGTGAACCCAATTCAATATACTGAAGCTTCATTATTTCTCTTATCGACAATCTTCTCTGTTAAAAAAATACATATTAGTATCCGTGGGATCTCCTCCTCACAAATTCTGATTACTATGACACTTTCCCTTTGATTTATTTAGGCCTATTTCATACTCTCTTTATGAATAGAATATGACATTCTATCTTTTTTCTTTCTTATTCTCTTGTCTATATATTGGCTTTGTTCTTGTTTATAATATAACAGAGAATCAATTCAATATGCAAAAAATATTCTCGCGCAAATTTTGATTCTCTACTAGATCCAACTGTTGGCTCCTCAATTTGTCTCCTAACGTATGCTCCTTTTGGCGTGCTTTTTCCTTGTGATCTACAAGCACCCTATTCTTTTGCCGGCTTCTCTCCCCATTACCTTTCACCAAAAGTCACTATAGAAAGGTCATCTTCACATTGTAGTCCTTTTTCTTAGCTCCTAAACATTCATCTTATCTTAATGCTCCAATGGGGAAGGGCCCATTGATGACAAAATTACTGTTACGTTCGTCTTCAGAGCGTGCACCCATGACCAACTACAACATTACCTCCACATTCTCTGGATGCTCTTGTGTGGAAGGGCAGCGCCGCGTTGATATTGAAATTGTCATGATACCCTTGAACTTCCTCTTTCTTCGGATGCTTCGACATGAAGGGAGTCTCCCACTCATCTCTCAAACTCAAATTGATTATACCTCCTTGAGTTTGCAAATGAGTTTCTATCTTTTCTTTATTGTTATTTTTACTTATATATATACACTATATTAAAAATAAAAATTGTGTGATCATCGTCCTAAAATAAGACATAATTTGAATCTGAGCTATTCAATTTTAGTTTCTCCGATCTAAAAAAATGAGTAGCTTTTTTGGCTAGCATACAAAATACATATTTTTTTATAAATACCAGCGACTATGTATAAGGTTACTCTATGCACAGTGTGCGGCGACAATTGTACTTGATCGGCACTCGACTGATGATCGATTACTATTTCCACCACACACTCTATGTTGTTAAAGGCTCGCATCAGGCGCGCTTAAGGCTCAAGACTCACCAGGCTCAGAGGTGTGCGCCTTCGTGCGCCTTATTTGCGCCTTTGACACATAAAAGGCGCGCCTGAGTGAGATTTCTGTTCTAAATTTTTTTTCAAAAATAAAGAAAGAAATAATATAAGAACTCAATAATTTTTTATTGATTTAGTGTTTGTGAAAGGTAATTGTGCGTTTGGACTTAGATATAATGCACGTGACCACATTGATTTTATTTTTAAGAAATATAAATGATAGTAATGAATGACTAATTAGTAGAATAGATGAAGAATCTGATCGAGAAGATGAAATGATGTTTGATGCTGATTATTTAAAATGGATGTGACTGCGTCTTGCCTTCATTAGGAGTGCGTCTGCGCCTTGATCCTAGGCTCCACGACCCCTTTGCGCCTTGGTGCGTCTTGAACCTTTAATAACTAAGCACACACTGCACACAAGACGACCCCGTGCACTGCTACTAGTGCGCGCGCAAACACGCTGTTGTGCACGAGATTCCCCCGTGCCCCAGCACCACAATACACCCACTGTTTGTCGTCTCCATGATAACTTTTGTCTTGCCAAATCTTTGTCTCGCCAAATGCAAAAATTAATAGAAATTGAGGGGATGAGGACACATTTTTAAAATAAAATAAAAAACACAAATTAAAGCCATTGTAAAAAATATAAAAATTATAATAAAGAAGGGGTAATATTAAGAAGATGAATGTTTCACAAAAGAGTTTTCTCTTTATATATGTATGTATATATATAGACACGCACATATATCTTTCTTTTCTTATTTGTAATATAAGAGAGAATCAGTTCAATATGTCAAACAATATTGTTGTATTCTCGTCTTTTTCACATTTCATGCAACATTCATCCATCGTATCAATTTTGTAGATAATTGGTGAGAGTAAAAAAGTTGACTTCCCCGGACTACTATCGCTGCAGAGAAAAGCTCTAGCAGTTTTTATGAAAAATGAGGCTCATGGAACAATTAAGAGGTAATTTTCTTTTGACATGCACTCATATGAAGGTGAAAACGGTGGAGTTAATTTGACTACAAGGACTATACATGGATCTCTCTTTGCATAGTTTGCTCTTTTCATGGAAATCATTGAGGATCTTGCCGGTTTTCTTTTTCTCGGATTCGGAACTGTATTTGTTTAGCCTGGATAAAGTCATTTAACATTTTATTTTATTCCCATCATAATTAGTTACTTTATCTCTGAAGGGGAGCCTTGGCGCACCGGTTGAGGTGTTGCCGTGTGACTTTGAGGTCGCGGGTTTGAGTCCTGGAAGCAGCCTCTTGCAAAAATGCAGGGTAAGGTTTGTCTATATTTCACCCTTGTGGTGGGACCCTTCCCCGGACCCTCGCTGCGCGGGGACGCTTTGTGGACCGGACTGCCCTTTTTTATAATTAGTTACTTTATCCCAACATACTATCTTGTTGTTATGCCGGAGCCGCTCAACAATGCTATTTTATGAAATTGGTTGTTAAGGGAGCCAAAATTGTCGGAAAATATTTAGGTACGCGTAACGTTCCTATAGGATGGTGCGCGGATTGCATTTGTAGGCCAAAATACAGTGATTTTTAAAAAATAAATTACAGAATATTAATTTACCTATTTTTATGATCATTTTAAGATCTCATATGTATATGTTACAGTCTGAAAATACACGTGTTAAAAAGTGATTTTTTTTAATACAGTTACAGTTGTAAATTACATATGATTTTACGACTGTAAATATAACTATGAATACAGTTACAGTCGCAATTTCAACTAAAAATACTGTCCCGTACCATCCCGTAGGAACGTTACACGTACAGAAAATTCTCTCAAAATTGTCTGGTTTAATTTTTAGGTCTGCCTTCGGGATGGATGGGACAAAATGCCAATTACTCTTCTTGCTTTCTCTAAAATTATCTTATTTAGCCTTTTATATTAAACTAGTGGAGATTTAAGTGCAGACCCAGACACAAAATTTTCACTCCATTCTGTACAGTTTCTTCAGGTACACAATTCTTTGTTCTTCCAGTCTTTGAATTAGAACTTTCTTAAATGTCTGCAATAAAGTATGTAGGACTGTAAAGTAGGGGGACAAAATGTCAATCTTTCTACGAAGAAGTTCAAAGATTTCGTAGTTTCTTCTTCTGTTGGCACCGACGAAGAGGTCAAGGTATATGCTTCTCTTTACTTTTCATCTATATTTTATAGTAAGGGAACATACATATTTTAAGGGTACACCATCAAACTCATCACAATCGTCCAACAGCTTTTACATCATTATTATTATTATTGTAATCTATTTTTAAACTAAGGATTTTGAACAAAAAATTATAATTTCTAGGAGTATATACTTGCTGGTAGATTCAAGAGACTGAAGGTTGCCTGATATTGGAGAAAGATGTGATTTCTCAGTTACCTTTTATTCTACTTGTCGATATTTATCATGAAATGTAGGTAAGAGTTGATGTATCTGGTGCAAGGACACAAGAAATCTTCGACAATGTATTCGCCAAGCTTGTTGAAGCTGCACAGCCAATACCTGGTTTTAGGAGAGTTAAAGGAGGTGCATTTTTACATAGAAAATTGCCACTTCTTTATTATGCTTCTTTGTATCTTTCTTTAGTATAGAATATTACTTATTCTTGAGAATTTGTGCCATATCGGGAAACTCATGTAGTCTTGTACACTTAATAATAATTCTCCACCTATAACAAATTTGTTCTAATTTGGATGTTTAGATTGTAATATGGTATAACAGTACAATGACTCGACCCATCACCCAATTAAAAAAAGATATGCTTACGTGTTAAGGGCCAATAACTCTATAAGGGGTGTGTTGAGAGTTTAGTCCCACATAAGAAAAGTTGTATAGCCTTGCACACTGTGTAGATTCTAGGTCCCTTTCACCTATAGTCAATTGGTTTTAGACTGGATCCTCAGATTCTAACACTTGTAATGTGATTTTTTTCTTCAAATATGGTAGTATTTTTCTCCTTAATGCAGCGAAACAAAGTATCCCAGAATATAGAACTCCACTATGATGCAATTACACTTAAGTTACATGCAGAAAGCAGATGGAGTCATTCAAATACCATCGCGTTTTACGAGCTAATCGAGAGAGCAAATTGTGTATTATAGTTTTTATTTCTTATTCTGCATTCTGTATATTTCTTAGGTGAACATATTATAGCTTACAATGGATTTTGAGGACAACATAGAATACTTCTTACTATCTGCAATTCCAGTTTTGAAGCGAACATGTTATATTGTCCCAATTTTTAAGTGCAATTTAAAAAAATTCCTCTCTACTGAAATCGTAGCATCCATTGGAGCATATTGTGAACTTCAGATTTGCTTGAATTTCTTTCTGTTTACTTGAGTAGGGCATCTGTAGTGTGTTGAGATACTGACTTTGTTACTTTTGGTTCTGCATGGTGGACAATATGAACGCTGCAGGGAAAACACCCGATGTAAGTTATCTAACAATATTTTCTTTTTCCATATATTGCTTAGTAGGAGCGTGGTCTTCTTCAGTGTATTCTTCCTTTTGTAGTAGATGCTGAACTTGCTGCTCAATGGACAGTCGTATTTCCTCCACACGCTTCCCTGGTCGAGTTGATATGCATATGTATATCACTATGTTGTGGTGATTCCCCTAAACACCCACAGGCAACAATTCCGTAGAACAAAATATTACTATTGAGAATATTCTCCCAAATCGGGGAGTCGTGCAGCCTTGTGCCTTTAATATTGATTTTGGGTCCCTGTACCTACAACTAACTACTTTTTGAGAATATAGTTTTGCGCTCGTATTGGTATATAGTTTTGTGCCCGTATTGGTATATAAGCGTTCACGTATTTGAAGTCAAAGATTCTATACTGTTGGATATTAGGGGTGTGTTGAGAATATAGTCTCGCATCAGGAAACTCGCTAAGATAGGCCCATATGCCCTTATAGATCATATCCCCTGTCATCTGCAACTAATTAGTCTTAGGTTTAACACATAGCTTGTAACAATTATATATCCCCTACCTGCATTCTCTTCCTAAGTGCTTTATGACAAATAATATGACTATAATCCTATATATAAGAGATTAGCACTATATGAAATATGAACTTCAGCTTTCTTAATACTGACCTTTGTTGTACTCTAATTCTTCTTGTTGCTCTGCTCTCTATTCATTTCATTACAGATTCCTAAAGATGTTCTCCTGCATATCATTGGACCATCTAAAGTAAACAAAGAGACAATCTTGTCTATCATCAACACCACTGTTGCTGAGTTTGTTGAAAAGGTGATTCACTGATGCTAATCACATTTTCTAAGTTCACCATTGAGTTGAAGAACATTAGAACCCTAATAGCACTTCTGCTCCACACCTTTTTACGTGCTCATCGCTCTTCGCTCTTCAATAGTTGTCGTTTTGGTATATTTCCTATTAGAACCTAAGAATCCACCTAAAACTAATTTGTGCTAGGTTACACAAGATAGTATATGCATATCCAACTCGCCCGAGACATCAGGGACGAGAGAGAGAGATACGGAGGTCAAGCCTGCTCTGATATCACATATGAACTCAAACACCCAACCGAATACCAATTGGTGCTAGGTGGAGAAGCCCAAGTAGACCCCACGTCAAGTCTATTTCGACCGAGTTAGGCGTGTCTCATAAATCAAAATTTGATAGATTTAGAATTTCAATAAATATTAAATTGTTAATATATCAAATGATTGTATGTATATATATATTTAAATATTGAAACTCGATATATAAATATTCCTGATATATCTCCGACATATTAAAACTGACATGAAAAACTCAAACCGATGTGTCCCCGACATCCGACATTTGCAACCTTGCTTTCGAGTTTCTATGTTTATGCTAACGGTTGGCCCAATAACATATTAAGTATGCAAGTAAACATGAGATTCTCAAAGCGCGACTAAATATCCGAAATTTTATTTCCCCTAATATAAGTGTATCGCTTAATTTCGTCGTCCGCTGGTGGTGCAGGAAGGTCTAGATGTCTCGAGAGATCTCCGAGTGGAGCAGAGCTACGACGACATTGAAGCGACATTCAGTCCTGGAAACGAATTCAGCTTTGAGGCGATCGTTCATCGTAAGCGAACCAGCAAAAGTTGACAGCGAAGATCTCAAAGAAATGTATGTACACTCCAATTTTGAGACAACACATGGTCCAGAATCTGTGCTTTATGTAGTAATAACAGTGGCATTCTCCCTTTGTGTTGCAAAACATTCTGAGCTCTTTGTGATAAGAATTTTTATGTATGATGATAGGTTCAATTTGTTCAGAATCCATCTACATAGTTTCTAAAAAGATATTTATATGCATGATGTGCTCCACAAATATATTTAGTGTTATTGCTTCACTCCCCAATTTCTATGAAGTCCATTCTCTTAGATGGAATTGGAACCAGGAATTTAGATACAATTTGTGCAAGAATCGGAGTGTTATAATTCTGTCGTTCGGCGAATTGAGTATGATGTAATGTAATTGATAAATTTTGTTGTTCGGCTGCAGGAGAGAATTCAATATAAAAACTATAATTTAAAAAAATACTAAAAAAGGAGCATTCCAAAGTATTAACTATTGGCTAATTAGATGAGATTATTTACACATAATTAGATGGAATTGAAACCGCTTGATTTCTTCTCCTCCACTTAAACCCAAAATCCAATATATCAAATCTCCAATTGTTAATAATTTATATATTTAGCTAAATTATAATTATCAAATTTAGGTAAAATTATGATATACTATTTTGTATAAAAATATTTATGTAATGCTGAATTAGGGGAGTTATTCTAAGAAATATAATACAATTTGAATACATTTTTATATTAATATGTATATCACAATGGTTCTTTCTAGTAATACTTTAGTGGGAATGTGAGATGCATTGTGTGCTAAGGCTCAAAGCTCTTATTTAACAATAGCAGTCCCACAAGGGCCTCACCCGTGCCCGCTTTCTTTTGGGAGCATCGGCTTTGACTGTGCCAGACAATAGTTCAACCGCTCGGAGTCCCTTCAGGCCCAGTACTCAGACTGCACTTGATCTCCTATCATGCTCTGGTGGACTGTAAACGGTGGGAGCCTCTCGTGTACGGGCAAAATCTGTGCACTATGAGAGCATACGGGCACAGACGAAGCCTGTGCAGAAATGTTCATTTTGTAAATATATTGGTTTTTTCTTCCTATATTTGTTTCATTTGTTTAATTATTTAAAAGAGGAATATGTTGTATAAATAATTCTAAAATTAATAATAATAATAATAATGAACTAAAATGATGATTTTAAATTAAATTTTTGTATAAAGATTTTAGTTTTAATTTTTAACGGTGATTGATATACGCACACCCAAATTGCCTATTCGCAGACCATGTTTTAAGTTTTAAAAATAGAAATCAAAACCATATCTCTTCATGATTGCAACCCCACCTCCCCCCCCCCCCCCCCCCCACCTTTCTTTTTCCCGATACCAGCGTCTATTCCCCTATTCCGGCCAGTTCGTCGTTGCTTTGACTGCCCCCTCGCCTGAGCACACAACCTCGCCAGAGGGGCTTCGCCGGCTCTCCATTCCGCAGCCAACACCGGAGGTATCTCGCCGGAGGGACTTCCACGAATGTTATTGATGCCCTATGTCTTTTTTCCATCTCGATTTCTTGTTTTCTCTATTTTTTTCTCTTTTTCTCTTTCTTTTTCTCTCTTTTTTCTTTTTCTCTCTTTTTCTCTTTTTCTTATTTTCTTTTTTAGAATTTATCTTCCCAACAAGGCATGAATGTGTAGTTGAAATTTAGAAATCTAAATGCGAATTAAATTTTTTTTTTTGAGCTATGAAAACACTTGGTGTACAAATAGTGATTTAAAGATTGCGTATATCAAAGGGTTACAAATAGCAAAATTGGGTGACTTTTTAAATCCGAATTACAGGACGAAGAGATGCTACTATTCACTAGTATGAATAGATAGTTGAAACTAACTTCGATCGTCCCCACCTCTTCTTATTTCCGCCACTCATCGGCGTCGTTGTGCAGTGTGCTTCGCCGTCCACCGGAGTCGACCCTTTCGACTTCGCCTTAGACGCAGCCCCGCTCCGCGAGCACATCGCAGCCTGCAACCCTCGCCTCTCCTGAAGTTAATTGGTGTAAGCCTCCCCCCCCCCCCCCAACACTGAACCCAGGTCGGGGGAGAAGGGATCTTACTGCCCAAGGTGGCCACTTAGCGCTTCCAGGGTGGCAACACCCCACCCTCTCAAGCACTGAGTGGTCGCCTTGTCAGGCAAAAGAATCAACACATCACATCAGAAGCACAATGCAGAGGAAATCATAAGGAAAAAAACTATCAAGACACACTTATATACATAAGCAAGAAGAGTCGTGGCCAACTGTTTACATGGACGGCCCTGCAGGCTAAGGATGTCTACAACAACTTTTACACTCCTTATTTAGTCCTATACCCTAGGACTCACATCACGAAAAACAGGGGGTGAGGCCGGTGTATCTGAACAGGCAATCTCGAGAGCCGGTATGCCATCATGTGGTGCGGGGGCTTCGTGCTGTCTCATCTCCTGTGAATGGTTATAATAACAACTGTTAGTCACAGTGCTAAGTGGAAAACACATCTCCTCCCCGGATCCGTATCCTGGGGACGAGTTTTAAGCACCCAAAAATAGATAGCTGAAGCAAGAAGAGTTAGCAACATGTATATAACCAGGCATCTTAGTAACACTAACAGTTATTTAAAGGAGGAGCCCAACTAATAACCATAAGGATACAAATAATCCTAATTTGCACACACACCGCGGGCGTTCAAAACCCGCTCACAAAACCCTGTGTCGACACAGTTTGGACCACTTTCCTTCTAGCAGGGTAGCGAACCCCGGGGCCTCACCGATATGGCCGTCGGTGAGAGTGGCCAGTCCTGCCACTTTTGAGTGTAGTCGTACTGTATCACCCAAGCCCTCTCGTACAACTCAGTGTACTACGTGGATGTGAGCGGCATCTGGCGATTCTGAGAGTTAGGCTGACCAGTGGAGGCAAATCAACGGGTACAAAGTGGTGATTACCCGCGGTGCACATCTCCCTGTCGTCATGAGTCGTCAGCTTTCCCGCACCGGTACGAACGGTCTGCGGGCGTGATTGACCTGCCACTTTCACAGCAAGCATTTTACAAACAGTTTAAAGAGAAGGAACATATACAGCAGGTTTGTTGCGGCTTTCCTGATCAACTCGATCAGATTACCCAACTTCTGGCCGGGAGGTGCAACGGGTGTGAGACACATTATTTGTGGATAACCCTGGAGGAGATACTCGACTCACGGTTATCCCCAACTAAGGCCTCTCAAAACAGGAAAAACCTCTTGCTAGAGTAGAACCTGGGTTAGCACTGTAGGGAGTATACTTTGCAATAATTGGGTGCGGTAAATATGGTGCAAAGTAAGCTGCAGAGTTGCGGTGCTGAATAAAGTACTTGAAAGGAAGGCCGAAAGCAAAGTGCCGAAATAACCGGACCAGTACTAGACTGGATTATCGAAAAGATTAAATAGAAGCAGTAACTATCTGACTAGTACGAGACTGGAGTATCGAAAAGATTAAATAAAAGCAGTAACTATCTGACCATTACGAAACTAGAGTATCGAAAAGATTAAATAAAAGCAGCAACTATCTGACCAGTATGAGACTGGAGTATCGCAAGGACGAAATAAAATAGTAAATAGCTGATCAGTACGAGACTGGAGTATCAAAAAGATTAAATAAAAGCAGTAACTATCCGACCAATATAAGACTGGAGTATTAAAATGATTAAATAAAAACAGTAACTATCCTACCAGTACGAGACTGGAGTATCGGAATGATTAAATAAAAGCAGTAACTATCTGACCAGTACGAGACTGGAGTGTCGAAAAGTTACAATAAAACAATAAACATGTTAGTAGTCCATCACTCCAAAATCAGGAGGTTTCGGTTCTATCTTCGTTCTTAGGAGGAAAGTTCTGTTCTATCCCTGTTCATAGGGGTTTCTTCCCAGTTTTGCCTTTCTTAGTTATAGTCCGACTACGGATGTAAATTGCGCTTTTTAACATCGTTTTATTAGGTGTTTCTCAGCTTATCTAAACAGACGAATTCCCATGTCTGGGAATTATCCTAAACACAGCTCAATATTTCACAAAAACTCCACCCTGCTTCGAGCTTGAGTTCACACATTTATTCATCGGGTTGTTGTTTATTCGTAATATCGTCCTACGCTTTTGACGCGATCGCGTGTTACGATTCCTTCTCCCAAATTCTTTTGATAAATTCCATATTATAAATCTCGATTGTTTTCTTGAAAATTTGGTGAGTCCACCTTTTATCTTCAAATGTCCCCGTAATTTGATAGTATTCTCAAAATAGTATATTAAGGGCTCACAAATTATTCCAATATTTTAGCCCTTTTGGGGGGTTTATTTTGTAAAAAAAAAAAATCTTAGTTAGGCTCTTAAAATTATCAAATCAGTTGATAAAAATCTCAAACTTTGTCTCCAAGAGGTCCTAAAAATGAGCCTATAATTTTTCAAGAATATTCCAAGGCTGTTAGGGTATTTAATTCCTTCAATTAAATCTTGCAAAAGCCCTTAAAATAGCAAAACATCCCCTAAAATTTCCAAAAAATTACTGGAGTTAGTCCTCTTAGAAAGGAACATTTTTCATGTTCAAAGTTTTTTTCCCTAGGAGCTTAGGTTTGCCTCAGAAAAATTAGGAAGAGAAATCAGGTTTGGGGTGCGGATATGAATTTCTGGGAGAGAGGGAGGAGTTGGACGACGCGCTTGTCCTTTGGTACCCACAGTGGATCTGGAGTCGATCTGCTGTGGGGGGCGCATAAATTCATGCTGGGGGAAATTCATGCTTGTCGTCATAATGTTGGGGCAAAGCAAACGCTGAGACTTGGCGAGTTCGTCGAACGCAGAATGTTGTTCGTCGAACTCAGAAGGAAGTTCGTCGAACGCTGGGACTTGGCGAATTAGTCGACCGCTGATAGCTGGCGTGTTCGTCGAACGCAGAAGGAAGATCGTCGAACTCAGAAGGAAGATCATCGAACTCAGAAGGAAGATCATCGAACTCAGAAGGAAGATCGTCGACCGCTGAGACTTGGCGTGTTCGTCGAACGCAGAGACGGGACAGAAGAATGAAGCACGTCGAACGCAGAATGCTGTTCGTCGAACGAAGATTTCCGTTCGTCGAACGTAGAGAAGAATGAAGACAAAAGGAAGAAATGTCGTCAAGAAGACGCGGTATCGTCGACATCACCAAAGAGGCATTGTCGTCGAGAAGATGAAGAAGTCTTGTCGCTGAAAAGGCTAAGTATGACTGATGGCGCTGAACATCATCGTAAAGAAGGCATGTCGTCAAGAAGACTGAAGAATGACAGCTGAAGACAAGCAGTTGCTGAAGTATGTTCTGTTGACATGTTATCACTCATGTCGTCGAGAGAACAACGTGATAACAAAGACAGTCTACAAGAAAGAAGATCGCGACGACACAGTCAGAGATAACATATCGTCGTATATGTAGAAGTGCCAGAATGTCTCGTATCGTCGAGATACCAGCATCAGAGGCAGAATCGAGAAGAATTGAAAGTTTAGCAAGTTCAAAGCATCGACAAAGTCCTGTCGTCGAGATATCATCCATGTCGTAGTAACAATGGAAATATCGCCGAGACAGATTCAAATGTTGCGAATGCGCGGTCAACATTTAATGTCGTCGCCTGATTGTCTAATCAGTGCGTGCTCTTAAGGAATGGGGGTCTGACACTTAAGGAACTTTCTCAGAAGACCGTTGGGGGCCTCGCAGTCTTATAAAAGAGAAAAGAGGATGCCCTAAGGAAGCAGATCTTGGTGAGAAAAGAAAAAGAGAAAAAGAATCTCGCCGTCGCTGCGGAGAAGAAGGAGAAAAAGTAAAGAACAAGCATCAAGTGTTCTCTGAAGAATCAGTCATCTCCATCGACTGAAATGAAGTCGTTCATCATCAGGCTAAAAGAAGATTGAAGAAGAACTGCGCGTTCAAGATCTAAATCAGAAACATCTTCTTCAATCATAAGAAGCCGATCTCCATCAGGCTAAAGTTGCCGATCTTCATCCGGCAGAAGAAGCAGTCTTTTATAACTGTAATTTCTTGTAAGTCTTGCGGGCCTATTTATCTAGCTTGAGGGCTGGAGAGCTGTGAGGCTTGAGGGCTAGGGCAGTGAACTTGCGGGTCCGACACCGTCTAGCTTGAGGGCTGGAGAGTTGTGAGGCTTGAGGGCCAGGGCAGTGGACTTGCGGGTCCGATCTTGTCGAGCTTGAGGGCTCGGGCGCAGTAGGGGCTTGCGGGCCTAGGCTGTAGGCACAGGACTTGCGGGTCTGTGTTGTGTAGGGCTTGAGGGCCTGAGTGTCGAGCTTACGGGCTCAGGTGCAGTAGGGGCTTGCAGTCCTAGGCTGTAGGACTTGCGGGTCCGTGGTGTAAGGCTTGAGGGCCTGAAGTTTTTGGAGGAGTTTGCCGAGCCTAGCACACTGCTAGGTAGGCGCAGAGGGAAAGAGGACTACTCAAGACACCCGGTCTTGAGGAACCTCTATACATCTTTGTGTGTTTTTCTGTGTTGTGCTTTCTACTATATAGATCTATTAACCAGAGATCAAGAACACCAAAAAGGGGATAATATAATTTGAAAAACCTATTCACCCCCCCCCCCCCCCCCCCCCCCCCCCCCCCCCCCCCCCCTCTAGGTGATAAGTTGACACCAAATAAACAACAAGTGGTATCAAAGCGAGGTTGTTCAAAGAAAAGCTTAATAGCTTGAACAGATCTGCCATTGGGTGTCCAAGTATCACAGCTATGGAGTCAAGAATAGCTATTTGTTCTCGGGAGAACTGTGCCCTTTGGAAAGTTAGAGCAAGAATTTACATGGAGGCAATGGATCCCATAATGTTTTTAATTACTCAAGAAGGACCCTCCATGACTATAATAAAAATGAGATCCTCCTGGCCAGCTTGGACAAAGAAGCCAAAGATATTCTTGTTGGTGCAGTTGACAACTCAACATTTCAGAAACTGGCCCACTGCATAACATCAAAAGAGATGTGGGACTCTCTAACAATCCTTATGGATGGATCAGAAGAAGAAAGAAGCAAAGCAGCTAAGAAGAAAGTCAGAACATTGAGTGACAGTGACTCAAGCTGTTCAGACTCAGAAGAGAAGACTCAGTTTGGATTGACTGTCCTATCTGAGTCAGAGGGAGAAGTCCAGGATGGAGTCTCACCTGAACAGGTATACATAAAAGCTCATCTATCTACCTCAGACTCAGAATCGGAGACGAGCTCATCTGATAATGATGACTGGTCCAAGTCATACAATGATCTCTTAGAAGATGTTAAGATGCTCAAGATGCTGTGCAAGGAGCAGGATGCAAAGATCTCCTCTCTTCAAGCAAGAAATCTTGATCTCTCAGAGAAAGCAGAAAGGCTAACTCTAGAGAATGCTGAGTTTTGTCAACTCAAAAAGGACTTCAAGGCAAGCTCAAAACCTTGACTTGATAGACAAATTTGGGAAAACTCTGAAGGCATTGATTGAGAGCAAGGAGCTGCATGTGCTGCTCACAAACCAGAGAAGTAGTTCTTCTGAAGAAGGACAAATTTCAGCCCAAAGTTCTGAAATCTAAGAATGACAACACCAGAAGAATGACGACTAGAGAATGAGGAAGCTCAGAAGCTTTCTCTCGACTACATCGAAGAACTCCGAGACCTGGCCTCGGCTAGGCAGGAGAAGATTAAGCCTGAATGGCAAGACACTTCAACAAGCACGTCTGCCTCAAGCATTTCCAAGCAGGTGATATCGTCCTGAAGAAAGTAGACGAAGTGGGAAGATCAACGGTCGTTGGAAAGCTCAACCCAAATTGGGAGGGGCCTTTCATCATCCATGAACCGCTTAACAGGAGGATATCGCTTGCAGAATCATGAAGGGGAGCTACTAGGGAACACCTGGAGCGGCGATGACCTGAAAAGGTTTTACCCCTGAGCAGGAGTGTGTACGTCCCTCTTCTGTAAATTTATTGTTTATAAATAAATTTCTCACCTCCCTGAAGCACGGGATAGCAAGTGGTTTATTCATTTGTCTCAACAAAAAGTTTTCAAAAGGAAAGGGGGCAGGTAAAGTCGATCTCCACGGCAGGTTGGGAAACGGGCCTCCGACTTGATTCTCATAAAACCCAGAACAGATGATGGGATAGTTCCTCGGTAGTGCATTCTCTTAAGACCAAGCCTCTGCACCGACGGTCGAGATCAGCCCCCCTTGCACGTTGGCCGTAGACACCCTCCGACTGCATTTCTCGTCCGACTGGAGAGATTATCAGGAAGAAGTCTGGACGCCGACCTCCCAATTCGACGAAGGGATGATCGACTTAACCTATCAAGGAACCCTTAAATAAAGGTGTCGTATACCCTCGAGAGGCTAAAGTGGTTATTTTATTTGTCTCGACAAAAAGTTTTTAAAAGGAAAAGGGGCAGGTAAAGTCGATCACCACGACAGGTTTGGAAACGGGCCTCCAACTTGATTCTCATAAAACCCAGAACGGATGATGGGACAGTGCCTCAGTAGTGCGTTCTCTTAAGACCAAGCCTTTGCATTGATGGTCGAGATCATCTCCCCCTTGCACGCTGGCCATAGATACCCTCCGACCGCATTTCTCATTCGACTGGAGAGATTATCAAGAAAAAGTCTGGACGCCGACCTCCCAATTCGACGAAGGGATGATCGACTTAACCTACCAGGGCACCCTTGAATAAAGGCATCATGTACCCTCGAGAGTTGAAAGCCCGTAGCAAAGCGTTTTGTTTCCGATTATTTTGCCCAATCATGAGTTGGAGTGCTTAATCCCCTCTGATTGTTGAGTAGCAGGGAAAAGATCTTCTCTCAGCATCAGCATCTAAGTAGGATGGAGACCTCGGGATGGTGTGTCCCCTTGGACCTTCCCGACTGTCATTCCCTACTTGTCGATCCGCTCAACATCAGCATCCAAGTAGGATGGAGACCTCGGGATGGTGTGTCCCCTTGGGCCTCCCCGACTGTCATTCCCTACTTGTCGATCTGCTCAGCATCAACATTCTAGTAAGATGGAGACCTCGGGATGGTTTGTCCCCTTGAACCTCCCCGACTGTCATTCCCTACTTGTCGATCCGCTCAGCATCAACATCCAAGTAGGATGGAGACCTCGGGATGGTGTGTCCCCTTGGACCTCCCCGACTGTCATTCCCTACTTGTCGATCCGCTCAGCATCAACATCCAAGTAGGATGGAGACCTCGGGATGGTGTGTGTAACATCCCAAAATTCATGGTCTGACCGATTGAACCCATAGGGGACCTAACTGGTTCAATCGACCCCTTTTGGTGAGTCTATTCATGACCAATGTGATCTTCTTGGTCTTGTGAACCAATTTCAATTGGTTTTTCTCCAATTTTCGAGTTATAATGACTCAAACAGGCTTTTTGAGCAAATGAGTTCGGAATAGACTCCCGTCATTGATGTTACACTCGTAAGACCAGTACCGATCCAACGACGTTCGTTTCGTCGCATTTCGATGCGTATATATGAAGTCGACCACAACAGTCGCCTCGAGCTACGCGACGCATCAAATATGACTATTGTGCAAATGACCTCATAATCGGCCTTAGTTTGTTTTGTTAGACTCGTAAATCCGATACGAGTCCAATGAAGTCGACTGCACTCAATTCCGATGAGTATCGAAGAATCTGTCGTGTCGACGCGAAATTAAGTAACGAAATTATCTAAACGATGAAACCGAGCAAACGGTCTCAGTATTCACCCCAGTCAGTTTTGTTAGACTCGTGAAGCCTATACGAGTTCAACAAAACTGTCCGCGCTCGATTCTGATGAGAATCAGCGAAATTATAATGTGGTCTGCGGATAACATATTTATCCAAAGTGGTGAAATAGGCGAAACGACCTCGCAATCGACCACAGTCAGTCTTGTTAGACTCGTAATAATTGTACGAGTTCAACGAATCTATCCGTTTGCGATTCCGACGTCGTTTGAAAGGTTTTTGACATTTACGTAAATTAGCCGCAAACGCTCCGACAAGCATAAAATGAGCAAACGAACTCGAAACTGATCGCGACTCGTCTCGATGGGTCCGTATCGTCGAGGCGGTCATAACGAGCCCGTCCGGGATAAATTCCGAGCATTCTAGAGCGTTGCGCGAGCGTTTGAATGCTATATGTTAGGTTAAAAAAAACAGAGACGAGTCGGCGCACACCCCCTCCCCTCCCCCCGATCCCTCTTCCTCTCCCATGGCCGGCCAGCGAAGCTCCCCCTCCAAGCAACCATGGCCGAAGCACCTCCACCTCCATGGTCGGCGATTTCCTCCTCCGGTGAGCCCTCCAAACCGCCGCCCCTCTCCTCCTCACGGCAAGATCTCGAGATACCTTATCTCCTCCGGTCTAGATCCGACCGCCCTTCTCTAACAAGCCTCCACCGATCGCCTCTCCTCCATGGCCGAACTCCATCTCCAACTTCGCCGGCCTCTTCCTCGCCAAACGGCCATGGCCGGCCAGCGATATCCCCTCCCAGATTTCTCTCCACCAAGGCTTGCGATCTCCTCTTTCGAAGACCCAAAACAGCGAGCCCTGCTCTCCGAAGGTCAGACAACACCACTTCGACGAGATCCGATTTGGCGAGATCCGGCGCCGGGAGCGACGCGCAAACGCCGCATATACGGCTATTGGGTAACATGCACGGACACAAGGTGCGTTCTTCCTCGACTCCTCCCTCCCGCATAGATCTTAAGTATCAATTGTAGAAACCTTCTCGCAAAGGCCCCGTTTTTCCGGCGACCCGCGGACACCCGAGCGTAGTCGTGCTCGGCGTGGTCGCGGATCATTTTGAGTGGGTCCTTGCGACCCCTCTCCGCGAGTCTCGGGGTGCGACACGACGATAAATAAATATTATTGTGCGCGCGGTCGAAACAACGACGATCGCGCGACGGTAAATAATGTTGATGCGCGCGGTAAGAATAACAACGCTCGCACGTCGAGAATTAATAATAAATTGTGCGGTAAGATCGACGGTAGATCTCGCGAGAAACTCGTGTGGATCGCGCGATGGAAATCAACGAAGAAGCGTGCGACGAAAATCAATAATGGAGTCCGCAATGAAGATCAACAATACTTGTGGCAGAGACCGACGGTGGATCCTGCGATGAACTCAACAGAGAACCGCGCAATGGAAATAAATGGTGAAGCATTCGGAGGGGACTGATGTCGAAGATGAGATCAAGTATGTTGTCATGTGATTCAGATTTAGGGTAGAATCGTCGAACCAAGGGAGCATCGTCGATTGCAATATTATTTAGCCAACGACATGATACCTTCCAAGGGTATTATCGTAACTGCTGATATTTGATGTCTATGAGCGGATAGTCCAAATCCTGGTTTATGATTGAGGTTATTGATCCTTGGAATGCTTATACGAGTCTGATGACAAGAACATATAATGAACTTAGACTTGAAGAATTAGGAGGTTTAAGCCTATTATGATGAAACCAGGACCGAGGATGAAATGATGATCGCAGTCTCGATGCTATGAATCTATAAGATGATTTCAGTGGGAGTAGACGAGAGTACATCACGAGCCCTAAATGTAGGATGTGATTAATGAACTAGACTAGATCTCGTGCGTTGATCCAGTCTTGATGAGTATAACCTTATATTGGAAGTGAATCAGGTTTTTGAATCCTCAATAAGTATGTTTGAAGTCAATAGTGACAATCCCGACCTGGCGAGGGTAATATGAACTGTGTGATTGAATGAGAATATAAATTGAGGAGCGACTCATGTTGTATTACATTATAGGTTATTAATCTAAAGTATAAAAGCTGATGAGTTGTAACTGTTGGTGACCTTTGATACGATAGGGTGTTCATTTCCCCTAAGTGATGATGAGTGGTTTGAGACTCTCATCAAGGAGATATATAGCGTCCGCCTGTAACGCATAGAGTGCTAGGGTGGGACGATGCACAAGCTGAGTGTCTTTCCCTCATGTGCGATGATTAGTAGGGTGTTCTTTCCCCCAAGTGATTGTTTGTATGTTTGCATGTGTGTGATGTGGCGGGTCGCTGGCTCTCTCGGTGGCACACTCCGGAGGGTTCGTACAGTGACTCTAGGGTAGCCTCATGGTCGAACAACAACGTGCGCCCTAGCCTAGTTTGTTGTTTGTGTAGGTGTTAGCCACCTGGAGTTCGACCTGAGCTATGCCTCGGTTCTTTTGTTTGTTCCGCCAGTATGGGCGAAGACTGAGTACGGGCCCGAATTGCCGTACGTAAGGCCTAGGGATGATTGTGCTTAAATACTCTAGAAGTGGCCAGGACGTGCCACTGCCACCGTTTGGCCACGACGGTGGTGCCTGTGGGCTTAGCTACCCCACGAATAAGTGTCCCAGTCGTTAGTTGGTACTTCGGTTTCGATCGAGTGCTTACGTCTCAACACTGTTTGAATTGTTAGTGTGATGCTGACATAGATTTCACGTGCACCTGTGATGATGATGTTAATCCCAGTTGGGTTTATACTTTTACTTATACTGCTCTTAGATGATAGCATGTTTCATACTGTTCAGCTTAGCTTTCGTTGGGTGTGTGAGTGTGGACACCGCTAGGTTCGAAACAGTAGAACTTATACTTTCATTGTCTTTTATATACTGCTTACTTATATGCTCACAACTGATAGGTTGCTACTTTACTCATCACATATTATACTACTCGTCTGTTATACTATTGCATATATACTGCCTGTCACTTTCTGCAGCGTGGTATTTCCCTCCCTTGAGCGTTAGGGCTTTGGGGGGAGCGGGAAGAACCACTCAGTCTAGTTTGACTGACGCGTTCGCGCTTATCATTTTTAGGCGGAGACTCCGTTGATGGCAACGCAGCCATGGGTGTTTCTAAAGCTATGACGTGGACTCGACGTGGACTCGCCGTGGACTCGACGTGGACTTGGCGTGAAGACAGAAGACATGATGATCGTTGCTACCCTTAGCAACATCATCTGTCATATAGTTAGTCATTAGGTTTACATATTTACTGCACTTATATATTATCTTTCATCCGGCTTGGCATGTTACTTGTGAGCCCCCGGATTTTCTATAGACTGTTGTACTTGGACTGTGGGGCCATCGTGCCGTTGTTGTGGCTATTTCTGTCTTGTTCTATATACTCTTATATTTCTGTGCTCTACTACGTGGCTGCTAGTCTTCCGCTAGTATTACTTCCGCTACTGCTCATAGTGAACCCTGGTTGGGGTGTGATGGTTGTTCGCTTAACACCGTCGTCGGTTCGTAGCTTGGAAGAGAATGATGGGAGAGGGTTGAGACGTTCATACCTCCACTCTTTCGTTATTACCTTCTTGTTGCGGATTGGCGGTGGTGTGCGATAAGATCCCCTGTTCGTGCTAGTTTTGAAGGGGGGGTCTTACAGTGTGTCCCCTTGGACCTCCCTGACTGTCGTTCCCTACTTGTCGATCCGCTCAGCATCAATATCCAAGTAGGATGGAGAACTCGGGATGGTGTGTCCCCTTGGACCTCCCCGATTGTCATTCCCTACTTGTCGATCTGCTCAGCATCAATATCCAAGTTGGATGGAGACCTCGGGATGGTGTGTCCCCTTGGGCCTCCCCGAATGTCATTCCCTACTTGTCGATCCACTCAGCATCAACATCCCAGTAAGATAGAGACCTCGGGATGGTGTGTCCCCTTGGACCTCCCCGACTGTCATTCCCTACATATCGATCCGCTCAAAATCAACATCCAAGTAGGATGGAGATCTCAGGATGGTGTGTCCCCTTGGACCTCACCGACTGTCATTCCCTACTTGTCGATCCGCTCAGCATCAACATCCAAGTAGGATGGAGACCTCGGGATGGTGTGTCCCCTTAGAACTCCCCGACTGTCATTCCCTACTTGTCAATCCGCTTAGCATCAACATCCAAGTAGGATGGAGACCTCGGGATGGCGTGTCCCCTTGGACCTCCCCGACTGTCATTCCTTACTTGTTGATCTCCTAATCAACACTTAGCATCGTGGTGGGATGGAGGCCTCGGGACGGTACAAGAGAAGGCCTTGAGAGCATGTGTCCCTCAGGACCCCCCAAGTGTCCTACACAGCTCGACTCTATCAAGGATTTTGAAAGAGGCGAGCATGCAGGTGTGAGTATGTATGTACGAGTATGCAAGTGCGAGCACGAACGAGCAGACAGCTGCATGTGAGTAAGGTATGATCGTCGACCGCGGCGAGTAACTTCCAAGGTCACACTAACCGCCATAACGAGCACTCAACCTCGCCTCGAGCCCGAGAGCCTAGCGAGAACCCAACCTCGCCTTGAGCCAAAGGACCTAATCTGCATACAAGCAAGAAAGCAAGTGTGGTAAAAAAAGGCGAGAAAAAAATCTGTCTTCATTTCATTTATATGCTCTGAATTACATCTTCAAAAAATTCTTTACATGTCCTTGAGCCATCAAAAAGAGCCCCGGGCGACTATACATCATCCTCGTCCTCGCCATCGATATCAGCATCTTCCTCGCCATCCTCGTCCTCAGAATCTTCATCCTCGGCACCACTGGAAGACGGGGAGGGGACTCGCACAGGAGAGGCGGATTCCTCGGCGAGCAACGCCGGGATGATGTCCATCATCGTCAGGTTCATCGCCTCCGGATTCAGATGGCCTTCAGCTTTCAACCGACTCAAGAGAACCTTCCCGGTTGCTCGCGCGATCTCCCGACGGATGTGCAGCATGTCGTCGCCGAGCATCCTGATCTGCTTGCCGACCCTGGAGGGGCCCGCCTCCACCGACTGTTGCTCGACAGGGCGAGTTTCCAGCTCGGCGATGCGGACTTGGGCGGCCTCCAAGGCCAGTCGAGTGTCTTCTAGCTCCTTCTCCAGCTGGGACACCTTCTTCGCCGTTTCCAGCTCGGCAACCTGCAAATTTGAGAAGAAAAGGTTAGTGGGATAGTCGACAGAATATGCAAGTATTCCAGAAGCGAGCAAAGCGGTGCGTGAGTACCTCATATTCTGTACACTTGGCAGCCTGCAGACCCAAGGAGATGACCTTGTCTGCACCTTGATCATCTGCTCGTACTCAAGCAGTTGCCTAGCCGTCGCATGGATGAGCTCGACGGATCACAACAGAGAGCGCGAGCTTTGGTGGGCCAGATACTTGGCGGATGCCTCCTGCAGAACCTCGGCATCCGCACGACCATAGAGCGCGAACATTACATCGAATGCTTCGCCTTCATCTTCCCAATCCTCCGACCATGCAGGGAGGTTGGTGCTGAGGGTCACCTCATGGGCACGCTCCGCCCAGGTCACCAGCGAGAGACCATAGGCATCCTCGCTACGGGTGCCTTCGTTGAAAAGCAGATGGCTGTGAGGCTCGCCAGCCTCCGAGGGATCCTCCTTCGCATTCAGGTCCCTGCTCACGACCTGCTTCCTCTTCCTCGCAGGCTCCGGGACAACACCCTTGCCCTTCCTCTTCTTGGAGGTCCCGGCCTCATCACCGGCGACCATTGGCTCCTCGCCGACCGGCGACAAGACGATCGGGGAGGAATCCCCAACCTCGCGCGCTGAGGTCCCCGCGCCCCCTTGGGAGGAAGCCGCCGCCTTCGCCGTCACCGGGAGAGGCTCGTGCGGCAAGGTGCGAATAGCTGCAAAAGACAGAAGATAAAGCGATTAGTCTCCAGCCAAAAATGAAGAGACGAGTATAACTGATACTCTCTCAGAAGACTACCTTCGCGAGAAGACCTCTGCGAGTACATCTACTCGCTTCCTCCAGAAGACCACATCAAAGAGACGACCTCGGAAGAAATCGAGAAGCTTCTCCTGAGACTCCTCCAGGTAGGGAACAACGAAGATGCTCTCCGGAGGCTGGAAGGACGAGCTTGGGATGGCCTCAAAGTCGCCACAGACGACGACTAGCCGCTCGCCCCAGCGGTGGTTCTTGTTTATCGTGCCAACTAGCAAGCAGATGTGGCTGCAGAAGAAGATGACACCCTCGCCGGTCGCCATAAAAGAGAAGACCCTCCTGAAAACAGAGAGATCAAAGGCGATCCTCTCTTCTCGCAGGAAGCAGAGAAATCCAATGATCATCGCCATGCCATTGGGGTTAATCTGGGCGGTGACTAACCCGAAATAGCGCAGAATCTGGCATAATTCTGACCATAACGGTAGTCAAAAGCCGACTTCGAAGTGGCAAATGAGGAACACCATCTCGGTAGTCGAGAAGGTGTTTAGTAGCTCGCTTTGGCGAGAAAGCCTAGCGACATACCCCGGGGATAAGTACTTCTTAGAGAACTCGTCCAAATCCTTCTGCCGAGTAATAGGCTTCTTGAAGGACGTCGCCACGAAGTTCTTCGAGTGATTCGCACGCCGAATGGTCGCCTCGTCAGTCATCCTGAAGAAGAAGGGAGAAAGGAGCGAGTATCGAAAAGGAGAGGAGAGGAGCAATCGGGAGATACTCACTGGCAAGGAAGGTTGATCGCCAAAAGCGTAATTAGTACTTACCCACACCCCCCTATTTATAGGGATCGAGGAAACTTGGCATGTCGGCTACGACGCCGCGATTACAAATAAGGGGGTGGCGAGTATTAAGGAACACCGCCGAAGCTGCAACACACGTCAAATCGCCGACATTCAGCACGCGAGGACCTGCATCAGAATACAAATAGCTCGCCAAATATACGCGACATTCAACCACTACTCGCGGGAATAAAGAAGATAGAAAAAATTCAGACATCATCACAACAAACAAACGAGAAATAAAGGGCGAGATTGGAATACTCGTCAGATAAATATTACATGAATGGAATCGTTCAGATTACAACTAAACTCGCCAAAAGGCGTTGCACTCAACAAAGAAGAAAGAAAAAAACTACTGAGGGTCCTGGAGGTTCGCCTGGTGATCGAGGGGTGGTGGATGTCGCCCAACCCAGCCCATGTTGCGAGCTCGCTTGAAATGCTCAAAGGCCAGGGTCATCACATCCTCGCCCTGTCGCAGCTGGTCCTCGATCCTCGCCAGCCGACCGACTGAGCCCATGCTCGCACGCATCCCGACCAGCACGTCGTGGTGCAGTTGTTGGCGATGCTCAATCCTAGCGACCCTACGCTCCAAGTCGCTGACAGACTGAAGGCGAGATTCCGCACCAGCCAATCGAGTATCAAACTCTTCCAGTCTGGACACCCGCACCTCACGCTCGGTCAGGCGACTATGAGGCTCACAGACCGCCAAGCGCTCAACCTTCACCTCCAGCTCCAGAATGGCGCGAGTTGCCCTCTCCTGATACTCACGAGAAGGGAGCCTGATGGCGTCGATCAAGGCTCCCACAGGAGTATGGGCGCGGGCTGCAAAGAGAAAGGAGCGGCAGAGCATCAGCGACGAGCAAAGAAGGATTGCAAGTGACCACAACAAGCAACGACCAATTACCAAGTTGATGAGCTTCACTCCTCGTATGACGATGAGGACTGCGAGATCACCGGCGAGGAGGGCTCCTTCCTCGGTGCGGAGACAGGCTACGGTGGCCAGCATCTCGCCGGCCAGAGTGAGATCCGCCGGCGTGCTCCCTGCTGTGAGGCACATTCCCCCGGCCGCGACCATCCACTGGTCGCCCTCCCCCCTCAGGGCAAAGAACCCGGAAGATCCCCCAACCCCGCCTCGACGCGAGGACTCCGCTGGATGGTTGAAGGAGCGATGGAAGATGAAGGACGATGATCGCCCGGGACATCGACGTGAGGAGCTAATGGAGGTGGTGGTGGAGGGAGCCCACCCGCGGGCAGCTGCGAACCGCTCGCCAGTTCCGGTCGCGATAAAGGAGGTGGCAGTGGAGGCACACTACTCACTGAGGGAGTCCCTTGCTCGCTCATAGGTCTCTTCTTTAAAGAAGAGCTGTGAAGGATCCTCACTGGGTGACCACTGCGAAACTACGTCCCCACTGCGAAACCCCGTCCTAGCTTCAGACGCGGCCATTGGAGATGATCGCAGGGGAGCTACGACCAAAGGCTCCTCCGGAGCTCCAGCAGTCGACAAGTCTGCGAATAGAAGAAAGGATGTCAGAACCTCATCAGCATCGTTCGAGCAACCAAAGATCTCGCATGATGAGAGAGAAGTTTCCTACCGTGCGGAGGGGCGAGATCGGGTTGGGTCAGGGACCCAGTGATGCTCGCCCCAGGGGAGAATATGGGCGCCGAGGGTTCGTCAGCAGGCTGCTCGCCCTCATCGGATAGGCCCAGGTCAGAAAGCAGCTGTCGAGAACTCGCAGGAAACCCTGTTCCTCGGCAGGCGGATCGACAACCTCCCCCGAAGAGGCGTTCTTATTCTTATTCTTGGCGACCTTCTTTCTCTTTTGGTGGCAAGAAACTCGTCCAGCTCGACCTGACCGCGAGTAGGAACTTTCTTAGGTGCCAGCATACCCAGAAGGTCGGCCATGTCAGCATCAGCTTCCTCGGCATGACTGTGCGACATCATGAGCGAGATCAGAAAAGCAATTCCAATCAGAGACCCCTTCTCCTCTATATATAGAGTCCAGGCGTCAGCTAGCGAGATGCCGACTATAGCCCGATGCTCGCCAATAGGACAGCTCGTCGAATAAAGGTTGAATGATTCTTTCCGAGCAACTGCGTCATTCGCAAAGAGCGGGGATTATGTACAACCCTTATTCTCTGATGGTGGGACCATTCAAGGCCGCGTAGGCAGAAGTCAAAGTCAAAGGTTAAAAGCAGAGGCCAGAAGTCGAAGACTCAAGACAACTCAGCTAGCAGGAGCAGTAGATGGCCTGGGCGAGTATATGCTAGCATGTGCGAGCAGCCCCTTATACTCGCCAAAAGGTTGGCGACCATAAGTGATACTCGCCTATTCCAAGCGAGGTTGCCTCAATATCGCATGATCGTCGGGCTGGGTGGGCTTTAAATAAGACCCCCCTCCCTTTGGTTTTCCTATAAATAGGACCTCAGAGGTACTTGGATTGACACCTGAACTTGAGCTTTTGGAACTCAACTTCTGAATTCTTGGACCCGTCACCCTTGGCTGCTACTCTTGATACTCGCCAAGTTGGTGCCTTCCTCGTACCCTGCTCGGCCATCTTTGGTTGTGGAGGGGAAGTCTCTTTCGAGCTTCCGGGTATGCGGTGGGACCTCCCTGCCGCAGCGCCTGGGGTCCTGTTGTTGCCGCTAGTTCTCTTCGTCGTCGTCAGCCGAGCCTTCTTGTTGGACCGCTGTATGAGTAGTCTCTGACTGCATTGATCCAAATTTTGGAGCCTAGGATTTTCCTGGCTTCGACAGTAAGCATGG
Organism: Dactylorhiza incarnata; assembly: GCA_033032865.1. Lineage (NCBI taxonomy): Eukaryota > Viridiplantae > Streptophyta > Magnoliopsida > Asparagales > Orchidaceae > Dactylorhiza > Dactylorhiza incarnata. The sequence continues at coordinate 1,654,405 of JAWHQI010000303.1, forward strand.
GACAATTACGTACTCAAGGTGTGGTACCACTGGACACAACAAAAAAAAGTTGCAAGTATATTCACTCAGACTTAACTAAATTATAATTATTTTTTGAGGTGGTATCTAAGTAACATTTATTATTTTTCTTATAACAGGATACCACACTGAAGTGTAAAGATTAATTTGGTTTGTTTTTGAACTTCTGGAAACAAAAGTAGTGATTTTTGTGCTGCTGCCTTGGCCATCAAGTTGGAACCGCACTTTTGTAGTTTTTGTTTTTTTAAATGTTTCATCAATTCATGTAATAGAATATTTTGTTCCTACAATATGGAAGATTTTTAACTTTTATCTCTGTTTTATTATGTTTAAACATCTCTATTTATTTCACAAGGCTTTAAAACATTTTGATTCAATCTTCTCTATCCATCTATTTTCTCAGGATTTTTAGAAAAACTATTTTTAACTCTTCTTCCTCATCTGTTTCCTCAAGATTTTTAGAAAAAACTATCCCTATTTTGACCTCCAGCATCGGGACAGCAACGGAAAGACTGGTATCTTTAGATTGGACATTTTCTTTAAAAAAAAAGATGTAATGAGTTTAGGGATTAAAATATTAAATGTTATGAAGTTTGAGGACTGAATTCTTGAAGTAAAAAGTTTAGAGGCTGAATTCTTAAAAGTATAAGAATATAGGGACTGAAATCCCAATTTTGCATATATATATATATATATATATATATATACTAGCATTTTCGAACGGGCTATGCCTGTTCTCAATGCGTCGCCGCGGGCTTTGCCCGTAACCAACCGGGCTTCGCCCGCCTCCTCGGCGGGCTTCGCCAGTTCTCGATGTGGCGGACTTCGCCGGTTCTCGATGCGCCGTGTTTCGCCGGTTCTCGATGCAGTGTTGCGGGCTTCGCCCGCTTGACAGTCAAGCGGACTTTGCCCGTTCTCGATGCGGCGCTGCGGGCTTCCCCCGCATTCAGGCGGGCTTTGCTCGCCCCCGGCAGTTACGGGCTTCCGTAGGAAGAAAAAAAGAGAGAAAGAGAGACGGAGGGAGAGAAAGGGCATTTGATAATTTACTTTTCTATTTGTTTTTTTCTTTAATCTCATGCTTTGAATAAATATATTTTACTTTATATTTGCTCTATTAATTATGTATTACATAAATAAAATTTAATGATTTTAAAATTGGATTTAAAATGAAATTGTAAATGAGTTATCCTAAAACTAGCATCTACGCACGACCTTCTCCCGTGCTCGATGCTCTCAAACGGGCTTTGCCAGCATCCTGACGCTCCACCCACAGAAGCCCGAGCGACATATGGAGTATATCGCGACAGTGGGGTGCGGGCGGCGAGCACGGACTTCATGCAGATGGAGCGCCAGGATATGGGCGAAGCCTGCCCTAGAGTATCGAGCACGAGCGAAGCCCGTGCGAAGAACGACACGGGCCTCCGGCCCTATGTTAGTGCAACGACGGGCTTCACCCGCACTGACAGTGAGCTACACCCGCTCCTAGCTTAGAGCCGGCCATCCGCAGGATGTGCCCGCCGTTGGGTGGTCTGCAAATAGCAGTCAACACTACTATTTAGCTCCACCCCTACCAATTATTTAATAAACACAATATACATTATTTAATGCCTAATGATAGCCTACCCTAGTATGTGTAGGAGTTCTATTAAAAACTTTTTGGATTTTCATCATTTCTTTTAATTTTGAAATATGGTCTAATTACTTGTATGGACATTGTATTATATATATATTTTTGAAATAGATTATAATATTTTTTATTAAAAAAGTACGAATAATTTTGACAATTTTGAATGTTTAATCAAGACAACTTTTTTCTGTATATATAGCAAAGATTTGGCCATCTCCATTGTTAGGCAAGGAGGCATATATTTATACTAAATGCATAAGCATAAGCTACATGAGTATATCCATGTGGGATTTTTCTTTGAGCGAGTTATTGTGTGTATGACTTTAACCTAACACAATTTTTTTTTTTAAATTTTATTTTATGCTTTTGATCAATTTCTTCTCTGCGCCAGAATAGAATATAAATATTGACTCTAAAATCAATTTATTATGGGCATTGTTAAAGAAATTACAAATGAATATCCCCACATCATTAATAACAACAAATCATAATTTTTGAAAATTACTCGGTACAAACAAATCTATTAACGACAAACCGATATTGCTAACAGCAAATCAAATTTAAAATTAGAAAATTTGTCATTATTTTCCAACCATTGAGAGGATTTTGAGGATAGTTGCTAATCAAAGTGACAAAAAAAAGTAAATTGTGAGTTCATGTGTATATAAAGACAAAATTATTCACCTAATTTAACTTTTTGAATAACCAAGGTCTGATTCATGAAGGAATAAAATTTTTGATTTCAGCATTCAGGCTTTAATCACAAAAGTTAACTGACAATCTAAATTTGTGTATGAGTAAAATATGATCATTAAATTTTCTGCACAATTATTATTTTTATTTTCTGATATTGTAGTCTCAAGAGTCTTTTGTTATATTATATTACCCTTTGAAAATTTCTAAAAGATAAGAAGATAATTATATACATCTTATTGCACTTTTTTGTCAATTAACATTTATTGTGCAGGCATATACTGAATAAACAAATAATTATATAATGCGAGAAGATTTCGACTCACCGCAAGAGGGAATCAAGGTGGGTTTTCATCGCTGGTGTGCGGCTTATGGTTTGCCCGTAGAAAATTTATGAACTAATTTTAGATGAGAATTTTTAAGTTATGTTGATGTGCGGATAACAATTTTTTGGTTTCCCTTTAAAAAAATCGGAACTAATTTTAAATAGAAATTTCAAGTTATGTTGGTGTGCCGATAGCCGTTTTTGGTTTGCCTTTAATAATGCCCGTTATTATAGACGGAAGTACTTGGAATTATTAAATGCACAAAAAGTGCATGAATTTTTTGAAGCAGGAAAGAGAAAACTTATATTAAATTATATCCGTTTATTTTCATTCAATGGCTTATATTGATATTTTACAAACAAAAGAAAACTCATCAAAAATATTTATTGTGATAAAAATTGGCTCAAGCAAGCAGCAAGCCCTATTATATGAATAGGTTTTTTTTCAGCTACTGGATGGCACCAAATAAAGCATGTAAGCTTTGCCTAAACAGGCAAAATCCTATAAATTTAAAGCACTGCACCAGTCATGAATCTATGGTTTAATACTGCTTCGGCGATCGGCCTTTGTCGATAATCACGGTTGAGCATTGCCTGCGGGAGAGAAGCAACTTATTTAAGTATCTCAACCAGACACTAATACATAAATCATAAAAGTGCGAGGGGCGATAATAGTTATCAAGAATGATGTATAGTTTCTTGGAAGATGTATATTAGACCTGGAGTAGTTCCCAACCGGCGCCATCGCCTAGATCCAGAAAGTTAACAGCCTCTTGCATGCGATCATCGGCGGAACAATACCTGGATATAAAATGCGAGCGAACAATACATTTACATTCTGCCAATTATAACTAACCTTCGGATATATTTTACTTTTGATCACTTAATACAAACAAACTTTTCCGGTTGTCTTTGTATTAAGTAGGAACCTACTGCCTACACCATTATGGCCATGTACAAGCGGTTGAGCATACGATTAAATTCAATGCAAAGCGAAAAATCTTACCATGCAGTGAATCCTCTTGAAAGAGGGGTGCCTTTCGGAACGCGGATACAGGTGGTGCATGGAAATCGTCAGCTCGTGTCGTAAGGTATTGGGTTAAGTCCCGCAACGAGTGCAATCTTCATGTTTAATTGACACCATCGAGTGGGGTGTGCAAAAAAACCGAGAACCGACCCGAAATCAAACCGAACCTATCAATTTGGGTCGGTTCTAGTGGTTCTTGGTTCAATTCTGGTTCCAAAAAAGTTGTAACCGATCTTTCGGTTCGATTCTTGGTTCTTGAGGTCGGGTACCCGAGAATCGAATTTGAAAATGTTGAATTCTCGAATGATAATACTATGTTAAACTTGCTTCAAACTAATAATGGTAAATACTAATTTTATTATCATGCAAATATTATATTCTTAGATGATTAATATGATGAAAATTCAAATTTACGGAGCTAGATTTGGGTACAATTTTTTTACTACCATTTACTTGCAATGTGTTATATGACTCTAAGTAATATGAGTAATGAATAACATGAAGTAAGACGACGAGTAGAACCGAACCAAAAATTTTGGTTTGGGTATGGTTCTAGGTTTTGAGTAAATGGGTCGGTTTTGATTCCAGAAAGTTGGAATCGAACATATATGGATCGGTTCTTAGTTCTGAGTGGAACCGATTCGAACCGACCCGAGTTGCACCCCTACCATTGAGTTTGGAATTCTAAACATACTCTTAGTGACAAGTAGGAGAAAATTGAGGATGACGTCAAGTCAACATGCCCCGTATGACCTGGGAAGCACACACATGCTACAATGGCTGGGACAATGGTTCGTGATCCTGCGAGGGTGAGCTATCTCAAAAACTCATCCTCAATTTGGATTGCAGGGTGCAACCCGCCGGCATGAAGCCGAAATCGCTAGTAATCGCCGAGACATATGGCGAGAATTTGTTCTCGGGCCTTGTATCGTCAGGATATGGGAATTGTCCATGCCCAAAATCATTACCTTAACAGCGGGGAGGGGGTGTCGAAGGCAAAGCTAGTAATTGGAGTGAGGTTATAACAAAGTAGTTGTGTTGTACGGCGCCGCAGGATCACCTCCTTTTCATGGAGAGCTAGTGCTTATGTTTTTTGGGTATTTTGGTTTGGTATTGCTTGACACCCAAAAGAAGTGAGTTACGTTTGAGCTAAATTTGGATATGGAAGTCTTATATCGTTTCTCGACGGTAAAGTAAGACCAAAGGTTTTTGTCAAAGGTTTCATCCACACCTACTTCATATCGTGTCGACCTTGTTGTTGTAAGAATTCTTAATTCATGAATTGTGCTGAGGGACTTATGTTACCACAAACAGAGACTAACACAAGCGTTGGATTTAAAGCCAGTATTAAAGATTACAAATTGACTTATTATACCCTTGATTACAAAACCAAAGATACTGATATTTATCAAATTCAAAGTGAATTCGACCATAAACCAAAGATACTGATATTTATCAAATTCAAAGTGAATTTGACCATAAAACCCTCTGATGTGATTGTTTTTTCATAAAAATATTGAATAGTGATATGTAAACGATTTGTATGGGATAAAGTAATTATGAAACTTTGTCCATGTACCTTGCAGCTCACATATTATTTGTTTGTCATAATTCATGAACCCAAGAACCATAGGGAACAACATACTATAGATTTCCATGAATAAAATTTATGTTTCTTTCTCTTGGTTGATGTAAGTTATAAATAGAGAATATCATTATTGTTTTCTCTTCATTTCTTTTTTGTTAGTGTTTTATAGTGATTCAAATGATGTGTTTCCCTTGATTTTTAGAGGGTGTTGACCACCCTATGATTTATTCTTACATTTCAATAAACTATTTGTAGCTGACCGACCTAACTTAATTCTTTTTATAGAATCCTTTATCATAGAAACATTATGTGTATTGAATGAGTTCTTCAAAAAGACAGAAAATATGTATGGTACATTGGTACTGTTTTTTCTGTGTTGTTCTTAATTAGAGAAGTATAAATCATAGGCTTTGTAACCCTAAATAGAATCAAAAGCAGTGCAAGCTTTTTTCTGGAGAAAAGTATTAGAGCAGAGAAGTCAAACTCAAAACTCAAAAATTGTAGTCAAAAGTCCTAAAACTAAGAACAAAGAAAGTCTAACGGCATGTTTGGGTGGGTGGTTGTGGTAGGAGATGAAGATAAATCAGTATTCTTGCAAGGAATCTAATATAAAACGGTGGTTTGGGGAATTAGTAAATTGAGGCTATTCAAACGGACAAAAAATAGCATGTGTTTTTTTTAAAAGCACAATGGAGGAAAAACGCATAAACAAGCGGAGCCTAAACTCTAGTTTTCTAAGGAGATTGGGCCCCTAAAGGAGAAAAAACTCTCAAACAACCGGAGCCTAAAAAAGTGAGGGGACAACACTAAAAGTACAAAAGTGGTAAATTACTGAAGGTCGGTAGATGTTATTTACCATAAAGACAGCCCAAGGTGGGGTCATACTTTTAAAAAGCTAACTCAAACGTGCTAAATTTTAGAACTAGGATTTATAAAAAATGATCTCTTGATGATTTAAATCTTAAAGATTCAAATCTTTCTTTAAGTGTGAAAGATGCGTGAGGAGAATGTACTCATTCTTGTGCATGGATATTAGTCAATTCTCTCTCCCTTTATCGCTGATAGAGAGGAGAGACAGCTGACTAATATGTGAATACCAAGCTTTTTTTATGCCCCCAAATGTAAAAAGGTACAATGATCCATTAGAATATATCTTACTCTCTCGCTGCAGCAAGGTCAAGCTGGAAAGTACTCTCAAAAAGCCTCTGCCAAATAAGAAATATAACTGATCAGTGCAGTGTATGCTATCTATATATATTTATAATAAGGTTGAAAATGTAGAGATCACTATTTTTTAAAAAGAAGTTGCTCACCCGCAGTGAGAGACCATCCATAACGCCACCTTCACAAAATGGAACAAAAGCCATGTGTGCAAAAAGAAGCCCCGCTTCATAACTGCATGGTTATATCATCAAACATTGTTTTTATAGAAATTTAACATGCTACTCCAAAGAAGAATGAACGAAAGCGAGAATAGCTTTCAGTTTAGTAAAACTAGCTAGTTGTAGTCATCCTCCTTGTAGTGTTATTTCTAAGCAGTCTTAGTACTAGTCAATTTCCTAGTTGTAATCGCCATATTCATATTTGTTGTCATATTCATATTTGTGGTCATATTCATATTTGTAGTCATATTCATATCTGTAGTCATATTCATAAATCTTATCCTAGTCCTAGTCCTAGTTGTCATATTTATAGTCCTAGTCATAGTTGTCATATTTATAGTCCTAGTCATATTTGTCATATTTATAGTCCTAGTCATCGTATTCATATTCAAAATCATACTCCTAATCCAGTCCTCCAAATAGTATCATGATTTCACAACAAATTCTAGTAGTAATACTAGTTTCAAAATATTCAAATATATATGCCAAGTTTTAAGCATCCGTGATTGCAAATATCTACAACTATTGTATGCGTACTTAATTATTTGATAGCTAGTCTCTATCGCCAAACCGAATATAGTAGACAAATACGAATCGAAATACAATCTATTGAGGCAAGCTCAATACCCAAACTCTTGCAGGCAGGAAAAGCTTTCTCTCATATGAGTCCACACGGCTAAAATCATTCAAGATGAAATAAGAGACTCCCCTCTCACTTATATAGGAAGGAGTAGACATGCATGAAATTAGGAAAATGTCACTAGAGCTACACAGACAATATAACAGTGATGGACTATGGCGACGACGCTTGGCAAGACAGTAGTGGGCCCAAAGAGTCGTATTCATGTCAATGCATACCTCCACAAAAATCAACCTTGTCCTCAAGGTCAAGGCCCAAAGGAGTCATGCGCGAGCATCAGAGGATGCAAGTCAGCGTTGTCTGGATCATTGTCTTCGACACCGATCAGCAGGCACAAATCCTAGAGAGAGCACTTGTATATGGATGAGTACGACTAATAATAAAGAAAACTAAGGCCCTTCCGGCGGAGGTTGAGATACTCCTGATGAGATAATCCCTAGGATGGTGGGGGTACTGTCAGTGGACGAACAGATGAGGCGGTCGAGAATCTCTCAACGGAGGTCTAGGTGGATGTGGGGGATCCAGTCAATGAGGTGGTGACTGAGGTTGACGGGTAAAGGACGGTAGCTGGGCCGCGTAGAGTTCTTCATCGAGGAAATGAACTTGATCCATATTGGGGAAGAGAGTAGATGAGTTGTGGACAAGAAGGCGCTTGCGTAGGTGGGAATGCAGACCTGCTAGGAAGTATCCTAAGTAATGGTCTGAAGAGTACCCGGTGAAGTGTGTGGTGACCTCGATGAACGCATAGATGTAGGCCGTGATGGTGTTGGACTAGCAAACGAAGATGAGACGCTCGTATGCATTGCCTGCTTGGCCGGTGTCGTAATGGCGGAGGAATTTCTCCTTAAATGTGGGTCAAGAGAGATCAGAGACATTTTACTACGTTCAATGCACACAGTGGAGCGTAGGGCCCTCCATGTATACAGTCGTCATGTGGACCTTTGATTTGGCAGGGATGGACTGGGGATCAAAAAGTTGATCGGCGCGGATGATCCAACCAAAGGGGGTGGTGTCGTCGAACACTGGAATTTCAATACGGCGGAGGGGTGTAATAACCCCCATGTGGTCAACTGCTAGTTGGTAGGGGCGCTGTGGAGAGTTCGGTTGATGGTTGACAATGGTGATCACGAGCTCACAAAGGAGCGTGAGATCTTCCAGTCGCTTTGAGCTGATCGAAGTGAGTTGAATCGGTGAAGACCAAAGCGAAAGCGTCCTCATATGTGCGGAGGGTCATAGAACAAGTCGTGAGCATACAACAAATAAGAAGAACAAGAGAATGTAGCAGGCGATGGACTGCTGAAGAAGAGCGCTACGAGCGGGGTCAGCTCTGATGTGCATTGTGATGGAGTGGAGGATGGACCTAGAAGAAATTGGGGGATGCGGCTAATCGGGTGTGTGGACGAACACAAAAAAATGTGCTGAGAACGCAGGGACGTAGGTGCATCCCCTTAGGTGCAGAGCGTGGCTCGTGGAAGACACGTGGGAGTCGTGCGTATCAGAGGCAGCGAGTCGGGTCTACGGAAGCGTATAGATCACGGAAGGCGAACGTGACGCGACTGGACGTGGGCGTGAAACGTGATGGTGCGTGCGAGAATGGTGTTTCAATTAGCGTTAGGTCTGACGGGTACAAATGCGTTGGAACAAACGGTATTGGGCAATCCTGCATTCCATGAAGACAAAACAGGTGGTACCGAGCGAGCCCACATGCAGAGGAACGTTGGGGAGTGGACACTCAAGAAGTGGCCTGGAGCGTGGACGTGCAAGAACTGGCATGGGTCGTCGGGTGGAGCTTGGGCAGTGATGGAGGATATGATTGGAGTTCATAACTGAACCCTAAATGGGAGCTAGGTCGGTCCAAGTAATACATCATCGCTATCATCGAACAAAATATAGTAGATTAACACGAATCAAGATACAATATATTGAGGCAAGCTCGATACCTAAACTCTTGAGGGTAGTATCCCTTTAAGAGCCTTCCACTCCTATAAGAGTCTACATGACTAAAATGATTCAAGATGAAATAAAAGGCTGCCTTCCACTTCCTATATAGGTAGGAGTGGGCATACATGAACTTATGAAAATGACACTAGGGCTATATAGACAATAAAATACGTGCTAGACTATGGTGAGAGCGCTTGGTGATGTGGTCGTGGGCCTAAAGGGCCGCATTCGTATCATTATTTGTGTTACGGAAGCACTGGTTCAGACCTCTCTCTCTCCCTATGAGCCATCATTTGGGTCTTGCACTAAGACATGCCATCAGAGGAGAAGCAAATGAGACTCTTGGGTGATGTCGTGTCATGAGTCGCTTATATAAGAAACTAATTAGTATTAATTAGTAATGTGTTAGATATTTGGCATCAATTAATTATTATAATTAATTAGGGAAGAGTCATTCCTTAATTACAGTGCCCTATGAGTCAATAAAAGGGAGAGACATGTACAAGTGAAGTATCTCATAGTTCATTAATCTTGCTCTCCCTTGGAAAGGAGACACTACGAGGGAACAAATGTAACATCCCAAATCTGAAGAGGACGGGAGTGTCTTTGAGGTAGAGAAGCCCAAAAAAAGTGAAGTTCTAGCAAACTTCTAGGATGTTAGACTTCTAGGTGAAAGGAGGTGCATGAATGAACCAAATCTCACATCAGAATTAGAGAAAAAGTTATTGGGCTTAAGTATAATTTGAACCCTCTCACATCAGAGACTCCTTTTCAGAGTAAATGGTGGAGTAGTGTTTTGGAACTCTACAACTAAGTGTGATCTAGTGAGAGTTAACTCTGGGATGGATGACCTTGCGGGAAGTGCTCGTAGTCCACCTATGGAAAATGATAACACTATGTGGTTCAACTTAGTATGGGATGAGCTAAACCAAAGTGGGCAAAACCGTAGATATTATGCATTTGAATTGTTACAACCAACCATTGAGACTTGGGTAAGAACTTGTCTCTAGTGAGTGTCTTGTATCTTAATCTTATTAAGAGCATTCTTCTTGTGTGCAATCTCTTTCTCCCATCACCTCTCAATTTTAGCTACATAACAACGGCCTAATCTATCGCTCTGCGCTCGATACCCATATAGTGAAGAGGAAGCTCTATGGGAATCAACCTTCGAAAGTTGGACAATAACCTATCTCTTATTAATGTTGTGTACCTTAGTCTTACCCAGTGCATTCTCTTTCTCCTTGTGTGCAATCTCCCTCAACCTAAACTTTCAACTTTTCACGACATAACAACGATTCAATCTGCCGGCCGCGGTCCTGTAGTCACCTGATACCAGTGTCCCCATCAACATGGAGAAACTCCATGATCAAACCATCGTCAATGACATTCCAGAGAAAGATCTTTTCAACAACGCATGCCACCCTTCGTCGCATAGAGAAAATCTTGGCTATAGCTGACCATTGTTTCTTCTCAAGCACCTGCCAGACCCCCCTTTGACGCAGGACGGTCCTAAATGACGGTGAAATAATGGGTGATCACTACATGCAACAATATGATTCCGACGACTTTTAACTTGCAATAATAATTTTTTTATAAATCAAAATAAATGATATGACACAATAGTTAAAGCTTAACAAATAAGGGAGCATGTGGTGTTGTATAAATGCAAGAGATCTTAAAATCAAATGACTAAGCAAATGAGAACATACAACGCTTCAAGTTTGGAAATACACTTTAATTAGGAAAAGAGAGCATTGTACGTAAGCATTTGATTATTCATATTAATTAATACGTACAACGCTTCAAGTTTAGAAATGAATAATCAAATACTTACATACGACGCTCCAAAGGAGCAAAACCACTCGCATCTACACTTTATATGCGGATCTCTTTGCCCGCCCCACCATGACCCCCACTACAGCCTATCAGGAAGTGCAAACTCTTGGTGCAGAACTTCTTCAACATCGACCCTTCTCCGCAAATCTTGCCGAACAGACCAAACACTTCCAGGAACTCCTGGTAGTGTTTTCATTCTTTGCCTCCCGGACTCTTATGATATGATCCGTCAGCAAATCCTTAGTGAAGCTGAATCTCCAACTCTTGATGTCACGGTTGCTCGCATCTCGGCTGTCACGACCCTTCTTCAACGGCCTCTAATTTCCTCCCCACCTGCTTCTGACAGTTTTGCTTATCCTGCTGACCGTGGTCATTATTGTGGACGTGGTGACTTCCGCGGTGGAAGACGACCTAGTCGGCACATCTGCTCCTATTGTGGCAAGTCAAGTCATCTCGTGGAACGTTGCTACGTGAAGCATCCTCATCTTCGTCCACCAACTGCTGAAGTCTCTCCTCACACATCAAAACATACTGCCTCTCTTGCCACCTCTTCAAGTAGTGCACATGTCGTCACTCGGGGTAAGTGGCTAATTGACTCCGGTGCAACCAATCATATGACCGACAATCCTCTTCTCTTTACTTCTTTGGACAAACATGATCGGTCACCACCGGTATTGATAGCGGATGCCTCTCCATCTCCTATGTGCGGGACTGGTATGGTCCAGGTCACTCCGTCTATCCGGCTTGCGGGCACTATCTATATGCCCACCTTTCCATGCAATTTACTTTTTGTTACAACTCTCTCAAGACAACTACATTGTTCAGTCACGTTTACATCGTCTACTTGTTATTTTCAGGATCTTCGCTCCAAGGAGATGATTGCTACTAGGACTGAAAGCGGCGACCTCTACTTCCTTGATAATGTGTCTGCTTTATCTGCTTCTACTACCTCCAACTCTCTCCTGCAGTAGCATCTTCGTCTCGGTCATCCTCCTCCTCGCCTCCTCTACCAGCTCATGCCAGATCTACCAAAGGACAACTCCTCCCTCAACTGTGAAGCCTGTCAGTTAGGCAAACATCACCGCTCCTCTTATCCAGCCAAAAATGGACGTACCTCATCTCGTCCCTTTGATCTTGTTCACTCGGACATTTGGGGTCCCTCTCTTACCAAAACTGTTGGTAGTGGTAGTCTTTATTTTGTAACTTTTATTGATGACTATTCAAGATGTGCTTGGGTGTAACTTTTAAAAGATCGCTCTGAACTGTTTTCTGTATTTTTTCTAATGAAATTTACACTCAGTTTGGTGTTTCTCTCAAAATTCTTCGCATTGATAATGCCAAGGAATATGTTAGTAACCAATTTTCTACCTTTTGTATGCATAATGATATTATACATCAGACTAGTTGTGCATACACTTCTCAACAAAACGGAGTTGTCGAACATAAAAATCGCCATCTTCTAGACGTCACTCGTACTCTTCTCACTCAGATGAATGTTCCCCGCACATATTGGGGTCATGCCATCCTCATCAACCATATTCCCTCTACTGTTCTCCAAGGACAAACTCACTTCACCATCATATATCCAGGTGAAACACCTTTTCCTCTACCCCCACGCATCTTTGGCTGTACCGCGTTCGTTCACTCTCCTTCACCAGGTCGGGATAAACTCTCTCATCGTACAATTAAGTGCATCTTTCTTGGATACTCTCCCACTCAGAAGGGTTGCCGATGTTATGACCCACTTCTAAGGAAACAATATGTCTCGGCTGATGCCACCTTCTTCGAATCTACTCCTCGAAAAATCTCACATCCTCACCCCCTTCTGATATTCCTGCCTCTCTTCCTATTGTTTCTGCCCCCCTCCTGAGATTATTCCACCTTCCCTTCCTACACCACCATCTCCTTCTCCCTCTCCACCTACCACCTCACATCCTCCAACTCCGGGGCCGCCACTGCCAGTTCTCAGGCCAGCAATCTCTTCATCGGACGGATCTGATGAGGATGACAAATCAGACCCTGATCTCCCCATTGCTCTTCGAAAGGGGGTTCGCACGTGTACTCAACATTCTATTCATGATGCTGTCTCGTATGCTTGACTTACTCCATCTTCAGAAACTTTGCTTTGGCCCTCTCGGCCACTGTTATCCTGACCACCTACCATGACGCTCTTACCATCCCATATTGGAAAGCTTCCATGGACGAAGAGATGATCACCTTAACCGAGAGGGGTACTTGGACTCTTGTCCCTCCTCCTCCAGGGGTAGATATTGTTGGTTTTCGTTGGATCTGTGGTAAAATATATCATGTTGATGGCACAGTAGATCGCTATAAAGCCCGGTTGGTGGCCATGGGCTTCACTCAAACCTATGGTGTTGACTTCTTCGATACTTTTTCCCTAGTACCTCGCATTACCTCAATCCGGGTTCTCTTTTCTGTTACAGTCAATAAGGATTGACAGATGTCTCAGTTGGATGTCAATAATGTCTTCCTCTATGGTGATCTTCAAGAAGAAGTGTATATGGAGCAACCTCCTGAGGATGTTGCTCAAGGGGAGTCTCAGCTATGCAAGCTGAGGAAGGCGATATACGGACTCAAGCAAAGTCCTTGGGCCTGGTTTGACAAATTTAATGAAAACATCTCCATCATTGGTTTTGTTCGTAGCTATGCAGATCACTCTCTCTTCATACGCAAGACGTCTCATGGGCTGGTTATTCTTGCAGTCTATGTTGATGACATCCTTCGTACTGGTAATGGCACTGCTGGTATTACCTATGGGACATCCCAAATACTTCTTGGGTATTGAAATTTCACGTAAGAACAACTCTGTTGTCCTATCTCAACGCAAGTATGCTATCGACATTCTAAAAGAGACCGGTCTTCTTGGTACCAAACCTACCCGGTGTCCAATGGCAGTTGGCGAGGATAAACTTTGGAATGAAGATTCACCGCTGCTGTCTGATACCACTAGGTACAGACGCCTAGTGGGCAAACTCATTTACCTAATGGTAACAAGACCTGATAGTTGCTATGATGTGGGCAAGATCAGTCAGTTTATGCAAGCTCCCATGGAGTCTCATCTACAAGAAGCTCTAAGAATCTTAGAATATGTCAAAGGATCTCTGGGCAAGGGACTACTATTTTAAAAAAATAACCATCTAAAGATAGAATTTGATGCCAGCCATGCTGACGATAAAGGAGATAGAAAGTCCACGTCTAGATTTTATACTTTTGTTGGGGGAAATCTTGTTAGCTGGAAGAGCAAGAAACAAGTTGTTGACTCCAGATCAAGTGTTGAGGCTGAGTATAGAAGCATGACTCAAACCACTTGTGAATTAAAATGGTTACGGACACTTCTATTTGACTTAGGAGAAGTCTATGACTACCCTTACTGATGTTCTGTGTCAACAAAGCAGTCATTTATATATCCAAGAATCTTGTCTTTCATGAGAGGACAAAATATATTGAAATTGACTGTCACTTCATCAGGGAAGAAATCTTGAAGAAACAAATCAGCACTCTATTTGTCACCCCTGATAAAGAATTAGCTGATGTCTTCACCAAACCAGTATGTTCATCATTTTCTGACATATGTGACAAACTGGACATGGTTGACATAAATTCTCCAGCTTGAGAGGGAGTGTTAGAACATATAGATAAATGGGCGGTTAAACTTGTTTTAACCTTACCTGGCGATCAACACGGTTAGGATTGGCTAACCGCAAGATTGTGCAGATTGAGATGTATGTGCGGTTACCCATGTGTAACCGCACCTTGTGGGGATCGTGGCCGATTGGTGAACCGCAAGCGTTGTTGATGAAGACCGGCCGTTCATCCTTGGTTCCTGTTGCTGTTGTTATGAGCGGTTACTCTTGTGTAACCGCACATACCCGTACGGTTAACTCTGGTGACCGCGCGGTCTGCGCTTCTCGCTCTCTTGTAGATTCTTGTATTTAATCCCACATTGTCAAATTATAAATTCTCTCTCCTTCTCTCTTCAATATAAAGGAGGGCGACCCCATTGTAATATTCAGATTTTTTGGAAATAAAAATTCAGTTATTTTCAATTTCATACATGTTATTGTTAATTTCAGTAAAGTTATTTCCAAGTTCTCACAATATGTAAGTAGTCATGTAAAGCATAGGAGCGCAAAACACAAGGAGGGATAATGCGTGAAAAATAAGTAAAGTGTTGGAAATATTTCCGTTTGAAAATAATGATAAAACGTAGAGTTTAAAATCAAGAGATGTCTTTTCGTTAAGTGTTACAGTATTCAATGAAATTTAAAATTGAGAGTGGCCAAGCAAGATAGATAGGTCAATAAAAGACTACAAACTAAAATGTAAAGTGATTTGCAATTCAAACATTTAGAAAACATTGTAGCGATCATGTTTAGCTATCTAGTACATTTACTTAATGTTTGTAGAGAATAGTGTAATTGTGTTTTAGGGTCCAATTCTCATGAGTGAAAGATTTATGTAAGACAATGATGTATACAAGTGCAATAATCAAGACACATGAGATACATAATGGAATAAACATAACATCGTCAAAATGCAAAGTAAAATTACTTCCACTTAGTTTAATGCACAATAAGAAATAATACAACTACTAAGGTGTTTCGCACACACAATGCTCATTAAGACTTATCAGGGAGCGAAGTAGTGCTTGGGGGACCACATAACATTAATCTAAATTTTATTTTTGTGATCCGTTGTACTAAAGAGAAGTAAAGCTATATGGTGTATTTAGAATTTTTTGCACATGACACTTTACAATTCTTTCCAAGATTCACATCATCACAATGTTTATGAAGACTTATCAGGAGGAGACGTAGTGTTTGGTGGAGTTTTCTTTTATATTTATTACGTGATTTTATTTTGGTGACCAAGGACTTTGAATTCACTAGTTTAGCAAACATTCAATTTTATTCTGCAACCACACTCTCTAATTATGAGTGCATAAACATCCATGAATTACAAGAAGTCAATTTAATGGTGTTATAATTTATCCGTGAATTTCAGCAAGTTATAAAATTACACTACATATTCATGCAAAAATAAGATTATTTGCAAATGTAGGAATCAAAAAGTGAGTGTGAAAAGTCATTATCTAACATAAAACATCACTCATACTTATATGCATACTAAGCACTTCTACACATAATTCCTACATTCATTTTCATTGTACATCAAAAGATAGTATGCAAGACATGAATAATCAAGACAATGTTTAAGAAGGATGAAAATTAAATCATATATTATAATGAATCATTAATGATATATTTATTCATCCTTGACTTTAGCAATGAAAAATAAGCAGTTTTTAGGATTTTTGTTTTTATAAAAATAAAGGAATACAATAATAAAATCAGAGAAAAATATATTTTTGGGATTTTAGTTTGTAATTTTCTCTTTGTTTTTTGGATTTTAAGAAATTAAGAAAAAGAGAGCTAATAAAAGGAATTTACTGAAACCACAGGAGTCTTTTGTCGAGTAAATTAGTAGAATAATCTTCCATGCCAGCCAAAATAAAAAATACATAAACTAAAGCATTAAAAAAATCAAAGCTACCGTCGACGGTAACGGTTACCGTTGGGCGGTATCAAACAGAGTTTTGATTTTTTGCTTAAAAAACTTATTTTCGACATTTTTCGGTTCAAAATTTCTTAATTTTAGTTCTCCACTATAAGGGGCACCTAATGCAGCAAAGAAATCAGAAAAATAATCAAAAAGTTGTGGGTTTAAAAAATTTAGCCAAATGTACAACCCCGTATTCGTCGAGAAGACCCCGTATTCGTCGAGAAGACTCCGTATTCGTCGAGAAGAGCTTGTGTCATCGAGAAGAGCTTGTGTCGTCGAGAAGAGCTCGTAAAGCAGAGCGGACAGGTGGAGAGGGGCATTCGCCCAAAGCATCAGGAGAGCATTCGCCAAGGTGAAGAGAGGCAAGCAGGTTTTGGGGCGAGTGCAAGCCCCATTCGCTGAGCATTCGCCGGCTTGAATGATCGGATGCGCGGACTTCCAGTCGAATGAGGGCGGAACCTCACTTCCAGTCGGATGAGAGGACTGCAGTTTTTGGCTTCCTCCTCCTTAGGACATCTTTGGTTAGCTCCTCAGGCTCTCCAAAGTGCCCGGCTTCAACTTTGGCTTGGGAGGGGAAGTGCTCTAAGATCTTCCGGGTATGTGGTAGGACCTCCTCGCTGCAATTTTGGGTCTATTCATTTTCCTTCACCAATAGTCAGGAGCACTAGTGATAGAGAAGTAGGTGTAGGCTACAACGCCCTGGGGGGTCCGAACTCCTCAAGAGACCGATCTCGGTTTCAACATTTTTGGTGCGGTGAGCGTGGACCGTAGCATATACAAGAAAATCTCAAGCCGAGCTTCATGGATGGAGGTGAAGTGGAAGGATCAGACCAAGGCAACTCACCACCACTCACGAGTGGGGCGACGACGAGGACGTTTGAGGACTTCGAGCGAGAGGTCCCGCAGACTCTGCAGGTCGCATCCGCAGCAAAGGGCGAGTGCACGACGTCCGTGGTCCCGGTGGTCCCATGCCAGCTGACAGGCGAGAAAACATCGTGTCAGCGACCCGGGAAGGAAGTAGTGGCGGAAGGGAGTGGGCGAGATCTGCCCGGAGGGCAGCCATCCCTCAGCCCGGGGAGTGATGAGGCACACAAGGTGACTCCACGAGATCATTCCACTTGTCCCAAGCCAGCGACCCTGAAAAGCAGCAGGAACGGAGGCAGGTGCGCGAGATCTACCTGGGCGAGAGTTGTTCCCAGCCCGGCCAGTGCGAGCCTGGTCGGTGAATTCGTAGGGCGAGTGGGGCAGGCGAGTGGGGCAGGCAAGAGTGGCGAATGGTGGAAGCTCGTTCTGTGAGATGGAGCTTCTCGCACCAGCCCCGGAGGGATTTCGGGAGCCGGGCACGGTCTGTCACACAAGAGATGTAGGAACATGCTAAATTGGTATAAGTTTATTGTTCTTTTCTGTTATGTCCATATGATGCGCTTGAATGCCGGAGTACCTCAGATCGATTCCGCTGCCGGGCTCTCATTAGCCGATGGGGTCAGGTTGATCTCTGGAGAGGTTGGCAAGTTAATGAGGTTCCAGAGTGCCCTTGATCGATTCTGTTGCCGGGCTCTCATTAGCCGGTGGGGTCAGGTTGATCTTTGGAGAGGCCGGCAAGGTAATGAGGTGTCAGAGTCCCCCAAATCGATTCCGCTGACGAGCTCTCATTAGCCGGTGGGGTCAGGTTGATCTCTGGAGAGGCTGACAAGGTAATGAGGTGTCGGAGTGCCCCAGATCGATTCCGCTGTCGGGCTCTCATTAGCCGGTGGGGTCAGACTGATCTCTGGAGAGGCTGGCAAGGTAATGAGGTGCCGGAGTGCCCCAGATCGATTCCGCTATCAGGCTCTCATTAGACGGTGGGTTCAGGTTGATCTCGGGAGAGGCTGGCAAGCGAAAAGTTGTGATGAATAGCCCCGAGCAGACCAGCTGACCAGACTCTCACCTAGCTGACAGGGTCGTAGGCTCACTCGGTGGCAGGATGAGAAAGTTTGTAAAGATGAATCACAGACCGAGGTGATCCCACTGTCAGGCTCTCTCTAGCTGATAGGGCAGACGGTGCTCGGAGGCCTCTTCCAAGGCTCAGCCCCGAGCAGACTCGCTGACCAGGTTCTCACCTAGCTGGCAGGGCCGTAAGATCACTCGGCGGCAGGAAGAAAAGGAAAATCCGAGATGGTAGCATTGGCACCAAGAAGGGGAGTAGACAAGGGCCAAGGTATGCGAGTGGGTCCATTCAGAGGGGCACTCGCCCGACGAATGCACCCGAGGTATCAACCTATCTGAAGAAGGCGTAAGAGTCATTCGGGATAAGGCACGTTCTCGGCAAAGAACGCACTCCCGACAGAATCGTCGCAACCACCTAAGTCTTACAAGGGTATGGGCGCGCGTGGAGGAGCAACGACTGTGCGACACACCCGTGGGGCGAGAATGCCTTAATCGTGGACTAGGATTAATGGTCGGCGATACGTGAGTGCGCAAGAGGTGCGCGAGCATGCAAGCGATGCGCAAGTGCGTGAGCAAGCGTGCGAGAGCGCGAGGGGTGGGGTGCGAGTGCGCGAGCTATTAGCGAATGGAAATAAGTAAAGCAAGAAAAGGAAGAACAGAAGAGACAGTCAAACAAACTTTTCATTTCATTACAAAAGGTTTCGCTTACAATACAGGGGTCTCGCCCCCGGCATGAGTTACAACAAAAAAAGAGAACGGAAAAAACTTCAAGGGGAGTCGTCGGATGTCTCACTGGAAGACCCGCTGCTTTCGCCTGAAAGGTGGATGGCGTCGCCCTCGCGCTGAAGGTCAGCCTCGCCCTCCGGTACGTCCAGCGGGACGAAGAGCCCAGGCAGAACATTGCGGGCGGTAAGCCTCTCGTTTCCTTCCTTCAAAAGCCCGGCCCTCCGCAGCACCTGCAGCGCATGCTTTACGGCTCCTTGAGCGTTCTCCTGCATCATCACCTCGATTTCGTAGTTGGTATATTGATGACGAGTGCCCTTCTCTCCGGGAGGCGCCGGAGCACCGACGTCTCGCAGGCGTTGGTTCTCGGCGCGCAGCTCTTTGTTCTGGTCCTCAAGATTGGCCACCCGCACGCAGAATCTAGGCGTTCGCGGTGTCCTGAGAAAGAAACGGTAAGGTTAGGGAAAAGGAAAAGGAGGTGCAAGAATACAAGCGTTTATGAAGGGTCGCACTAACCACTCGGACGGGGCGGTTGGCGAGAAGGGTCTCGGTGGCCTCCAGCTTCTGCTTCAAGGCCACGACTTCAGCCGAAGCCTCGCCTCACGTCTTCTCAACCTCGACAAGGTTTCGCTCGAGGGTGATGCTGCGGCGCGAAGACATATGTGCGAGCTCGAGAGCGCGCAACTGAGCCCTCGCGACCTCGTGCGCGAGCACCCGGGTGCTCTCGGCATCGTAAACTGTGGCGTCCTCTCGGCTATAGAGAGCGAAGGAGAGAGCATAGGCCTCGCCGTTGGTGGTATCCTGCTCCATCCAGGACGGTAATAGGGTGGAGATGGAGGCTCGGTTGGCCTTTCGATCCTACTCGAGCAGTGGTTCGCCGGCCTCCACGTACTTCTCGCCAAGGCCGAAGTTTCGGTGCCCCCACAGCGACGGTCTCGTGGAGGCCTCCGTCGGCGCGCTGGAAGCTGCAGCCCCCGCATCCGTCGCGACCAGGGCGCTCGCCCCAGGGGTCTCGACAGCGAATGCTTTTCCCTTAGAAATCGTCGAGGGCTTGGGCCGCTTGGAGGGAGAAGCCGAGGTCGCTTCTGGCTTCCGCATCTGACCGCTGGACTTGGAGGAGCCCGGGTCCTTGCAGCAGGCCTCGGCGGCGGACCGCGCGAGAGCCATGGCGGCGACAGGAGTTCCGTCATTCGCGTGAGGCGGGTGTAGGGGAAGATCTCGCATCCCTGCATCAGGTTTACTCAGTAAGAAAATATGGAGATAAAGGTGGGCGGGAGCTAGAGGAGAAGCAGTTCGCCTTACCCTCTCCCGGCAAGACTGGGGGGAGCGAGTTGACGTTCTTCCGCAGGTGAACGACGTGCATGTCGTGCCCTTGGATGAACAGATGGAGCTTAGCCTCATGACCTCCCAGCGACAGAGGCCTGTAGGTCGACTCCTCCTCCTACACTGACGCAAAGAGGGTGTTGCCGAAGCTCCCGGTGACGAAGATGAACCGTCGAACCCAGTCATGGTTCTTGTTGGCGGTCCCGGTGACCTTGAGCGGGCTCTGGCCGGAGAAGAAGGCTACCCCGCCTTTCGCCCGAAAATTGAATAGCTTGCGGAAGACCGGGAGGGAAAACTCGATCCTTTCCTCGCGCAGGTAGCAGGCGAATGCTACAAGCATGGCGATAGAGTTGGGGCTCAATTGCGCGGGAACGACCCTGAAATAGCGGAAGGTCTGGCGCAGCTCTGGACAGAGGGGGAGGCGGATCCCGACCTCGAAATGCTCCAGGGGGGATGGCGAGTGTGTGGGCGAGAACTAATTGATGCGGTCGCGGTTTCCAGGGCGGCGCGCAACGAACCCTGGCGGGACATAATCTGTAATAGCCATTGTAAATTCATCTTCTGATAGGTCACAGGTGACGAAGTCTTGATTGGCGAATGCCAGAACGCACCTAGCCCTGCCGTCAGGCTCAGCCACCATCTCGCAGTTGTTGGGTCGCGCGGGAAGTCTGGAGAGAGGTGCGAGTGCAAGCGCAAAAGCGAGAAAGTGAAGAAGGAAGCTGGGATGAAAGTAATAAAAGCGATGGATATGCCTAGCTATTTATAGAAAAAGTAAAGAAATCGAGAAGTTTCCTAAGCGCGGGGGTGCGGGTAGTGACCGTGCTGCCCCGATGCCTCAGGATTCGAGCCAGTCCCACCTTCGCCCCACTCGCCAGCAAATCTCAAGTGTCGCGCGCAGAGTCCTCGGCAGGAGGGAGAAAGCAAGATTAAACGAAGCGAAATCAAAGCATTATGCGAGACGACATTCGGCAAAACATGAGAAAAATCGGGCGGAATAGACATGGTCTATATTTAAAGTAATAAGATTGTTCAGAAGTCAGCCGATCACGACATTTATTACAGAAGAAAGGAAAATGATAGGGGTGGGGGGGAATACAGGGGGGAGTGCCGGTAAGCTCAGTATTGAATCCATTGCCAACGACCCCGGCCTCGCCTCCCCGTCCTCGGTGGCACTCGCGGGTAATAGTACGCGCTTACGGCGGTGAGTTCTTGGTTAACCAAGCGCATTTGATCCCTTGCCCGCGCGATGTGCCTCCTGGGGGAAGTCCCCTCGCACCCGCCTCCCTGACGCTCCATCACCCCGACGAGGTGCGAGTAGTCTCTTTCGAGAGCACCCAACCTGCGCTCAAAAGCTGCCCGCAGTCCGTCCACCTGACCGGCAAGTTCTCGCTGCATCCAGATAATCTTCACAAGGACCTCTGTCATTCGTTCCTTCATCGTCCTAGGGTCAGCAGGATCGCCGAGGAAGTCTGAAAGGTCGTCGGGAGAAGGGGGCGGCGAGACCACCTCCTCCTCAAAGTGAGGGTCCATCGGCGATGCCTCTCGGTAGCCTGCGAGAGCGAAAGTTAGATAGTCTTATTTAGTGGTCCGGGCGAGCAGGGTCAGGGCGAAAGAAGTAACTGACCTGGTACATGTTCCATGTCTTGGAGTTGGCGAGAGGGGCTAGGTCGCCCCGTGAATGGTTGGCTGGGAGGATGAAGCGATTTCCCCTTGCCAGGGCGAAGAAGTACCTGGTCGGCTGCAGAAGTGTTGGCTAAACCGGCGGCGGGAGAAGTATGGACAGGGGTCCGTCCGGCCAAGGGCTTCGACTCTGGCACGAGAAGAGGCGTGTTCTCGCGAGCAGGTGAGTGTCGCGGTAGGGAGGAAAACCCCGTGGTTCCGAAGGTATTGGCTGGGGGAGTCAGGGTAAGAAAGAGACGGCGAAGGATAAGGGGGCATGCGAAAAGACAAAAAGCAGCTTACCCGATCCTAACAAGGTTCCGCCAGAAGTAGCAGGAGGGCCGGTCCCCTGAATCGCCGGGGCATCCGCAGGGGGAGGCGGAAGCGCGGCGGTAATCATCGGGTCAGTCTCGGGGTCGCCCCCCTTTGCTGGCATCTCCTGCGAATGGTCAGGGTTGTTGAGATAGTATATCATCAGAATTATCAACAAAGCAAGGGCATGCTACCTTGGTTAGGTCGTCAGGAGGATTGCGAGAAGAAGGGGGAGTCTTCGACGCGGACTCAGTCACCGTCAGGTCCCGCCGAGCAGCCTTGGCCTTCTTCGGCCGATAAGGTAAGGATGGATCCCTCCTCGACGAGAGCCAGGGAGCATAACAAGCAAAGTTAGATGTAGGGTCCTCATGCGTGACGACGAGACGATCCTGCAGCTCTTGCGAGATCGGTTTAGGCGATGGCTTCATGAACGACATTAAGGTCGCGAGAGCTCGGGAGAGAGAAGTGGAAGAACGGAGAAAGGATAATGGGCATCCTGAGCGTGGTGGCTCAAGATATATTTATAGCACAGTGGAGGGACCCACCAATAGATTCCCTCCAGGTCAGCAAGTACTCACCGAATACTCGGGGTTGGACTTTTCTTTCCGAGCGAGTACCTCACTCGCAAAGAGCGGGGATTGTGTACAACCCCGTATTTGTCGAGAAGACCCCGTATTCGTCGAGAAGAGTTTGTGTCGTTGAGAAAAGCTTGTGTTGTCGAGAAGAGCTCGTAAAGCAGAGCGGACAGGTGGAGAGGGGCATTCGCCCAAAGCATCAGGGGAGCATTCGCCAAGGTCAAGAGAGGCAAGCAGGTTTTGGGGCGAGTGCAAGCCGCATTCGCTGAGCATTCGCCCACTTGGATGATCGGATGCGCGGACTTCCAATCGAATGAGGGCGGAACCTCACTCTCCCAGGAGAACAAGGATCAGGCGAGTGGTGCCCTCACGGACCACTCGCCCAGCAAGATCTATGAGATTCAGTATGGGAGAAGCCTGGCGAGTGGTGCCTTCACGGACCACTCGCCTAGAAGGCTTTGGGGGTGAAATTACCTAGATACCCTTGGTGGGCTGCCAATAGCCCTTTAGAACAGCGGAGTTTGGCTGTTAGCAGACCAGTTTGGGGTGCGATTAGTAAAACCAAAAGGCGGATTTATGCTATTTGCAGACCAGACTAGAGAATTTATAAATAGACCCTTGAGGGCAACTTTGGAGAGGACTGCAGTTTTTGGCTTCCTCCTCCTTAGGACATCTTTGGTTAGCTCTTCAGGCTCGCCAAGGTGCCCGGCTTCAGCTTTGGCTTGGGAGGGGAAGCGCTCTAAGATCTTTCGGGTATGTGGTGGGACCTCATCGCTGCAGCTTTGGGTCTATTCATTTTCCTTCACCAATAGTCAAGAGCGCTAGTGAGAGAGAAGTAGGTGTAGGCTACAACCCCCCCGGGGGTCCGAACTCCTCAAGAGACCGGATCTCGGTTTCAACACCTAAGATGTCCAAAACACCTAAGTAATGAAAATCGTACGTCGAGGAGTGGTTTTGTGAATATGTCCGCAAGTTGAGATTCAGTTCCAATAAAGCTTACTTTAACATGTTCTTTGTTTATATGATCACGGATGCAGTGGTGCCTAACATTAATATGTTTGGATCTAGAGTGGTGAACCAGATTGTTGGTTAGATCGATAGCGTTTTTGCTATCACACTTTAGTTCAAGGTTATTAAGATGAATTCCAAAATCCTCTAGTATTTGAGTCATCCATAACGCTTGTGCACAATAGCTACCTAGTGCGATATACTCAGCCTCGACGGTGGAGAGGGCAACAAAATTTTGTTTCCTACTCGACCATGATACAAGTTAAGGCCCTAAGAAATGGCATGAGTCACTAGTGCTCTTACGATCTAAGGAACATCCTGAATAATCAGAATCAGAATAGTCATGCAACGTAAAAGAATCATTATGAGGATACCATAATCCAAGTCTACATGTGCCTGCTTCGTATCAATTGGTCCGACCTGCCGCTCTTTTAGGGTTTCCATCGAAACACTAATTGGATCACTCCTTGCTTCCGTCCGCTCGATCCGCCGATTTCGCCTGATCGTTTGTCGTTAGCGTTGCTCTTCTCGCTCAGCACAACGTCGACACCAGCCCTCAACGACAGTCGACAGACGTCAGCCATCGACAACAGGGACGACTCGCAACTTTCCCGTGTTTGATTCCTCCATCGACTTCTGCTTCCTGCGTCGCACGCCCGACGACCTTGCCGACTTCATCGACTTCACTGTGCTGATTCCTGCTTCGCGCAATTTCTCCTATGCTTCCTGCGTCTGCTCCAGCGAGTCCAGCAGTTTTTTTTCCGCCGAGTCCAGTGCCCATCAACCTCCGCTAGCGCCTTCTCCACCCTACTATGCCTCCGGCCTGCTCCTTCCAGCGATTTTCGGAATTTCCATCGGCTTCCGGCGGCCCGGCAGCTGGAAGCCTTCCAGCGGCCGCTCGTCACCCTCATAGCTCTCCTGCGGCTCTGGACGCACCTGGCAGCCCTCCGGCGGCTCCTACAGTAATCCGACAGCCCTCCAATGGTGCTTGCAGCATTCCGGCAGCCCTCCTGAGCACCCTGCCCCTTTATGGAGGCCCTCCCCCTTTTTCCACCATTGCTCTCCTTCTGGACTCAGTGCATGCTCGTTGCGATCGAGTTGAAGCTGCTCTAGATACTCTCCTAGCCATGGCGTTTGAGATTCGTCATCAGCTTCTTCCACATGCCCCTTACAGCCCCGACCCGCCACTTTGCTTCCCGACGAGCCTCCTCCTCCATCCATTCCACCGCCACCACTCAGTGGGTCTTCGACCATTAGAACCGCCACCACTTCCTCCTTTTCAGACACCCACTTCGTTCTCCTGCTTCTGGCTACGACACGCACCCCCATAATTCACCCCTCCTTCGATTTCCACTAGTTGCCCTCCCATCCGCTCGCCTTCCGACATATCTGTGACAGAGGCTCCACCTGGCTCCTTGCCATCCTTTCACACGTCACATGCTTTTTTTTCTCCCCGCCGTTTCTTGGAGACCCCTGCTCGTCTGTCAACTCTCTTACTCCCGACTCCTCGCTTCCCACATCTCTCGAGCCCACTGTTATCCTTCCCTCACATCTTGTCACTCTCCAACCTCGACCAGACTTCCCAACGGGTTTCCTTCCAAATCTTCACTACCTACTCCTCATCGACCTAATGTTCGGCCCCATGACCCTCCTTCGAGATATGGATGAGTTTCCGTCATCAGTCTTCATAGCATTTGGCCTCCGACCGAGGCCCGGGCCCAACTGGCGTGCATCTCGCTCGACCTTGAGAATGAGATATTTTGCAGGCATGACATTGCTTCACCTCTCAGGCAATCCTATGACGAGTTCTACGCCCATTTCGGTTGCATGTCCCACAGCTCTGAAGCAACCAGCCCGCTATGACGCCTCAAAGCTTCTGATGTTTTACCTGATCCGCCCACCAGAGGAGCCACCTGAGTCTCATCGACACGCCATTGGGACCCTTCAAGGCTCGACCTTGGGCAAAAGGTTGCATTTTAGGCCGGGTGTGGTGATATGTATACGCATTATTGTGTATTGTGTATTGTGTCTTGTAGTGTAGGGCTCCATCTATATAAAGAGCCCTATAGGTAGAGTCTTGCTCATCTTTTGAGTGTTGGATGTTTGGCTCTCTTGGAGAGTTGAGTCTCAAGGAGGACCCAATCTCCAGATGCTTGGCAAGAGTCATCTCCTGATTGTATCATTAAGTTTGTTTAATGTCATGTGTTAAATAACTTGTAAGCAAAGGCCCATTTAATAGGCCCATGTAAAGCCCTCTTATGGTTAGCCCCACACCTTAGGATGGTGTTTAGGCTCTCCTCTTTCCTCTTATATATATATATATGTACAAATACTTATGTTGTATTCAAGGGAAATTAATGAGAAATTAATAAATATTGTTTTCATTTCTCGCTCCAATCGTTTTCTTCTACATGATATCAGAGTGAAACGGATCCTAAAGTCTTCTTCGCTCGGTCTCGTCCTGTGCAATCCTCTTTCTAACCGCGCGGTTTGGCGGTCTCCTCTTTCTGCCCCCCTGGTCGTTGAGTGTCTGCTCTGGCTCCCTCTGACCTTACTTTGCTGGTTTTATAGATTGCCTCTAACATCTACCGGAGCCCACCTGGTTGACTTCTCGCGCGAGCTCTCCCAGTCCTTCTCGCTCTACTCGCCTATTCGCCGAGCTCCCGTTAGCTGAGCTCTTGGCTGCAACCTTCCGGCGAGCTCTCCTCATCCCGTGGTATCGCCTGCCCGCCCGTTCGCCGAGCTCTTGCTCGTACGCTCTTGGCCGCTTCTTTCTCTGCGAGCTCTCCTCGTCCTACTCGCTTGTTTGCGAGCTCCAGCTGCCCGCCAGAGGTTCTTCTCGTTTGCAGCGCCTCTCGCCATTGTTTTTTTGTTAGCGTGCCCGCCAGGTCTCTGCTCTCTTCTAACTACAGTCTCCTCGCCGAGTTCGCCTAGACAGCCATCTCGCCTCCGCGGTATCCTCGCCGAGATTGCCTTCTCTCCCTCCGCGGTCTCCTTGTCGAGTTCGCCGAGACCGCCTTCTCGCCTCCGCAATCTCCTCACCGAGATTACCTTCTCTCCCTCCGCGGTCTCCTCGCCGAGTTCGCCGAGACCGCCTTCTCGCTCCACGGTCTCCTCGCCAAGTTCTCCTTCTCACCCTCCGCGGTTTCATGGCCTTGAATGATGCCTCGTCTCTTCCGACCCGTGTCGTGCCTAATCTTCCTGAAGTTCTGGATGAGCTCCGGATAACCACTATCTTTCTCAGTGGCCGGAAAAATTTTGTGGAATGGGTTCACTCCGTGCGTCGTGTCCTCCAGACTAAAGGTCTCCTTCATCATCTCACCAAGGCACAACCTACTACCCACACCGAGATCTGGCTCTGTGATGATAGGCATGTCCAAACTTGGATTTTGAATTCTATGGACAGTGAACCATACCGTATGGCCATGTATCATGAAACAGCCAAAGCTATGTGGGATGAACTTCACTCCTTATACTCTGGCAAAGACAGTTTGTAACACCTGTTCGGTATCTTCACCGACCTCCAGTCTCTTGATCCAGGGGTGGATGGTGACCTGACTTCCTTTGTTGCGCGGTCCAAGACTCATTGAAGCCTGAATTCAGCATCAGCCTCCCCCGTTGGATCTTGTTGCCCAACGAGCCCAGAAAGAAGTTGTTGGCATAGCCATGATGATGACTCGTGTTCCCCCACATCTAGACAGTGTCCACGCCAATATCCTCTCATCCTCAACCCTGCCCTCTCTCTCTGATGTGTGCTTCATGCTCTTAAAAGTGACACCGCCTCCTGATGCTCCTGGCACGGTCTCTCTAGCTCTTCTCCAACAGGTTCCTGCTCACCTCACCCATCCGCCGGCATATGGAGCTCGAACCGGCTCTCGGGGAAGAGGCCGATATGTTAGGCCGCGTCGCAAGTGCTCCTAATGTGGTCGGGAAGGTCATTTTGAAGCTACTTGCTAACGTAAGCATGGTGTCCCTCCTACACACCTTGCGTCTATGGCGACTACTGCTCCTCCACAACTCATCTTGACGTTGATGCCTTATGCACCCAGCTCCAGAATCTTCAGTGCCCGCTGAGTCGGCCTTCGGGCTCTGTTGCAACCATCTCCAATGAAGGTACCTCTTGTTTATCCCATAGTCCAACTTGGATTATGGACTCTAGGGCCACCAACCATATTGCTCCGCAGAAACCTCCTCCGTTCTTGGACACAGCTTGTCCTAAATTCATCACAGTGGCCAATGGTGACACCACTCCCGTTCATGGCTCTGGCGACATGCACCTGACTTCATCTCTCTCTCTTCGCTCGGTTCTTCATGTTTCGGGCTCTCATTTTAATCTACTTTCTGTCAGTCGTCTTACTCAAGAACTCGATTGTTCTGTAACCTTTTCTTCCTCCTTTGTTGTGCAAGATCGATAGACGCAGAATATCATTGGTAGAGGGCGATTGTCTAACGGGTTTTACACCTTGGATATTTCCTCCATAGCTCTCTCTTTTGTTACCTTCGTTGACTGGCATCGGCGTCTTGGGCATGCTCCTCTCTCAATTCTGAAGAAAGCTCTTCCAGATCTGTCCCTCACTGACTTCAAATGCGAATCTTCCATCTTCGGCAAGCATCATCGCTCTTCTTTTTCTTTTCATTGTATCGGAGCAATGCTCCTTTTGTTTTAGTTCATTTAGACATTTGAGGCCTTATAAAATGGCTAGTGTTTCTGGTTATCGCTATTTTCTTACTTTTATTGATGAATACTCTCGCATGACCTGGTTGTACTTACTTCGTGATAGCTCTGAATTACTTCGTGTCTTTCATGCTTTTAATGCTGAGATACGTACTCAGCTCTCTCCCAATATCAAAACTCTTCAGACCGATAATACGCACGAGTAACGAGTCATGCATTTCAAAACCTTTGTGATGAGCTCGGTATCATCCACCAAACCTCCTGTGCTTACACACCACAACAGAATGACGTTGCTGAGCGCAAAAACCGTCATCTCCTAGACATTGCTCGTTCTCTTATGTTCCAAATGCAGGTACCCAAGCTCTATTGGCACTTTGTGGTGTCTATCGCATGCAACCTCATCAATCGCATGTCATCCTCCATTCTCCATTTTGCCACTGCCTTCAGTCTTCTCTTTCCCTCCACCCCTCCCTTTACCATGACGCCTTGTGTTTTTGGTTGCACCTGCTATGTTCACTCCCATGGCCCTGCAACTGACAAGCTTGATCCTCGAGTTACTAAGTATATGTTTGTTGGTTACTCCCGCACTCAGAAAGGTTATGTGTGTTATTCTCCTTCCACTCAAAAATTAGTAACGGCTGTGGATGTAACTTTCTTCGAAGATCAGCCTTTTCACTCCTCACCTTTTGGCTTCTCCTACCCCTCCTCTCCTACCACGTCCTGTCATTCCTGTCACCTCTCCGGCCCCATCTCTCATTCCCACACCATCCACCAGAACCGCAAACCCACCTCCTCTTCGTATGTACACTCGTCATCCTTCTCGCTCCGATGCTCTAAGGATGTTACCCCCTACTGATGAATCTCTGCGCTCTGCTGATCCGGCTATGACTTCTATAGCTCACCCCATCACTAACTTTGTTTCTTTGCACCTACTATCTCCGGTGCTTCACACATTTGTGACCTCTTTGTCGTCTTTTTCCACCCCTACTTATTTGCAGGAGGCTCTTCAACATCCGGGGTGGCGGGCGGCTATGGATGAGGAAATGACAGCTCTCTGGGCTAATCATGCCTGGGATCTTGTTCCTCTCCCTCTTGGTCAGACTTGTGTGAGTTGAAATGGGTCTTTACTATCAAACATGCTCCAAATGGAATGGTTGAATGTCTAAAGGCTCGTCTTGTTGCCCGTGGTTTTACTCAGCAACACGGCCTCGACTACAAAGAGACCTTCTCACCCGTTGCAAAGTTAAATACTATTCGTGTTTTGATCTCGCTGGTTGTTCATCGTCATTGGCCGTTGCATCAGTTGAATGTCAAAAATGTCTTTCTAAATGGTGATCTTGCTGAGACTGTCTACATGCATCAACCTCCCGGCTTTGAGACCACGAGGGAGTCACTTGAATGCTACCTCAAGAAGTCTCTATGGTCTCAAACAATCTCCTAGGGCATGGTTTGACAAGTTTAGTCGAGTTGTTAGTGATGTTGGGTTTACTCGAAGGTCGGCTGACTTTTCACTCTTCACTCATCATTGCCCGACAGGCATCGTGATACTCCTGGTTTATGTTGATGACATCTTAATTACGGGCGACGATTCAAAACGTATCCATATGATCAAGGAACACTTGGCCTCTGTGTTTCAGACCAAAGATTTGGGAAATCTCTGATACTTTCTCGGCATCGAGATAGCTCGTCATCCTGATGGCCTTGTCCTATCACAAAGAAAGTATTGCCTTGATCTTCTTCATGATGTTGGCTACTCTGGTTGCAAGCTAGCTGACACACCCATGGATGTCAACCACAAGCTCTGCTCCTATACCTCACTCTGATATACTCCTACCAAACCCAGAGTACTATCGGCGACTTGTGAGAAAACGGATTTATCTTACAGTTACAAGACATGATATATCATTTGTTGTTGGATTGTCAGCATGCTCCATGGACCTCTCATCTCCAGGAAGTTGAGCGCATTCTCCAGAATCTGAAGTCTGCTCCTGGACAAGGGCTCGTATATAAGCCTTCCTTATCTCTATGTCTCATTGTCTATTCTGATGCTGCTTATGCTGGATCCTTGGATGATCGTCGTTCCACAAGTGGTTTTTGCACATACTTTGGTGGACATCTTGTTACCTGGCGAAGCAAGAAGCAGTCTGTCGTCGCACGCTCATCTGCAGAAGCTGAGTATCGATCAATGACCTCTGTCGTCTCTGAACTCACGTGGCTGGAAAGCCTTCTGGGAGACCTAGGTGTCAAACTCTCCTCTCCTGCCATCTTGTTCTGCGATAGTCAAGCTGCTATTCATATTGCCAAAAATCCTGTGTTTCATTGAACGTACCAAGCATATCGAGGTCGATTGTCACTTTGTTCGGGAAAATGTTCAACTAAAGAAATTGGACTTGAGACATGTTCCTGCTGGAGAACAAATCGGCGATATTCTCGCCAAAGCCTTGTTGCGACCACTATATCTTTAGTTCTTGTCCAAGCTTGGTTCCTACGACTTGTGTGCTACAACTTGCGAGGGAGTGTTAAATAACTTGTAAACAAAGGCCCATTTAATAGGCCCATGTAAAGCCCTCTTAGGGATTAGTCCCACACCTTAGGATGGTGTTTAGGCTCTCATCTTTCCTCCTATATATATGTACAAATACTTGTGTTGTATTCAAGGGAAATTAATGAGAAATTAATAAATGTTGTTTTCATTTCTCTCTCCGATCGTTTTCTTCTACACAATGTAAGTTTCGTGTTCTCGATCTTGATGCGACTACAACGTATCAAAATCACAAGATCAGTGATGATAAAATGGTGATAAGATTGACGTGTTTAGCTATTAGAGACTGGTCGGATGACTTATATATCTGTCACACACACATCCTGATATCGCATACGATGTAGACATTTTGACCAGACACAAGCATACTCCAAGAGCTCGTCACCAAGAGGCGACACATCATGTTTTGATATATCTACAGAAATCTCCTGGTTAAGGACTATTATTCTCCAAAAACAACCACTTAAGTGTTGAAATCTTCATTTATGTTGATTGGGAGGGAAGTCGGGATGATAGAAAGTCCACCATCGGCTATTGTATGTTTGTTGGGGGTAACTTAGTGACTCGAAGAAACAAGAAACAAAATATAGTGATCAGATCTAGTGCAGTGGATGAATATTGGGTCGTGTCAAAGTCTTTGTGAAGGATTGTGGTTGACATCTATTCTACATGCAGGACCTAGGGATCCTTGAACCCAAGTCTTTCTCATTGTATTGTAATAACAAGGCTGTCATTTGCATGGCTTATAGTCATGTTCAACATGATAGGACCAAATATGTGGAAGATGATAGACATTTTTATCAAAGATCATCTTGACAAAGAGAATATCGTTACTCTTTTAGTTTATTCCAAAGATTATCATTTGACAAACATTTTCATCAAAATCTAGATTGTGACGTGTTTACTAACGATATACTCAAATTGAGAATGATAGGTATTTTCGTCCGACTTGAGGGGGTGAGTTGAAATATAGAGCAAATCACTGATTATTAGCTTTATTATGTAATGGTATTTCTTTAATTTCTGGTTCTCCTAACCCATATATATGTGTGGGTAGGAGTTATGAATGGATTATTCAATTTTACTTCTCCACCCAAACGTCTTTATTAATATCATTGAGTATTTTACTGTAATTTATTAAAGGAAGAATCCTCCTTAATTAGCACGTCCTAGAAGTCTATAAATAGTGATTCTTGTATGAGTGAAGTATTTCATAGCTCATTATTCTTGCTCTCTAGGAAAGGAAGCTCTATGGGGGAAATATCCCTCGAGAGCTGGACTAGAGTGTCTCCTGTTAGTGTCATACCTTATTCTTACTTAGTGTATCCACTTTCTTCTTGTGCGCAATCTCCTCTACATTTCAATTTCTCACTACGTAACATTGTCAGAAAAACATGATTAGAACGTTGCAGACACATAACGATTTAGGTTAGTCTAAGGTACATCTTTGAAAGTGCTTGAAAAAAAGAATAGGTTTAGAATAAGCTTTACAAAAATAAATCAAGATAATTCTTATCTCAATAAATTAAAAAAAACTGAATTATAAGAAGCTTTATAACAGTAACCCTTATGGAAATAAGTAGGCATGTGTGATAAGATTCATGTTATCTCACATGTCATCAGCTATCCCAAATGCCCGTTTTTGTAAAGGAGTGTAAGCACCAGCTAAAGATGCCCGATGCCATAACCCGTCTGAAAGTCCAGTAGTAGAGGCTTCTAAAGATGCATATCTGTGTCATTAAAAAAAACAGTTCAATTAGGCCATTCTCTCTCCACTAGTTCAGATAACACATTTAATATGATAATTATTAAAGGAAAACCCCAGTAACATGCTTAAGAAGATTTTATTTGTCAATATTCACCAGATATGCAAATTTAGAACAAATAACTATGAGAATTTAGCATGCATAACAAGAAACAGCATGTTACAAGTGTATCAGTTCCTAACAAATTAGGTCTTAATAGATACCATCAGCAAAGAATATAAGATGGTGGCATATGTAGGCAACAAATTGATGATGAAGGCCCTGTTTGGGGCGACGTTTTTGCAGCGGTGGTGCTGTTTTAAGGGTCCGTTGGGCGCAGCATTTTTGCTCCGGTGAGTTTGGACAATGCCACCGTCATAGAATGTATGTTTGACATGAGAACAGTTATGACCGCCACCAAGAAAAGAAAACTAGTTTTGAACATAAAAGTAGATGATGTTCCTTAGGTGAGGTCGGGCGTTCACGAACGATAGTTGATAACCACCATGTTCACGATCGCCACCGCCGTGCCAAACGGAGCCTAAGTCGTTTGGGAGGAGCGTTTGAAAAACGCAAAACGCCATTTTTTGCGTTTATTCCTCCATACGAGATCGCAGGTATATACAAGCTTACGCGTTTATTGTTTTTCACGTTTCCTCTCCTCTTCCGCAAACGGAAGTCCCCCCCCCCCCCACCCGAATCTTCGCGAATCTCCTCCTGTATACCCAGTTCTCTGTCGTCGATGCCTTCCCCGAGCACTGTTGCAACTCTGCCAACCACCGCCGACTTCACTGATCCTTCCTTGTGTAACATCTTTGGCATGCAAATAAAATATAGCATGGGTCCGGCCAGGCCCCCACGCATACAATATCCACAAACTAAAAATGCTAATAATTGATACAGGAAAATACACTAACCATCTCAAAGCTAAAAACCGAAGCGGAAGCTAAACAATACTAACCAAAAAGTTCTAAATATCCGCAGCAACTAGGAATGTAAAAGCAGAAAGACTATGTCAGGGTCGCAATCTCACGCTTTGACGGAGTCCCCGCTCTCTACCGCATAGCAGGAGAGGGACTCTACGTGCAGATCACACTAACATACGCCGGGATTGCAATCCCACGCCCTGGTTGAGTCCACGTCCTCAGCCGAAACGGCGTGAGGGGACTCTCATTGCCGGAAAATAATAAAGTGCAAAAAGCAACGGTACTAAGACCGTGGAAATGAATCGTTACCCTTGGAGCGCACCACTTGCACGAATTTGACAGTGAGTGATCATAATGGTTGTCACTCCACGGATCGGGCCTCCACGCGACGGTCCTAGCTTCAAAATCAAACTCCCGCAACAATCCTCAACAAGGAAGGAGAAGGTGGCAAGTCCAAAGCTCAACAAGAGAGGGGATTCTTCCTGTTCTTGGTAGAAATAGTCAGCCTCCACTTAAAACCCTAGATTCGGCCAAGAGGGAGGATGCTCGGCAAGGGAAGCTCGGAAAACAGCCTCGACCTCGACAAAAACCCAAGGAGAAAAGTGTTTCTCCGGCGGCCACACCTGGACGAAAGAAAAGGATGTAACATCCCTGATTTTTTTTCGTTAATTATTTACGTGACCGCTGTGGCGTAATTTTGGCGTAAGGGCGTAACGTCAACTCGTCAGGTTTAGTTTTGAGCCTTAGCTTAGTTAATGCATGTAATTTAGATCGAGCGTGCGAGATTTCACGTCGTTTTGATTTGTAGAGAAGATTTTGTGTAGTTATAGAGAATTTAGCTTCGGGAAGCTTTAGCCCGAGTTGGGCTCGTCGGAATTGAATTCTGACTTTGCCGTTGGATTCGTAGCGCCGTTTCTCAGTTTAGGTGCGAATTTCGTAGTAATCCGAGGTGATCTAGTCACCCTCGCGGTTTAAGTGAAAGGGAGTATTATTTAATTAATTAAATATTAAATTAGGTTTTATTATAAAACCTAAAGTTCTCTCCCTATTCATCTTCTTCCTTCGTCGATCCAAACCAGCCGTCAAGCGAGAGAGCGAGAGCGGCGTGTCGTGGAGCTTCTGGCCATCGATTCGAAGGTTGTGGTGGTCGGAATCGCGAGCGGAGAGTAGAATCGGAAAGCTCTCGGCGAGATCATCGTTTTAGTGGTAAGATATTTGTGTTTCTAGGGAATTTTGGAGTCAAGGTAGCGACCTAACCCCTCTTTTTGACCCGGAAGGTTTCAGGTTTTGTGCTCGGGTGAGTTCTTGGTCGGATCCATAGGTCTTGGAGCGGAGAAATTCGAATTTGGAAGGTTTAAGGCAAGTGGCATCTCCTCCTTCTCTCTTGTTGATTGAAGCATTGTTTGTTTTTCCTTGTTTTGAGTTCTTGCCGTGCTTTTAGCATGTGTTTTTGAGTGTTTTGCTTGACAGTTAATAATCTTGAACTCCCTTGATCTTTCTCTCAACGTCTAAAGTTTACCCTGAAAGATAGTAGGAATTCGTGTGTTTGCTCGAGAACTCCAAGTCCAGACCCCCTAATTCTCGAGAAATCCAGTGCAGTTTTTCCCTAATCCTCGAGAAATCCCTGTGAAGTCTTCCCCTACTTCTCGAGAAATCCAGTGCAGTCTCCCTAATCCTCGAGAAATCCCTGTGAAATCTTCCCCTATTTCTCGAGAAATCCAGTGCAGTTCCCCTACTTCTCGAGAAATCCAGTGCAGTCTCCCTAATCCTCGAGAAATCCCTGTGAAGTCTTCCCCTATTTCTCGAGAAATCCAGTGCAGTTCCACTACTTCTTGAGAAATCCAGTGCAGTCTCCCTAATCCTCGAGAAATCCAAGTGCAGTCTTCCCCTATTTCTCGAGAAATCCAGTGCAGCTTCCCCCCTATTTCTCGAGAAATCTCAGTTGTCTCTCCTGGTTGTTTCTCGAGAAGTTTCCTACCTTTCTCGAGAAACCCTAGTTCTGAACTCTTGATCTAAGCCTTGGACTCCTCCCTTCTCATGAATCTTGTACCCGTTGTGATTAGATAACTTATGAGTTTTCTCTTATGAATCGTCTTGAGTAATGTATATTTCATTGTGACCCTATCCTTAGGGTGTTTCTTTCAGTGCTTTTATCTCGGGCTACGTCCCGTGCCTTAATTAAAATTTAATTAATATGAATTGTTGTCTTTAGCCTTGCACGGTGGCCATTTTAGAGGTGAACCGCAGGCTTGGCATGTGGTCCCGTGGGCCGTGTTTGGGTGGCAGAGGATAAGTACCGCCACCCGTTTATGGGAGCTGATCAGTCTCTTTTATAAAATTTACAAGATAATTGAACTATGCTTGTTCCTCTTTAAGATATTGGTGCACCTGGTGCTTTGTTTAGTTCTTTGTTTGGAGCTTTTCTTTCGGTAAATCTGGCTTGGGTTGGTACTCCTTATGCCTTATTTACTTTCCTGCTTGTTGTTCTGCCACTTGTAATTCCTTGCTGAGACGTTTTTTGTTTTATTGAATGCCTCAGGTTCAGAGCCGTAGCGGCTAGAGGTGTAGCCCGGAGTTTCGGAGTTTTAGTTGTTGTTACCCCGCTGCTGCGAGGTAGTTGTCTTTGGTTTCCTTCTTGCGTTCTGTTACGCCCCCACTACGCTTTACGGGGTGTCATTATGTGCGGCGGAGCAAGGGCGCGCTAAACAACGGGGCTGAACCTTCCGGTTCAGCCCCCATGCTGTGAACCGGCCGGCCGAGGGCTGAACCGCGCGGGTTCAGCCCTCCTTGGAGGGGCCGGCCGGCCCCCTCCTTGCCCGGGTATTTATATACCCGGGCAGCCCCCCTTTGGGGATTATGAAGAGTATTATTCGGTTAGTCTCCTTCCTCTTTCTTAACCCTAATCCTAGCTTTCTCCCTCTCTTCCTCTAGTTCTTCATCTCTTTAGCACCTCTCGTAGTTTTGCCTTAACATTTGGTATCAGAGGAGTTCTTTCTCTCCGACATGGTGACCACTCGCACTCAAGAAGAGTCCTCACGGATCGAAACCCTAGAGGAAAGCATGGTTGGCCTCACCGACTCTATGGCGGCCATGGAAGGACGGATCGACGCGCGTATGGAGGAGATTAAGGCCTTGCTGAAAGGGAAAGCCGCAATCGGTGAGGATTCGACCGGATCGGGGGCGGACTTGACGGCAAACGGCGCGCAAGGGGGGGTCGGCAGCGGACGACTTCCGGACGACGATCGCGCGCGGGCAAGCGTTCTTCCGCCAGGCACGGGTTGGATCCCGCCTGGAGGGGGCTGGCAGGGCACGGGAGGGCTCAGCGGCGGCGCGTACGGGCCAGCAGGAGGGTCCTCGGCGGCTTACGGAGCAGCGTCGGCGTCGGGGGCCGCATACGGGGCATCGGCAGGGCCGACTGGTCCTGGACTTGCAGCAGGAATTCCTCCCGACTTCGGTACGGGCCAGGGGGTGCGCCGGCAGGGCTGGCAGGAACCGGGAGGGGTTCGTCGGGGCTGGGAGGACCCGGCTGGGGTTCGTCGAGGCTGGGAGGAGTCGGTTGGGCTTCGGCGACCTCCAGATCCTGCAGGATATCAAGGGGGAGGGCTTCTCCCTCCTCCCCGTGGGTTTGGACAGCCGGGTATGGGTGGATTTGGCCAAGCATGGGGCGGACAACAACAACCCCCTCCTTGGGGAAACGGTCAGCATCATCAAGGCTACGGATTCGAGCAAGGTGAGCCCGCAAGACGGGAAGGAGGTCAGGGGGCACAACGCTTGACTCCCGGATTAACTCGCATGTACTTTCCGGAGTTCGAGGGCGGCGACGCGTTGGAATGGATTCAGAAGGCAGAACTCTTCTTTCAGTATCATGAAGTGCCGGAAGGGCAGTGGGTGCAGTTGGCGTCCTTCCACTTGAAGGACGACGCTTACCAGTGGACACAGGGGGTCCTGCGGGGACGGGAGTACGTGCCGTGGGGGGAGTTTGTGGATGGTTTTACGGCCAGATTCGGGCCACTAGAGTATGAGAACTTCGAGGCCCTTCTTCAGAAGCTCCGTCAGAAGGGGTCAGTGATGGAGTACCGCACTGAGTTCGAGAAGTTGGCAAACCGGGTTCAGTGGTCGGAGAGGACTCTCTACAGCTGTTTCATATCAGGGCTCAAGGATTACATCCGTGACGAGGTGCAGGCTCTCATGCCTCGTTCGTTGAACCACGCCATTACCTTGGCGCGCATTCAGGAGGAGCGGTTCAACAGACAGCGAGCCCGCACCACGAGTAGACCGTCGGCGGCGGCCGCCACAGCAGCACGACGGGAGCAACCCGCGGGTAACAAGCCGACCGTGACTCGATTATCGTGGGGTGAGTTGGCAGCTCGGAAGGAAAAAGGGCTGTGCTTTAATTGCGATGAGAAGTTTGTGCCGGGTCATAAATGCCAGAAGGTACAGGTTTTCATGCTGCAGCAGGACGGAGACGAGGAGCCGGCTCCCGATGAGGGGTTGGAGGTGGACTTGGAGGAGCCGGAGGAGTTCGGCGTCTTCCTACATGCTCTTGAGGGTTGTGCGCCCCCACTTGCTTTACGGCTGGCGGGTCGGATCGCCCAGGAGAAGGTTACGATTTTGGTGGACAGTGGGAGCACCCACAACTTCATACATCCCGGCGTGGCCCGACGGGCGGGACATGAGGTGGACAGGGATGCGGCTTTTCACGTGATGGTGGCAGACGGCAGTAAGCTGCAGTGCGAAGGAGTGCTGAAGGGCGTGGAGTTGCGGATACATGGCTATGTGGGCCGTACTGACGTTTACTTGTTGCCCATCCGGGGTTCAGACATGGTGTTGGGGGTCCAGTGGTTACGCCAGCTACAGCGGGTGACTTTCGACTGGGAGCATCTGACCATGGAGTTCGTGCATGGGAAGAAGCAGTTTTGCTTGAAGGGCATCACGCCATCTCCTGTGAAGGAGGTTTCGATCCACAGCATGCAGCGGTTGAGCGGGGAAGGACAGCTGATGGCTATTCTTCGGGAGGTCCACTCTGGTGATTCTACGGCGACAGAGGTACCAGTTCAGTTACAGTTACTACTGACCGATTATGCTGATGTTTTTCAGGAGCCGCGCACTTTACCTCCGGCTAGGTTCCGTGATCATCATATTCCGCTCAAGGCGGGTGCTGAGCCGACAAATATCCGTCCTTATCGTTACCCGCACATTCAGAAGGCGGAAATTGAGCGCGCTGTCCGCGAGATGTTGGAGGCCGGCATCATTCGGCCTAGTACGAGTTCCTTCTCGGCTCCCATTATTCTGGTCAAAAGAAGGATGGGTCTTGGCGATTCTGTGTGGACTACCGGGCCTTGAACGGTGCTACAGTCAAGGATAACTTCCCGATTCCCCATATCGAAGAGTTGCTGGATGAGTTGCATGGGGCCAAGCGGTTCACCAAGCTGGATCTTCGCTCCGGCTATTACCAGATCTTGATGGCACAGGAGGATATCCACAAGACGGCTTTCCGGACTCATGATGGCCACTACGAGTTCTTGGTTATGGCCAATGGGCTGACCGGAGGGCCCTCTACATTCCAGGCCAACATGAACGAGATATTCAGAGACTTCCTGCGGGCATTTGTGTTGGTCTTCTTCGATGATATCCTCATCTACAGCGCGACTTGGGAGGACCACGTTCGCCACGTGGAGCAGGTCCTTGCCAGACTGCGGCTGCACCACCTTTATGCCAACCGTTCCAAGTGCTCCTTCGGTCAGGAAGAGGTGGAGTATTTGGGCCACTTGGTTTCCGGCCAGGGCGTCAGAGCCGACCCACGAAAGATTCAAAGTATGCAGACTTGGCCGCGGCCGGTTACAGTCCGCGCCTTGCGGGGCTTTTTGGGGCTCACGGGATATTACCGACGGTTTGTGCAAGACTATGGCAAGATAGCTCGGCCCCTAACCCAGCTGCTGCAGAAGGACTCCTTTTCCTGGAGTGAGGAGGCGAAAGAGGCATTTCAATCCCTCAAGCGGGCCATGACCACCACGCCAGTTCTGGCATTGCCGGATTTCACACAGGAGTTCGTTTTGGAGACGGATGCCTCAGGTGTCGGCATTGGGGCCGTGTTGATGCAGGGAGGGCGAACGATAGCCTTTTACAGCAAGGCTTTGGCCCCTCGCACTTTAGGCCTCTCGGCCTACGAAAAGGAGATGTTGGCAATTATTCATGCGGTGGCTGTTTGGCGGCCATATCTGTTGGGCCGCCACTTTAAGATCCGGACGGACCATCAGAGCCTGAAGCATTTCCTAGACCAACGGGTCTCCTCGCCGCTACAGCAGAAATGGGTGACTAAGCTTCTCGGTTATGACTACGAGATCGTGTATCGCCGCGGCAAAGAGAATGTAGTCGCTGATGCTCTCTCTCGTCTTCCGGAGACCACTCTCGCTCATATTTCGGGACCGTTAGTCGATTCAGTAGCGGATATTCAGGAAGAGGTCCAACGATCAGACAAGCTGCGTCCGTTGGTGGAGGCTTTACAAAGGGGAGAGGCCGTCGCAGCTGGCTATCACTTGTGCAATGATCGGCTCTATTATCGGGGCCGGGTGGTCGTGCCCACCAATTCAGCCTGGAAGACTGTGTTTATGCATGAGTTCCACTCTTCTCCTACAGGAGGGCATGCAGGGGTGCTCCGGACCCTTCAGCGGGCGCGAGCAAATGTTTTTTGGGCAGGCATGCGACGGGACATTCAGCAGTTCGTTCGCCACTGTGAGATCTGCCAGCGGCAGAAATATGAGACCTCTTCTCCTGCGGGGCTGCTTGTGCCATTGGAGATTCCGCAGCAGATTTGGGACACAGTGTCCATGGACTTCATTGATGGACTGCCAAAGTCTAAGGGGAAGTCGGTCATTTTAGTGGTGGTGGACAAGGTGTCCAAATATGGCCATTTCCTGGCGCTTAGCCATCCGTACACCGGGGAGTCTGTGGCCGCGCTCTTTGCTCGCGAGATTGTTCGCCTTCATGGCCTCCCCCGCGCCATTATTTCAGATCGGGACCCCACCTTCGTCAGTGGGTTCTGGAAGGAGCTCTTCCGACTGCAGGGCACACGCTTGCACTTCAGCACGGCCAACCACCCGCAGTCGGATGGTCAGACAGAGGTGCTTAATCGTGGGGTCGAGACTTATCTGCGTTGCTTTGTGATGGATGAGCCGCGAAGCTGGCCGGACTGGTTGCATTGGGCCGAGTACTGTTACAACACGGCTTACCACTCCGCCAGCAGGATGACACCATTTGAGGTGGTTTACGGACGGCCTCCTCCCACCTTGGGCAGCTATGAGCCTGGGAGCACCGCTCTTCCAGCGGTGGATCGCGCTCTGCTGGACCGGGATCGTATGTTGGTCACACTTCGGGAGAATCTTCGACTCGCTCAGGATCGTATGAAGGCCCAAGCGGACAAGCACCGTACTGAGCGGGAGTTTGCTGTGGGTGACGAGGTGTTCCTCAAACTCCAGCCATACCGACAGTTGTCCGTTGCTCGTCGTGGCAACCAGAAATTATCCCCGCGCTACTACGGTCCCTTTCGGATTGTCAGCAGGGTGGGACCGGTAGCTTATACCTTGGCATTACCGGAGGGGTCGCGCATCCACCCTACATTCCATGTCTCCTTGCTCAAGCGGAAGGTAGGGCCGCATATTCAACCGAGCACGGTGTTGCCTGAGGTCACTGCGGCCGGCGAGCTGCGGCCGCTTCCTGAAGATGTTGTGATGCTCAAGTGGAAGAACCGGGGCGCGGAATACCGGCCCGAGCTGTTGGTCAAGTGGAAGCACCTATCGCCGGCACACAATTCCTGGGTGGACTTCTCCGACTTCAAGGAGCTCTACCCCGACTACCACCTTGGGGACAAGTTGGTTCTTAATGGAGCGGGGAATGTTACGCCCCCACTACGCTTTACGGGGCGTCATTATGTGCGGCGGAGCAAGGGCGCGCTAAACAACGGGGCTGAACCTTCCGGTTCAGCCCCCATGCTGTGAACCGGCCGGCCGAGGGCTGAACCGCGCGGGTTCAGCCCTCCTTGGAGGGGCCGGCCGGCCCCCTCCTTGCCCGGGTATTTATATACCCGGGCAGCCCCCCTTTGGGGATTATGAAGAGTATTATTCGGTTAGTCTCCTTCCTCTTTCTTAACCCTAATCCTAGCTTTCTCCCTCTCTTCCTCTAGTTCTTCATCTCTTTAGCACCTCTCGTAGTTTTGCCTTAACACGTTCAGACATACTAGTTGGAGCCAATGGGTTAGTGTCATGTTGTTGACGCCCATTGTGCCCTTTTTATACTTATAGTTTATTTGTCAGTTGAATGCCACTACTTTTAGATCTTGTGTATCTTGCTCTCTGGGAATGATTTATGTTAGGTGCACTATAGTTATAAAATGGCTTTCTTTCATCCTCATTGCATTCTTTTTAACTAAAATCCTTACCTTAAAAATTGCCTAAAGATATTTTATATACTTATACTGCGCCTAGATATGTGCATATCATTTACCTTATGTCCTGTCATCTCGTGCATTTAGGACTTTAAGTGAACTAAATCAAGTACTTTCCGCTGCAATTACATATGTTTTCTTGGTGGACTAGTTGATCTACGAACTGAAAGACACAGTTCTTACCTCAAAACCATAATAAATGATTTCAATGATGATTTATCATATAATCATGTTTTGATTAATTAAGTAATAGGTTTCCGCCTGAGCGTCTGCAGTTGTCTCCTGCATGACGTGACATCATGACGCGTATTTTCTCTTACTCTGATATTCGTAAATTCGGAGAAAATGCGGGTTGTGACAGTTGGTATCAGAGGGAGGTTGTTCGACAAGTAGGTCGAGCAACAAATTCTGATATAGTATAGTTGTTTGGTTTCATTGCATACACACACCGATGTGTCATCAGTACGTCTTGGCCGAAGCATGAACACTACACTCATAGCATGATAAGAAGTATAAGGGGCATATTATGTAGTATGGGATGCATAATATGTGTTTGTATATGGATCCACCATAGGTGGCAACGTGTGACGGTTATGTAGTATGAGATGCATGACCATCATCACATGGATGCCCATTAGTACGTTTTCTTTTTCATTACATGAAATATTATGTAGTATGGGATGCATAATATTTCATGTGTACGCCGCTCATAACATGCATTAAGGCCTTTATTAGAATGCATAGCACAACATACACTACATAGCATTACATAAGCACATGTGCGAAGTTAAAGACTTATATGATGACACATGTACACCCATGATTT
Organism: Dactylorhiza incarnata; assembly: GCA_033032865.1. NCBI lineage: Eukaryota > Viridiplantae > Streptophyta > Magnoliopsida > Asparagales > Orchidaceae > Dactylorhiza > Dactylorhiza incarnata. The sequence goes on from JAWHQI010000303.1 coordinate 1,697,745, forward strand.
CAAAATGAACAAAAAAGTCATGCATTCATGCCCTTTGCACATGAGTCAAGAGGGACGATGTAGTATCATTCCCGAATTTAGCATATCATCATGAAAATATCCCAGAGAAAAGTAGTGGAAATGACAAGTATCTGTACATGTATGTTCTGAACCAAGCAGTGTTGTTCTAATGTAAGGTTAAGTTTTAATTATAGGTTTATACGTATTAGCAGAGATGTCTCAGAGGCGTGTTGCGACGAGGTTGACCCCCCAATCAGAGGGTGAATCTTCGGGTGCGCAGAGGGAGGCCATGATCGAAAGTCTGCGACAAAGTAATGAGGCTCTGTCCAGGCAGTTAGTTGCGATGTAATCGTAGATTCAGACGTTGATGACTACCGCCGCTGGGCAGCAGCCTGTGGTGCAGGACCCTGTAGTTGGTCAGACTGTACCTGTTCCTCCCGCTCCTTTGGTGCCTCCAGTTTTGCTGCCACCAGAGATGAACTTCATATCGCATTTCCAGCGACTAGGACCTCCTACGTTTGACGGAAGAGCTGATTTCATGGCATTGGATGACTAGTTTGTTGTCATTAAGGAGATTTTTCGTACTCGGGAATTTCTGCAGGCCAAAAGGTGATGGTCGCCGCTTACCAGCTGAAAGGACTTGCTAAGAGCTGGTGGATCAGGGAGAGGGAAAACCTCGTAGACGGATGTTCGTGGGAGTCGTTTAAGGCATTGGTGTTAAAGAAGTTCCTGCCGTCGGTCGAGCAAGACCGTTTAATGAATAATTTTCTGCACCTGAAGCAAAGGCAACTCACGGTTAGTGAGTATGAGATTGAATTCAGTAAGCTGAGCAGATTTGCTCCAAATTTAGTGGCTTCTGAGGCAGGAAGAGTACAGCGTTTTCTCGGAGGACTTCGTAGCGACATTCTGCAACTGGCTAGCGCTTACAGATCTGAAAGTTATGTTGAAGAAGTAGAAGCAGCGCTGAAAGTCGAGGCTATCGACAACGCCAAGAATAGGGGTGCATTAATGAAAAAGGACAAGAGGAAAGTCGAAGAGGGGGAAACCCCCACGGTATCAAGCCCGACTCTAAAGAAAAGAAGTGGCGAAGTTTGTAGCTTCTGTGGTCGCCCGGGGCATCCGTTCGAGAAATGTTTCAAGAGGTTGGGAGCTAAGAAGCAGCAAGTGTCAGCAATACAGAGAGCGCTCCCAGAGGGGATCTGACATGTACCTTCTGTAAGCGAAATGGGCATGATGTTGCTCATTGCTGGCCAAGGATAAGGTGTGTTTTCAGTGTGGACAGAAGGGGCACGTTAAGGCTAGATGCCCGCGTTTCCAACCGCCTCTGCAGCCAGTGCCACTTCGGGCTTTGCCGCTGCCGCAGTCGCAGCATCAGGATAGAGGAAACGACAAGTTGAATGTGGTGACTAGGGGAGAAGCTCAGAATTCCACCCAAGTTATTTCAGGTTAGACCTTAATTTAACTCTCACCCTTTATCCTTAGTTTCAATTTCTGTTCGGCTAGTTTTGTATCCAATTGTTATAGGAGAATTTAAGGTAAAGAACCGTTGGACGCGTGTCCTTTTCGATTCTGGTGCTACCCACTCGTTCGTGGCTAGGGCTTTTGTAGAGTGTCATCGTTTGATCCTCGATCAGATTGGCGATGCGTTTCGCGTTAAGTTTCCTTCTGGCGACTCCGTGGTGTCGGACCAGGGTATCCAGAATTGGCCTATCCTCTTATGTGACTTCTTAGCTTTTGCGGATTTAAAAGTGCTAGACCTGGAAGATTTTGATGTGATTATGGGCATGGACTGGTTGTCCAGATATGATGCGGTTATCCAATGCAAGGCTAAACGTTAGGACTTCAAGATGGACAACGGTCAACCCATGAGTGTGTATGGTTTTCCACGCCAGGATTCCTCAATTATTTCTGCGGTATGTGCTCGGAAACTTTTAGATTCCGGTTGTTTTGCTTACTTTGTTTCTGTGTTAGAAACTGTTAGCGGTTTGCCGTGTATCGAGGATGTTCCGGTGATATGTGATTTTCCTGATGTTTTCCCGGTTAGTCTTCCTGGTCTCCCGCCTGAGAGAGATGTGGAATTTGTTATTGATCTGGAGCCTGGTACTCGTCCTATTGCTAAGGCACCGTACCGTATGGCCCCGCGCGAGCTGGAAGAGTTGCGTACCCAGTTAGATGAATTGTTGCAGTGTGGATTCATAAGACCAAGTTCTTCGCCCTGGGGTGCTCCAGTATTGTTCGTGAAAAAGAAGGATGGTTCTATGAGGTTGTGCATAGACTATAGGAAGTTGAATAAGGTAACCATAAAGAACAAATATCCGTTGCCGCGAATCGATGATTTGTTTGATCAGTTGCGTGGTAGTTCGGTGTTTTCAAAGATCGATCTTCGTTCAGGTTACCATCAGTTGAGGATCCGTGAGTCGGACGTCCCTCGGACTGCATTTCGTTCCCGATATGGTCATTTTGAATTTCTCGTGATGTCTTTTGGTTTGACTAATGCACCCTCTGCGTTTATGGACATGATGAACCGAGTGTTCAAAGACTTCCTAGATCATTTTGTAGTGGTTTTCATCGATGATGTGTTGGTATACTCAAGAAGTGTTGAGGAGCATGCTACGCATTTGCGCTTAGTATTGTCTACCTTGAGAGAGCACAAGTTGTATGCGAATCTGAGTAAGTGCGAATTTTGGCTTTCGCAAGTGTCTTTCCTGGGTCATGTAGTGAGCAAGGACGGAATTTCTGTAGACCCGGCAAAGATCTCTGCTGTCTTGGATTGGAAGACGCCTACAACGCCTAAGGAGATAAAGAGTTTCTTAGGGTTGGCAGGTTATTATAGGAGATTTGTGCAAGGATTTTCTGTGCTGTCAGCACCTCTGACTAAGCTTACCCAGAAGAATGCAACTTTTGTTTGGAGCGATTCCTGTGAAGGAGCTTTTCAAGAATTAAAGAGGCGTTTGTGCAGTGCTCCTATTTTGGCTTTACCGACCGAGGGAGTTGAGTATGACGTTTATGTAGACGCATCTCACGTTGGTCTTGGTTGTGTTTTGATGTAAGAAGGAAAGGTGATCGCGTATGGATCCAGACAACTGAAAGTTCATGAAAGGAATTACCCTACGCATGACTTAGAGTTTGCGGCAGTGATTTATGCTTTAAAGCTTTGGAGACACCTTCTTTATGGAGTGTCATGCAAGATTTATACGGATCACAAGAGTTTGAAGTATGTCTTTACCCAGAAAGAGCTGAATTTGCGCCAGCGCAGGTGGTTGGAGTATGTGGCGGATTATGAAGTTGATATCCTCTATCATCCGGGTAAGGCTAATGTGGTGGTCGATGCCCTGAGCAGAAAGACCGCGCATATCTTCAATCTCTCCGTGCAGTCCTTAGTAGAGGAATTTATGTTGATGGATATCTCAGTCGGTAGTAGTACCGCGCCTTCGAGTTTAGAAGCTGAAGAGCCCTCTTGGATTACTCTTACCAGACTGCATCAGAAGAAAGATCCTGATTTGCAACATCTCCGGAATAGGACTGAAAAAGGTGAGTTACCAGATTTTTCAATTGATGATAAAGGTACTTTGAAGTATCGAGGTAGATATTGTATTCCCGCGCTTGAGGATATTCGAACAAAAATCTGTAGTGAAGCGCATGATTCTAGTGTTTCCTATCATCCTGGCTCCACAAAGATGTATAAAGACCTGAAGCAGATTGTTTGGTGGTCAGGTATGAAAAGCGATATAGCAAGGTATGTTTCTAAATGTTTAACTTGTCAGCGTGTTAAGACAGATCATAAGAGGCCTGGTGGTAAATTAAACCCTTTGGATATTCCAACCTGAAAGTGGGAGAGTATTTCAATGGACTTCATTACCGGTTTGCCGAGATCTCCCGCAGGGCACGATTCGGTATGGGTCATAGTCGACATGTTGACAAAGTGTGCTCACTTTGTACCTTTTAAGACCGGCTTTTCTATGGAGAAGATAACAGAACTTTACTTGGATGAAGTCATCAGATTGCATGGTGTGCCCGTGAGCATTGTGTCGGACCAAGATTCAAGGTATATGTCTCGTTTCTGGCAGAGTTTGCAGGGAGCTTTGGGCACTGACCTCAGATACTCTACCGATTATCATCCTCAGACCAATGGTCAGACTGAAAGAGTAAATTAAATTTTGGAGGATATGATCAGATGCTATATTTTGGATCATGGAGGAGCTTGGGATAAGCGTCTTGGATTGATGGAATTTGCCTACAATAACAGTTATCAGGAAAGCTTGCAGATGGCCCCCTTTGAGGCTTTGTATGAGAGACGTTGCCGGACTCCCTTGTTTTGGGCCGAGGTTGGTGAGAGGTCGTTGTTAGGCCCAAAAGCTTTGGAAGAGATGAGCGTTGTTGTGACTCATATCTGCGAGAAGCTTCGTATTGCTCAGGAGTGGTATGAGAAGTATGTCAATCGGAGGAGGGTGGATCTAGAGTTTTCCGTTGGAGACTTGGTGTTTTTGAAAGTTTCTCCGATGCCGGGCGTTAAGAGATTTGGAAGGAACCACAAGTTGGACCCCCGGTATGTGGGACCTTTCCAGGTTGTTGAGCGCGTCGGAGTGTCCGCTTATAGATTGGATTTGCCCGCTTCCTTCCCTAATGTTCACGATGTGTTTCATGTGAGCCAGTTGAGGAAGTGTTTGCGTAGTGATCGGCTTGTTCTTGATCCGGTGCCCGTATTGCAGCCCAATCTTTCGTACGTTGAAGAGCCTGTCCGAATCTTGGAGACTCAAGAGCGTGTGTTGCGGAGGAAGACGATCCCGATGGTTAAGGTTCTTTGGAAGAATCAGGGTGTCGAAAGCGCAACATGGGAGCTGGAGTCTGCCATGAGAGAGACTCATCCTAGCCTCTTCTCTTAGATTTCGGGTAAATCTTCTGTCTGGTAACCTTTGGTTTTGATTCAGTATCTTTCTTAATCTTTGGATTTCAAGTTTCGGGACGAAACTTCTTTTTAGGGGGAGTGACTGTAACGTCCCTGATTTTTTTTCGTTAATTATTTACGTGACCGGTGTGGCGTAATTTTGGCGTAAGGGCGTTACGTCAACTCGTCAGGTTTAGTTTTGAGCCTTAGCTTAGTTAAGGTATGTAATTTAGATCGAGCGTGCGAGATTTCGCGTCGTTTTGATTTGTAGAGAAGATTTTGTGTAGTTATCGAGAATTTAGCTTCGGGAAGCTTTAGCCCGAGTTGGGCTCGTCGGAATTGAATTCTGACTTTGCCGTTGGATTCGTAGCGCCGTTTCTCAGTTTAGGTGCGAATTTCGTAGTAATCCGAGGTGATCTAGTCACCCTCGCGGTTTAAGTGAAAGGGAGTATTATTTAATTAATTAAATATTAAATTAGGTTTTATTATAAAACCTAAAGTTCTCTCCCTATTCATCTTCTTCCTTCGTCGATCCAAACCAGCCGTCAAGCGAGAGAGCGAGAGCGGCGTGTCGTGGAGCTTCTGGCCGTCGATTCGAAGGTTGTGGTGGTCGGAATCGCGAGCGGAGAGTAGAATCGGAAAGCTCTCGGCGAGATCTTCGTTTTAGTTGTAAGATATTTGTGTTTCTAGGGAATTTTGGAGTCAAGGTAGCGACCTAACCCCTCTTTTTGACCCGGAAGGTTTCAGGTTTTGTGCTCGGGTGAGTTCTTGGTCGAATCCATAGCTCTTGGAGCGGAGAAATTCGAATTTGGAAGGTTTAAGGCAAGTGGCATCTCCTCCTTCTCTCTTGTTGATTGAAGCATTGTTTGTTTTTCCTTGTTTTGAGTTCTTGCCGTGCTTTTAGCATGTGTTTTTGAGTGTTTTACTTGGCAGTTAATAATCTTGAACTCCCTTGATCTTTCTCTCAATGTCTAAAGTTTCCCCTGAAAGATAGTAGGAATTCGTGTGTTTGCTCGAGAACTCCAAGTCCAGACCCCTTAATTCTCGAGAAATCCAGTGCAGTTTTTCCCTAATCCTCGAGAAATCCCTGTGAAGTCTTCCCCTACTTCTTGAGAAATCCAGTGCAGTCTCCCTAATCCTCGAGAAATCCCTGTGAAGTCTTCCCCTATTTCTCGAGATATCCAGTGCAGTTCCCCTACTTCTCGAGAAATCCAGTGCAGTCTCCCTAATCCTCGAGAAATCCCTGTGAAGTCTTCCCCTATTTCTCGAGAAATCCAGTGCAGTTCCCCTACTTCTCGAGAAATCCAGTGCAGTCTCCCTAATCCTCGAGAAATCCAAGTGCAGTCTTCCCCTATTTCTCGAGAAATCCAGTGCAGCTTCCCCCCTATTTCTCGAGAAATCCCAGTTGTCTCTCCTGGTTGTTTCTCGAGAAGTTTCCTACCTTTCTCGAGAAACCCTAGTTCTGAACTCTTGATCTAAGCCTTGGACTCCTCCCTTCTCATGAAATCTTGTACCCGTTGTGATTAGATAACTTATGAGTTTTCTCTTATGAATCGTCTTGAGTAATGTATAATTCATTGTGGCCCTATCCTTAGGGTGTTTCTTTCAGTGCTTGTATCTCGGGCTACGTCTCGTGCCTTAATTAAAATTTAATTAATATGAATTGTTGTCTTTAGCCTTGCACGGTGGCCATTTTAGAGGTGAACCGCAGGCTTGGCCTGTGGTCCCGTGGGCCGTGTTTGGGTGGCAGAGGATAAAGTACCACCACCCGGGTTTTTTTTGGCTTTTGGGTTGGTAGAGGATAATGGACCGCCACCCGTTTATGGGAGCTGATCAGTCTCTTTTATAAAATTTACAAGATAATTGAACTATGTTTGTTCCTCTTTAAGATATTGGTGCACCTGGTGCTTTGTTTAGTTCTTTGTTTGGAGCTTTTCTTTCGGTAAATCTGGCTTGGGTTGGTACTCCTTATGCCTTATTTACTTTCCTGCTTGTTGTTCTGCCACTTGTAATTCCTTGTTGAGGCGTTCTTTGTTTTATTGAATGTCTCAGGTTCAGAGCCGTAGCGGCTATAGGTGTAGCCCGGAGTTTCGGAGTTTTAGTTGTTGTTACCCCGCTGCTGCGAGGTAGATGTCTTTGGTTTTCTTCTTGTGTTCAGACATACTAGTTGGAGCCAATGAGTTAGTGTCATGTTGTTGACGCTCATTGTGCCCTTTTTATACTTATAGTTTATTTGTCAGTTGAATGCCACTACTTTTAGATCTTGTGTATCTTGCTCTCTGGGAATGATTTATGTTAGGTGCACTATAGTTATAAAATGACTTTCTTTCTTTCTCATTGCATTCTTTTTAACTAAAATTCTTACCTTAAAAGTTGCCTAAAGATATTTTCTATACTTATACTACGCCTAGATATGTGCATATCATTTACCTTATGTTCTGTCATCTCGTGCATTTAGGACTTTAAGTGAACTAAATCAAGTACTTTCCGCTGCAATTACATATGTTTTCTCGGTGGACTAGTTGATCCACGAACTGAGAGACACAGTTCTTACCCTAAAACCCTAATAAATGATTTCAATGATGATTTATCATATAATCATATTTTGATTAATTAAGTAATAGGTTTCCGCCTGAGCTTCTGCAGTTGTCTCCTGCATGACGTGGTATTATGACGTGTATTTTCTCTTACTCTGATATTCGTAAATCCGGAGAAAATGCGGGTTGTGACAAAGGAGGCAAGGTCGGATAACCTCCTTGAGGTGGCGTCGTGGCCTGGACGAGAAAAAGGGGAATGGGTTTCTTCCTCCTAGTCGGCTTGAGCGACAGGGCCTCCTTAACACTTTGGATCGGCGGCGGCAAAAAGGAACAGGCGGCTCGTTCCCTTCACCTCTCCAGCAGCGGCAACTCACGACAAAATAAGGGGGGGGGGGGGGGGGGCTCGATCTTCCTCCTCATTGTTTCTCTCAGAAGACGTAGGTAGGGGACACACGAGAATGGAGATTGGGTAGGAGGAGAATGGGGGATTTAGGTTTAGTTTTTAAACTTAATGAAAACATGTTATACGCACACGAATGGGATAAGCGCACCCCAAAAATTAAATACTTCACAATAAGACTTAGGGCGTTACAATTCTCTCCCCCTTAACGAAATTTCGTCCTGAAAATTATGACATGGAATACGAAATGAAATTCGTCATACCTTAGTGAAAAGGTCGGAGTATTCCCCGCGCATGAATTGTTCGGCTCCCAGGAGAGCTCTTCGCGGCCACAATTGTCCGATCGGACTCTCACCATCATGATGGCCTTTCTCCGCAACTGTCGAACATCTTTATCAATGATGCAAATCAGCGTCACCTTGGTAGATAGGTCGCTATCCACTGGCATACTGTCGGCCTCCAACACAGACTCGGGCTCCCGCACCGCCTTCCTCAACACTGATATGTAAAAGACGTCGTGCAACCCACTGAGCTCCGTCGACAAAGCAAGTCGATAGGATGCATCGCCGATGCACTCGATGATCTCGAGCGGCCCCAAGTACCTCGGACTCAGCTTCTTCAAGTGTCGAATCCTCGAGTTGAATCGATTTATCTTCAAGTACACCCAATCTCCAACAGCGAACTCCAAGTTCCGGTGGTTGGCATTATAGTACTTCGCCTAACAATCTTGGGCCATCAGCAACCACTCTCGAATGGTCTGTATCGACTCATTCGCCTCATCTACCTCCTTGCGCTTCAGAAGCTCGGTGTCACCGGTCTTCGCCCAAGCTAAAGGAGTACGACACCTCCTACCATACAATTCTTCAAACAGAGCCATATGAATACTCGCTTGATGACTATTGTTATAGGTGAACTTCACCATGTAAAGGCGATCCTCCCAATGCTTTCTGAAGTCCAAAGCGCACATACAGAGCATATCCTCCATCGTCCAATTGATCCTCTTGATCTGCCCATCCGTTTGCGAATGGAATGTCATACTAAATTTGAGCTTTATGCCCAACAAACAATGAACATGCCTCCAATCGCCGAAAGTAAACCGCTCATCACGGTCACTAACAATGCTGCGAGAGACGTCGTACAATCGTACAATGTTCTCCACATACAACTTTGCCAACTTCTCCACTGAATCGTTTTTCTGATTCGGAATGAAATGTGCTACCTTAGTCAACCGATCTACGATCACCCAAATCGAGTCATTTCCATGTTGCGACCTTGGCAAACAGTGCACAAAATCCATGGAAATATCGTCAAATTTCCATTCTGGGATTAATAATGACTTCAAGAAATCTTCAGGCCGTTGGCACTCGACTTTCACCAATGCGCAAGTTTGGCACTTTGCCACGAAAATGGCTATATCCTTCTTCATGTCTAGCCATCAAAACAGTGTCTTCATGTCTTGAGATATTTTGGTACTCCTCGAATGAACCAGGTACTTGGTGAAATGTGTCTCGTACATCAACTCATCGCGTAGCTTACCAAAACTGGGTACACATACCCTGTCATGCTTCCGTAGTAGCCCATCCTCGAAGGAAAACTCGGTGTTCCCTCAGTGGCCTCCGCCAAATAGCGCTGCATACGATCAAACTCCAAGGCCTGCCTAACACGGTCACCAATGTCATACCGAACCTCCATCCAGCTCAGAACAGCAGTAGGAGTCACTCATCTATCCACACAGGAGATCTCTAAAGCCTCCAACTCACACATTAAAAGCTCATCATGATCCAAAATCCAACTCGCCTGCGTCGTTTCCCGACTCAGAGCGTCTGCGACCACATTCCCCATTCAGGGGAAATAATGTATATCGAATGTGTAGTCCCCCAGGAACTCCATCCATCTTCTCTAGCGCATATGTAGATACTTCTGATCCAGCAGGTACTTTAGGATCTTATGGTCCGTGAAGATTTCGATCTTCACATCATACAAGTAGTGCCTCCACAACTTCAGAGTGAATACCACGACCGTCAACTCTATATCGTGTACCAGAGAGTTCCTCTCATGTACCTTCAGCTTGCGTGATCCGTAGGCAATAACCTTACCAAAATGGAATAAAACGCAGCCAATATCACTCCCTGAGGCGTCATTGTATACCTGGTAGTAGCCTTCAATCCCACATGGCGAACACAATATCGGGGAGGAAATCAGCCAGCTCTTCAGCTCCTCAAAAGCTTGAGCGTATTTCGGCGTCCAAATGAACCTTTAATCCTTCTTGGTCAAAGTAAGTTCTCCACAAAGTGCCTGTAGTACCGGAAAGTTCTGGACTTCTGTTACGCTCCTCAACTCAGGCCACTCTCGAATCGCTCCAACCTTCGCCAGATCCACCGCAACACCCTCTCCACTAACGATATGCCCAAAAATGTAAAACGCAAGCCAGAACTCGCACTTTGAGAACTTTCCATACAACTGATGCCTCCTCAAAACTGACAAGACAACACGAAGGTGGTCCACATGCCTCTCCTCGGACTGCAAGTACACTAGAATATCGTCGATGAAAATGATGACGAACTGATCCAGGTACTACTGAAATGCACTGCTCATCATATCCATGAAGACTGACGGCGCATTCGTGAGCCCAAACGGCATCACCATAAACTCATAATGCCCATAACGAGTGTCGAAAGCAGTCTTCGGGATGTCACACTCCCGTATTCTGAGCTGATAGTATCCGGATTTCAAATCCAGCTTCGAACACCGTAGATCCTACCAACTGGTCGAACAGATCATCAATGCGGGAAATTAGATACTTATTCTTTTCCGTAAGCTTGTTCAACTCCCTCTAATCTATGCGATAGCGCAAACTACCGTACTTCTTCACAAAAAGGACCGGTGCACCCCAAAGTGACGAGCTCGGACGTATGTATCCTTGCTCCAGCAATTGCACCTTCAACTCTGTCATCTCTTTCGGCGCCATACGATAGGGTGAGCATGACACGGGTTTGGCACCCGACACAAGCTCAATGCAAAAGTCGATCTCGCTCTGGGGCGAGGGCCCAGGAAGCTCATCCGAAAAGAAGTATGAAAACTCCGCTACGACTGGCACATCACATAGTCTAGCCTTATGCTCTGAAGCCTCTATTAATGTTAAAAATAGCTTCGTGCCTTTCCGAGTTGCCTTGACCACCTGGAGGGCGGTCATCGGGATCTTGCTCGTACCCTGCAGACTAGTGAAACGGATTCCTCCTCCACATCCTCCGCTCAAAAAGACCTCTTTCGACTTGCAATCGATGCATGCACTCTGCTTTGTCAACCAATCATTGTTGAAGATGACATCAAACTCCGTCAACGGCAGCAGTGAAGCCTCCAAATCGAAGTCTTGCTCTCCAATATGAACCTTCACGCGACTCTTCCTCTTCGCACTCATCAGGCACCCATTGGGTAAAAGCACATCCAACATCTCCTCTGCCAAAACACAAGGTACTCTGATCCGCATAACGAAGTCCTCAGATAAGGAGTGCGATGCGCCGGTGTCGAACAACGCTCTCGCCGGATAATTAAAGACCAACACGAATCCTAACGAGCACACAATGATTAAGCGCGCACGTGAGGTATAAGCAATTTAATTGACAGTAACAAAAACACAAACATACTTGTCGCAACGTCATTCTGCTTAATGGCGTCCTGCTGTCCATGGGTGAAGACCCTCGAGTGTGTCGGTGGATACTGGGAAGCTAACGACTCCACTGTCTTCCCTTTCTCCGCATAGCTGGACTCTGCCGCCTAAGGAGCCTCCAACGCTAGGTTGTCAGTCCTCAGAGGGCCGCTATGTCACAAACGGGCGACGTGCCCCATCTTCCCACATGTAAAGCAAGTGATGTGACCTAGACCAGTGGTGACCCCTGAAGCGGTAGGTTGAGCTGGCACGGTATCTGAATGCCTCTGCCTCTTGCTATGCCTCCTAATTTCTGGTCTCCCTTGGGACTTCGGCGCTTTGAACTCAGTGTTCTTCGACTGATACACCTTGCGGCGTTGGACTCTCTCCAAGTTCATCTCCAAATCTCTAGCCTCGTCCACTAGGGCATTGAATCCAAGGGCCTTCGGCCCTGACAGTCTCAACCTCAGATCATCACGCAATCCATCGAAGAACTTGTGGATCTTGGTCCTTTCATTAGCCACTAACCCGCCCGAGTAGCGGCCCATACGGGTGAACTCGTGGAGGTAGTCATCCACCTTCAGATCTTTCTATAGTAAGTAGAAGAACTGGTTCTGCAGATGCAAATGGGTCGCCTCAGGTATGAAGCGCTGCAAGGACTCAGAGAAGTCCTCCATAGATATTTGCGTTTGTCTCCTGCCGCAAAACTTCCGCTCTGTTTCTTCCTCCCACCAAAGCCTTGCATCCCCAACAAGTAGGAAGGTGCATAGGGTTACCATCTGCTCGTCGTCTGTCTCAATAGCGGTCAACGTCCTCTTTATTATGGCCAACCAGTCCTCATCTTCAATCGATGTCTCGCTCCCTGAGAATGATGGTGGGTTGAAGCTCAAAAAATGCTTCAGTTGTTTCCCCCGGGCTCGGGGCTCAACAATCGGTACCGCGGCAAGAACCGGGGTCGGGGCCACTTCAGGTATAGAAGGTGTAACAGGTTCGGCATTTGGTGCCAGTCCGATTTGTCTTACATCCAACGCAGCAGTCACCTCCTCAGTGATCACTCTGATCTTCTCGGGAACGGCGGGCGAGCAACAGTAGAAGCAAAAGTATTGTTGTCGTCAACGTTGCGGGAAGGGCCCGCACGACTTCTAATTGCTTAAACACGCAAAAATATACAATTTAGCGGTCAAAATTATGGCAAGTATATCCAACATGGAACGTCAACATTCTGAAACACGCATCAAACATACACATTCGAACATTCCTAAGTGGACATTCTGCTTAAATTTAGTCACTTAGGATCTTGCATTACATGTGCTCACCACCGGTTAAAAAGGGTTCGTCCCGAACCTAAAGAGTATCGGATCGCGAAACCTAAAGTCGATATCAATTGTAACATCTTTGTCCTGCAAATAAAATATAGCATGGGTCCGGCCTGGCCCCCACGACATATAATATCCACAAACTAAAAATGCTAATAATTGATACAAGAAAATAGACTAACCATCTCAAAGCTAAAAACCGAAGCAGAAGCTAAAAACTACTAACCAAAAGGTTTTAAATGTCCACAAAACCTAAGATTGTAAAAGTACTGAAATAAGGTACCCGGCTTAAGGCCTTACAAAGCTTTCAAATAAAGTACTAAAAAAGAAACAGAAACTCCACAGTCAGAGCACAACTTGGGTTCCGGCCCACTAACTCCACTACGAGCAAATCCACCTAAATCCAGAAACACACGAGTGGAAAACGAAGGTCAGCATGGGGCTAACCAACACAATATAGCGACCCCTTCCCCCCGGCCATCCTAACGGACTTACATCGCTCTCCTGCAAGTATGCACGTAAAACAAGTACAAAAAGGATAGACTAAGCATCACATAATCCATGCAATCAACGCACGTGTCGTGGACTCCCCAAAGTCACACGACCTAAGCTCTAAGATAAACAATCCAGAGTACCCGCGACATGAGGCGTGAAATCGCCTTCCATCAAACGTAGCAACAGGAGGAACAAATCCTACAATTATCCAAACAGAAGTGACAGGGGACCGGTTTGGCCCGTGTCCTCGAACTTAGTCACAGGATGTGGGTGTTCACCCTCCGTCCTGAGTTGTGTGATAGGAGAACAAGTCACCTGCCCTAAAACATAGCGGCGGGAAGTGTAGCTTCACTTCAGATCCCAAAGCTTAGTGGCGGGAGATGTGAATTCACCTCCGGTCCTTAAACGGTAATGTCCCAACATAGCCCGACGCAGCTCTTAACGTACACGGACAACGTGTCATAGCCTAAACAGCTCAAAACCACAACTATGAAGTGACGAGTAATTCACCAGTCCTATGAAAGCCTCCACTCAAAACCCTAGATTCGGGCAAGAGGGAGGATGTTCGGCAAGGGAAGCTCGAAAAACAGCCTCGACCTCAGCAAAAATCCAAGGAGAAAACCCTTTCTCCGGCGGCCGCACCTGGACGGAAGAAGCAGAGGCAAGGTCGAACGGCTTCCTTGAGGTAGCGGCATGGCCTGGACAAGAAAAAGGGGAGGGGGTTTCTTCCTCCCAATCGGGTTGAGCGACAGGGCCTCATTCACACTTAGGATCGGCGGCAGCAAAGGGGAGCAGGCGGCTCGACCCCTTCACCTCTCCGGCGGTGGAAGCTCACGGCAAAACAAGAAGGGGGGAGGGGCTCGATCTTCCTCCTTACAGTTTTCTCTCAGACATCGAAGTAGGGAGGACACGCGAGAATGGAGATCGGGTAGGAGGAGAATGGGGGATTTGGGTTTACTTTTTAAACCTAATGAAAACATGTTATACGCACACCAATTGGATAAATGCACCCCAAAAATTAAATATTTCACAATAAGACTTAGGTCGTTGCACCTTTCTCACCGCCTCCCATTCTAGTCGCAAAACTAGGGCATTCCCGCGGCTATCCAACTCATTCTCGACGACCCCGACCTAGGGCATCTCCTTTTGTTGGGTAATTATTTCTTCCTCTTTCCTTGGATGCAAAAATGTTTTTTATGCTTCTAGAAGATCCAGCTATGCATTTTATGAAAAACTCTGTATTATTATGATCTTCGGGTGAAGCTCATGAACTTGGGAGAACTACTAATATGCAATTATTTTGAATTGTTTATTCCTAAAATTATTATGTGGAACATTTCAGTATTTTGATCTGAACATTTTGTTGTTTGGTTTGAATGTTTTAATATTTATGTTTAGAATTTTAATGTTTTAGGGTTGAACATTTTATAATTTATGTTGAGATATTTGACTCCAACAGCCACCACAGCTCTATGCAACCAAACAGAAATAGCTCCCGCGTTCATAGCAGCACGGAAAATCAGCACAATTACGTTCAAACCGCAGTTTCCAACCATTGCGTTTAGACCGCAGTTTCCAACCGATGTGTTCACTACCGCCACTGCCGCCCCAAACAGAGCCGAAGTTGGATGTTGTAGATTGGAGTTGTGTAATCATCATCCAAACAGATCCATATTGATCGAGTAAAGTACTCATAAATAGGGTTATGAATTGCCTCGAAGATCAAAAAACACTCAAAAATCGGATGAACATTAACTTTGGATCGAGCTCAAATTGATTTCAGCGAGCTGACTTACTAGCAAACTCTGGTGAGGCAAACCTAAATTAGGCCAGCTTGGATATGAATGAGTTAGCTCGAGAATAGGTTGTGATGTATATGTATGCAATGCGCTCCCTCTAGAAGCTCTTGAGCCATGCCTTGAGCAGTCTTGTCGTGAGACCGCTCAGCAGTTGAAGGCAGTGAATCAAGCCTTAGTCGTGATAACCCAGCGGTTAGCTCCTCAGACCGCCCCGACCGCGACTCCTCCAGTCAGACCGCCAGCTCCGAGCGGTCTCCCAGCTCCTGTCCGCCCAGCTGCCAGCCCGCAGCTCCTCTGCGGCCTCAAGATGATGAGTTCGCAGCTGCTAGTCGTGATGTCTTCAGAGCAGCTGCCCTGGAAGGTCCATCCAGAGTGCTGAACTTCCAGGAGAGCAGTGATAGTCCTTCAGCTGACAGCTAGGAGGAGCCTTCTCCTTTCATTGCTCAGATCTGTTGGGAGCCTGCTCCAAATGGCTTATGAGAGCCTCGTCTCCTAGTCTTACTGAGAGGGATGATCCTGTTTCCCATCTTCAAGTTTTTGAGTCAGCAGTTTCCATGAGGACTATGTCTGACAGTCTTCGCTGCAAACTCTTAGTAACATCCTTCGGGGGTGAAGCTAGAGAGTGGTTTTATAAGATGCCTTCCCGGTCTATTTCCTCCTTTGGAGACTTACGGAAGGAGCTTCTTTTGAGGTTTGTAACCTCTAAGAAGCAGAAGAGTGGCCCTGCAGCCCTCTTCAGGATAAAGCAAGGTGAAAGTGAGACCATAGCTCACTTTGTCGATAGATTTCAGGAAGAAATCTTAGGCATCCAAGATGTTGATCCCTCTCTCTATCAGGTTGCCTTCATTAGTGGCCTCCGAGAAGGCCCCCTCAAATTTGAAGTAACAACCAAAGAGCCCAGTTCTTATCAAGAACTCTTATCAAGAACTGATGGTAGTTGTCAATTGCTTCTCCTTCTGCTACCCCTTTAGCGTCTAGCCTGCCAAGAGTATAATCCTCCAGCTCAGAGAGAAAGAAATTTCTGCCATCACAGTACATACTTCAACCATCAGCAATTCAACCAGATGAGACATCAAGTGCCCGTCCAGGCCCAGCAGTCTCAATTCTACCAACCTCCACCTCCAGTCCTTCGGCCTCAGCAACAATTCGCGGACTCTCAAGAGTCATTCACTGAGTTTGTCTTGCCCATCACTGATGTGTTGCATATCATCCAGAAGAAGTCAATCATTCAAGAAGCCAGCTCCGATGAGATCGGACATCAGGACCAAAAATCCTGCCCTCTTCTAAGAATATCATAAAGAGAGGGGACACCTGACCGAGAATTGTCGAGCCCTCTGTTTTTTAATCGAGAAGTTGCTGAAGGAGGAGAAGCTTCAAGATCTAGTCGTTCGGAAAGAGGGTGAAAAGCAAGTTGCTGCCAAGGGAAAGGAAGTCTCTGAAGTACGCTGGGAGTGTGAAGAGGTGGATGATGTTGGTATCTTGGGCAGCATTCACTATGGTAATTAATGTGTTGAAGCTGATGATGAAGGGCAGTTTGGCCGTCTCTTCTGCATTCATGGAGGAGATGGGCTAGAGTCCTCTAAGAAAGCAAGCATGTCCCGAGTCTTCCGCTCGAAAGTTGGCTCCTCTTCCTCAGCCCCTCCCCAAGAGGTCGTTGTCTTTGGTCCAGACGACTTGCCTCCAAATGCCAATCCATTCAACGATGCAGTCGTTATCAAAGCAGTGATTGAAAACTTCACTGTGGAAAGAATTCTGATTGACACTGGTAGCTCCGTTAATCTTCTGTTTAAGCAAGTCTTTGAGGCCCTGAAGTCTAGAAAGACTCACCTTTCCACCAAAGGGCCCCTCTATGGCTTCACCAGAGAGAATAAAGAAGTGAAAGAAGTGTTACTCTCGCAGTAACAATGGGAGGAGTGGTCAAGCAGACCCAATTCGTCGTAGTAGACGCTCCGAGCAGCTACTATTCAATCTTCGGGAGACCAATTTTGAACGAATATAGAGCTATCGTTTCCACTTTTCATCTAGCTCTCAAGTTCGCTGCGAAGGGAAAGCAGCTTAGGGTCCGGAGTGACCCTAAGCTTGCAAGGGAGTGCTATGTCAAGACGGTGAATGTCACCGAGTCTTCTCCTCCGCAGTCATAAGTTGAGGCCGAGATGTCGTTGCTCCAAGTTGACTGTTGCGCAAAAGTTGCAGAAGAAGAAATGGAAGTGCTAGTCCAAGAAGAGGAAAAAAAATCTGTGTCAGTGAAAGATGAGGGAGCTCATGTGGAACCTGCACAGGTTGTCCAAAGTATCCATGTTGCTCCTGAAGAGGAAGATATAGTGCTCTCTATCAATGCAGCACTTTCTGAAGATGAGAAAGAAGAGTTGATCGCCTGCTTGCTGAAGAACCTGGACGTGTTCGCTTGGTCAGCGGACAACGTGCCAGGGTCGATCCTGACGTTGACTGTCACCATCTGAATATCGACCCAAGATTCAGGCCAATTAAGCAGAAGAAGCGAGCAGTGGCGGTGACTCTCGCTCAGCCAATAAGGGAGGAAGTCCTCAAGCTCAAGGCAAATTTCATCCAGGAAGTTCAATACCCCGAGTGGTTTCAAACATTGTAATGGTGAAAAAATCTGGTGGAAAGTGGAGAATGTGTATTGACTTCACTAAACTTAATAAAGTCTGCCCGAAAGATTGTTACCCTTGCCTCAGATGGATTCTTTAATTGATTCTGCGTAGGGTACTCTTGTATGAGTTTTTTAAATGCATTCTCTTGCTATCATCAAATTAGAATGCATAAGTCTGATATCCCTCATACCTCATTCATCACGAATTATGATTAATTTTGTTATCGCGTGATGCCTTTCGGGCTAAAAAATGTTGGTGTGATGCATCAACGAATGATGAATTCCGTTTTCAAAAAACAAAAAGGAAAAAACTTAGAAGCTTATGTTGATGATCTCTTAATAAAAAGCAAGACTTTTTCTGCTCATCTAAGTGAACTCATAGAGACGTTCGCTACTCTACGAGCCTTTAACATTAAGTTAAATCCTCTTAAATGTGTTTTCAGAGTGAGTAAAGGAAAATTTCTTGGTCATCTCCTTACTCCGGAAGGACTTGAGCCGAATCTAATAAAGTGAAAGCAATCTTAGATATGCACCTCCAAGGTCGCTTAAAGAAGTTCAGCAGTTGGGCGGAAGGATACAAGTCTAAGTAAGTTTATATCTCGTTCAGGAGATAAGAGCGCTCCACTTTTCAAAACTCTGCGTGGAGGAACAAAGTTTGAATGGATTAAGAACTTGAGTGTGATGTTGCTTTTGATCTGTTGAAAAGGCAGTTGACATCAACCACATTGCTTCAAAGCCTTCGGGAGGGTGAAGACTTTTTTCTTTATCTTGGCGTCGGTTCGGATGCAGTGAATTCAGTTTTGGTCAGAGAAGAGAAAAAGAAGCAGTTTCCAGTTTATTATGTTAGCAAAATTCTCAAAGATGCAGAAACTATATATCCAATTCTCGAGAAGCTGACATTAGTACTTATCATCTCAGCCCGCAGGCTTAGTCCATATTTTCAAGCTCATTCAATTCAAATGATAACAGATTTGCCATTGAAAATGTGTTAGAAAAGCCAGAGCATTCTGGTAGATTAGCAAAGTAGGCAATTGAGCTTAGTGACTTTTATATCTCTTATGTGTCAAGAATGGCGATCAGAGCACCCCTGGCTTAGACCATTTATGTAGATGGTGCTTATGGCAAAAAAATTCTTCTGGAGCAGGAATTGTTTTGATTAATCCTAATAGAGTCAGATTAGATCAAACATTGAAGTTTTATTTTCCTACCAACAACCAAACATAATATGAGGCATTGCTTGCAGGTCTTCGGTTCGCAAGAGAGCTAGGCATCGAAGATGTTGAGGTAAAAACAGATTCACTGGTCATGGTTTCATAGGTAAATGGGACTTTCGAAACCAGAGATCCAGCTCTGAAGCAGTATCAGATGTTAGTAAAGAATGAAATTGGTAAATTAAAAAGTTTTACTATTCGGCATATTCCGCGATCAGAAAATTTAGAAGCAGATGAATTGGCAAAACTCAGACTTCTTTCAGGAGGAACTACTTCAGAATTATTTCATCCAGCAATTGAAGAGGGGGAAGTTATGGAGATAGATCAACATCCATCTTGGGTGGATTCATTTGTTCTTTACCTCTCAACTGGAGAGTTTTATCCATTAGTGAAGGATAAGAAGAGGTTCAAGTTGAAAGTGGCTCATTATTATCTTATCGCAGAAGTTTTATACAGGAAAACTTTTCTCTCGCCATTAGCAAGATGTGTTTCAGAGGAAAAGATTCATGCAGTGCTTCAAGAAGTTCATTTTGGAGAATGTGGCAGTCATTCAGGGGCTAAAACTTTGGAGAAGAGAATTCTAAGGCAATGATATTTTTGGCCTCAAATGAGAAAGGATGTGGAAAAATTTGCAAAGAAATGTATAGAGTGTCAGAAGTTTGCTCCTTTACAACATCAACCAGCACAGCAACTCAGATCAATAGCAACACTGTGGTCATTTGCGGTTTGGGGGATGAATCTTATTGGACCCTTTCCAATGGCAAGTGGGCAACGCCGTTTCATCTTGGTTATGATTGATTATTTCAGCAAGTGGATCGAGGCTAAGGTATTGGCTAAAGACTACCACTGAAATAGTGAAGAACGTCAACTGGGGAGAAATTATGTGCAGACATGTAATTCCGATGGCTATAATCACTGATAATGATCCTCAATTTAATAATTCCGAACTGATAAATTTATGTGATCAGATAGAAACTGAGTTGCGATTTGCTTCAGTACATCATCCAAGAAGTACTGGGCAAGTTAAAACAGCAAATAAGTTGATCTTAAATCTCTTGAAAAAGAAATTTGAAAATATTCAAGGCAACTGGGTAGAACAATTACCATCAGTTCTCTAGACTTTAAGAACTACTCCAACGTCAGCTACTGGTGAAACACCTTTAAGCTATCTCATGGGTCAGAAGCTCTCATCCCAGTTGAATTTGAGGTGATGAGCCCAAGGGTGTTGTTGTCTAAGCAGAACGGTGATGACTGGATAGAAACAAATGACGAAGAAATGAAGTGCAGCCTTGACCTCATTGAAGAATTGAGGGATGCAGCTACAATCAGGCAAGAGGAGGTGAAATGAAGGATGACCAAATATTTTGACAAAAATGTTAAGAGTAAAACAGTTTGCAGTTGGAGATTTAGTTCTGAAAAATGTTGATGCAGCGGCAGAGGGTCATTCATTATAAAGGAAATATTACAAAATGGTGTTTACCATCTCCAGACCTATGATGGGGAGGAAATTTTCCACACTTGTAGTGGTGATGATTTGAAGCGGTTTGTCTCTTAATGAAAATTTTTCTACTTTCATTCACTTCATTGTCTTTGCCATCATCAATACACTTACTGACACTTTTTCATGTCTCATGAAAAGAATGTTCTGATGGTTTTTTACGAGGTTGAATCCCTCCAAGCGAGATATTGACGGATCCTACTTATTTCCCCCACGAATTGAAGCTTGAGATGTAAGACCTACAAAGACCACAAATAGCGGGGAGATTTCGCATCCGTGTAGCAGTGGCTCGCCAAGCTCGTGCAGAGGATATTTAGGATGTCGGATCCTGCTGACATTTGGCACTCCTCTGCGTCAAGGGAGATCTAGGTGAATGTCCAGCTCTGTCATGCACCATGGGATATCGTTACATCTTTGATGACCTGCCCAATTGATCATCTTAGCCTGTGACCCTCGAATACTCCTTGGCATGTGGAAAGCAACACTTTGAGAAAGGGGCGGTAAGGAGCATTTTGACCGCCGCCTAAGCCCCGCAACACCTATGGACGGTTAGAATTCGTTGACCGCCGAGGTCGTCTTATTTTGGGTGGTCACAACCTCAATGATCTCTCTGATGAAAGCAATGACGCTGCTCTTTAGCGCGCACCTACCCAATTGATTATCTTGGCTAGTGCACCTCTTTTTTGTTTTCTAACCGCCAAGTTCCTTAGGGAGGTACTACAGCTTTGATGAGCTCTCTGAGGAAAGCAATAACGCTGCTCATTAACGCGCACCTGCCCAATTGGTCATCTTGGTCTGTGTATCTCCCGAAAAATATATATTTTTTCTAAATTTCCTTTCTATGCGGATAAAAATGCTATTTGAATGTATTTGTGAAATTATGTTCGAGCGGGAAGATATGTTATTCCCTCTGAATTTCCTCAAATGTGGTAAAACACTTATAATGATATTATTCTGGATTTCCTTATTGCATAGTTTGGAATTTCTATATCTGCGATAAAAAGGATCTCTTTGTTGATGGTCTCAAAATTTTTTGGATTTCCTAGTATATTGCTTTACATTTATGGTCAGGAGTAACTGCAGAAGATCTATCATCTTGAATGTCTTCAAGAACTCATAATGCAGCTAAAAATTATGAATTGGAATTCTGAGAAGTGGTTTGTGATCTCATAACCTCATTATATTCTCTCTGACAGTTATGATTCATAATAGATTTTCTATTCATAGTGGTGATATTCTGCTACAAGATGCTTATTAGCATTTGAAATGGGAGGTTTCATATAATACATTGGTAATTACTCAAGTACCTGACCGCGCGGTTTGATCTATCGAAAAGGTATCAAGCAAACTATCTAGGAGTTAGACGGATAATTTTTCTAAGTGAATTCTTATAAAGGTGACCGTTTCTTCTATCATTGACCTCGCGATCAGTCATCATGTTGTCTGTCATATATAGGTGAACGTTTCGTCTCTGCGGATCGATTATATGTTTCAAAAAGCAACAAAGAAAAATCTCAAGAATCTGAAGTATTGCGGTTACGCGATTAAAATGAAATGTGACTGATTATATCAGAACAGTTATGATGGAAGACATCAGAAAGACACAACATAGGTAAAGTAATCACAACAAAGGAGGTAACAAAAAGCTTCTTTCATTTCATATCAAATCATATTACAAGTGTTTAACCGCACGGCTAACAAAAACCAAACCACGTCTTTTTTAAAATAAAAATTACATATTGTGATTCTATCTAGCCGCATCGTCACTCGTCACTTTCCTTCTTCTTCTTCTTCTTTGCCGGAGGTTCCTCAGATGAACTATCAGTTGAGCTTGAAGAGCCAGAGCCAGAACTAGAGCTAGAGGAAGAGCTCGAGCCGTAGTGAGAAGCTACTTGCTTCCACTTCTTGATCGCGACCCCTCATTGTTTTCTTCGTCTTCTGGTCTCTCTTCTTCTTCAACTTCTTCATTTTCTTCTTCCGGGATCTCTTCGCCTCCCTGACCGCCTTCTTCTTCATTAGCCGCTTCTTCTTCTTCCCCATCTGAGACCGCAATAACCGGTTCGTCCTCAAAGTTTGCTAAATTTGGGAACAAGTCCGCAAATTTGACATCTTCAAAATCCTCTTTGAAAGCACCTTGGTCTTTTAATCGCGAGATCGCATCGTCAACACTTTCCCGGAAATGTGTAAATATTACTTTCTGGAAGACGAGATTGTCTGTATCATAAGTTTTATGCAAGTAAAGCTTAATTAGTTCGATCGGTTAGATAAAACTTCTAACCGTGCGAGTAGAAAGGTGTTCTCTTACCTCTAGCTCTTCTTCTAACTCAGCAATAATCTTTAGTGATGCGCGTTGTAAACGACCCATGTAATGGTTCACGACAGTGCTCCTTAGTGTGGCTTGAGCGGTCGCTGAGGCAAAATCTTCTCGGAGAATCTCCTTCATGTCTGCCATTATTTTTTTCCATAGAGAACATTGGTGATTACAACGGCGTGGCGGCTAACGCGGTCACTCTTCCATGTGGGCAGAGCTGTGGAGACCGAGACCTTCCCTTTTCGATCCCAATGCAGAAGAGGCTTGCCGACAAGATCCTTAACCCCCTTGCCGACATTGGAAAAGTAATAAGCATCGGTTGAAGAGCTCGCCTCCCCGACGGTATCCTGGGAAAACCTCTCATTATCTCTCTTCTTCCTCATTTCCCTTTGAGTTAGTACTTCTCCTTGTGGTCTCTGCGGCTTGTTTTTCGATAATTGTAAGATCGCTGAAAAAATAAGATAAGAATTATTGTTATAAACTTGTGGTTATCTAAAGCTTGCTTGCAGGAAATAACTTACTGTCTTCAATCGAATGTTAGCGATTTCAGCAAGTAATGGAACATAGTGTTGAATATCTAACAGCTCATCAGCTAGATATTTTACAATCTCATCCTCAATATCTGATAACTCCCTTGGAGATTTGAACACAGAATTGTTGCGGTCTCCTGGTCGCACGGTCAGACCACCGAAGTCTCCTTCAAAAATCAAGAACCGTTCGGTCCAGTTGGGAACTTTGTTAGGCAGATGGACCACTTTCATACCAGTGCAGCCAAAATAAAGAAGACCTTTAAATTCGTTTTTCTGCTTTCCTTCTTTTAGTGCCCGCACGATAAAGACACTATGAAAGATGTCCATGGTAAAGAGAACTCGCTCTGACCGCAGATAAGCTATGAAGGAAAATATGGCAGCAATTGAAATTGGTGGCAGCTAATCGGGAACCGCTCTGTAATGGTCGAATATTGCTATGACCTCCCAAGGGAGAGGAAACCCAAAGCCAAAGTCAAAGTGGTCTATAGGGACGGCGATCACTCTTTCAGCCCCAGTATTTATACCCTCATCTTCTCGCGAAGGTCGCGCGATCATCTATGTCTGAATTATATGATTAGCTAAGAACTCTCTATATTTTGATGTTGATAACCTTGATGGTTTATGAATGGCGGTTAGAAAATATATTTGGCATTTACTCGCGCAGCTACCATGATTGGTGATCGCCTGGATTTCTGCTTCGGACGCATCAACGAAATCTTCATTCTTCTTCCCTGCTCAGCCCTATTTATAGAAATCCATAGGAAACCCAAATGAAGAGAAAAGCAGCTTGACCGCGCGATTAGGTATCAGACCGCACTGTCCATTCACTTAAGCTCAGAAGCAAGTCATAGAGCACAAATATCAAGTATCTAGTATCTAGCCGTGCTAACCGCCCAGAAGCATTCAACTCAGACATCTCAGAGGTAATTAAAAATAGCATTTAAACATATATTGAAAGTGATTGACATTGTCCACAGAAAAAGTTATTACAATACAAATATTACACAGTCCAAATAAAAGCATAAGTAGCAGAACGATCGAGACTTGTTAAACCGCGCAGTCTCTTCAAATATGCGACGCGTCTTCCTGCATTTAATTTATAGCAGTCAGCACCTGCGACATATACCGGTTAGCATTCATTGTTGACCGATGGATGCGGGAGACATCCTTGTCAATCCAGTCAAGAGGAATCAAGGGGACTCCAGTCGGAGCCACCCGTTCACCCTGCTGACCGGTAGAAGATGTCCCCACCTTGACCGCCGTGACTGCAGGACCAGATCTTTTTGTCCTCTCGACATCAGCGGTCAAGGTTGCGGTGTTTCCCTTATAATACTCGGCGTCTTTCTCCAGCCTGCGGATGCGGTCAGCTTGAGTCCGCATCTCTTTATCAAATGCTGCGGCCTGAGCCTTCATCTGATTCTGAAAGGCTAATTCCTTCTCCTGCATCTGAATCTTCATCTGCTTGTGGAGGATCGCCGTCCTCTCCCTCATCTCCCACTCAAAAGAAGCGGCCTGAGACCGCACTTGATCTTCAAGGACTCTTTCTCCTTGTCGCATA
Source organism: Dactylorhiza incarnata (assembly GCA_033032865.1). Classification (NCBI taxonomy): domain Eukaryota; kingdom Viridiplantae; phylum Streptophyta; class Magnoliopsida; order Asparagales; family Orchidaceae; genus Dactylorhiza; species Dactylorhiza incarnata. Next base: position 1,722,542 of record JAWHQI010000303.1, read on the forward strand.
GTTTGGATGTCCTCGATCAGCGAACTTAGAATCTTTCTAAAAGCTTTTGGAACCTTCAGGGGACGCTCGTCTTCATCTGCGGTAAGAGGTAAAATTCACGCGGTAAGAAACTTCTTTCTACCTAAAAAATAGAAGTAATATACAGGGAAGACATATACTTTGAACTTCTAAGGAAATGGAATTGAAAGCATGCAAGGGTTCTTCAACAATTTTATTGACCGCAGGAGGTGCGGTCAGCATAAGGCGAGAAGAGGGCTTCAACCGCTCGGAGTCGATCTGTTTGAGCTTTTGCTTTTGCAACCGCACTCCTCTCTTTCGTCCTTGCTTCAGATCAACATTACTTGTTGGGAAAAGATCATCCAGAGGGGTGATTTCGATCTCTGGTCGCTTACCGGGCGGCAAGGGCTTAAAAACCCTGGAAGGAATTGAAAGTTGTGGTCTCACATGGGCCTTACCAAACCGAATAGCTTCCAAGGCCTCCACCCGGGCCGCCGCTGCTTTCTCTATCTTGGCCTTCTTGACCGCAGGCATGACAGCGCCATCACCGGTCAGACCGGCCTTCTCCAATTCCAGTTGCAGTCGTGCCTCCTTGCGCTTCTTTTCTTCCTCCTCCAGGATTGCTTTGGCTTTGGCATCAGCTGCAGCCTTCGTCTTCTCGCCATCAGAAGTATCAGGAACCTGCAAGTTAACCGCAGAATTACTTTCATCTTCCTCAGGAAAAATATCATCCAAGTACGCGGTTAAGTCGCGGTCAACCTCCTTGGTCAGAGAAGAATCAACCAAGGGTGATGAAGCCCGATCAAAGTTTTTCTCTTCTTCATCAGCAGGATATCCAGCCGGAGACCGCGTCATCTCCCCCTCTTCGCCAATAACGGTATCAGGGTTGATCACATCGGTCTCTGTGGTTAACTCCTCCTTCTCGCTCTTCTCCTTCTTCGTCTTCTTCTTCCTCTTCTTCTCCTTCTCCTTCTTTCCTTTTATATCCTTATCTTACTTTGCAGACAAGGAAGCTAGCCGTTTCCGCTTTTTGACCGCTACAGCAGATTCTTGGTCCTTACCGATTTGGTGCCTAAGTCCGTCAGCAGCAGTCGCCATTTTCTTCATGCCCAGTGCAACATCGTCCATGCTGACATCTTCGTGGGCAGGTAAGTTATCTTGTTGACCGCCACCTAAATGAGTTGTAGTAGTCATTAGTGCAGGCAAATCGGGAGACTGCCCAATATCGATCAGGGTTTGGGCAGGGTCAAAGGTTATCTCAGTATCGTCCAAATGCAGAGCAATCTTTTCTGAAGGAGTATTGTCAATATTTACATCAGGCGACGGGTCCGGCATGACCGCGTCGATCTCTTTGGCAAGGTCAATTATCTTGGTAACTTGAAAGGAACCCTCTCCGACCTCTGTCAAGTTCTTTCCCGCAGCAGGCTTCTTTGCGGTCATGCTAGCTTTTACTGTCTTGGAGCTCTCTCCAACTCGCGGGTTCTCAGTGGTAACCGCGCGGCTATCTTTCTTGGCAACAGTCTTCTTCAAGGGAGAATATCACATCTTTATTCCTTCAACTTTCCTCAAGACGTTCATGGTGGTCTTTATCGCCACGATCTGAATTATTTTAACCGCAAAGGGAGAGAAATTCGCCGTTTCAGAAGAATGTTCAGAAATTCCAAGTCTTCGCAGTCGTATTTATAGAATTCTCAGCATTAAAGGCATGTCGCGATCTCCGCGGTTAAAGAGAGCATTTCCGAAGTTTCCAAGAACTTGAAAATGTGCGGGGATTATGTTTACCAGGGATTCCGCAATCAGTTAGCCATCTCTAGCCGGTCCGCGCGGTTAACATTTTGGTAACCGCCCAGACTGCCCAGCACTCTCCAACAACTCTCTAAAGGAAGGACAGAGATCGTGCACCAGGCTGACCGCCGGACCACGCGGTCAGGTGTCTATTTTCTTTTTCTTGCTATTTGCACCCCATGTAACCTCTCATCCCTGCCCCGTTCTCCTGTACCTCGGGCAGCCCGTAATTTTAGAGTCTGCACGTTTGGGCAGGCCCCTGCAACTATAAATAGGGGTGAACAGTACCCAGAAGGGACGCTGATTCATATCCTCAAGCTCGTCACTTGTGGAAGCGGTCTCGAATCTAGTGTCTTCCCGGTCACTTGATTGCCGATTTGCTTTTCTCTCTTGTAACCGCATATTTTTAATCTATAAATTACCCGCCGTAATTGGTATTTGTCGTGGCGGGTAAGTCTTATCTCGCTGCCCTGCGCCCCTCTTTTTCTGCGATTCTTCAACCGGCAAGTAACTGACAACTCACAGTCCTCCCTTGGTGTCTCTTAGCGTGAAGTTGTGGAGGTACAATTTTGTACCAACAATAGTTTCCTTCAGAAAATCAAATTATATTATATATATACACACACAGGTGACAGTGCACGGGAGCCCCCATGCCCCGTGGGACAGTACCCCGACCACAACAATGCCCCGGTGCGATGGCGCTCCCGCGGCTCGCAAACCTCCGAGCGCTATACTCCGTATGTCGCTTGATTTATCCGTGTGCACGGGGTTGCGAGCGGCGAGGAGAACACATTTTTTTATTGTAGATAGAGGACTGTGCTTATATGAGAGCACATTGTTTTAAAATTAAAGAAACAACATGTGAACTAACGAAATTGAAAATTTTGTAACGAAGAGGTGTAAAATTGAAAAGTTGAATGTTTCACTGATGAGTCCGATATTTACACTATTTTATGGACTCATCCGGGCTAGTTTTCACTTGTGTGCACCACACTTTCAAGTCATAATCGCTTGTATTTAACTTGTATTCGCTTTCATGCTATGTGCACTGTTTATGCCCATTTTGGTGTGCATTTGTGCTCCATGTTGTTGGGGGTAAGCACATAGTGCTCCCCAACCCTTTTTATGCATTTGGATTGAGCTGGAAGGATATTCCCAGCTGTTTTTTTGCTGTGTGGACTGTTGTGCAGGTGGGTGGATTATCCATTTTACCAAGATTTCATGTATGCATGAATCGCACGGTCGTGCGTTTCCTTGACGCGCGATCGCTCCGACCGTGCGCGCTCATCTGTGGTTCAAAATGGTATTCTGTCCCAGCTCGTGCGATTTGATCGCGCACGGGCAGTTTGCCCGTGCGTGAGTAAAATCGCACGGGCTCCTCTTGTTGTCCAAATCAGTATTGTTCTTATTGCCCGTGCGTTTGCTTCAAGCACAGTTGGACTCAACCCTGCACGAAGGAAATGCACAATCTCCTGCTGTTAGCTCAAATTCTGGCTTTCGGAATTTGCCCGTGCGTTTGCATGCACGGTCGGTTTCGACTGTGCATAAGTACAATCGCACGGGCGCGCTAGGTCATCTTCCTGGGCTTCCTGTATGTCTAATAACGCACGGTCCACGCATGGTCGTGCGTTTGACCGTGCGTGAACATTTTTCAGACTGTTTACTATAAAACTACAGGATTTGCCCTATTCCAGAGAAGACGAAAAGAGAACGCCGAGCCCGCCATTTCCACTCCAGTTTCGCCCTTTTTCATGGCTCCACCACCACCCACTATGAGGAGGAGCTCCGGACACCATTTTCTTCAAGATCAAGAGCTAGAGCTCCCTCCTTGGCCTCCTCCATCGTTCGTGAGCTCAAGAGCTCCATTCCAAGATATTTGTTGCTGCATATAAGGATACTCCGGCGAGAGCTAGCTTCAGCAATACTCCGAAGAAGACGGGTAACATGGAGGAAGGTGACAGCTCCTCTGAACCCCAGACGGCAACTGAAGACCGAGCTCGGACAAGGCGTGACAAACCTGCGATTCCGACCGCGAACCTTCAGCGAGTCTTCGAGCTTGGGTTTACTCTTTCCTCCTTGTATTATTACAGTTATTTCTTGTGGATGTGTGTTTCTTGTAGAACGATGCTCATAAACCTTTGTTACTGTTAATGTTGATTTCACGTTTGTGAAATCCTTTGTGGTTTATATGAGTTGAGGAGCGCCCTTTTCCGCCTTTCCATCATGCCATCATGTTGTGTGCCGCACTAGCAATTGCTAGTTGCGTGCTTAGTGACGAGGTGCTTACGACCCTCACTCCGCCGGTTACGAGTCACTCATCCACAAGCCTTCTCGTTCATTTGCAAGCCTACTCGTCCACCACCCAAGCAAAGCGGTGTTGCCGACCCGCATTAGTTCATTTAGTTTTCTTTATTTGTGTTCCTCGCAACCAACCAAAACCCCCCATTTTACTTAGTAGAAATCTTTATAATGAGTTTCCTAACGATAAAATCACACACCTCAACTTGCATTTCTTGAGATCGATACTTGGGGATTTACTCGCCCATTTTATATTACTTGAACGATCGGTACACTGCCGTGTCGTGCCGTAGTCTCGCTCCCGCCTATAGTGGTGTGCAAGATTAGCGCATCAAGTTCTTGGCGCCGTTGTCGGGGAATGAAGGTGGCGTTGTGACTTTGTTATTTGGAAAATCAGTTGCAAAGATTTCTAGTTGCTTGTTTTCTCGTTCATTCCTTTTTCTCCTTGTTTTAACTTTAGGTTGCTTTAGTTGTATTTAGTTGGGTGTAGTACCGTGCACAGTAAAGTTTTTCGGGTAATTCTGACTTCCTCTGCGCAATGTGGGCTGCATTCAATATCCGCTGTCGTTGGTGCGGGGATGCCTCTCATGCTAGTGATAGATGCCCATCAGGAGATAGTAGCTCTAGTCCTCAAGGCTCAATGTATCGGGCACCGACATCATACGGTACCTCATACACTGTGCCTAAGTCCTATGGCTATTCTTCTGCGCCGCATATACCGTTTTTGAATTCTTCTTCGGCCCTATTCGGACCAAAGAAAAATGTAAACAGTGTTTGTTTTGTCGAAGCACGGATCATGCCTTGAAGGAGTGTGTTGAATACCTTCGTCAGTTGGAGGAGGATGACGAACCGGATATCCAGATCGTCCCGACTCCTACCAATATCAGCACACCTTCTACCTCTGCTTACGTGTCTGTGTCACCTTCTTGTTCAAAGGGAATGATGTGGAGGCGCCCGACAGAGTTGTGGCTGATTTGTGCCCCGATCTGGTTGCACCTGTCTCCCCTGTGCATATATTATCATGTATGACGCCGATTCTTTGTGAGGAGTTGGTGCTTGATTTTTCTCAAAGCACGGCTTCTCCTTCTTCTGTGCATAGTACTATAGATGTTTTTGACAGTATTGTTGAGTATGCCGTGCAGGAGGATGCAGTTGTTTGCAGTGTTGTGCCTACTCCTATGGAGGAGGACGTTCTCCAAGGTGAGGAGGTGAACACCTCAGCACCATGTGAGGAGGTCCAAGTTGTAGAGGAGGCCACTGACGATCTCGCTGAACCGTGCAACGTACTTGATGATGCCAACGTCTTTTCGCTACCTCAACCTATCGGGAGTGATACCGGGATCTCTCCCAAAGATGAAATTCTTTTATGTCATTCTTCTAATTTGTTTCTTCACCTCATTCTTGTGTTTGATTCATCGCAGGATTCTGCATTGAATCTGATTCAGGAAGTTGTCGGGCCCGTTGTGCAGACCGACGATGGAATGGATCAACTGCGTGTGGAGACAGACATTGAGATTTCTTCTTCATACTTCCTACCCCTTCCTGACGCTCAGTGCAGGTATGTATATTCAGGTATGGGGGTAACTGCTCTGTCGTCGTATCGGTACCCGCAACCGAAACGGATAATGGAACAGTTACCTGTGCATTTCAACTTTCATAGACCTATTAGTTAGCATTTTATTTGATTGCTAAATAAGTTGTGTTGGGAGGACAGAGAACCCAATACTTATCAAGGCGTAGGAGTAGTTATTAGTTAAAAACTGTATCAGCAATGTAATTTTATTTGTTTCGTGCGTTTTGCAAGAGTACTTGCTCGTTGTTTTGTTATTTACATTTATAAAGAATTTTTGCGTGCGCCGCGCGCCCTGTGAAGATTTTAGTTGAGCTGTCGCTGTTTCCAAGCATGTTGTTTTCTATCCTGTTCATTTTGTAGCGCGCATTTTCTTCCCAATTGGAGCAAATCAGGAAATTTGGGTTGAGGCTTAAAAATCGCACGATCGAATTTGCCCGTGCGTGAGTAAATCGCACGACCGTGCGATTTTTATTTTTATAAAACGTCTTCCTCCCGAAAATTGCACGCTAGCCCTAATTTCTTCCGTCGTGCGTTCTGCGAGCTCTCTCCCATGCGCACCTTCTCCAACCTCCCCCTCTTTCCTCTCTCTAGTTTTCTCCTCCATTTCTCTCCTCCCTCCTTCCTAAGCTCTTGTGTGAAGCTTCATGGGCGTCAAGAAGGTGGTGAGCCGGCTTCTCCGCGGTGGAGGGGCATCTTCTTCGAGGGCGGTAGATCTTGGAGCTGAGGAGATGTTGCAGTTCGGGATACCCGAGTACATGGAGAGGTATAACTTCCTGCGACAGAAAACATTCCTTGATTATCGTTTCGTTTCTGTCCCGGATCTCCAAATCATGCGCTTAGACGAGGTGGTAGCAAGGCTACTCGATGTGGGTTCGTGGAGAAACCTATTCTCCATTTCGGAGATGGGGTACCGCGAACTCACACTTGAGTTCCTCACCACCATCCGCATCATTGAAGCCGTCGATGAGAGAACCGGTGTAACAACCCTATAAAATAATAATAATAATAATAATAATAATAATAATAATAATAATAATATTAAAACAAAGGTCATTTCCCCCCCTTAAATCCCGAGCAGCAGCCGACTGCTCCTTCTCCTCCAAGGATCGGCAGTAGGCAACCCCAAATCCTTCAAGGGGCCGGCCAGTTGCTCTCTTCCCCTTCCTCTGACCGTCAGATTCTTCTCCTCCAAGAGGGCCGACAGCCTCCCTCTCCTCGTTGGGCTCCGATTTCGCCCTAGGGCTTTGCTCGAATCCCCTCCTCCTCGGATTTTGGACTCGGATTTGGTTCCTATTGGTAAGATTCTCCCCCCAAACCCTTGATTTCAGAATTTTCATAAACCCTAACGATTTATTCGTGCTCCGATTTACATTCAAGTTGTGATTTCAGATTTTTGCCCTCCTGTAATCGTCTAACTGTGTCTTGTCCTCGATTTCCGGTGCCGCTCCTCGATTCAATTGGCGGAATCTCTTGAAGGCCCTTCCGATTTAGGGTTTCCCTAGACTAAAGCGCCGCCAAATCTCCGGTTCCTCCGTGTAATCCTCTCTCCCCTCGTCTTCGAGGGAGGTATGGTTTTCTTCGCTATCTCGCATCTGTCTAATTTTGCAATTTAAAACGCGCATGCTCATGCGGTGTCACCTGTTTAAGGCAATTTTCATTCATGTTTGTGCTTAATCAGGTCGAACTGAAATTGTTATTTTGGTTGCGCCCTTAGCCGCCACCGTCAACTTCAGCCTTACTTAAGGCAAGTAGAGAAACTTCTCACTTGCAAACTCATGATTTTACTTACGTCTTCACTGTCAGATACCTGAATCCTCGATGTGGTTACTTGCCTCAGTGTGCTTGAACTCATGTAATTCTGCATCTAAGTCATTAATAACGTAAGTTAACTTTGAAAGGTAGGGTTTAATTGATGCAACTCCTTGACTTGGGTTCCCTCTTGAATCCCTAATGGGAACAAAGGACCGGTCATAGCGAGTTTAAATTTCTGAATCTTCTGAATCCGTACTTGAATCTGTCTGAATCTGTCTGAATCATGAATCATGTGCATCAAACAAAACACCTGCACTTTCAATTGTCTCAACTTATGTTATTAGTATTACTTAGACTTTTATACTCCGGAGTAGATTAATGTTTCAGTTCTGTTTCAGTTCTGTTTCTGCATTTCTTGTATTGACCTGTCTTGCTAGCTTTGTAATTTACCTTGCTTTAACTACATGTATCATAGTTCTGAGGCTTTTTCCTTGTTTTCTTTGGAATTTGCCTTAGCGTTCGTGACTGCGCCCCGCGGTACCTGAGCCTGCTCTGCACCCTGTTCCTGCTTCCCTGGAGGTTTCTTTTTTTGTTAGTTGCTGTGTCAGGTTCCATGTTGTATTTCCTTTACTGCCAGTTATTTCATATTATGTAATGATTATGGTTGGCCATTTTCTCCTGTATCAAGGACAACTGTTAGGCTATTATATGTACTATCATTTTGTATCTATGCATGTTCACCCCCCCGGAGGTCTATATTACTTGCATCTGTATTGCAAGTTTCAAAAATGGTGTTTTTCACATTATGCTTGCATATTTCTTTACTTTTTGTGTTTTAAAGCTTCCGCAATAAACCCATCCGTTTTACGTAAAAGTAACTATTTTTTTTTAACTATTTGTAGTACTTCTGCTTCCGCCTTTACAAGCATGGATTTCTTTTCGCCCATGCCTGTGGCATCACGATTCGTCCCGAAGCGCACTCTGACTCTTGTCGAGACGGGTCGTGACAGTTGGTATCAGAGCTAGGTTTAGCATCTCAGGATAAAGTATTTTACAATTATCACATATTTTAAATCTTATGTTATAAATATTTATGCATGCATCATTTCTTCACTCACCTTATCATTACTGTTGTTCTTGGCTGAAACACGCACACACTACACACATAATCATGCGTAGTATGCACACGAATGTTAAGGGGTTATGGGCAAACTTAACATTTATGTGCATATGAATTTCCACTAGGATATACACCGCTTGCAAATATTAAATGGTTATGGGCAATTTTAATATTTTCAAGTGCGATGACATTAGCTGCATAGTATGCATGACATGTTAAGTGATATGGGCACTTAACATGGTATGCATATCCATTCATGAGCATTATTAAAAATGCATTTGGGCGGAATTGCATTGCATGCATAACATAAATCATTTGCACAAGTGTCAAGCTAGGAACGACAGATAATGATTGTACACACATGGATTTGCTAATTGTTACATACTGCACCTGATCTTTGTTGCATTTGCATGATCATTACTAGCAGTTGTCCAAAGAAAATGCTGTAATTATTACATGATTTACATACCTGACAGAATAAGAAGTGTTGAACCTCTAGTTTCCCGTTATCTTATTCTTGCTTGACTCTCGATCTAACCTGATGCTCTCGTATCTCCTTCTAGATGGCTCCCAAGCGTTCTCAGCGCAAGAAGCCAACCCCTCCCGCAGTGGAAACTTCTGGTGGTGCTACTGCTCAGATTCTGAAGCAGATCCTGGATCGCCTTACTCGTCTTGAGAGGGATCGCCAGACTCCTGACCCAGCCTCTGGTTCCGGCCCCTCAGGGACAGCAGGAGTGACTACCACTCCTGAAGCCGCTCCTCTTGCATCTGAACCTGTAATCAGCCCGCTCGCCGTCAATCTGGTGACCCCGCTTGCATCGATTCCGACTGCTCCTCCTGTGGCGATGGCAGACACTTTGGCGTTCAAAAGGCTAAAGCCGCCATCTTACGATGGCAATCGTGACTACTTCGTCATTTCCGAGTGGCTCTCTCAAATGGAAAAGCACTTCGAGTACGCTGGAATTCCCGATGTCCAGAAGGTTCCTCTTGCGGCCTATCAGCTGACCGAGGATGCGTACACTTGGTGGCTTCAGCGCCGCACTCTTCCCGACTCTGCTACCATGACTTGGGTTCAGTTTAAAGGAGCTCTTATGGAGAAGTTCCTTTCTTCCGTGGAGTGTGACCGGCTAGCCGAGAAGTTCTTGTCCCTTCAGCAGCCAGGCAGATCAGTGACCGAGTATGAAAGAGAGTTCTCCCGCCTGTCACTCCTTGCTGTGGAGTTGGTGCCAAGCGAGTCCAAGAAGATCAGCCGCTTCGTGAAAGGGCTTCGGCATGATTTCCGTCAGCATGTGGTAGCTCATGGCGCCACTACTTATGCCGAGACCGTGGAAGCCGCGTTGCAGGTGGAAGCTATCGAGTTGGAGCGTTCTTCTAAGAAGGTCCAACATGGATCTAGCAATGCTGCATCGTCTGACCTCAAGCGCAAAGGAGCACCATTCCAAGATCAAGGCCCCAAGTCCAAGGAGGTGTGTGCGTTCTGCCACAAGGTGGGCCATGCCGCCCAAGTCTGCCGCACTCTCTTGAAGAAGCAGAAGATGGTTGTTCCTGCACAGCAACCCCAGTTGACGCTTGCCACTGTTACCTCTGACTGCTCTTACTGTAAGAGGCCAGGTCATCTGCTGAAGGACTGCCGCCGCAAGCAGAATTCGTGCTACCGATGCGGTTAGGTTGGGCACCATATCCGGGACTGCCCGATTCCCGCTCAGCCTCCGCAGTCTGTTCCGGGAACTCAGGAACAGGGTAGAGCCGTGCTGAATGTCATTACCCAGGGCGAGGCACTTGCATCCGCTGACGTCATCTCTGGTATGTAATGCGCAATTTTTTATTTCCTGCAATTGTATTTTAGCTTATTTTGCTTTCGATCCGGACAAATCATGTTGTGCGTGCATGTTTTTCCTTCTTAGGGAGATTTAGGGTCAACAATAAATGGATGCAGATTCTTTTTGATTCTGGCGCATCCCATTCGTTCATTGCTCGTCATGTTGTGGATCGTTATCGTTGGCCTACTTCGCCTCTTGAGGTCCCTTATGAGATCTCCGTGCCTGGTCATCTGCATCTTTCGCGTAGTGGCATTCCCAATTGTCCGATCATGCTTGGTGAATTGCAAGTCTCAGCCGATCTCATAGTCCTGGAGATGTCAGAGTTCGAGGTAATCTTGGGAATGAATTGGCTGGTTGCGTATAAGGCTAAATTGGACTGCGTGGCAAAGAGGGTCAACCTCAGCATTGATGGCAAGGATTTCAGCGTTCATGTTCAGACCCGCAGTCACGTGAAGGTAATTTCCGCTGTACGCGCCACTCGCCTTCTTAGTCAAGGGTGTTCTGCGTGTTTTGTGTATGCTGCACATTCAGATTCTGTCTCTCCTTCTCTCGAATCCATACATGTTGCTTCTGAATTTCCTGATGTCTTTCCTGCCGAACTGCCTGGGATGCCTCCTGATCGAGATGTGGAGTTTTCTATTGACTTAGAGCCGGGAACTCGCCCCATATCTAGGGCTCCGTACCGTATGGCCCCGCGCGAGCTAGAGGAGCTTAGATCGCAGTTGGACGAATTGCTTGAGCGTGGATACATTCGTCCCAGCTCGTCACCCTGGGGAGCCCCCGTTCTCTTCGTGAAAAAGAAGGATGGTTCTATGAGGCTCTGCATCGATTATCGGGAACTAAACAAGGTGACCATCAAGAATAAGTATCCCCTTCCGCGTGTGGACGACCTTTTCGATCAGCTCAAAGGTAGTTCAGTTTTCTCCAAGATAGATCTTAGATCCGGTTACCATCAGCTGAAGATCAAAGAATCCGATATTCCCAGGACCGCCTTCCGAACTCGGTATGGTCATTTTGAATTCTTAGTGATGTCTTTTGGTCTGACTAACGCTCCTTCTGCTTTTATGGATATGATGAACCGTGTTTTTCGTGAATATTTGGATAAGTTCATCATCGTGTTCATCGACGACATTCTGGTTTATTCCAAGACTCATGAGGATCATGCAGCACATCTTAGGCTCACACTCTCCACTCTTCGTCAGCATCAGCTCTATGCCAAGCTGTCAAAATGTGAGTTCTGGCTGGATCGTGTTGCTTTTCTGGGTCATGTTGTTTCTGGTGATGGACTCTCTGTTGATCCTGCCAAGATTTCAGCCGTTATGGACTGGAAGCGACCTTCTACCCCTTCTGAGATTCGCAGTTTCCTTGGGCTTGCTGGTTATTACCGCCGTTTTGTCAAGGATTTCTCCTCTCTTGCTGCTCCGTTGACAAAGCTAACGCAAAAGCATGTTAGATTCGATTGGTCAGATCAGTGTGAACAGGCCTTCTTGGAGCTGAAGCAACGTCTGTGTTCGGCGCCAGTTCTGGCCCTTCCTTCAGAGGGGGCAGATTTTTCAGTTTATACTGATGCTTCCGGAGTCGGCTTGGGATGTGTCTTGATGCAGGGCGATCGTGTCATTGCTTATGGGTCGAGGCAGTTAAAGACTCACGAGCGTAATTACCCCACTCATGATCTGGAGTTCGCCGCTGTGGTATTTGCGTTGAAGCTTTGGCGTCATTATCTCTATGGCGTGAAGTGCCACTTCTTCACTGACCATCAGAGCTTGAGGTATATCTTTGATCAGAAGGATCTCAATCTTCGTCAAAGGCGGTGGGTCGAATTTGTAGCAGATTATGATTTGGAGCTTACCTATGTCCCCGGCAAGGCCAATGCGGTAGCTGATGCGTTGAGTCGTCAAGTTTCTGTTTCCTCTGGTGCCCCCATGTCAGCTACTCTTGCAGCTTTGATTGGTGACCTCGAGCGAATGGACATATCCATCTTACCAAAGGGTCAAGGTCAGATCTTTGGTCCGTCGTGGGTGGAGCAAGTGAAAGATTTGCAGCCTTCCGACCCCATTCTCCAGCGCATTCGCCGGAGGGTTGAACTTGAGTCTCTTCCGGATTTCTCAATCTCTGATGATGTTCTGCGTTTCCGAGTCCGTCTTTGCATCCCCGCTGTTCCTGAATTACTTGATGCTATATGCCGTGAAGCTCATGAGTCGCGCACGTCTGGTCATCCAGGCAATAATAAGATGTATCATGACTTAAAGCAGATCGTTTGGTGGCCTGGTATGAAGAATCATATAGCTAGCTTCATCTCTCGGTGTCTGACGTGCCAAAAGGTGAAAGCTCAGCGTCAGCGTCCTGGTGGCCTTTTGCAGCCTCTGCCCATCCCTGAATGGAAGTGGGAGGACATTTCTATGGATTTTATCACAGGTTTGCCTCGCACTCCGAGAGGACACGATGCGATTTGGGTGATAGTGGATCGGTTGACCAAGGTAGCCCACTTCATCCCTTATAAGGAAGGTCACTCTACTGAGAAGATGGCTCGAATCTATGTGTCGGAGATCGTTAGACTTCACGGGATTCCTTTACGTATTGTGTCGGATCGTGACTCGAGATTTGTCTCTCATTTTTGGAAAGGCTTCCAGCAAGCTTTGGGCACGGATCTCAACCTGAGCACCGCTTATCATCCGACAACCGATGGTCAGACCGAAAGAGTTAATCAGATTCTTGAAGACATGCTTCGATGTTACATTTTGGACTACAAGGGAGCTTGGGATGAGCACTTATCTTTGGTCGAGTTTGCCTACAATAACAGCTATCAGGAGAGCCTCCGGATGGCCCCCTTCGAAGCACTGTATGGGCGTCGTTGTAGGACCCCTCTCTTTTGGTCAGAAGTTGGTGAAAAGGTTGTGTTGGGACCTGAGTTGCTCCAGGAAATGGAAGAAGCCACAAAGAAGACTCGACTCCAGCTCAGTCGTGCTATTGAGAGACAGAGAAAGTATGCTAATTTGCGTCGCCGTCCGCTAATTTTTGCTGTGGGTGATCAAGTTTTCCTGAAGGTTTCCCCTTCTCCTGGGGTGAAACGGTTTGGTCGCCATCACAAGCTTAGCCCGAGGTTCATGGGACCTTTTTCTATCTCAGAGCGTGTTGGAGAATCTGCTTACCGTCTTGAGTTACCTGCTTCTTTTGCCGGTGTTCATAACGTCTTCCATGTCAGCCAGCTTCGGAAGTACATTCATGATCCCAACCGCATTGTTGAAGAGATTTCTGTAATTCCTGAAGTCAATCTCTCGTACCCGGTCGAACCTGCTAAGATCGTGGAGTATCAAGAACGCAAACTTCGAAAAAGGACCATTCCTATGGTGAAAGTACTTTGGATGCATGGCAAGTCTGAGGAGTTCACTTGGGAGCTCGAAGCTGACATGCGTAGCAAGTATCCGCACCTTTTCTCTTGATCCTGGTATGCCTCCGCTCTTGTTCCTCTCTCTATTTAGGTACCTTTTTATTTAGTTCTCTTGACTTGAATTGCAAACCCCGTTGGATTGAAAGAAATCTGAATCTTCGCCATAAGAGGCACCAATCAGGGAATCCTCAGAAAAGTTTCGGGACGAAACTTCTTAAGTAGGGGAGAATGTAACAACCCTATAAAATAATAATAATAATAATAATATTAAAACAAAGGTCATTTCCCCCCCTTAAATCCCGAGCAGCAGCCCCCCCCCCCCCCCCTCTTATTCTAATTCCCGCAAACCGCACCCCCCCCCCCCCCCGTCTCCCGATCCCGACCCCGCTCGGTTAGGGCTCCCGCCGCGCTCGCCCTGTTTCCGTCTCCCGCACGCAAGGCGCCGCCGCTCCTGCTCCTCCCGTCGTCGCCCCCTGCGCCTCCTCCTGCCCTAGCCGGCAGCCTCAGCGGCAGCCTTCTCTCCTCCAGCAGCCGACTGCTCCTTCTCCTCCAAGGATCGGCAGTAGGCAACCCCAAATCCTTCAAGGGGCCGGCCAGTTGCTCTCTTCCCCTTCCTCTGACCGTCAGATTCTTCTCCTCCAAGAGGGCCGACAGCCTCCCTCTCCTCGTTGGGCTCCGATTTCGCCCTAGGGCTTTGCTCGAATCCCCTCCTCCTCGGATTTTGGACTCGGATTTGGTTCCTATTGGTAAGATTCTCCCCCCAAACCCTTGATTTCAGAATTTTCATAAACCCTAACGATTTATTCGTGCTCCGATTTACATTCAAGTTGTGATTTCAGATTTTTGCCCTCCTGTAATCGTCTAACTGTGTCTTGTCCTCGATTTCCGGTGCCGCTCCTCGATTCAATTGGCGGAATCTCTTGAAGGCCCTTCCGATTTAGGGTTTCCCTAGACTAAAGCGCCGCCAAATCTCCGGTTCCTCCGTGTAATCCTCTCTCCCCTCGTCTTCGAGGGAGGTATGGTTTTCTTCGCTATCTCGCATCTGTCTAATTTTGCAATTTAAAACGCGCATGCTCATGCGGTGTCACCTGTTTAAGGCAATTTTCATTCATGTTTGTGCTTAATCAGGTCGAACTGAAATTGTTATTTTGGTTGCGCCCTTAGCCGCCACCGTCAACTTCAGCCTTACTTAAGGCAAGTAGAGAAACTTCTCACTTGCAAACTCATGATTTTACTTACGTCTTCACTGTCAGATACCTGAATCCTCGATGTGGTTACTTGCCTCAGTGTGCTTGAACTCATGTAATTCTGCATCTAAGTCATTAATAACGTAAGTTAACTTTGAAAGGTAGGGTTTAATTGATGCAACTCCTTGACTTGGGTTCCCTCTTGAATCCCTAATGGGAACAAAGGACCGGTCATAGCGAGTTTAAATTTCTGAATCTTCTGAATCCGTACTTGAATCTGTTTGAATCTGTCTGAATCATGAATCATGTGTATCAAACAAAACACCTGCACTTTCAATTGTCTCAACTTATGTTATTAGTATTACTTAGACTTTTATACTCCGGAGTAGATTAATGTTTCAGTTCTGTTTCAGTTCTGTTTCTGCATTTCTTGTATTGACCTGTCTTGCTAGCTTTGTAATTTACCTTGCTTTAACTACATGTATCATAGTTCTGAGGCTTTTTCCTTGTTTTCTTTGGAATTTGCCTTAGCGTTCGTGACTGCGCCCCGCGGTACCTGAGCCTGCTCTGCACCCTGTTCCTGCTTCCCTGGAGGTTTCTTTTTTTGTTAGTTGCTGTGTCAGGTTCCATGTTGTATTTCATTTACTGCCAGTTATTTCATATTATGTAATGATTATGGTTGGCCATTTTCTCCTGTATCAAGGACAACTGTTAGGCTATTATATGTACTATCATTTTGTATCTATGCATGTTCACCCCCCCGGAGGTCTATATTACTTGCATCTGTATTGCAAATTTCAAAAATGGTGTTTTTCACATTATGCTTGCATATTTCTTTACTTTTTGTGTGTTTTAAAGCTTCCGCAATAAACCCATCCGTTTTACGTAAAAGTAACTATTTTTTTTTAACTATTTGTAGTACTTCTGCTTCCGCCTTTACAAGCATGGATTTCTTTTCGCCCATGCCTGTGGCATCACGATTCGTCCCGAAGCGCACTCTGACTCTTGTCGAGACGGGTCGTGACAACCGGAGGGCCTACGTCGGTTTCATTCCGTCTGAGGGGCCGTACCCACACCATGGGTATGGGCCAACTGGCAGTCTATGCCGGGATCTACACCCACGACGAGCTCGTGCAGACGGACGTTCTCGACCGTCCACACGAGTTCCCTGTGGAGTATCCCGGAGCGAATTCTGGCAGTCTATCACGGGACGGAACCAGTCGTACGAGGCTCGTGCAGCAAATTCTACCACATTTTGTCTCCCGCACTCCGCTACGTCCAGCACCTGATCGGGCATAGCATTAATGCCCATGCCATGAGCCAGAACGTAGCGGGCTGGCAGGATCTTCTCTACCTCTACAGTATGCAGCAGGGTGTCCCCCTTCATCTCGGGCGAGTGCTTGCCCAGTATCTTCTTCGTCGGGCCACGTACCTCCCCCTGAATTCTATCGGAGGTTCGCAGTATATTACTCGGATCGCCAAAGGACTTGGCATCTGGGATTCGCTGCCGCCAATGACGATCATCTCCAGGGGTTATGCTATTTCTGTGACCATGATGGTTTCGTTCAAGTTAATTCAGAAGGTGCGGAATGGAGACAATTGGAGTTACCAGATCCGCGAAGTTGGGATAGGAAGTGTTAATCGTACCAACGCTGTCGAGGCTAGTACTTCGGCTGGGACAAGTAGGCAGTCTCCAGATGTACCCTTATCTGCTTCTCCTGCTGCTCAATGGTATGCCCCGCGACAAAACATCGAGCAGCAGTATCCAGAGTTCTACGATAGGTTCGTACGCATGGAGGATGCTATGGCCATGCAGTACAAACTTTCTTCGCGGATTGGTGCGTACTTGGGAGTTGAGCCTCCTATTGTCCCTGCCCGTGCTTCTACATCGCGGTCTCGGCGGATGCGTACTCCTCCTCCGCAGTCTCCTCTGTTATCTCCTTAGTGATTGCGCAGCTATCTCTTCCAGGGCCTCTTTCTGTTTTTAGTAGTTTTGTATCTTTTAAAAATCTTGTTTGTACTATTATTTTTTACTCTGATATTATTCTGCTGGGGCTTCGTCCTCAGGGTGTGGTTGTGGACAACTCTTGTACGATATTTTTCATCATTGTTATATTGTTAGTATATGCCGCATAAGCCTTCTTGTTTTAATATCAGTGCAGGTAGTTTAATTTGTTGATTTTGTTTAAGTATAGTAGTTATTATTTCTGCAGGCGGAGAGCAATTCTTGTAGGTATGACAACTACGGTGGCGGATTTGGAGCTAATCCTCAGTTTAAAAACGTCAATCTTCTGGTATGCTCATTTCTGAACATGGGGTAATTTCTTCTCCTTTCCACTTTCATATCTTTTAGTATTACAGTCTGTGATGCTTAGATGTAAGTCTGGGGAAGAGCGGATTTTAGTCACCCACTGTGCACGTTCATTCTATAGAGCATACTAGGAGTGAATTCTATTTCTCTTATTTTTAATATTTGTTCATTTTCATCGCACACCACAACACCCACTTGAGTGCGCACTTAGCTGTTAGAGCGCACCGAGTCTAACTCGCTTCTTGGGTGTGATGAGAAAAATCGTTGTGTTGGCCTAGGATCGTGAGACAGAGTAAAATGTTGACTCTCGTAGTGCTCTAGTCGAGTACTCACGTGTCTCATAGAAATTCGTGTAGAATAAATTTTTCTTTATGCTTATAGTTTTGTATTTTTCTATGTGCGTAAAAATTATTTATTCTACTCAAAAGTGGTGAATCCGGTGTGAATCCAACGGTAGCGTAGGAATGTGTGTAGACGTTCGTTATGCTCGTATTGCCTGAGTCGGGAGGAAGAATTATCTTTCTCGGTGGCTAAGATCTTGCCTCAAGCGACTCTTGAAGCATTGACATAGGTTAGTTCAGTGCGTGAGCGTGACGTAAGCCATCATGGCCAGTTTGAGCTTTTCATACCGATCCTATCATATAATCCTTGCTAGCCCCTTTGTGTCTACCAACCCTTTGATTCAGCTCTACTTACATTTCACCAAAGCCAAAAGCTAATCCTAGTCGCACACCCAAATCCAAGTTTTATTGTTCTATCAATTTCAATTTTTGGGGTGTTGATGAAATGATTTACTTTGAAAAATGTGGATGTGCTTCATTTCAAAATTTGTTGAAAATGAATCAAAGAGAAAATAAGAAAAAGAAAAGAAAACGTAAAAGAAGAGCTTAGTTGAAAATCTTTTTGATGTAGGGTAGGCTGTGTAGTGGACGCTTAAGATGCAAACTAGTGGTGTGTAGGGGCAGACTCAATCGAACTAAATGACTATATGCGACGATGACCTTTTTTTAGTAGGCGTTCAAATTAATAAAAGCAAGGGACATCATATTAAACCACACATTCATTCATAAGAAAGTTACACAATTTCTTTAGGCGTTTTAGGCGGTGGCTTTCCTCCGCATGGAGGGCCAGAAATAAAGCGCGCGGCGAATCATGTCCTCCTGCAGGTTAAGATATTCACAGGCAAATAATAACAAGCTAAACTTCCATTAAACAACAAGTCCACAAGGTGAGCAATGTTTCATAACCTTCCACAACTAAATCCACACACAACAAGCACAATAAAATCTAGAATAAAATTAGGGCTGCAGTAAACCAAGCGAAACTGAAATTATAGAGGCGAAAACGGAGGTTTCCGGGTGGTGGTAGACTAGATCGGGTAAGGGGGAAGGTGGATCCACGAGAGGGGAAGGTAGGGCTGCGGGTACGGGTGAGTTAGGGCTGGATCGGGGGGGTGGGGCTTGGATTGGACAGATCTGTCCGGGACAGGACAGATCCGGCCTGTTTGGGGTGGATCGAGGAGGCGCTGAGATGGGCGGCTGCGAGCAAGGAGGGGAGGCAGCGTGGGGTGGCTGTGAGCAAGGAGGGGAGGTGGCGGGGTGGCTGCGAGCAAGGGGGGAGGCGGCGGGTGTACAGAGAGGGGGCGGCGGCTGAGGCTTTGGCTGGGGGGAAGGCGGACAGCAAGGTTGCTGTGAGGGTGACTGGCGGAGGCACTGTTGGAGGGGCTGACGGCAAGGGGGAAACAAGGGGGGGTGGGGGGGGGGGGGGGGGTTGGCGGATGGCAGCAGGGAGGGGTGGAGGAGGAAGGGAAGACACTTACCCAATGGAGTCGGCACCACGGGCTCCACGGCGTCGGCACCGCGGAAGGATCACCGGAAGCAAGGAAGAAGGCCTCTCCAAACTTCAGCAATAGTTTTCCTGCAGCCCTAACCCCTTTATTTATAATGAAATAATACTAGGGCAACCAAGATGGACGGCTATGATTGGCCGTCAATCTCGGCGCCAAAACAATACTAAATAATATCCGAAATACAATATGCTATATATGAAAATTCATCAGAACGACGAGCCGGACGCAACCGCGGTGGCGGATCGGCGATCCGGTCAAGCCCGCCTGCGGGAATACACGAACGTGGGGTCCACCCTGCGCCGCGTCGCGCCAGATGGCCCCCCATCAACTCCCCCGGACTGAAAAGCCTTCATCTCCGATGAATGGAGACGCTCATACTGAAGTCGAAGTCCCGAGGCGAGTTGGTCCAACTCTGCAGCAACAATCCAGGTGTCGTCGGTGACGGGTCGTCCAAGCCAGCGAACTAAGAAGCGACACACGAGCCCATCCGTAGAAGGGACGAACTCATGCGCAATGATCTCTGTAATCTGTTCGGTCCTCAGCACACGGGGAGAGTGATCCGGTGATGGTGGTGGTACTCCAGGTGAAGCCAACGATGACGAACTCCCGGGCAAGGGGAAATGAAGTGGGGGCTGGGTGACTGAAGAAAGGGGTGGTGGTGTAGGCTCGGGCAGGCCGCCAAGGTAGGGATCGGGGTACTCGTGAGGTGTAAAGTAGGGTGTCAGGTCCTCGACATTGAACACAGGGTGGATACCCATGCTCGCAGGAATGTCCAGCTCGTAGGCATTCGACCCGATCCGTCTCAAGACTGAGTAGGGCCCAATTCGCCTTGCGCTTAACTTCTTAGCAGGCCCCTGAGGGAGCCGCTCCGGACGGACACGTACCATCACCTGTTCGCCAACCAGAAAATGTTTTTCCCGTCTATGTTTGTCTGCCCGTTCTTTATAATGCTCATTGCTCAAATTAATTTTACGCCTGACGGACTCATGCAACTCATGCAAGTGACGTGTGAAGGACTCAGCAGACTCGCTAGGACGTGATTCAGTCGGGACGGGTATAAGGTCAATAGGTTTCCTAGGGTCATATCCTGATACTACCTAAAACGGACTCAGACCAGTCGACCTATTGATGGAACTGTTGTATGCAAACTCAGCTATAGGGAGCACCGAGTCCCAACTAGACGCATGCTCACCAACTAGACACCTCAGTAGGTTACCTAGACTTCTATTCACCACCTCAGTCTGACCGTCTGTCTGAGGGTGGTACGCAGATGAGAATTTGAGAGTAGTCCCGGTTTTACGCCATAACGTCTTCCAAAAGTAGTTAACGAACCGCACATCTCGATCGGACACGATGGACTTCGGGAGACCGTGTAATCTAAAGACCTCACTCACAAACAAGGTCGCGACACGGGGAGCATCAGCGGTCTTACTACACGCGATAAAGTGCGTCATCTTAGAAAACCGATCGACCACGACAAAGATAGAATCATGCTTCCGCTGGGTGCGCGGAAGCCCAAGCACAAAGTCCATGCTAATGTCCTCCCAGGGACGATGTGGGACGGGTAAAGGGGTGTATAAGCCCGTGTTCTGCTTCGTTCCCTTGGCCGTTTGGCAAACACGACAATGTCGGATGATACGAGCTACATCTTTCTTCAAGCTCGGCCAATAGAAACGATCCTCTACTATAGCAATCGACTTATCTCGCCCAAAATGACCGGCAGCACCCCCGGCGTGTAGTTCCCATACTAAATAATCACGATATGAAGTGTTGGGCACACACAAGCGGGAGCCCCGGAATAGGTACCTATCAATGATCTGGAACCCCTCAATAGGATCAGGAGGGTCCCTAGATAGCGCAGTGTATACCTCAGCAAAATCAGGACAAGTGGGGTAGTCCATAATCAACCTCTCGAAACCATCCACCTGGGCCCGTAATGTGTGTAGTAGAGAGACTCGACGACTGAGTGCGTCGGCGGGCTTGTTCTCAACACCAGCGCGATGTTTGAGAACGTAGTGGAAATCTTGAAGATACTCTACCCACTTCGCGTGTCGGTGACTCAGCTTCCTCTGAAAGTCGAGGTAGCGTAGGGCCTGGTGGTCAGAGTAGAGCACAAACTCCCGGGGTAGGAGGTAGTGTCTCCAATATCGTAGTGACTGGACGATAGCATAAAATTCCCGATCATAATTCGAGTATTTTTGCTTGGCTTCATTCAGTTTCTCACTAAAGTAAGAAACTGGGTGTCCCTCTTGACTCAACACTCCCCCAATACCCACACCCGACGCGTCACACGCGACCTCGAAGGCTCTGCTAAAATCGGGGAGTCGGAGGACGGGAGCGGACGTCAGCTTGTCCTTAATCTCCTCAAATGCACGAGTGGCCGCGGCGGTCCACTGAAAGTCTCCCTTACGCAAACAACTAGTAAACGGGGCCATGATCGAGCTAAACCCCCTAACAAATCTCCGATAAAAGGTCGCAAGTCCGTGAAAGCTACGGGCCTCATGGATGTTCGATGGCGTGGGCCACTCGCGAATAGACTGGACCTTCTCAGGGTCAACGGACACGCCTGAGGAGGAGATAATGAATCCCAGAAAGTGGACTGACTCGGTTAAGAAAGAGCACTTCTTCGTATTGATAAATAATTTCTCCTTTCGGAGGATGTCAAAGAGGAGTCTCAAGTGCTCGAGGTGGTCGGCCTCAGTATGACTATAAATCAGAATGTCGTCAAAGTAGACGACAAGGAATTTGCCCATATAGGGCCGCAGGACCTGGGTCATGACTCGCATGAATGTACTCGGGGCGTTCGAGAGCCCGAATGGCATGACCAGCCACTCGTACAGACCGTCTTTCGTCTTAAATGCCGTTTTCCACTCGTCGCCCTCTCGCACTCTAATCTGGTGATACCCGCTTCGGAGATCGATCTTCGAGAAGATCTGAGCCCCGGACATCGTGTCTAGTAGGTCGTCCAGACGAGGGATCGGGAAACGATACTTCACCGTAATTTTATTGATAGCTCGACTATCAATACACATACGCCAACAGCCGTCCTTCTTAGGGGTAAGAAGGGCGGGGACGGCGCACGGACTCAAGCTCTCTCGGATAAACTGCTTCCGAAGAAGCTCATCAACCTGCCTCTTGAGCTCAGCGTGCTCAACAGGATTCATGCGATAGTGTGGCAGGTTGGGGAGCGAGGCCCCCGGGACTAAATCGATGGCATGCTGAATGTCCCGCAAAGGGGGTAACTCATCAGGAAGCTCCTCTGGCATAATATCCGCAAACTCACCTAGTAGGGGTCGCACGGCGGGATGAGCCTCGGTTGTAGGGCAATCAGATGCCATAGTGGCTGCCACTACATACATGATTCCAGCATCGGTGCTATCTCTCAGAAACTCACTACGCCTCAGAATGTGCACGGGTCTCGAAGCAATCGTGCTAGTGGACGGCTCGACCCGGCCCTTGGGCCTCTCTCTGGGCTGGGTGGGAGATAAAGTGATCTTCCGCCCCTTATCATAGAAGACACATGTGTTTGATCGACCGAAGCACGTGACATCGCGATCAAATAGCCAAGGGCGGCCCAGCAAGACGTGGGCGACATCCATAGGGATGACGTCGCACCAAACTCGGTCCTCAAAGGATGCGATGGTTATCGGAACAAGACAGCACTGGGTAACCTGGATAGCTGTCTTGTCGACCCAGATGACACGATAAGGGTGGGGGTGAGGCTCCGCCTTCACCTGCATGCGGTTTAGACCCTTCTGGGCCACGATATTCACACAGCTCCCACTATCGACCGCTAATTTGCAGGGCCCGCCTGCACTCGGGAAATATGTGTAGAAAATGGTAGTGCGGCGCCAGTCCTCATCGGCACGTGGGGTATGCAGGAAGCGCCTGACTACGCCTACCTCTAACGAACGCTCAGCGTCGCTCTCCCAGCCCTCCTCAACGGTGGCAGTGACCTCCTCAGTAATCTCCACATGTCCCTCTAAAGCGGTCTCCTCCTCCTCAATCAACAGACTACGTGTGGGGCAGTGAGCCGCTACGTGTCCTCTGCCCCCGCACCTAAAACACTGAATACCCCCAGGCCTCTGGCCCTCGGTAGCGACAGCCTTTCCCCTCAAGTCAGGAGTGACTCGGGGGGGTGGAGTGGCTGCAGCAGTCTGGGCTGGAGCGGGCTTCCTAAACGTCGACGAATCCGTCCGGGAAGGAAACTGCTTCGTGCTAGGGGCACGAAGGTACTGCTCGTACTCAAGAGCGAGCTGGAATATCTGATCTACAGTCTCCAAGCGGTGGGGAATCAGCTCTCTCCGGAGATCCGGACGGAGGCCAGCCTTGAATCGAGAAGCAGTGGCAATAGGCTCCTCCGAAATATCGCTCCTAACAACTAGCTCGTCGAATCGAGCCATATACTCAGCTACGGAAAGCGTCCCCTGACGTAAGCTCTGCAGTTGATCAAGTAGCTGGTCACGGTAGGAAGCAGGGAGGTATTTATCCTTAAACCTCTCCTTCATGTCATCCCATCGGGTGATGGGGTAGTAACCGTCACGATCTAAGGCTCGCTCAACACTAATCCAATACACCTTAGCCTGCCCGACTAACTTCATTTTGGCAAACCGGACACAACGATCATCACTCATGTCGTACCAATCAAAATAGTGATCCATGTCCAGGAGCCAGTCACTAAAGGCCTTCGGATCCAGGCGACGATCGAATGTCGGGGCATCGAGGCGAATCCTCCGGGTGATGTCGAGGGCGCGATCACCTCTCCGCGGGTCAGGATAATCATCAGGATCGTCGTCACGGTCATAATCGTGCCGAGCGGGTGGGGGTCCGCGCTCACGTCGACCCGGTGGGTAGTACTCGTCTCGACGCTGGTCATGACGACCATGTGGAGGGACACGGTCCCTGGGGTCAGGCTGACGTGGCATGCGGTAATCTTCCCGCGGGGGCGGGGGTCGGCCACGTGCTGGCTCAGGATTCCGCCTTGCTGGCGGGGTGGGGGCTCTCACCGGAATCTCACGACGGGCGGTCAGCCGGTGGTGGATCACCTCTGACCCGGTGACCGCGTCGGGGAGAGTAGGCCGGGTCATCCGCTACCTCATCGTCATGTAGGGAAGGAGTATCCCTAGCGTTCTCTATCCTATCTAGGCGACGGTTCACCGCAGCAATATCATGTTGTACGGTCTCAAACTGGGTGCCTAAAGCATCGAAACGGTCTAACATCAGACGCTCAAAATCCGTGGTGGCAGCGCTCGAATTCGAGCCTGCCGCTCGTTCGTTGGTGACCTGTGGATCTACCATGCTTCTAAATGACCTACCACTACGGAGCATGCAAACAGCCCGACCTGGGCTCTGATACCAACTGATGTAGGGTAGGCTGTGTAGTGGACGCTTAAGATGCAAACTAGTGGTGTGTAGGGGCAGATTCAATCGAACTAAATGACTATATGCGATGATGACCTTTTTTTAGCAGGCGTTCAAATTAATAAAAGCAAGGGACATCATATTAAACCACACATTCATTCATAAGAAAGTTACACAATTTCTTTAGGCGTTTTAGGCGGTGGCTTTCCTCCGCATGGAGGGCCAGAAATAAAGCGCGCGGCGAATCATGTCCTCCTGCAGGTTAAGATATTCACAGGCAAATAATAACAAGCTAAACTTCCATTAAACAACAAGTCCACAAGGTGAGCAATGTTTCATAACCTTCCACAACTAAATCCACACACAACAAGCACAATAAAATCTAGAATAAAATTAGGGCTGCAGTAAACCAAGCGAAACTGAAATTATAGAGGCGAAAACGGAGGTTTCCGGGTGGTGGTAGACTAGATCGGGTAAGGGGGAAGGTGGATCCACGAGAGGGGAAGGTAGGGCTGCGGGTACGGGTGAGTTAGGGCTGGATCGGGGGGGTGGGGCTTGGATTGGACAGATCTGTCCGGGACAGGACAGATCCGGCCTGTTTGGGGTGGATCGAGGAGGCGCTGAGATGGGCGGCTGCGAGCAAGGAGGGGAGGCGGCGTGGGGTGGCTGTGAGCAAGGAGGGGAGGTGGCGGGGTGGCTGCGAGCAAGGGGGGAGGCGGCGGGTGTACAGAGAGGGGGCGGCGGCTGAGGCTTTGGCTGGGGGGAAGGCGGACAGCAAGGTTGATGTGAGGGTGGCTGGCGGCGGCACTGTTGGAGGAGCTGACGGCAAGGGGGAAACAAGGGGGGGGGGGGGGGGGGGGGTTGGCGGATGGCAGCAGGGAGGGGTGGAGGAGGAAGGGAAGACACTTACCCAATGGAGTCGGCACCACGGGCTCCACGGCGTCGGCACCGCGGAAGGATCACCGGAAGCAAGGAAGAAGACCTCTCCAAACTTCAGCAATTGTTTTCCTGCAGCC
Source organism: Dactylorhiza incarnata (assembly GCA_033032865.1). Lineage (NCBI taxonomy): Eukaryota > Viridiplantae > Streptophyta > Magnoliopsida > Asparagales > Orchidaceae > Dactylorhiza > Dactylorhiza incarnata. The sequence goes on from JAWHQI010000303.1 coordinate 1,747,999, forward strand.
CTAACCCCTTTATTTATATTGAAATAATACTAGGGCAACCAAGATGAACGGCTATGATTGGCCGTCAATCTCGGCGCCAAAACAATACTAAATAATATCCGAAATACAATATGCTATATATGAAAATTCATCAGAACGACGAGCCGGACGCAACCGCGGTGGCGGATCGGCGATCCGGTCAAGCCCGCTTGCGGGAATACACGAACGTGGGGTCCGCCCTGCGCCGCGTCGCGCCAGATGGCCCCCCCATCACTTTTTTAGATTCATTTTTGGGAGTAGGCGGTGCGCACACCCATGCTGTCAAGTTCAAGTCTGCGGGTGTGGTGCACCCGCACATGTAGAGGTTGCTTGGTTAGCTTTGATGCATTAGCTCAATTGGGTGTAGTGTGAAAGCCTCCGTGTTTATCATTGTATACCCTACTGAAACCCAAGCCCCAACTCTATCCTAAAGTCCTACTGACTCGCGCAGTGAACCAAACGAGTGTTGTGGAGAGAGTGTGAACGGGTGAGCTTGTGACCACCGGCATTGATGGATTTCAATGGAGATTGTTTCGAGCGCCGACCTTGGGCAATACTCGCCTCAGCGAGCTTTCTACTTTCTTCCTATGCCTGACCGGACGATTCACCGCGATTCGACTTTTGAGTAGAAATAATATATCATTACGCTCTTAGATATTTATAAACTATTTAGTATAACTAAAAAATTTCTTCTATTATATTTCTATGAGCGTGAGTATGCAACTTCACATTGTACTCCGCTTCTGCAATTACTAGACCAACTAGCGTTTATCTCGTCCACATGAGGGATAGTTTACTCGGGACGAGCAAATGGTTAAGTCTGGGGGTGTGATGAGTCCGTTATTTACACTATTTTATGGACTCATCCTGGCTAGTTTTCACTTGTGTGCACTACACTTTCAAGCCATAATCACTTGTATTTCACTTGTATTCGCTTTCATGTTATGTGCACTGTTTAGGCCCGTTTTGGTGTGCATTTGTGTTCCATGTTGTTGGGGGTAAGCACATGGTGCTCCCCAACCCTTTTTATGCATTTGGATTGAGCTAGAAGTGTATTCCCAACTGTGTTTTTGCTGTGTGGACTGTTGTGCAGGTGGGTGGATTATCCATTTTGCCCAGATTTCATGTCTGCATGAATCGCACGGTCGTGCGTTTTCTTGACGCACGATCACTCCGACCGTGCGCGCTCATCTGTGGTTCAAAACGGTATTCTGTCCCAGCTCGTGTGATTTGCTCTCTGAATCCCTCCGACATGGGAGCAGCAAGAATCTCCTCACAGAATGGGCTCCTCCCACCTGATTGGCGACGATCCTTGACCTGGCGAGCAGCCCCTCCGTACTCGTCGTATGCGCAAGTATAATGGGATCCCGCCTGGTCATCCACCTCGCGGAATCGCATTCCCAGCGAGCTCTGTTGATAGAACTGCAGCCTCTTTGGTCGCTCTGGTTCTTCTTCCACTGGATCCTTCCCTGCTCGCCGAGGGGACAACCATCCTCGGACGGAGTCACGCGATGAGGCGAGGTCGTTGTGCACTCCGTGCGAGGAGGAAGCACCACTCGCATAGTCTCCTCCAAACGTCGCACGAACACTTCGAAATCATCTCGTGTCACGAACTCGCTTCCCTCCGCAGAGTTACCAGCAGCTCCCTCATGGTCGCCAACTTCAACAATCTCGCCTTCCTACTAGACTTTCTTCCTCTGGCTACGATTCACGCTCACCGCACCAAAGTGTTGAAACTAGGAAAATCCCGACTCCAAAATTCGGATCAATGCAGCCGGAGGCTACTCGCCCAGCAGTCCAACTGGACGGCTTGACTGGCAACGACGAAGAGGCTAGAACAGCAACAACAAGACCCCAGGTGCTGCGCCAGGGAGGTCCCACCACGTACCCGGAAGCTCAGAAGAGACTTCCCCTCCACAACCAAAGGATGGCCGAGCTTGGTACTAGGAAGACACTGGCTTGGCAAGGATCACGCCTATATGGGGGGAGCTCTGATTTCTCACGTGTCATTCCCGGTACCCCTGGGGGTCTATTTATAGACAAATCTTGAGGGAGGGGGTGCAGGCGACTATGCCTGGCTTCCTGCGAGATAGGATAGTTAAACCTGATGAACGGGCGACTAGGTAAGGACATCGACCATGTCTGGCGAGTTGTAGTTGATAGTTGCCAATATGCGAGTAGGCCCAATGGCTGACTGATAGTCGCCTGCTTATGCAGACGTCTTTCACAGGCCTGTGCTAGACTCATCGCCGTTGTTAGGTCGGAAGGGGCTTAAAATTTGACATCAAACCGCAATCATTCATGCAGGCCGGCTGGAAAGAGTGGCACTTGTTGTGTCGGTAAAACCGATGAAGCGCGGGCGAGCAAAAGTTGGAATCGCTCCAGAGAATCGTCAATAGACGCAAATGGGGCGCAGGGTTGGTAGCAAGCCCGCTGAGGAGGGGCTTTTGGCGGCCTGCGCAGTGGGCGCAGGGTTGGTGATCATGGCGGTCGACCGACGCAAATGGGGCGGGATATAGCTGGAGTCGGTGGTATAGGAAGGGTTTCCCTCTGATACCAAGTTGTTATGGGCTCCGGAGAGAGATCAAGTGATGGGGCGAGATCTGGAGGAACCCAACAAGGAATCGAACTTCTTTCTTCGAGAGGTGGGGGGAACTATGATGTCGATTGGATTTGTGACGGAGATGGGGCGGAAGATGAGCGTAGATGACGGCTTGGGCGGTGGGTAGCTGAGCGGCGGAAGAGGGAATATGGTTTTTGAAAGGGGAGAGATTAGGTTAGAGAGAGATAGAGATTTGGGAAATAATTTCTGCTTACTTTTCTCAAAGCCAAACCACCCAATAAAGGGCAACACAACAACCCCAAAAAATAACGTTCCATAAAGTTCGCGCCCTCACCTGAGCATACTACAAGTGAGATAGAAATTAAAAACTTGCAGAATTAAAAATGCAGAATTAAAAATATGCGATAAAGATTAAAGTGCGACCGGAATAACACGATCAATCTTCCGTCTCACGATCACGCTGATGGTACGTACGACCCCACATTTGGTCAATAACAGCTAACATAAAGTTCTTCTACATAACCTTAGAATTTGTTTTAGGATATTAAAGTTAATCTGAAACCAAACCACTTTTTAACTTGAATTGAGCACAAATTGATGTTTAAAAGTCTTGCAGGCTTGAATCGAGACATCCTAGGACAAAAAATGGTTCGTTTGAGAACATATCAAACAGGTTCCAGCCAGCCAATATTAACCGGGGTTGGACTACGCCCTCCACCTCTATAATCATTATAAGTGAAGTTGATGATTCCCTCACAGGTATGCCATGCGTGTATATCATCACTAGGTCCCAAACTGTTGGGATAATGACAAGGACAGTACAATAATTGATGTATAACATCAATAAAATGGTCTTGAAATAAATCACGAAAAACTGATCTAAGGAGCCTCTTTGATACAAAAATCAAGCGAAAAACAGGAAAATAAAATTAATGGTAAGGATTCATTTGGATCATGTAAGGTCAAAGAAAGAAATGGTCACTTCAATAGAACAAATTTTAATCTATCCACGTATTACTATATATAATCCATGATTTTAAATATGCACTGTTCTAACTGCATACAAGGATATAAAAGAAATAAGGCCAGAAGATGGTGAGAACATCTACCTGATGTCAACTGAAAAAGCTAAATCCCTGAGACGTGGCACTAAATACATGGCTTCTCCTTCTGATATTGTACTACAAATAGTAAAATAATCTGTCATCTGTAAGGATTACAACTAAAACAAAGCTTTGCTGCAAAACATTCAGTATTACTTGAGTACAACAGAAGCTGGGCCAATACTTTGGTGTAACCTATCATGATCATGCATGAAAGCCAAACCATTTATAGCTCTATTAAGCAATTTGATAATGAAAAATCTTTGACGCTTTAACTTCCCTTCCCCATTGAAAGCCCAAATACTCTGTTTACTATTAGCAAGATCCTTTGATATCCTTTCGCTTGCAATTTTGGCATAGTCTGCCGCACTGTATGTTCCATCATTACGAAAAGCAAGCCACTGCAGATGAAACATTCCCTTTTAATTCTTGCTTACCGAGATCATGTCAGCAGATTTCTTCTCAATAGTATATATCAAACCTGCTCTCCAGTTCTAGTCTCAAACCCTCCTAACAAGATCTGGATGTTATCACAAACATTTTCTGAATCATTCTGCAAGATGCATTCAGAATATATTATTTAATAAAAACTACCATAGCTGTTTATAATGGAAAAAGAAAAATTAGAGTATTATTATAAACATAGAACTTGGCATTTTCCTTACTTGAAGAGAAGCGTGACAATTCAGCTCATTTGCAGCCATCATATCTGCTTCAATGCCGCAGGCTCGGCGTCCAGGATAAACCTTCATAAGTAGTTACTTCTCAGAAAATGTAACAGAGCTGTAATGTTACAGAGAAATTACTCTCTACATATAAGTTTTTAAGATTATGTTTTTGAAACTGTAGGAAAAGCTGAAGCTTGTGTATATTCATGTATCAAATACAAGGAGAGAATATAGATTTATAGGAGAGAGAGAGGAGAAAAAAACTTATACACAATGTGGGACTAAAAGAGAAGGAGGAATACACTATTGGGCCAAAAAAAATGGGCCTCTCATATGGGCCTTTCTAACACTCCCCCAGAAGCTGGAGCGTACAAATCGTAGGCGCCGAGCTTGGATAGGCACTGATGGAAGAGAGTATTGGACAGGGCCTTTGTGAGGACATCCGCAACCTGTTCAGTACCAGGAACATGCTTCAGTTCGAGCTTCTTCATTTGAACTTTCTCCCGAATGAAATGACAGTCTACCTCAATATGTTTCGTTCTCTCGTGGAAGACCGGGTTTTTGGCAATATGTATAGCAACTTGACTATCACAGAAGAGGAGAGCAGGTGAGGGAAGCCTTATACCAAGATCGTAAGGAGGCTTTCCAGCCATGTGAGTTCTGAAACCACAGATGGCATTGCCCGGTATTCTGCTTCAGCTGAGGAACGCGCAACTACCGCTTGTTTCTTGCTTCGCCAGGTGATCAAGTGTCCTCCGAAGTACGTGCAAAAAACACTGGTTGATCGATGATCACCTATGGGCCCAGCATAATTAGCATCTGAGTATGCCACTAGTGTTGGACTTGATGATGAGGTTTTGTAAACTAGTCCTTGACCAGGGGCTGTTTTGAGGTATCAGAGGATTCGTTCAACAGCCTGAAGATGAGAGCCCCGAAGGGCATGCATATACCGACTGACAATACTGATGCATAAAGCTGCCTCAGAATTACTACAGTCAGGAAGAACTGAACAAGCATAAAGCTGCCAAGTTAAAAAGGAAGCTTCATTTTAGAAAGCATGATCAAGACAATCATGATGCACCTCCTGCTCCTCCCAAGTACTACCCAAAGCCAAATGCTTACTTTGATAGACAATTGGAGAAAAGCAAAAGGGAAAAGGCTAAGATGCCTTAGTAAAGTGTTGTGATCTGTGATTGCCCCCTTACAAACATTTATATAGAAATTAATGTTTTGATGTTCTAGTTTTTGTTTCTAATTTCAATATCATTTTCTGTGTCTATGATTATGTTTATTCTCTGTGCAATTCATCTTAGTACATAGGGTTCTGACTTCTTCAAATAGAGGGAGATTGTTGGGTATTATAGCCACAATAGCCTTGATTTGAAGAAGTTTTCATTGAACTAAGATAAATTGAATTTGTATTTGATGTTGTATTCTAGCTATATTATTGCAGGACCTTAGTTGCTAAGTACAAACCAATGTCAGATTTCAATGGGTCATAAAACACAAGGCTATGCGATGTAATCCCTCATTGTGTAGAACATGATGTTGACTCATGTGAAATCTCTTTATTGGGGTATACTTCATATTCAAGTGTTCGGGAGAAAATCACGTAGGAGTTGCTGTTTTCTGGATTGAAGAAAATTTCTCTAAGTAGAATTCGTCGAGTACTCACGCGAAGACTCATCTCATTCGTCGAGACATCACGTGAGGACTCGATTAATTCGTCAAGCTTACTCGAGAGGCTTCAGTAATTTATCAGATCTTATTTTCGTCGAGTGATCTGTTGATCGTTCGTGAACACTCGACGAATTCGTCGAGTGGTCTCGAGAGGTCTCGTGGTTTCTCTTTTGAAGAGTCTTTCCAGTTCAGTTTTCAGCTAAGTGTTTTTCGTCGAGAAGTCAAGATGAATTCGTCGAGACATTAAAGGTAATTCGTCGAGTGGTTTAGAGACTTCACGTGAACACTCGACGAATGGACTTATGAGGATTTCTTTTTCAAATCGTTGACGGCTTTCCTTTAGGGCACCGGCCATGTACAATACACGTGGAGGTTTGTCCAGAGATCTCGTTCTAGCCGTTGGAAGAGGATTCTCTATATAAGTCAAGGGTTAATTTTCCTTTAACCATAATCTTTGAACAGAAATAGAATTCGCACATTCCGTTTGTCGGCTCTCTCGCAAAAAGTACTTTTTCGTCGCCGACAGCTCTGTTTTGCTCAAAGAGAAGACTCGACTAGATCTTCGCTTACAGATTCTTCAGAGCTCTTTCAAGATCAAGTAGATTCCTAAGTTACAGATCAAGTTCTCAAAAGTCTTAATCTTTCTTCTCCTTCTTCATTCTAGTTCAAGGCTATTTCTCAAGCAAGAAAGAAGAAGATTATTTCTCAGATCTGAAGTCAAATTTTTTTGAGATTTAAGAAGATTGTTAACAATTTATTCTTGTTGTAAAAATCCTTTTACATATTGTAGGAAGTGTTCACTTCCGAGTTTTGTAGATCCTTGTTTAAAGGACCGAGTGAAGGAGATGTTGTGCTATGAGTTTGTAGGAGTGGGAGACTCCGAGTTGTAAGATTTGTTTAAATTTGAGTATTGGTGAAGTAGCTGAATCTAGCCCGAAGTGCTAGATAGGCGAGGCGGGAAAGTGGACGTACCCACATCGGGGAACCACTATAAATCATTGTGTCTGTGCTGTGTGCTCTCTTTCTGTGTGCTTTTGTTTACAAGTTTTTAATTCCGCTTAAAGGCATAGAACTCACTTATTCACCCCCCTCTAGGTGATTTAGGTAGCAACTAGATATTTTCACTCCTAAATATGGGACGGTTTGGTCTGGAGGGAGCCTGAGGGCACCTGCTAGTCGTAGGCATTGCACATACTCAAGGTTCATCTGCTAAACTTGCTTTGTTGTCTCCATGTGATGGGGAATAAGCTCTCTACGTAACTCAGCTCAATCCGGAACGAAATCAGGAAGCGGTGACACTAGTCTCCTCTCGCACATCACTCCTCACTGACAACTCGTCAAATCGAGATATGTACTCCGTCACAGATAGTGTGTCATGGCGCAACGCATAAAGCTGATCCAACAACTGATCTCGATAAGATGTGGGAAGATACTTGTCCTTTAATCGAGGCTTCATATCCTCCCAACGATTGATAGGGCGGTACTAATCTCAATGGAGTGACCTCTCTATGATGGTCGAGAAAATCTTAGTTGGGCCAATAAGCTTCATCCTCGCAAATCTAACATGTCGCTCATCAGTCATATCATACCACTCTGAATAATGGTCCATCTCCTGGAGCAAATCACTATAGGCATTCGGGTTCAGTTGACCGTCAAAGGTAGGAGCGTCAATGTGTATACGGCGAGTGATGTCATCCTCCACATGTGGTGCTCTACGCGGCTCAGGATAACCGTCAAAGTAATCATCCCTTCCATAGTCAAAGCGGCCCTGAACTCGATCATGAGGGGCTTAGTGTCAAGGTGGATAGTCCTCTTGAGGGCGGCAATGCCTATACGGGGAAAGTCCAGGTCAACGGTCTTGAATGTGATCAAGGGGGTCGTCTTATAGGTGGAGCGGGCCTTCGTGGTGGTTGATTCCCAACACGTCAATCTTGAGGTGGGAGGGCGTCTCATTCTTCCTCATAATGATCATGAGGTGGAGTGGGAGAGTCCTCCCACCTTCAAGGAGTGGCATGCTCTCTATGATCCTCAAGGATATCTATGCGAGCACATAGATCGTAGAATTGGGCATTCATTTGATCGAACCGATCTAACATCAGTCGTTGGAATTCTGCATGTGTCATTTCGGAGTTGGAGTTGGTGGTTCTCTCGTCGGTAAGGTTCGGGTCGGACGTGGGTTGACAATAAGGCTTACCGCTACGTAACATGCAAGTGGCCCTAACCTGAGGCTCTGATACCAAATCTGACGCACGGTGGGTTGTGAAATTGTGCGAACGCTAAAGCAAGCCTTTGTGCGTGGTGCAGGATTGACTCAACAAAGCCTAATTTATATGATGCACGTGTTATTCGAATTGATTCGAAAGAGAAATTGAGTAGTAAATTTAAATAGGCTAAGCAACCAAGCACAACATTCACAACGATTTACAGTTAGGCAATCAAGACCAGCTTTCCTTTGCATTAAGTGCTTTCTGTTTGTGCACGAAATGCACCTCCACAAACTCACGCTTTCTGAGGGGGGAAGGAACTGAGAGTTGTCGGTTACATTCCGATTACTATGAGCGATTTGAGGGAAAAAGAACGGATTCCGCAAACGGCGAGACCGGATTTGCCTGCAACGGCAAATACCACTTGTTGCGGACAATGTTATTGATCACTTTAAAAGTGATTACAGAGATCTCCTAGAGAGAGGTCGCAGAAAGTAGTGAGAAACTGCACTTTGGAATCGAGTCATCTTGCCTTTTGGGGGACTGGGCATCCCTATTTATACTAGCGGGGGAGAGCTTGCTTGTACAAACAAGCTATTATTTACGAAATGTCTCAGGGTACAGGAGAACTGGGCAAGAATGAGAGGTTACATGGTGTGCAAATAGCACTTAGAGAAAACTAAGGCTGGCCGTGCGGTCCGACGATCAGAGGAGGGTGAGATCTTGTTTCTTCAGTCGGCGATCAGGGTGGATAGTTGTAGACGATCTAATCGGACTGCAAAGAGAGTCATGGCAAGAATTTTTGGGATCGCAAGATTCCTGGCAAACATGATCCCCGCACATTTTTAAGTTTAAGAGAACTTCAAAAATTTCCGACTTGTCCGCGGAGACTGTGATATGTCTTTAATGTTGAAGAAATCAATAAATAGCGCAAAAGAGACTGGAGTTTTGAGAATCATTTCTTCTGACAAAGATCCTTCCACCAACTGCAATCACCTTCTCTCGAGTTCGCGATGTCCGCGGACAAGAAGTCTCTCATGCCGATGTTTGAGGGAGATGTGCGCAAGCGCTCTTCTCCTCGCCAGCAAAAAACCATAGCTAAGAAGAGTGATCTGAAGAAGTCGTCTGTCGCACCTGTCTCTAAGAAGATCGACACGGAGGTGCCTGCGGTCAAGCCGGTTGTGTCTACTTTTGAGCCTTCCGCGGTAATCGACATAATGGACACCCCGGTCTCCTCCTAGATAATCATGAGTCTGCCCGGCACTAGTATGAGCATCGTCGTGGAGAAGGTGATGATGTAGTTCAACACTCCGTATAATACTTTGACCGACGAGCCCAGAAAAGACTTGTCTAAGGATCCTGTTACTGACGGAGAGAAAAATGTGGCCGCGCGAACTACAATGGATGAGGACGTGCTTCGGCAGGGTTTGAGGGACGTCGCAACTTCCGCTGCTGCAAAGTTAAAAAGAACCAAGAGGAAGCCGAAGATGCCGTAAAAACTAATGAGAAAAAGAAAAGGAAGCGACCTGCTAAAGAGACCGGTTTAAAAGAAAAGGAAGAAGAAGAAGGTATGCCGAACACAATGACCATCCCTGGTGGGGAGAATTCTGAGAAAGAATTCCTGCGGACTCTGGAAGAGTCCGCAATGAAAAATATTACCTCTGTTGTCGATCGCGGTGCTGGAGTTGATTATATACCTGCAGTCACGGCTACCTCCCTTCTGCCGGAGGAGTCTGAAGAAGAGGATGGAGAGCTCGGCTCAGGAGGGGGTCAGCCGGGAGAAGAGAAGGCTGAAGAAGAGCTCTGCGATCTGGCGGACCGTTCCAACGAACTTGATTTTACTGTGGGGGAGACCAACGAGAAGTCTGATGCTGAGACTGCAGCGGCCAAGGAGAAGGTTGATCGACAGGAAGAGCTGAGAAGGCTGCCTTGATTGGGGACAACACGAACAGATCTGCGGCCATTCAGGCTGTTCTTGACAAAGCTAATGCGAACCGCGTTGAGGTTGTTGACGTCATTAGGACAAGTAGGGTCAATGCGGACTCTAAAAAGAGACCGCTGCTCGAAATCCCGCTTCAGGCGTTTAGACCTTCAAAACCTCCTAGGCGACCAGAAGTAGTTATTATCCCCCTTGAGGGGATTTGCAAAAGCTCGCGCTCATGGATACCGAGCAGAGAAAGATTCTTGCCCGCCCAGCTTTGATTGCGATCACCGCAGCCACTAGACAGATTGGGCAAAGTTCGCGACCTTGCGATACCCCTTCGATGGATATAGAAAGTATATTCGCTTTTGCCTGTATTGGACATTTTTCATTACTTTATAAGGATAAAAAAAATTTGCTAACCTGATGCATCTGATCGTAAATGTGGTGTTTGTGCCTCCGTCACCCCCTCTCTGGAAATGATTCTAGCCCATTGGTAGAGGAATTGAGAAAAGCGAGAGCTAGGGTGAAGTCCCTTGAGAAAGAATTGCGATCTGCTCTTGATCAAATCCACCGCTTGGAGAAGGATGCCCACTAGTATCGAAACAATAGCTCTTCTGCAATCTATGAGAATGAGCAATTGAAGAAGAGAGGCATGACGTTAACAAAGGCGGCGTCATCGACCTCAGCGGTCAGGGCGACCAACACAACCTACGCCCATGTGCAGATCCAGAACCAGTCGGCTCCATCGGACATTTCCCATGTTCCTCCCAGCCGTATTGAGAAGGATATCGGGCGGATTCACCGGTCTGCTCACCAAGACACTCGCTATCTCTCGCTGGTCCTTACTGCTATCAGCCAGGTGCAGGATGATGCTTATGTTGGAAACAATCGCCCTCCATAGAACTATTTTTTTTTCAATACTGAACTTTGTATAATTTTCTTTTAATGTTTGGACATGTTTTTACTTTGTGCGAACACTACAGACAAGACTTTATTTTAATGTGCATGTTATTACCTAAAAAGTTTCTTCTTACCTTAAAATTGTTTACGGTGTTTCTGCCAAATGCTGTGGTTTAAGAGATCATGATTTATTACTGGTGTTTGTGCTTTTTCATACTTAGGATATTTGGGAGAGTGATGTTGAGAATATGCGATCACTTAGTAGAGTCCGCGCGATTAGTATATTTTCTGTTATTTTGACCTCTGCCCTGACATTCTATAAATAGCGGGAGCCTTACTGTTCATAATTCAGTTTCTTTGAATGCGACCGAAGTGCAAATCAAGGCGATCACGAAAGATGGTATCCGCGCGACTAAGTGTTGCAGAGTCTTTTGTAGGCGCGGAGCCAAAGGCTGGGAGAGTATCTAGCTTAGAATATAGGAGTTTTCTGAAGAAGCACATGGATGGTACATAGTTTGTCGCGCGGCTTCCCTGAGCAGAAGAGCGGATCAACACTTGCTACGATGAGGAGATCGCGGTTCCTCTGGATCATTTCGATCTTGGCTGGAGATTCCCCATTTTTTGGGAAGTTGTCGAGATCTTAAACCACTATGGGGTTACTCCAGCCCAAACGTCGCCGAACTCCATAGCATCAATTTATTCTTTTGTGATATATCTGTGGACAGAAAGTGTTAGCTTTTCGTTGGATGTCTTCAGGAGTATATTCCTCATCCGATCTTTAAAAGAAGGGAAAAAGGCAGAACAACTCAAAGGACTTCTATACATTGGAGCAAGGGGCTGAGAGCTTTGAATCTGCCGAACAAGTTCCATAATTGGACGGAAAAGTTTTTGTTTTTTCGAGACGATTTCGACGGTCTCAATACCAGACCGCAAGTTCGCGAAGAGAAATGTTTTAAGCCTTTAAAGCTAGGGGAAGCCGAAAAATATATTGTCGAATTTCTTACATGTGAAAACATTGATATAGATTACTACTTGTCGTTGGCACCTACCATCATTGAGATTACTCTTGAGAAAAGTAAGCATAACTGCGGACACTATCATTCTTCCCGCCCTTATACCATTTCTGCCCCATTATTCTTCTCTCAGCGGTCTTGGCAGTTCCCTTGAACAAACCGCACGAGTCGGAAGGTGTTGAATTGACACAGCGAGAGAAGAAGAAGAGGGCCGAAGAGAAGAAAGCAGAAGATGATTCGAATGCTGCGGACTTTGATACCGACTCTTTAATCTGGGCAGGTGTCGGTGAGCGTTTGAAGGATACACGGCAGGCCCTTGATGCGGTGGGGCGACAAGGGGAAGAACGTTACGATCTCAGCCTCCCTTCCGTCTTGGAAAGGCGACAAGATTTCTTGTCGTGCTAACGCGATCATGACTGCCCTGTATGGGAGGAGAAACTACAAGGAGATGGAGAACATGCGGCCAGTTGATCTGCCCGCAGCGACCACTCAAGCAATGGATAGGAGCGCGGTTAGGAGCCACTTCACAGGCCTCGGACTTGGTCTCACTTTGAAGGCAAACGAAGACTTGCAAGAAGAATTAAATGTAAGTTCCTATGCGGACAGAGCGGTTAGAGTTTATTTATACTATCAGCGTATTCTAAGGTGTCCGTTGACATATTTTTATTAGCCCGGACACCTTATAATGTAATTTTTGAAATAGAAACGAAATTATACTTTTTACCTTTGGCCTGCTGTATTTGAACTTATTCTTACCGCTGGCGTATGATATATGTCATAGTTGTCCTGTGCGAACACATGTATTGATTAGGACCTCCGTGGTCTCTAAGGAACAGAAAAACATGTATATAATATATTATGCACGTACATTACGCGCACATTGATTTTGTCGGCTCTGATCTTTATATTTGACATTAATAAGCCGTTTGAATGACGTAGTTTAATACGAGCGTTGTCTTTGGGAAGATGTCTCGAGAAGAATATGATGTTTGGAGAAAGAAGACAGGTTGCATAAACGCGGCTTGCGCGAGATGATATTGTTATAGTCTTTGACTTATCATAACCATAAGCTGACCGCAGATTGGTTCCAGGGTTTATATATTATAGCCGGTATGATATATGGGCGAGCCAGTAAAACAGACATTCTAATCGCAGGGCAAGTCAATAATTCTTTTCTGTTACAGATATGAAAATAACAACCTGCCGAAAAATCCTTGTTGATAGATAAGCACTAGCAGTAAGATGTTTTTGTTCGCCTTAAAAATAATGAGGATTTGGTGAGAATATCCATTTGATTGTCGGACAGAATAGTGAATGATAGTCCATAAAAATCCGACAAAATTTGGAGCTGATATTGCCGACCAGAAAAACCTGTCCGCCGAGATCGCGCTAAAAGAAGTTTAGATTTTTCTTGGGAAGCCAAGGAGTTCTCGAGGGCCAGAGGCTAAGATGGACCAATTGGGCAGGTGTCCGTGACATTGCTTTCCTCAGAGAGGTCATTTTAGTTGTAGCGATATCTCCATCGGTGCACGACAAACCTGGTCAATCACTTAGACCTCCCTTGATGCAGGGGTCTGACAGTTGTCGGCGGAGATCTAGAATCCTAAAAACCTCCACATGAGATTGGATCGAGCTACCACTACACGGCGCGAAATCTCCCCGTTGCACGTGGTCATGGTGGGTATTACGACTCATTTGATCTGTAATTCATGGGGGTTCAAGTAGGACCTGGCGATTACCCTTTGGCGGATTTTGTCTTTCAAATCCACTATTACTCCAATACTTCGAACTCTGGAGAACAACCTTAACAAGGTTGAACCTGATGTCTCCATCTTGGGAAAATAAACAATATCAAAAACCATTCTTCCCCCTTGATTACGAACTCGAGAGAACAACCTTAACAAGGTTAAACCTGATGTCTCCATCTTGGGGAAGAGAAACAATCCAACGAATTAAAAACCACTCTTCCCCCTTGATTTCAAACTCGGGAGAACAACTTTAACATGGTTGAACCTGATGTCTCCATCTTTGGGAAGAGAAACAATCCAACGAATAAAAAACCACTGTTCCCCCTTGATTTCGAACTCAGGAGAACAATCTTAACAAGGTTGAACCTGATGTCTCCATCTTGGGGAAGAGAAACAATCCAACGAATTAAAAACCACTCTTCCCCCTTGATTTCAAACTCGGGAGAACAACCTTAACAAGGATGAACCCGATGTCTCCATCTTGGGTAAGATAAGCAATCCAACGAATTAAAAGCCACTCTTCCCCCTTGATTTCGAACTTGGGAGAACATTAACAAGGTTGAACTTGATGTCTCCATCTTGGGGAAGAGAAACAATCCAAAGAATCAAAAACCACTCTTCCACATTGATTTCGAACTCGGGAGAACAACCTTAATGAGGTTGAACCTGATGTCTCTATCTTGGGGAAGAGATACAATTCAACGAATCAAAAACCACTCTTCCCTCTTGATTTCGAACTCGGAGAACAATCTTAACAAGGTTTAACCTAAGTCTCCATTTTGGGGAAGGGGGGGTCTATAGTTTGTTTTGTACTCCTTTTAGATCATAAAGAATATGAATAAAATAGCAAACGAGACGGAAGGTTCAAAAAGGATATTTCTCAAGAACCGCTTAAGGTCATCCCCACTCTAAGTGAGGTATTTCTTCCTCATCATAAACTTGAAGACGATAAGCTTCTCCTTTTTAATATTTCTCTGATAATGTAATGTCTCACCCAATTTGGATTCAACTTACCAATTGAGCCAGTTCTAGCCGCCGCATCGACTTTCTTTAAAACTAGATCTCCAACCACGAACTGTTTCACTCGAACGTTCTTATCAAAATGTCTTGTCATTCTTCTTTTAATTTCTTCCTGCCTAATGGCAGCTTGATCTCTCAGCTCCTTGATCAGGTCGATGCTACACTTCATCTCTTCTTCATTGGAATCCATCCAATCTTCATTGCCTTATTTAGTCAATACGACTCTTGGACTCATAACCTCAAATTCTACCGGAATGAGAGCTTCGGACCAATGGGTGAGAGCTTGGAAGGTGTTTCTCCAGTTGCAGAAGAAGGGGTGGTTCTCATAGTCCAAAGTAAGGAGGAAAGTTGTTCTGCCCAATTACCTAAAATGTTCTCAACTTTCTTCTTTAAGAGGTTCAGAATTAGTTTGTTGGAAGCTTCAACTTGTCTGTTGCTTCTGGGATGATGCACTGAAGCAAAACGCAGCTCGGTACCTATTTGATCACAAAAACTTATTAGCTCAGAATTATTAAATTGACGACAGTTGTCAGTGATGATCGTCATCGGAATCTCATGACAACAAACGATCTCACTCCAGATGAAGTTCTTCACGACTTGGGTGGTGGTTTTTGCTAGTGTCTTAGCCTCAATCCACTTCCTAAAATAATCAATAATAACCATAATGAAACGGCGTTGACCACTTGCCATTGGAAAAGGTCCTATGAGATCCATTCCCCAAACGCAAATGGCAATGGGGTAGCAATAGATCTTAATCGTTGAGTTGGTTGAAGTTGGAGGGGAGCAAACTTCTGACATTGAACGCAGCTTTTTGGATATTTTCCGAATCCTTCCTCATCTGGGGCCAGAAATATCTGTCTCAAAATTCACTTTTTCCAACGTTAGGGCTCCCGAGTGGCTTCCACACTCCCCGAAGTGAACTTCTTGCAGGATGGTTGGAGTTTCTTCTTCGGAGACACATCTGGCAAAGGGTGACAAGAATGTCTTGCTGTATAAGATTCTTGTGATGGAATAGTAATGAGCTGCCTTCAACCTGAAACACTTCTTATCTGAAATGGAAGTGTGAAAATTCCCGGTGGAGAGATAGAGAACGAAAGGATCCATCCAATAGGGACGCTGGTCTATCTGCATAATCTCCCATTCTTCAATTGCTGGATGAAAAAGCTCAGAAGTAGTTTCTCCCGACAGAAGTCCATATTTTGCTAATTTGTCTGCTTCAGAATTTTCAGACCGAGGGATGTGATGGATGTTGAAGCTTTTGAAATTACTAATCTCTTTGTTAACTAGCCTCAAAAATTTCCGGAGAATTGGGTCTTTAGTTTCAAAGGTCCCCTTGACTTGAGAAGCCATTACGAGTGAATATGTTCGGATCTCAATATCTTATATTCCTAACTCCTTTGCGAACATGAGACCGGCCAGGAGTGCTTCATATTCTGCCTAATTGTTGGTGGTTGGAAAATAGAACTTTATTGCCTACTCCAACCGAAATCCATTGGGGTTAATTAAAATAACACCTGCTCCTGCTGAATTCCACCCTGAAGCTCCGTCCACGAAGACAGTCCAAGAAAAAATGTCTTGTCTTTTCTTTCTGCGATGCTCTCTGTTGCATCTAGCATAAAATCTGCCAAAACATGGTCTTTGATGGTCATCCTAGGCACATAGGATATATCAAATTCGCTTAATTCAATTGCCCACTTGGCTAATCTTCCAAAATGCTCAAGTTTTTCCAACACGCCCTTGAGATGGAGATCAGTTATCACTTATATGGGGTGAGCATGGAATAAAGTCTAAGCCTTCGAGCTGAGATAATGAGAGTTAATGCTAGCATTTCTAGAATCGGATATTTGATCTCTGCATCTTTTAGAATTCTGCTTACATAGTAAACAGGATACTGCCTCTTTTTCTCTTCTCAAATTAGAATTGAGTTGATGGCATCTGAACCAACACCCAAATATACAAATAGAGTTTCTCCTTCTTGAGAACTTTGAAGCAGAGGAGTTGAAGTCAGTTGTTTTTTTAGTTTCTTAAAGGCTTGATCACACTCTTTTGTCCATTCGAACTTTGAAGCTCCTCTCAATGTTTTAAAGAATGGAGTGCACTTATCTCCTGAGCGAGATATGAACCTGCTTAAGCCTACAATCCTTCCGCCCATCTACTGAACCTCTTTAGGTGACCTCGGAGGTCTCATATCGAGAATTGCTTTTACTTTACCTGGATTAGGTTCAAGTCCTTGGTGAGTAAGAAGATGCCCCAAGAATTTTCCTTTACTAGCCCCGAAGACACATTTGGAGGGGTTGAGTTTCATTTTATATCTTCGTAGAGTAGCGAACGTCTCCACGAGATCGGTTAAATGAACATGAAAAGCTTTGCTTTTGATTAAAAGATCGTCGGCATAAACTTCGAGATTACGACCCTTTTGAAGTTTAAACACAATGCATCTTTCGATGATAGGTCGCGCCCGCATTTTTAAGCCTGAAAGACATGACTTGATAGCGAAAACAACCACCATTGTGATAAACGAGGTATGAGGAATATCAGACTTATGCATTCTTATTTGGTGATAGCCGGAGAATGCATCTACAAAACTCATATAAGAATATCCTACCGCGGAATCTACTAAAGAATCTACCTGAGGTAATGGGTAACAATTCTTAGGACAAGCTTTGTTAGGTTGTAAAATCAAAACACATGCGCCACTTATTATTGGCTTTTTTCACCATTACAACGTTTGAGAGCCACTCATGATATTGGATCTCTTTGATGAAATTTTCCTTTAGAAGCTTGGCAACTTCTTCTCGAATGGGCTCGGCGAGCGTCACAACAACTCCCTTCTTCTGCATGATGGGCATGACACTTGGGTCGATGTTGAGACGATGGCAAGCGACATCGGGGTCAACCCCAGGCATGTCCACTGCTGTCCAAGCGAACACATCTAAATTTTGAAGAAGGCAAGTGATCAACTCAACCTTCTCTTCTTCTGTTAACTCTGCATTGATGGAGAGCGTCATGTCTCCATCTCCTCCCACAATAGGCACAACTTGGATGACCTGAGCAGGTTCCAAGTGAGCACCATCCTTCTCTGCTTTGAAAACAGGCCTTTCTTCCGCGGCTTCAATCTCCATGACTTCAGCATTTCCCTCAGTATTAGGAAGTTGGAGATCTTCAGAGATTTTTTCAACTTCAGGAGGGCAAGACTCTATAACGTTAACGTAGTATTGTCGGGTCACCTTCGGATCACTCCTGATACTGAACAGCCTTCCCTCCATTGCAAACTTCGGCGCTTGATGATATGTGGAGATTATTGCTTGGTACTCATTTAGAATAGGCCGCCCAAAGATTGCGTTGTAGCTGCTTGGAGCATCTACAACCACGAAAGTGGCAGACCTGGTTATTACTCCCATTGTCACCAAGAGGGTAGCACTTCAATTTCTTTCCTCTCTCCGGAGAAACCATAGAGAGGTCCATCATTAGCTCTTAACACTTTGCATGTCCTCAAAGCCTCAAAAGAAGCATTGAAGAGCATGTTGACTGAGCTTCCTGTATCTATCAAAATTCTTGATGTCGTATAATTCTCTATGACGGCCTTGATAACGACAGCATCGTTGAAAGGGTCGGTCTTCGGAAGATCATCTTGATTGATTACATCTCCTCTCATCGGGGCCAGAGAAGAGGTAGCTGCAACCTCTCGCCGAAAAACTTTTGTTACGATCACCTTTCGAGAGGACTCTAGGCCAGTTCCTCTGTGAATGCAATTAACATGGCCAAGGTGGCCTTCTTCAGAAACCTTGATGCACTCGTTCACAAAGTTGATGCTCCCAAGAGAGCCGACGTCATCCACTTCAACACACTCCTATTCGCCCGAGAGGTGAACTTCAGCAACCTCCTTGCCTTTGGCATAAACGGATTTGTTGCTTTCTTTGTCGGCGACTAGGTCCTGGAGCTTACCATCTTTCAGAAGTCTTTCAACTAGAATACGAAGAGCTCTGCAGTTCTCAGTTAGGTGACCTATTTCCTTATGGAACTCGCAAATGAGAGCGAAGTTTCGACTTCTCAAGTCAGACTTGAGAGGAGCTGGTCTTCGGAAACCAGACTGCTTTTCTAGAATGTGGACAACCTCTTCCATCGACAGAATGAGATCAGTATATGATTCTTGCAAATCATCGTACTCATCTCGAGGAATAGAGGTTGGAGAGTGTGTGACTTTTAGAAGAAGAGTGAGAAGAAGATGGAGCAACTTAAGGGAGGAGAGGCATATGGGATCTCATCTGGTTGAACTGTTGATGGTTGAAATAGGGACGATGGTGGCGAAAGTTTCTTCCCCGCTGGACTGGAGGGAGGAAACCTTAACGAGAAGGTTTGGGAGGACGCTGAAAAGCAGCAGGGAATTGAGTAGAGAAAGATCCTTCGGGCCTATTCTGGTCTAGCTGAGATAGAGAGGAGATGAAACTAGGATTGACAACCTCTCCCTCTATGAAATGGTTGGCCATATTTATCAACTCCTGGTAAGAGCCTGGGGGCTTGTTGTTCACCTCAAATTTGAACAAACCCTCTTTGAGCCCGCAGGTGAGAGCAACCTGATGTATGGAGGGATTCGTATCTTGAACCCTAAAATTTCTTCCCAAAACTTGTCAATGAAATGACCAAAAGTCTCGCTTTCACCTTGCTTGATAAGAAAAAAGGTTGCATGCCCGCTTTTCCTCTTCTCAGAGGTAGCTAATTTCAAGAGGAATTCTTTGCGCAAGTCCCCGAAGGAGAATACTGATTGGGATGGGAGTTTGAGAATACTGATTGGGATGGGAGTGGTGGCAAATAATTTACATCTGATCCCCTATCAGATAGAGTCCTCATAGAGACGGCGGACTCGAAAGCTTGAAGATGGCTGACAGGGTCCTCACTTCCAGAGAAAACAGGAAGACGAGGCTCTCTGAATCTATTGGGAACAGATTCCAAACGAATTCGATCAGAAAAAGAAGAGGGCTCTTCTTCCTCCTCGATAGGAGGATGAGCATAACTTTCTTGGAAATTCAGGGCCCTAGCAGGACTACCCTGGGCTGCTGCTCGGTAGAAATCACGTCGAGCAGCAGCAAACTCTTCCGTCTGAGGCCGCAAAGGCGGCGCGACCTGGCGGGCTTGAGGAAAAGGCAGACAAGTTGGAGGCTCTGGGGGACCGACTTGAGGAGTCACGACCACAGTTGTCGAGGCCATAGGGGCTAACCGTTGAGCTAGCTGGGTGATAGATTGCAACATCACATCTATCTGCTGCGCAGTCTCTCTATTTGTCTGCTTAAACCTTAGCTCCGGGTATTCTAGAGAGATCGCACTTCCTGAGCCAGGATGGGACCCTGCGGGCGGACGTTGCTGAACTTCGTGATCACCCATTCTAATCGCAGTGTTAGCCGACCAACTCTATCTGAAGGTCGCGTGTGAGGCCCCAATTCAGACCCCACAAGAAATCTATATCAAAACATATTTTCAAGTCATTCGCGTCAGGATGTTCTAGAAGTAAGCATAGTGAGTACAAAATAAAACACATACTAAAAACTTTTCTTGAATTTCTACTCATACCTTATCTCGTTCTTTCTTATTTTGCTTTTTTATTCTGGTCAACTTTGTTTTCTTAGGAGCCTTCTGGAAATTCTCGTCGTCCTAAAAAAATGTGAAACCAACGGGTTTAGTCATAAAGAATATGACAAAGCGAGTAACATACTTCTTTAACTGTTGTACAAGCAACCAAGAAACATCAGTATCAATATGCATAAGTTTTAAATTACAGTATTGAAACACGTGGTACCAATAATGATCAATAAAAGCAATACATTATTTTATTTTTCAGAATCATGTATTCTTTAGCATTCAGTTCTTTAGGTTCTTCAACTTCTTTTCAGTGAATTCTCTATTCTTATGTTCTTTCAAGTTCGTTTCATCGAACCTTCTATTCTTATTCATTCGGGTTCATATTCTTTCATACCCATATTCATTCTTCGTTCATATCTCATATGACTCAATTTCAATTGTCAGAATCTTCATTCACATTCAATCATCGGATTCAAAATTCTCGTTTATCTTTTATTTTATTAACTCAGGATATCATAAGGGTAATTGTAGTTTCATCCCTTCTTGTTCTTCAACGACCTCTTGGCCTTCAACAGCCTCTGGCCTTCAAAGGCCTCAAAAGCATTCTGTCATAGGGTATTCATATCCCCCTACGGCTACTAGTTAACCCTTATCATTTCCTATGCATCGATGCATATTATCTTTTATTCATCTTTTATCTTTTCTTTCTTCTTACGTTCTTATTTACTTACGTAAATTCAATAAATTCAATATTCGTCTTCAATCTTTGTATCAGGTGTAAGTATTTTTATTTAAATATTTCCCTCGAAATTTACTTCATCGCTTCATTCTTGCTATTTCCGATTCAGCAACTTTTAGTGATTCTCACATTTATCAGTGATTCGAAAATTCAAACTATTTCAATTTCATGTCAATGCACTGTCACTAAAATACTTTCTGTATGAAAATCTAATCATGTGTATACTGAAAATAATTCAAAGTTATGCATAATTAAAGAGATAAGTACTCACCCCTCGTCCTTAGCCTTTATCAGTACCAGGATTTTCATCGAGTCTATCTCTGGACGTCATCTTCTGTAATATCAGTGAAATCATTTACTTTAGGGTTGCGTCGCGAATTAGTTACGATTCACTTCCTACTATGATTACAACTACAACTCAATAGGAGTTGTCTAAGGTGGCGAAAATGGTATAAAACGCAAACTTGTACTAACAATTATAGCCACTTAACGTAACATGTAACACAAAATTCAACTCGAAATATAATAAACTTCAACTCTAAATATAACATTTTTACCCACTAGATTAACTCAGAATGGGTCAACAATTGACAAAGAGGGCAGCCAACCAGAGCTTCTCTTGGCTGCCAACAAGAGTTACCAAGGGCAGCCAGCAAGAGCCTCTCCTGGCAGCCCATAAGGCAGCTAACTTCTAGGGTAACACCCACCAATTCCATCAATAATACCCATTTTAGAAATCTAGAGAAAAAGGAATTCCACTTCATTTTCTTTTCTTCTAAGCCACGAGCATCAAAAACCTCATTTAAAAGCAATTTCTTCTTCATAGAAAAGCCTTCCAATTTCAGAACTTGAAGAAGAGGGGAATTGAAGTAGAGGGAGAGGTAGAGTAAGAGATAGAATAAAAACCCTTAAATTATAACATGAAAACCCTAATTCAATTTTTCACTATTCTCTAAATTTATGCAGCCCAGCGGAGGAGAAGAGAGGAGAGAGGAGGAAGAGCTCACAGAGGGCGTTTAGGAGCTGAGCTTGCCGAACAAAAGCACAGAAATGCCCAACACAGCAGTTGCACGCCAGAAGAATCAAGCCACAACACAGCTAAGCACTTCCAGCACCATCAACGGGAGAAAGAAAAGTTGCCGAGTAAAGAAAAAGGGAAATCAGGCGAGCCCTAGCTTCAACCGGCACTGCCGAGAGAAAGTTGCCTCGAGCTCATATAAGCGAAAGGAATCAGCCACCGCCTCATCTAATCTCTTTTTAACCCTTAATTAATCTAATTAAAAGTACTTGATAGCATTAACCCAATTTCCAGCTAAACTCAGCATCAGAGTCGACCCAAGTCACATTGTGCTCAACCCACAACCAAAAGACCAACAAATTTAAAGCAGCCCAAGATCAGAAATCCAATAAAACAATTGTCCGGCATAGCTCAAGCCAAAACAAGCCCAATTTAATACCTAGGCTTAGGCAAGGTCAACTGATATATGTATAACTAATATACATGTGTAAATGTAAACCAGCTAGCATAGAAACAAATAAAATAAAACAAATTTCGCCAACTCGAGCCGAACACCGCAAAAACTTTGGAAAACTCGAACTCAAAAATTAAATGAGGCGTCGAATCGTCACTGATTTATTTATTTCATCATCGGGAATTTTATTAATTATTTTACTTCTCTTTTGGGTTCCCTTACAAGTTTTGGGCTGTTACAAACTTTTCCCCTCGTAAAGGAATTTTCGTCCTCGAAAATATGGCTCATTATTCTCTTTTTTTCCTATGTTCAAAATCTATAGATTGTTGATTCGAATTTTTAGTAATCAATATATCATGTTACATCTTACTACCGCTCCTTACAACATCCTGGTTTTAAAATTCCAAACACACTAAAAATGATTGATCTAGCCTTTTCAAATATTTATTCTTTCTCGATCTTAAGCTATCATTATCTTGTGTAACATCTCATTCAAAACTACATATTCTTATTAAGCTACCATTATCTTTTGAAACATCTCATTCAAAACTACATATTCTTATTAAGCTACAATTATCTTTTGTAACATCTCATTCAAAACTACATATTCTTATTAAGCTACCATTATCTTTTGTAACCTCTCCTTCAAAACTACATATTGTATAAAGGATCTGGCCAAAATCTCAAATACATTATATAGAGAGAAGGTCGAATTACAATTCCGCATACATAATCTTTTCATTTTCTAATCGTATTCAATTATTGCTTTCGTTATTCAAATTCAATTTCCATCCCAAGTCGAACTTTATCCTTTAACTTTCGTATATTATATCTACATGTATCTATCATCTTCACTCTTTTTCTTTCATTTCTAAACACACTCATCAATAATTAAACAATACTTAATTTACATTTATCAATAACCAATCCATTCTCATATCATTTTTTTCTTAATTTGATGTTTATCTTTTATCTATATTCATTATTTATAATCTAATTTGAATTCAATCAATCAGTAATCTCAGTTTTCACATTAAGTTGCAGTAACAAACTTCATGACTTAACATTCGCATCAGCTTATCACTTCGCAAACGATTTCACTTCTTGCTTTTCTTGAGCTTCGCAAGCCCTACTACGCGAATAGACTTGAACGGGTTCCTTATAACTAGATTTTAATCAACTTCTATGTAAGATTCCCTCGAGTTCATATCCTGTGTAATTATTATGCACTCATTGCAGCCAAACTTCTTGAAAACCTGGCTCTGATACCACTTTGTGAGGCCCCAATTCAGACCCCACAAGAAATCTATATCTAAGCTTATTTTCAAGTCATTCGCGCCAGGATGTTCTAGAAGTAAGCATAGTGAGTACAAAATAAAACACATACTAAAAACTTTTCTTGAATTTCTACTCATACCTTAGCTCGTTCTTTCTTATTTTGATTTTCTATTTTGGTCAACTTTGTTTTCTTAGGAGTCTTCTGGAAATTCTCGTCGTCCTAAAAAAATGTGAAACCAACGGGTTTAGTCATAAAGAATATGACTAAACGAGTAACATACCTCTTTAACTGATGTACAAGCAACCAAAAAATATCAGTATCAATATGTATAAGTTTTAAATTGCAGTATCGAAAGACGTGGTACCAATAATGATCAATAAAATCAATACATTGTTTTATTTTTCTGAATCATGTATTCTTTAGCATTCAGTTTTTTAGGTTCAACTTCTTTTCAGTGAATTCTCTATTCTTATGTTCTTTCAAGTTCGTTTCATCGAATCTTCTATTCTTATTCATTCAGGTTCATATTCTTTCATGCTCATATTCATTCTTCGTTCATATCTCATAGGACTCACTTTCAATTGTCAGAACCTTCATTCACATTCAATCATCGGATTCAAAATTCTCGTTTATCTTTTATTTTATTAACTCAGGAAATCATAAGGGTAATTGTAGTTTCATCCCTTCTTGGTCTTCAACGACCTCTTGGCCTTCAACGGCCTCTGGCCTTCAACGGCCTCAAAAGCATTCTGACATAGGGTATTCATACCCCCCCTACGGCTACTGGGTTAACCCTTATCATTTCCTATGCATCGATGCATTTTATCTTTTATTCGTCTTTTATCTTTTCTTTCTTCTTACGTTCTTATTTACTTACATAAATTCAATATTCGTCTTCAATCTTTGTATTAGGTGTAAGTGTTTATATTCAAGCATTTCCCTCAGAATTTACTTCATCGCTTGATTTTTGCTATTTCCGATTCAGCATCTTTTAGCGATTCTCACACTTATCAGTGATTCGAAAATTAAAACTATTTCAATATCATTGTTAAAACCAAAAAAATTGGTCTCTTGAGGAGTTCGGGCCCTCAACAAGTTGAGGGGTGACCTCACACTTACTCCTCCCAAGGGAGAGCTCTAAGCTAAGAAGCTAAGGAACTAGGAACAAGACCAAGGGCTTAGCGAGCAGGTCCCACCACACACCCGGAAGATCTTAGAGTGCTTCCCCTCCCAAGCCAATGCTAAGTTTGGGCACCCTTTGGAGGCTAACCTCACCCATTAGAGAGATTTGGGGAGAGAGATCCCTCCAAATGGTGCCCCATTTGTCCTATTTATAAGATTTTGAACTTGGTCTGCCAATAACCACAATCTGGCTTACGAGATTACGAAAATATCCCCGAATTTGGCCTGCGAACAGCCAGGTACCGCTGTTTAGAGGCGCTAAACGCAGCTCAGACCGCCCTCTCGGGGCCGGGCGAGAGGGGGCTGACCTCCTCCCCTGCTCGCCCCCCTCACGGGGCTGGGGCGGGGTGAGCTGGGAGGGTGTCTCCCTCCTGAGCTCGCCCCCTGCTGGGGGCAGGGGCGAGAGGAGCTCGCCCCTCTTTGTTGGGGAGCAGGGGAGAGAGGAGCTCGCCCCCTGCTGGGGGCGGGGGTGAGAGGAGCTCGACCCCCGCCTGGGGTCTCTGATAATGCGTTATTTATAGTTATTTTTATATAATATTTTATTAAAAATTAATTTAATTTAATTTAGTTTTAGTTAATTTATCACTAATTTATCTTTTTTTGTAATTACAGGTAATTTAGGCTGCCAATAACAATTTCAAGCTCATAAGAATAATCAAGAGAATATTTGGAGTACTTCTGCCGAAATCGCAAAGTACACGCCCTCGGTCACGGGCGTGACTAAGGGCGTGACTCCTTGTCACGGTCGTGAACCAGCCTCGATATATTTCAGTTGATGAAGTCAGCCTCCACGTCAGATTAAAATTACACGCCCTCAGTCACGGGCGTGACATGGGGCGTGAATATTATGTCGCGGGAGTGACTCGCCCGGAATGCATTCAGTTCAGCCAGCAATCAATTCCCGCCGTTTCTAGCTTACACGCCCTCGGTCACGGGCGTGACCGAGGCCGTGACTCTTCTGCAACCGCCAGATTAACTCCAGATCGCCACGTTTCCCGCCGTTTCCAGACCCGGTCAAGACACGCCCTCGGTCACGGGCGTGACCGAGGCCGTGACCCGCCATGCAATTGATTTCTGGCGGTTTTTCTTCCCCAACGTTCCCGGGCTTTCAAGACAGCAATTACGCAGCTTACACGCCCATGGTCACGGGCGTGACCAAGGGCGTGACTCCCCGATTTTTCAACTATAAAAGGCAGTAATCTCCAAAAGTCAAGGAGTGGGATTTTGGAGTTTACTTTCAGCTTTAGTTTACTATTTTTTTTGTTATAGCTAGTTTTTCCTAAAGTTGTAGGTTTTTATATTATTGCAATTTTAATTCAAGTATTGTTGTTTTCTTAATCATGTCTTTTTCCTCTTCTACTTGTATTCCCATTACTATGATGAGTAGCTAAATTTCCTTTAGCACTTGGTCATGATGAACTTTCAAATAAAATAAAATATGTTTTGAATTTTTCTAATAAGCAAACTCTCGTATTGTTTATCTTCGATTTATCTTTGAATTACTTTGTTTTGATTTCATATGTCCGGAATATGACTTTCAATCTAAGATTCGTTTGCTAGTGATCGAGAGATCCATGCGAACGAGGAGATCACTCAAAGATAAAAAGAGTTGTATGCATTCCTCGAGAGAGGGTGACACAAATCTTTTGGATTGGAGTCAAATCCAATAGTGGGGTTCACCGCAAAGCAAGCTTAGGGGTTTCGACTGGCCGAGGGGTCTTAATCGATCAACCTAAGGTTAGGTGGTAGTTCTCTCGAGAGAGACTCTACCATATTTTGGGAACCTCCACAGTCGAAGATATTTCAATAAGAGTTTGCGGTTTCATATTTTATAAAATTATATTTTATTCCAAAGGGATTCAAGACCAAGTGTTAATCCTTTAAATCATAATTTTTCTTCGTAGTTAATTTTCTCCAAATCGTTTTTCCAAAACAAACCCAACTTCCGATCGATAAAATAATAGCTCTTCTTTGTGAGTAGAAGTACTCAACAAGCCCGGAATAATACGACACTTGATTTTCTAAATCCTATACTATAAAGCGATAGGTACACTTGCCTTATCGAATTATACGTGGATAATATTCTAATTTTACGCAGCGCGGAAATTATATCCATCAAGTTTTTGGCGCGTTGCCGGGGAACTATTGTTGATATTTTGAAAGCTTAGTTCTATTAATTTTATCATTTTTTCTCTCTTTTCTACGTTTTTCTATTTGGTGTATGACCCGAAGAATCCGTCCGATCTTCTTGAATTGGATCCGGAAATCGAGCAAACCATTCGGCGACGCTTAAGATTTCAAGGACCAAATTCTCAAGATCTGATTGAGGAGTCCGTAGGTAACACTTCTCCTTCTTCTTCTTCTTCTACTTCTTCCTCCTCTTCTTCTGATATGGGTGATCCAAACCCGGATGAGGCCGCGCAGCGGACTATGTCCTATTATGCACGGTCTAATCTGGAAGATACCCAATCTAGTATTGTTCGTCCCGCTATAGCGAACAATAATTTTGAGTTGAAGCCAAGCATCATTCAAATGGTACAACAATATGTACAATTTGATGGGCTTCAAGATGAGGATCCCAACGCGCATATTTTTAGTTTCCTAGAAATATGCGATACTTTCAAAATTAATGGGGTATCCGATGACGCAATAAGGCTTCGGCTTTTTCCTTTCACCTTGCGCAATAAGGCTAAGCAGTGGCTGAATTCTCTTCCGAGAGGATCTATCACCACATGGGATCAAATGACGGAACAGTTTCTCACGAAATATTTTCCGCCCGCAAAATCAGCCCAATTGCGTAAGGATATCATTTCTTTCTCCCAAGTTGAATCAGAAACGCTTTATGATACTTGGGAGCGGTTTAAGGAACATTTGCGTCGATGCCCCCATCATGCAATCTCCGATTGGTTACAGATTCAGACCTTCTACAATGGTCTCAATCTCCAAACACGTCAAATGATTGACGCTGCCGCCGGTGGTACTCTAAATAACAAAACACCGGCGGCTGCGCAAGAGCTTATTGAGGGGATGGCCATGAACACTTATCAATGGAGAACACCCAGGTCTCGCTCAAATAAACCGGACGGGCTGTATGAAATTGACTCATTTACTAATTTGCCTCTACAGGTTGAGCTAGCTACTTAGCAAGAAACTAGAAGGGATGACTGCTCCCTCTTCTTCACCTACCTGGGAGCCTAATCAAAATGCGGCGGAGCATGTGGATTACATGGGTAATCCAAACCGGCCGCCCTTCAATCCGGGGAACAATCAATACGGCAACACATACCACCCAGGTTGGAGGAACCACCCCAATTTATCATGGGGTAATCAAGGTAACACGGGTAATGCTCCCCTTGCTCCTCCAAATTCATCTCTTCTACCGCAAGCCCCTAAACCGCCTTCTCTCGAGGAAGTGGTTAATAAATATATTTCTAAAAATGATGCGGATGTCCGCAATTTACAAGGGTCGTTGCGGAATTTGGAGAATCAAGTGGGGCAACTTTTAAAAATGGTCACCGATCAGCCGAAAAGAACACCGCCGACAACTTCAAATGTCTTGGCGGTGACCTTTGCGGATGATTCGGACACCGATCTTGAAGAAGAAATTTCACCTTCCCCATCATCTCTTCCTCTTCCAGAATTTCAACCCCGTCTTCCTTATCCCGCTCGTTTGATCGAGCGGGCTAATAATATTAATTCTAATTTTAAAATTCCATGCACTATATGATCTACCCATTTTTCAAACGCTTTCGCCGATCTGGGCGCTAGTGTTAAATATTATCCCCTATAGCTTAGCCCAAAATTTACAATTAGGAGAACCTACCCCCACCGACATAAAATTACAATTGGCCGATCGCTCCGTGAAGACACCCTTAGGGGTGATTCATGATGTGCCAGTTGAGGTTGGCGAGTCTACTTTACCGGTAGACTTTGTTATCCTTGATATGGAAGAAGACGCCGGGATACCTCTAATCCTTGGTCGTCCATTATTGGCCACTACACGAGCAATATTTGATGTTTGTGAGGGCACTCTTCTCCTCCGAATGGGGAATGAGAATATTTTAATTCATGCAATAAATTCACCCACCTTGCATCTCCCAAAGCCGTTATCATCATTTGATGATAAATTTAGAACAGGGTAAAAACCTGCACGCCACCATGGTCGAGCTCAACGACCGTAACCAAGCGCTCTTAGGAGGCAACCCATGTTTTTATTTTTCGCTCTTAATTAAAAAAAGTCTCAAAAAAAAAGAGAAGATTTTATATTAATATTTTTGTTTATGTTTTTCTTTTTAAAATTTAAATTTACAAAAACGTATGAAAATATAAAAAAGAATCAAAAATATATATATATATTTATATAAAAAAACAAAAACAAAAAAACCAAAAAATAAATAAATAAAAGTTTTTATTTTGTTTTTCTTATTGATTTTATCAAAAATTAAAAAAAAAAATCATGTTATTATTATTATTACTTTGTTACTAACAATTTTGCAGGTTTGGAGGAGATTTGCGAGATAACGGTCACTCGCACTTATGCATGAAACCCCGCTCTACAAGTCGGTACTTTATTATTAGTATTTTTCATTTTTATTCTACTACCTTGTTTTTGTTTTTATTTTATTTTTTCTCTTTTCCAAAAAAAAAAGATAAAAAAAAATTACAAAACTAAACCCAAAAAAAAACATTTTCTGAAAAAAATGTCTTAGTCACGGCCTCAGTCACGGCCGTTACCAGGGCGTGGCGCGTTACAATTCGTTTTTCTGGCGAATTTTTCGACGAGTTGCCCTCCATTCCGTCTTCCGTAATAGTCACGGGCGTGACCAACCTTGGTCACGGGCGTGACATTAATGGAAGACCATTTTCGCCTAACCCGGCACTCACGGGCTCAACTTGACATGTCACGCCCGTGACATTTGAAGGTCACGGACGTGACTTATCCAGCTGGCATAACACCTCCACCGCACCCGGTCAAAGATGCCATTTGACTGTCACGCCCGTGACAGTCAAGTCACGCCCATGGTTACGGGCGTGACCCTGGACGGTGGCATCTCGGGAACCGCTTTTTGACCAGCGCGCATTGGATCCTCTGTCCTCCTGATTTCGCCAGTTACACGCCCTCGGTCACGGGCGTGACCGAGGGCGTGACATGCAAAAATCCGCTTTTTGACTGGTCAAGCCTCGAATTCCTCCCTCTCGCCAGCTTTATAACTGTCACCCCTTACACGCCCTCGGTCACGGGCGTGACCGAGGGCGTGACCCCAATTTTTTTCCTATTTAAAGCCCCCTTCCCCCTCTCTTTTCTCCACACCTTGTGCCACATCTTTCCCTTCTTTTCTCTCTTCTTTGGCCGAATTCTTCATCTCTTCCTTCCAAATGGCCGCCCGTCGTCGCAACCAGGCCGTTGGCGAGTCCTCCTCTTCACTCCCCGATGACACTTTTGATGCGGGGGTATGCTTAATTTTTCCCATCCCACTCATCAAGAACGGAGTAACCGCCTCCGTGGGAAAGAATTTGGAGTTTTCCGCGTCATCGATTGGAACGTTCTCACCACCCTCGGGCAGGCCAACGCGGTGCGAGATTTACTCACTACTCCGGGGTGGGCTCCTTTCTTCTCCATTTCGGAGCCGGCGTACTACAAGCTGACGGTGGAGTTTTTCTCTTCGTTTGATTTACACTGGGCCGGGGCCGACAACGTGCTTGAATTCCGAATGGGCGGACTTTCGCGAACCCTTCCTTTGCGTCAGTTCAACGTTCTCATGGGCTTCTGCGACGAGGCTTTCACCCTTACGGAGGCCTACGCCGCTCTCCCCCTCGATTTCCCTCGCGATTATAACCTCCACGGATTTTGGGCAGAAATTAGTAACGACCCCAATCCATATTCGCCAAAAAAATCCAAGGGTAGTCATCTCCTCTCCCCCGCCTTACGCTATCTCCACTACCTCCTCACTTTCACACTTTCCGCTCGCGGCGATAGCCATGGAGTGGTGACCCGCGCGGACCTGTTATATTTATATAGCCTGCACGAACGAGTCCCCCTCAATCTTGGTTCGGCGCTAGCAATGTTTTTTCGGCATCAGGCCGAAAATCGGAGGCTTAGTGCGCTACATGGAGGTTCGTTTGTTACTTATTTGGCCAAGCGTTTGGGCCTCTGGGATGCACTTCCTCCCATTGCTCCACTCCAAACGCCCGCGCCTATCACGTTCCAAAACCTTCGGGCCCTTGGTTTGATGCGTCGGCGTGGCCGCGAGTACGAGGTCGTTCCTAGCGAAGTTGGTGGCGACCCGATCGATCTTGATTTCGAAGCTGATTCCGGTGGCGTTGCTCCAGCTCCGCAGTTTCCACAGCCGCCACAGCAGCATTTTCCCCCCTGCGCCCGACTCATCCACTTATTTCGATCAGCAGTTTGGGCGGATCCACACTCGTTTGGATCAGATTCAGACCGAGCAGTTGTCCATGCGCGCTCATTTTGACACACGTTTTGATACCCTCGAGCAGCGCCATGCTTCCTCTATGGAGCATCTGCAGCGGGAATTTGCTGATCTGCGTGCTTATTATCAGCAGGAGGATGACGACGATAACGCTTAGAGATTTTTTATTTTTGGTCGTCTGTATCTTTTATTTTATGTACCGCACTTCTGTATTTGTTTTTATTTCTCTTTTATTAATGCAAATAAAATATATTAAAAAATGTTTTGCTTTTACTCTATGTTTTTTTTTCAGGATGACTCGGGTATTGCTTTGTTCTTCATCAGGGAAGTTTTCTCTCCTTTACTCGTACTTATTTCTAAAACATTGGGGACACTGTTTTCTTTTAAGTATGGGGGGAGGGTATTTCACACCAAGTTTACTGCTGAGCACCACAAAAAAAAACTACAAAAAAAAAATGAAAAAACAAATATATTATAAAAAAAAAGGAAATATTTAAAAAAAAAAATTATCTTATTTTATTTTGGGAATCAATATTTCTATATTTACTTGTTTGCAAAATTCTTAGTAGATTTACTTTTACATAGTGTGGTAGGAAATTTTATATACTTCATTAGATTTTGAATTTTGGAGTAAAATTGTTGACTCGTGCAGTGTTCTAGTTACGCGCACGCGTTAGTAGGATCTCATATAGAATTAACTATTCAGCATAAAATTAGATTTATGTTTTTCTAACTGCGTAAAAATATTTTTGTTTTACTTTTCCCTTGAATCTGGTAGAATCTAAAAATACTTCTAGTGAGTATGTAGAAGTTTACTAGAGAAATATTACACAATTTGAACGGAAGGGTATTCTTTCTCGATGTCTAGAACTTGCCCTCTAGCGATTCTCAAAATATTTGCATAAGTTAAATTCATTCGTATGAATATGATATAGGCATTTCATTGGCCCGTTTGAGCTTTTGCACCCGCACCTAACATTTTATCTTTGTTAAGCCCCTTTTAGCCGTTTACATTACTTTTTGTTTCAGCTCCACCAAGCTCTTCACCAAGGCCCAAAAAGCAACCTATCACACACCCAAGTCTGTGCTCGAAAGTAATAATTTGAAAAGATTTTGTGAGAGTTTGTTGTCTTTTATTATTTTGGTGGACTTTCTCTTGTCTTTTATGAAAAAAATCAAATGAAAAAAAAGACAAAAGAAAAAAAAAAGAGAAAAGGAACACAAAAAAAAAATTAGAAACTGGCTATGCTCTTACAATGCCATGACTGCTTAGATTATTTTGTGCGAGCTCACTTTTGGTTTGGGTGTGAATAGTCGTCATGTTTATCTTTGTTTTTCCACACCAAAAATAACCTAAGCCTACGTTTCAACCTAATTAAGTCCTATTGATTCATACTTATGAGTTAAACTAGTGGCGAGAGTGTGAAAGGGCAAGCTTATGGCCATCGTCATTGATGGATTTCTTTGGAGGCTATCTCGAACTTTGATTTTGTGTAATATTGATCTTAGTGAACACGCTACCCGCTCCCTAAATATCATTTTAGGATTTACTGGATTTTCAATTTAAAAGTAAAAACAATATGTTATAACGTATTTTTGAAAATTATAAGCTAATCTTTATGCTGAATAGGTTTTTCTACTAGGATTTCTACACGCTTAGGCGCAAGACTTCGCATTTTTACTTCTTAGGTTCAAATTTCTTTTTTAGTATTTAAATTCTTCTACTCCTATGAAAAGTTGTTTGCTCGGGACTAGCAAACGGGTAAGTACGGGGGTATTTGATAATGTGTTATTTGTAGTTATTTTTATATAATATTTTATTAAAAATTAATTTAATTTAATTTAGTTTTAGTTAATTTATCACTAATTTACCTTCTTTTTGTATTTACAGGTAATTTGGGCTGCCAATAACAATTTCAAGCTCATAAGAATAATCAGGAGAATATTTGGAGTACTTCTGCCGAAATCGCAAAGTACACGCCCTCGGTCACGGGCGTGACTAAGGGCGTGACTCCTTGTCACGGTCTTGAACCAGCCTCGACATATTTCAGTTGATGAAGTCAGCCGCCACGTCAGATTAAAATTACACGCCCTCAGTCACGGGCGTGACATGGGGTGTGACCATTATGTCACGGGCGTGACTCGCCCGGAATGCATTCAGTTCAGCCAGCAATCAATTCCCGCCGTTTCTAGCTTACACGCCCTCGGTCACGGGCGTGACCGAGGCCGTGACTCTTCTGCAACCGCCAGATTAACTCGAGATCGCGACGTTTCCCGCCATTTCCAGACCCGGTCAAGACACGCCCTCGGTCACGGGCGTGACCGAGGCCGTGACCCGCCATGCAATTGATTTCTGGCGGATTTTCTTCCCCAACGTTCCCGGGCTTTCAAGACAGCAATTACGCAGCTTACACGCCCTTGGTCACGGGCGTGACCAAGGGCGTGACTCCCCAATTTTTCAACTATAAAAGGCAGCAATCTCCAGAAGTCAAGGAGTGGGATTTTGGAGTTTACTTTCAGCTTTAGTTTACTATTTTTGTTGTTATAGCTAGTTTTTCCTAAAGTTGTAAGTTTTTATGTTATTGCAATTTTAATTCAAGTATTGTTGTTTTCTTAATCATGTCTTTTTCCTCTTCTACTTGTATTCCCATCACTATGATGAGTAGCTAAATTTTCTTTAGCACTTGGTCATGATGAACTTTGGAATAAAATAAAATACGTTTTGAATTTTTCTAATTAGCAAACTCTCGTATTGTTTATCTTCGATTTATTTTTGAATTACTTTGTTTTGATTTCATATGTCCGGAATATGACTTTCAATCTAAGATTCGTTTGCTAGTGATCGAGAGATCCATGCGAACGAGGAGATCACTCAAAGATAAAAAGAGTGGTATGCATTCCTCGAGAGAGGGTGACACAAATCTTTCGGATTGGAGTCAAATCCAATAGTGGGGTTCACCGCGTAAAGCAAGCTTAGGGGGTTTCGACTGGCCGAGGGGTCTTAATCGATCAACCTAAGGTTAGGTGGTAGTTCTCTCGAGAGAGGCTCTACCATATTTTGGGAACCTCCACGGTCGAAGATATTTCAATAAGAGTTTGCGGTTTCATCTTTTATAAAATTATATTTTATTCCAAAGGGGTTCAAGACCAAGTGTTAATCCTTTAAATCATAATTTTTCTTCGTAGTTAATTTTCTCCAAATCGTTTTTCCAAAACAAACCCAACTTCCGATCGATAAAATAATAGCTCTTCTTTGTGAGTAGAAGTACTCAACAAGCCCGGAATAATACGATACTTGATTTTCTAAATCCTATATTATAAAGCGATATGTACACTTGCCTTATCGTATTATACGTGGATAATATTCTAATTTTACGCAGCGCGAAAATTATATCCATCAGTTTCCCCCCCTCGCCTTGCTGGGGGGTGGGGGCGAGAGGAGCTCGCCCCCTGCTGGGGGCGGGGGCGAGAGGAGCTCGCCCCCCTCCTGGGGTCTCCTCCCCCCCCCTTTGCTGGGGGGCGGGGGCGAGAGGAGCTCACCCCCCGCCTGGGGTCTCGCCCCCCCCCCCCCCTTTGCTGGGGGCGAGAGGAGCTCGCCCCCATGTCTCCTTGCTCTGGAACATGCTGAAAGAAGATGTTCTAAAAAAACTCTTGGGTCCCGAGAACCCACTCGGCGAATACAGGGTTGTACACTGCCAGCTAGAGAGAGCCCGGTCAGCGGAACCATCCGAGGGGAAAAATATTTATCCTCCCTGGGAGGTCAACCTGCCCTGCCGGCTAGAGAGAGTCTGGTCAGCGGAACCATCCGAGGGAAAAAATACTTAGCCTCCCTGGAAGGTCAACCTGCCCTGTCGGCTAGAGAGAGCCCGGTCAGAGGAACCATCCGAGGGGAAAAATACTTACCCTCCCTGGGAGGTCAACCTGCTCTGTCGGCTAGAGAGAGCCCGGTCAGCCGAACCATCCGAGGGGAAAAATACTTACCCTCCCTGGGAGGTCAACCTGCCCTGCCGGCTAGAGAGACCCCAGTCAGCGGAACCGTCCGAGAGGAAAAATACTTAGCCTCCCTGGGAGGTCAACCTGCCCTGCCGGCTAGAGAGAGCCCGGTCAGCGGAACCATCCGAGGGGAAAAATACTTAGCCTCCATGGGAGGTCAACCTGCCCTACCGGCTAGAGAGAGCCCGGTCAGCGGAACCATCCGAGGGGAAAAATACTTAGCCTCCCTGGGAGGTCAACTTGCTATGCCGGCTAGAGAGAGCAAGGTCAGCGGAACCGTCCGAGGGGAAAAATACTTAGCCTCCCTGAGAGGTCAACCTGCCCTGCCGGCTAAAGAGAGCCCGGTCAGCGGAACCATCCGAGGGGAAAAATACTTAGCCTCCCTGGGAGGTCAACCTGCCCTGTCGGCTAGAGAGAGCCCGATCAGCGAACCGTCCGAGGGGAAAAATACTTAGCCTCCCTGGGAGGTCAACCTGCCCTGCCGGTTAGAGAGAGCCTGGTCAGCGGAACCATCCGAGGGGAAAAATACTAAGTATGGAAATAAACCATCATACTACATGGATTTAAAGAAAAAACTAAGCACGGAGACCGGGACTCGGACTTCTACTCCCAGGCATGGTCCTCGACCTCCTCTGGTTGCTGAGGTTGCGGTTTCGGACCCCTTGCCTCCCTCATTTCCAAGAACTCGGGGCAGGCGGATGTCGCGTGACCCTCCTCATCGTGGAAGTCACGGTAAGGTAACTCCACCCGGACGCCCCCTCTTCCTCCCGTACGATTTCTTCTTCTTCTGTGGCCGATCACCATAGTTTGTTAGGGTGGTGGAGAGGGTGCCTTCGGTCCCTGTCTCTACCCTGGGAGGCCGGGTCCCTCTTCCTGGAAGTTGTCCTCCTCTTGGTCGAACTTCCTCTTGGGAGCCTCTATCTTACCCCCCTGTTGCCTTGCCTCCGGCTCACTCAGCTTGGCCAACCTTCTTGCTAACTCCGGGTTGGCTTCCTCACTCTCAACTTCTTCCGCCACCCTTTCCATCAACTCCTCAAAAGACAAAGGAGCTCTCCTTTTGAGGTCCATCTTGAAGAATCCCCCCTGCAGCCCCACGATGAAA
Organism: Dactylorhiza incarnata; assembly: GCA_033032865.1. NCBI lineage: Eukaryota > Viridiplantae > Streptophyta > Magnoliopsida > Asparagales > Orchidaceae > Dactylorhiza > Dactylorhiza incarnata. The sequence continues at coordinate 1,784,612 of JAWHQI010000303.1, forward strand.
GCGAGCTGGAGGGTGTAGCCTGGCACCTCTTGGGTAAGGAGAACCTCCTCCTGGAACCGGTCAACATAGTGAGCCAATGACTCCCCTGGCTCTTGCTTGATCTTGAAAAGTGCTTCGGCATCTTTCTTCCTCTTCCTTGATGTCAAGAAGCGTAGCAGGAAAACTCGACGCAAGTCTTCGAAGGCATAGATGGATCCCGCAGGGAGCTGGTGGAACCAATCTCTAGTCTTCTCCTTCAGAGTTGTCGCGAAGAGTCAACACTTGAAAGCGTCCGACATGGGCCTGATGGAGACCATGTCCTCAAACCACTGCAGGTGCAGGACGGGGTCATCCTTGCCGGAGTAGTGAGACATCTCCAGACCCCCGGACCCCTCTGGAACCGAGGCCGAGAGGATCAGCTCACATAAAGAACTTCCTTTGCTCGCCCCCCTTTGGGGCTGGGCGAGTGGGTGCTGGCCGCCTCCCTACTCGCCCCCTTGGGGCTGGGGGGGTCTGGCACCTCCCCACTTTCCCCCTTGGGGCTGGGCGAGTGGGGGCCTGGCACCTCCCCACTCGCCCCCTTGGGGCTGGGCGAGTGGGGGCCTGACACCTCCCCACTCGCTCCCTTGGGGCTGGGCGAGTGGGGGCCTGGCAGCTCCCCACTCGCCCCCTCCTAGGGATCCGGGCGAGTGGGGGCCGAATGCCTCCCCACTCCCCCCGCTGGCACCTCCTTTCTGGATTGCTGGCCAAGAGTGCTCTCGCCCACCTGCTGATGCGAGACCTCCGGACCACTTCCTCTCCTACCTTCGCCTATCGCGGCAAAAGTTAGCTGCAAGGTCTGCAGGACCTCCTGCCTGAAATTTTCAAACATCTCCAACGTCACTCCAGCCATCGGGGGCTGCGAGTGGCCTGGGTCGGATCCACCACTTCCAGCCATGGAGCTCAGCTTGAGAGTTTCTTGAGTTGGTCACTCTCCACGCTCACCGCACCATAATGTTGAAACCAAGACTTGAGAACAAGACTTAGTCTCTGTGGAGTTCGGGCCCTCAACAAGTTAAGGGGTGACCTCACACTTACTCCTCCCAAGGGAGAGTTCTAGGCTAAGAGGCTAAGGAACTAGGAACAAGGCCAAGGGCTTAGCGAGGAGGTCCCACCACACACCCGGAAGATCTTAGAGTGCTTCCCCTCCCAAGCCAATGCTAAGCTTGGGCACCCTTTGGAAGCTCTCCTCACCCACTAGAGAGATTTGGGGAGAGAGATAGCCAAAAGAGAGAGATCCCTCCAAATGGTGCACATTGGTCCTATTATAGGATTTTGAACTTGGTCTGCCAATAACCACAATCTGGCTTACGAGATTACGAAAATATCCCCGGATTTGGCCTGCGAACAGCCAGGTCCCGCTGTTTAGAGGCGCTAAACGCAGCTCAGATCGCCCTCTCGGGGCCGGGCGAGAGGGGGCTGACCTCCTCCCCTACTCGCCCCCCTCACGGGGCTGGGGCGGGGCGAGCTGGGAGGGTGTCTCCCTCCTGAGCTCGCCCCCTGCTGGGGGCAGGGGCGAGAGGAGCTCGCCCCCCTTTGCTAGGGAGCAGGGGCGATAGGAGCTCGCCCCCTGCTGGGGGCGGGGGCGAGAGGAGCTCGCCCCCCTTTGCTGGGGAGCAGGGGCGAGAGGAGCTCGCCCCCTGCTGGGGGTGGGGGCGAGAGGAGCTCGCCCCCCCCCCCCCCCCGCCTGGGATCTCGCCCCCCCCCCCCCCCTTGCTGGGGAGGCGGGGGCGAGAGGAGCTCGCCCCCCTTTGCTGGGGAGCAGGGGCGAGAGGAGCTCGCCTCCTGCTGGGGGCGAGGGCGAGAGGAGCTCGCCCCCCGCCTGGGGTCTCGCCCCCCCCCCCCCCCCCCCCCCCCCCTTTGCTGGAGAGCAGGGTCGAGAGGAGCTCGCCCCCTGCTGGGGGCGGGGGCGAGAGGAGCTCGCCCCCTGCTGGGGGCGGGGGCGAGAGGAGCTCGCCCCCTCCTGGGGTCTCGCCCTCATATCTCCCTGCTCTAGAACATACTGAAAGAAGATGTTCAAAAAGAACTTTTGGGTCCCGGGAACCCACTCGGCGAATACAGGGTTGTACAATCATATCAATGCACAGTCACTAAAATACTTTCTGTATGAAAATCTAATCATGTGTATACTGAAAATAATTCAAAATTATGCATAATTAAAGAGATAAGTACTCACCCCTTGTCCTTAACCTTTATCAATACAAGGATTTTCATCGAGTCTATCTCCGTGCGCCATCCTCTGCAGTATCAGTGAAATCATTTAATTTAGGGTTGCGTCGCGAATTAGTTACGATTCACTTCTTACTATGATTACAACTACAACTCAATAGGAGTTGTCTAAGGTGGCGAAAATGGTATAAAACGAAAACTTGTACTAACAATTATAGCCACTTGACGTAACAAGTAACACAAAATTCAACTCGGAATATAATAAACTTCAACTCTAAATATAACAATTTTCACCCACTAGATTAAATCAGAATGGGTCAACAATTGACAAAGAGGGCTGCCAACCAGAGCTTCTCATGGCTGCCAACAAAAGTTACCAAGGGCAGCCAGCAAGAGCCTCTCCTGGCAGCCCATAAGGCGGCTAACTTATAAGGTAACACCCACTAATTCCATCAATAATACCCATTTCAGAAATCTGGAGAAAAAGGAATCCCACTTCATTTTCTTTTCTTCTAAGCCACGAGCAACAAAACCCCCATTTAAAAGCAATTTCTTCTTCGTAGAAAAGCCTTCCAATTTCAGAACTTGAAGAAGAGGGGAATTGAAGTAGAGGGGGAGGTAGAGTAAGAGATAAAATAAAAACCCTGAAATTATAACATGAAAACCCTAATTCAATTTTCATTATTCCCTAAATTTCTGCAGCCCAGCGAAGGAGAAGAGAGGAGAAAGGAGGAAGAGCTCAGAGAGGGCGTTTAGGAGCTGAGCATGCCGAACAAAAGCACAGAAACGAGAGAAAGAATCAAGCCACAACACAGCTAAGCACTTCCAGCACCATCAACGGGAGAAAGAAAAGCTGTCGAGTAAAGAAAAAGGGAAATCAGGCGAGCCCTAGCTTCAACCGGCACTGCCTAGAGAAAGCTGCCTCGGGCTCATATAAGCGAAAGGAATCAGCCACCGCCTCATCTAATCTCCTTTTAACACTTAATTAATCTGATTAAAAGTACTTGATTGCATTAACCCAATTTCCAGCTAAACTGAGCATTAGAGTCGACCCAAGTCACATTGTGCTCAACCCACAACCAAAAGACCAACAAATTTAAAGCAGCCCAAGATCAGAAATTCTCCAATAAAAGTAGGTTTTAAATGTCGGATGTCGGAGACATGCCGGATTGGGTTTTAAGATGTGGGATGCCGGATGTCGGAGACATGTCGGGGACATTTTAATATGTCGGATTCCTAAAAAAAAATTATATTATAAGTTATACTATATTATCTTAGCTCTATAAACTACATTAATTTGTTCTACTCAATGGATACATTTTCTACTTAGTTGTATTATTTCCAAAATACTCAAATCTATCTTCAATCATCATTATCTTTTAACCATGTATCTATTTTCATTGTATGTATATCTCCATTTATTATTTTCATTTTATGCACTTAAATGTTGAAAATTATTGTATCATTCGTCCTCATTGTTGGAAACGGAAATGACAAAAACTATTTAGATATCAACCTGCATTAAATAATGGTTTTTTTACTTCCATCTAAACATGCAAATTAACTATACAATACTAAGAATAAATGTGGCAGGCTTGATGAAATAAATTTCAACAATCAAATACGCAACTGACACTCCATACATAAAGCATGCAAGAAGAAAGCATTGGAAGGAGACAAGTGAAAATCAAGTATAATCCATGTGCTCGGAAATGTGCAATCAATAAAATGGGAAAAAACCTAGTAATAAACCCTTCCAGCGGCGAGGACGGAGAATAAGCGGAGAGAAATCTCTGACCGTGCGACATTTAGAAATGTCGGCGACATTTAGAAATGTCGGCGACATTTAGAAATGTCGGCGGCGGCCGATATATCGGATTTAATCGGTTATGTCGGCCGACATAATGAAAAACGTCATAACCTTTAAATTTTCATAATGGAAGTCGTTTTTGGTTCAAACAGGACATGTCGGACATGTCGGCCGACATTTAAAACATTGAATAAAACAATTGCCCGGCTCAGCTCAAGCCAAAACCAGCCCAATTTAATACCAAGGCTTACACAAGGTCAACTGATATATGTAAAACTAATATACATGTGTAAATGTAAACCAGCTAGCATAGAAACAAATAAAATAAAACAAATTTCGCAAACTCGAGCCGAACACCGCAAAAACTTCGGAAAACTCGAACTCAAAAATTAAATGCGGCGTCGAATCGTCACTGATTTATTTATTTCATTATCGGGAATTTTATTAATTATTTTACTTCTCTTTTGGGTTCCCTTAAAAGTTTTGGGCCGTTACATCGCGTGTTCATTCTATTGGTGCACGAAATGCACTTACACAAACTCGCGCTTTCTGAGGGGGGAAGGGACTGAGAGTTGTCATTTACTATCTGATTACTATGAGCGATCTAAGGGGAAAAGAAGGGATATTGCGAACGGCGAGACCAGATTTGCCCGCAACGACAAATACCACTTGTTGCGGACAATGCTATTGATCACTTTAAAAGAGATTACAGAGATCGCCTGGGGAGAGGCCGCAAAAACCACAAAAAGAGATGTACACGAGTCCGCAGTAGCGAGAAACTGGCAAACTGCACTTTGGAATCGAGTCAGCTTGCCATTCTGAGGACTGGGTATCCCTATTTATACTAGCGGAGGAGAGCTTGCATGTACGGACAAGCTTTTAATTACGAAATTGCCTGGGGTACAAGAGAACTGGGCAAGGATGAGAGGTTATATGGTGTGCAAATAACACTTAGAGAAAACTAAGGCTGACCGCGCGGTCCGGCGATCAGAGGAGAGCGAGATCTTGCTTCTTCATCAGGCGATCAAGGCGGACAGCTGTAGACGGTCCGGTCGGGCCGCAAAGAGAGACATGCCAGGGATTTCTTGGATCGCAGGATTCCGTGCAAACACTTTCGACTACAACTTTCATGCATGGATTATTATAGAAGAACAAGAAATGAAAAAAAAATGCACTAACAAGTCAACACTTCCAACAAATATATAATAATAATCTAATATCCAATAAAAGATAAGAAACACTACGAGATACTAACAACGGAGATCCAGTAGCGGTTGTAGGTGTAAATCCAAGCTATGGAAACGGTATCAATTGTCGTCACATGCGAGGTGGAGGGTTGTTGGTTGACTGGCAGTGAAGGGAAAAGGTGGGGGAGGGGATGTGGGAACTTGGCGACAAGTAGGGGAAGAGGGGATACGACTAGGAAAGGAGAATGGGGGACATTTTTCGGAAGGGACGAAAGTCGTAGTTTTTTTGCTAGAGGCTGGGTCGAGAAGTGTATTCTCTGTTGGTAGCGTGCTCGAGTGGGAAAATATTGTCGGTTTGCTGGATCGAGTGAGTGTAAAAATTATTGAGGCATGATCGAGTGAGGAATTGATGCAGAAGGCGGGATCGGGAGAGGAACTGCTGGGCTGGAAGAGGGATCGGGAGAGGAATTGTTGACTGTAGGCGAGATCGGGAGAGGAAGGTTATCGGTGGTGGGATCGAGAGCGGAATGTTGTTGGAGGCGAGATCGAGAGGGCCTGCGTGTAGATTTTGTGGCAGAGACAAGGAGTAAGCGATCTGAAATGAGGAAGAAGTGGCATGCAGCTTGTGGTTGCAGCAATTATAGTGGGGAAATCGTGCGGGAGAGGGTTACCGGAATGGGAAAGAAAAGAAAAGAAAACCGAAATAATTAACCGGGACGTCACACCCCAGGATCTCACGGCGTCGCACCACGATATGATTGTCGGCTCAGGAATCTCTCACAAGGCTAACAATATCTCCAAATAACAGTCATCACCTCTATTTGTAATGAAAAAGGGGCTTGGGCACCTGGCATGAACGGCTATGATTGGCCGTTACGCCCGATATCCGAATAATACTAAATGAAGTCAAAAAATAAAAATAAAATACATAGAAAGAAGTAAAACGACGCTCCGGACGTACTCGTGGTCTCGGATCGCCGATCCGATCAACGCCTCCTACGCGAGTACACAAATGCGGGCCCCGATGAGTGGTGGCCCGAAGTCCAATGTAGATCATGCGGTTGATCTCCATCAGTAGTTTAGGTTTAACACTCAAGAAGACGTAAACATGAAAGAGTAAAAAAATAAGGATTAATAAAGCATACTGACGCAGGACGAATCTATAGGCGGCGGAAAATCCGCGACATAACCCTACATGCTATGCAAATCCGACGGCGTGAATCCAAATTAGATAATAAATTTAAACATCCCACGCGCAATTAATTCATGGCAAAGCACAAATAATTTTATTAGGGCAAACAAGCTTAGGCTTTCCTCCGCGTGGAGGGCCAAAGCAAGAAGGCGAATAAACCCTGCAAATCACAATAATAATCTAACAAACAACTACTATGCAAGATATTCAAAACAGGTACAAGATCCCATCCAATATAAATATGCTGAAAATAATAATCCAATACAAATAAGACTCACAAAGTAGTGGGCTGATCCGAGGCAATGAAGAATTCGGGTCCGGGTATGTAGATCGGCGACCGAAGGAGGAACCGGAGGCGTGACGGATTGGTGATGGCTGTCCACGGTGGAAAATGAGGAGATCGGGCCGGAAATGGATAGATCCGGCCACTAGAGAGTAGATCCGGGTGGGGGATGGATAGATCCGGTGTATGATAGCGGATCCGGGAAGTGAAGTGGCGTATGGTGGAGGGAATAGCGGATCGGGAAGCGAGAATCCTAGATCTGGACTGATCTAGAGTTTTTTTGAGTAAAAGGAAGGTGGATCCACGAGGGGAGGGCTGGAGGTGTTCGGTTAGGGCTGGAGGTGGACGGTGGGGCTGCTGGAAGGGAGATAGGGGGGCTAGCGGGTGTAGGGAGGGGCTGTGGAGGCGGGGCTGGGCTTGGAAGAGGGTGGCGGCAGTGGGTTGTTGGTTGGAAGGGTGGCTGGAGGTGGCTGGACAGGGGACGGGCAGCAGGAGGAGGAGCGGCAGTGGGCTGTAGGCTAGGAGGAGGGGCGGCAGTTTGCTGGAGGAGTTGGGGAGGCCGGCGGTGGAACAGGGAGGGGGGGTGAAGGGAAACCTTATAAATGAATAGGAAATTTCATTTTTGAATAGTACCCGTGAATGGAAAATGGGAGTTCTGGACAGCCTTCTGGACAGCCAACCGTGGCTGGTTTTGGTGGAGGTTTGAGGGTGGCGGAAAGGGGTTTTGGAGGGGGAGGAAGGAGGCAATGGATGGGTAGTACCTTGGGGAGAAGTTTGAGCACCTAGGAGTCGTCACCTAGGGTTCCACGGCGTCGGCACCGCGGGTTGATCGCTGGAATCCGGGAATACTTTTCACCAAATTCTGCAATGCCAATAATCAGCCCCCTACCTGTCTATTTATAATAAAACAAAGGCTAGGGCATCCCATCTTCAACGGCTATGATTGGCCGGAGGTGGGGCCACCCAAATACATCAAAACAAATGCAAAAATAATAAACTAATATATCAAATTGATTCGCAACGCGAATCCGAACACATCTGCGGAGTCTGATCGTCGATCCGGGCACGCCATATATGGTAAGTCGTCAAATCAGCCCCGAATGGGCCCAAAACTCGTCCTCGTCTCTGCTCCGCATCAATCTCCCCGGCTTGAAAGAATTCATCTCCCGATGAATTGGGATCGGAATTCTCTCGATGAATGCCAGGTACAACTCGAAGAGGTCCACCAGAGGTCGTCCAAGTGTCGTCGATGAAGAGTGTCCTTGCCGATCGACTCTCCCCGACTGAAAAGCTGTCATCTCTGGTAAATGGAGACAACCGTACTGAAGTCGAAGTCCAGGGGTGAATCGATCATGCTCTGCTGCAAGTACCCAGGTGTCACCAACGTCTGTAGTAGGAATGCACTGGTGGAATCTGGTCTCCATGAAGCTCTCAACGCTCAACTCACGAGTTGTGGATCCCGGTGCGATCGGTGGCGTCGTGGGTAGAACCAAAGAAGACGAGTTCCCAGGTGGGTGGGTGTCAGAAGTGGGTGAGTAGCAGTGGCAATCAAATGTGGGTGGGCTATGAAGGTGGTACGGCAACAGGAGTGGAGGTGTGGGCGGCTGGAAGTCCCCACTGTTTGGGTCCACATACTCGCGAGGCTCGTAGTACGGCGTCATATCTTCAACACTAAATACCAGGTGGATACCCATACTTGCAGGGATATCAAGATCGTAGATGTTTGCTTCGATCCGTCTCATGATTATATAGGGATCCATTCGCCTAACGCTCAAGCTTTTAGCAAGCCTCGCACGGAGCCTCACAACGCAGATTCTCACCATCACCTGCTCGCCTTCCTGAAGTACCTGCACTTGCCAGTGAACATCCGCATGTGATTTACAAGATTTATTACCAACATGGATTATTCGTCGGACGGACTCATGACACACATGCAAACGATGAACAGACAACACAACAGACTCATGCAAATGATGACGAAACGACTCAACAGACTCATGCAAATGATGTAAATAAAACACGACGGACACAACATACTCGCTACGGGAAAGGATAATAGACACTTGAACATCTACCAAAGGAGGCGGCCTATCAGGAGGCTCTCTCGGGGGAGTGTAGAAAAACTCATCCAGTGTACGACAAGTGTTCAGATGATCGCGTGAGACATCTATACTCAAATGCGAGCTCGTAAAGATCCAAGTGTCTCTCAGGGAACGTGACACATCAGAGGGCTCACCAAGAGGTGTGTAAGAAAAGTCATCACGAATGCGACGACCACCTGAATGAGAATCGTGTATACCGACTAAAAGACGTGACTCTCGAGTGTGGTGCGTGCCCCCGAAAAGAAAGAGCTTGTCTGGTGGGTCAGCAGATGGTGCATCCCAAAACTCAGCGAGAGTGCGAGGTGTCAGCAGGTGGTGCCCTAAATATTGGATGTTGCTTACAATATCCATCCTCTGGGGAGGGGTCAGGGACGATAATGGAAGAGGCTTCCATAAATCAATACTCATACATGCAGGTCTCACCTGAATCGCATCCTCACCAGGATGTGGTGGCTCATCAGGAGGCTCAACAGGGGGATCGTCATAGAACTCGTCACTAGGATCATGATCCTCCGTATGAGTACCCTCGTGAGGGGTAGTGTGCTCGTGAATGGACGACATAGCCACTACGAGATCAACACCAGGTTCTGGTCTCTCGGTCGTGATGTGACTCAGGGTAATGACAATGGGAGAGCGACATAGATCTACGCTCAGGAATGGGTCTGTGGGTGCGGTGTCAAGACGTGAGTCTAGGGTAGGGGTGCTAATCAACTCATCGCATGCCAAAGGTGGTGGTGTGGGTGAGGGGCTCGATACTATAGGCCCAAGAGGTCGCTCAGGCTCACTCTCAGTCGGGGTCACGAGAGACGGGTCAGAAACAATAGATAGGTCACTCACTGGGCTAAGCACCTCACTGGGGTGAGAGCAATCCGTATCAGGTATCACTTCTGCCATGTCTGACGGAACAATGGTAGGTAGAGTGGTGTCCTCAGTGTGGGAGGAGCTCGTACCGCGAAGGTCAATGTGAGAATCCAATCGACTAGCTCTTGTGGTTCTCAAAGACTGCTCATAACGAAAGGCGAGCTGATATGTCTGCTCGAGGGACTTCGAGTTATGATAAATCACCTTAGTACGAATGTCTGAGCGAAGGCCAGACCGAAATCTACAAGAGGTCATGGTTGGGTCCTCTCGGATATCGCTCCTCACAACTAACTCAACAAAGCGATCCCTATACTCAGCGACGGACATGGATCCTTGCTGAAGGGAAGATAATTGGTCGAGCAAGCGACTCTGATACGACGAAGGCAGATACCTCTGACACAATGTACGCTTCATGTCCACCCAACAAGTGACGCGATGTAGACGGTCTCGCTCGCGTGTCCTCTCAATGCTAGCCCAATATGCTCTCGCCTGATCTAAAAGTCTAAGTTTCGCAAACTTGACGCGACGCTCACCGAATACCTCAAAATTGTCAAAATAATACTCCATATCCACGAGCCAATAACTGAAGGACTCGGGACTCGATGAGCCGTCAAAAGGAGGGACAACAGTACGAAACTGACTCTCAAGATCTCTCTCAAAGCGACGATCCTCATAATAGTCATCTCTAAGGTAACCGAGTTGAGCCGAAGGATCAACACGATCCGCTCGCGTGCAAGGGTATGAATGACGACAATCATTATACTGATCGTCTCTAGTGTAGTGGTCTCGTGTCGGTGGGTCAACACGATCTCTAAAAGTGGTGTGCTGCGATCGTGAATAATCATCGTAATAACGTGAAGATCTCCCTGACAGGGCTCTGTGAGAGCGGGTGCTAGTGGACTCGAGACCCCCAATGTGAGGGGAGGAATCATCGTGATAATCGTGACACCTAGACATAGTGAAAAACCTATAGACTCTACGACTGCGTACCAAAAAGAGCGCGTAACCAAAATATTGGGATAAGGCGATTTATGATGATGATGATGACAATCAACCAAAATAATGATATTGTAAGGACATTAACCAATATACCATGTTTCAGGTGAAATAGACAATCTTGTATATACATAGACTCATACCTTAAAAATAACTCGAGATCCCTTTAATGAACCTTGAACAACTCTCCCTTCGTAAAGCCTGAAATGATACACTAATGGAGAATATCAATATCTTAGCTAAGAGAAAAGGAGAGCATTAACGACCTTGAAAATATAACCGCATGATCTAAGATGATAGTGAGTACCTTATTTTCACTTTGCCTTCTCCAACATCTTGGATTCTTAGTCTTTCAATGTCTTCTGAAGAATATCCAACACTTAGAGTTTCAATGTTTCTATCAGAAAGTCCTGAATAGCTGTAGCATTTAAATTATTGTATGAGCACAATTTCATGATTTAAGAATAGTAAGCATGGCTTGATAAGTGTGACAATATTGGGTTTAATTCAACATTGGTTACATGAAAAATATGTTTGGTGTAGTTTCCCAAGTGGTGGGCCTCTCTTATATGCTAATTCTTTTTGGTTGAAAATAAGTTTGACCACTGTGATGAATCATGCCCACGTTTGGTGCCTATTTGGTTCACACTCCTAGACAAGTGGTATTAAAGATGTTCGTTCGATTGACACTGATGATTTAAGTTATATTTGGCTCCCATAAGTCTTGGTCTCTTCCACCAAGGTGAGCAAGTTTCAAGAGCAGGTGAATTACACGGCCGCTTTATTTGGACTGTTGTGTGGCTTTTTGGCACACGATACTAGAAGATGTTAAAAAAATCTTTTGTTTGGGGAAACGAATTGGTAAAGCACATTGAACTATTGTGATTAATTTCACATCAGATAGGAATAAATTATGGTGGTGTTGAAATATCAATTTTTTAGCCATCTCCTATGGGCTTAAGTTTTGGGGTTAAATTGGGTGGTTTTGATTATTGATATATGAGTCTTAACTTTGCTAATATATCAAGCCACCACTCATAGATGGAATTGTTGACGGGCACACCCGGGCATGTGTCCTGGTTCAATTTTAGGAAAATAATCAACTAGACTTATTAAATACATTCTTATATATCTATGTTCAACATTAACCTACTTAAAGTAGAAATTAAACTACCCAATGGCAGAATGGGCTCCTCTTGTTGGAGTTTCTAAGGTGATCCGAAAGTAATCAAGTAGTTAGTCTCACTGTCAACGCGATATGAGTCTATAGGGTCGCACATAAGAGCGTTTGGAGAAATTGGAGAAAGAATTGTGTTGGCCTTGCTCATATTGGATATGGGTGAAATGATCTTATGACTATTTGGAGTAGAGTTGGTTCGGGAAATTGCTCCTTAGACATTATGAATATTGTATGGAGCATGTCGAAGAAGTCTTCAAGACGATATTGTGAATATCGTCGAGAAGACTTCAAGGCAACATTGTGAATGTTGTTGTGATAGATAGTCTGTCGTCGGGATCACAAGCCGATATTGTGAATATCGACTCGTGATCAATGTCGTCGAGAATGTCTCGACAACTTAGACTGACAGCTATTTCGTCGAGATGTCTGGACGATTTCGTCGAAATGTCTCGACGAGTTCGTCGAGAATGTCTCGACGAATGATCTATGTCGTCGAGACTGTCTCGATGACATAGTTTGTCACTGGTTATTTCGCCGAGTTGTCTCGACGATTTCGTCGAGACGGTCTCGACGATTTCGGCAAGACTGTCTCGACGATTTCGTCGAGACTGTCTAGACGAATGAAGCAATCCCGACGAAACTTTTATACTCGTTTTAACTGGGTCTGCGGATAGAGAAAACCTCTGACTGCCTTATACTCCTGGGTATAAAAGGCCAGACACTTTAGGTTTTCTATAAGCCGAAGAATATATGTGAAGAGGGCGATGCGAGAACGAAAGGTCAATCCCGATCGACGACCAATATCTATGCGAGAAATCCGTCGTCGGTCCTGGAGATCCGGAAGGAAAGGTTCCTGAGTGATCTCATCGCTTCTGGAGATCAATAGGAAGAGTTCCTGTGAGATCTAGTCGTGACCCGTCTAACCATTGTTGTCGCCGCCTCTCCTTAAACGGATCTAGTAATCCGTGGAGACGTAGACGGCATTCCATCTCCGACCTAGTTCTTGTTTGACAAGGCCTTAGGGTTCTCCGAACTCGTGTGGACTTCTGTAGAGGTGCAGATTTACTTCTGTGCTAACTCCTTCAGACGAACTCGCCAATCTCGACAGAGCCGCAGGAACAAGGAAGAAGAATCGGAAGAGGATTCCGATTCCGAGAAGAATTTTCTTGGAGCATCTTATTGAGTAGTGACTCAATTCCGCACAGGGAATTTTTGTTGCTTCGATTTCTTGATTCATGGTTAAAGCAAGATCATGTTATCTCTCTTTTGGGTTGTTCTTGAACATTCCGCTGCGCACATATGATGTGTCTACCCCTAAGGAAAACTCAACAGTGGTATCAGCGCCAGGTTTGTGTGATTTCCATGTTTCAGAAATTGTTTCATTTGCAGTAACCATCTTTCTCTATGTTAGTTTGTGAAACTAAAACATAGAGAGACGAGCATGTCTACTGTCATAAGGGTGTTTGCTTGTGCTAGCATCCGGTACATGTAAATCCAAAGATTTAGAAATGTTTTACATATTCAGATTTAATACATATCATCAAGTGTTGATGGTTTTGTGCATCTGGAATGTATCCAGGTTATGCTTGTTGTTTCTTTCATGATTGTGAAATGTGTGCACATTGATTAAATGTTAATCAAGATTAAGTGTTAATCAAATATCATGAAAAATCCCTTAGAATTAATATTAAGTGTACGGATGCCTTCCGATGGATGACACTTTTCATGTCATGAACGATGACGTGTGGGCTTGTCAAAGCAAAGTGCATTAATCTATCTTGGTAGGGGTGTGAGCGGATAATTGTGATATCCCACTGTCGACATCGGGTCCAACTTAACTAGGTGGCCTCAAAGGTTGAGTGCCTAGAGGCATAAGGTTGGCATGCACCATATGATGGATGCGAATAAAGAGTTATTCACCAACCATACAAGAGTTGCATAGTGATACAATTGGCAAACATTGTCTACCTAAATAGCCATATTGTGGGTGATCAGCCAAAGCTGACTTACGATAGCGGTGAAATACGGATCTTGTCCACTAAGAGAGTAGCTCGCATAAATTCTCTGAATTGATATTAAGGGTTATCAATTTGGATAAAATAGTAGGAGCTCTTAATAAAAGTCCTTATTAAAATAAAGTGTATTTTGAAATACAATACGAAAACTATTTTGCAAACTTCTTGTAGAATTTTCATGGCAAGTGGATCGCACTCCACCATGTCCTTAAGAGCCATCCTTGAGAAGGACAAACTCAACAGAACGAACTTCCTTGACTGGTATAGGAACCTAAGGATTGTCCTCAGGCAAGAGAGCAAGCTCTATGTTTTGGAAGAGGAAGCCCCCACAGAGCCGACCGGAAATGCTCCCCGAGCAGACAAAGATGCTTACAAGAAGAATCAGGATGATACTCTGGATGTTGAATGTCTCATGCTTACTACCATGTCCTTTGAGCTTCAGAAGCAACATGAGAGCATGTGTGATTATGAGATAATCGAGCACCTCACGAAAATGTTCGAGGGGCAAGCTCGACAAGAGAGGTTTGACATATCCAAGGCATCGTTTCAGTGCAAAATAGGAGCTCGAGACTCAGTAGGGACTCATGTACTCAAGATGATTAGGTATATTGAGAACCTTGAAAGACTGGGTTTTTCCTTGGGCCAAGAGTTGGTCACTGATCTGATCATGCAATCGTTGTCGGACAGTTATGGGCAGTTCGTTTTGAACTACAACATGAATGAAATAGACAAAACACTGCCCGAGCTCCTAGGCATATTGAGAACTGCCGAGAACAGCATGAAGAAGGTCAAGCCTGTTAGCCCCATATTGATGGTGCATAAAGACAAGGCCAAGGGATCAAAGAAGACGAAGATAAGATCTAAGTCTTATCTTGACCCCAAGTCTTCAGCACTGAATAAGAAAGGTCTGGCTAAGGAAGGAAAGTGCCACCACTGCGGTAAGGCAGGGCATTGGAGGAGGAACTGTCCCTTCTATATTGAGGATCTGCAGAAAAAGAAAGGAAGTGTGACTTCCGCTTCAGGTATTTTCGTCATAGAAATAAACATTTCTGCTCCTTCATCTTGGGTATTGGATACCGGATGCGGTTCTCACATTTGTACAAATGTGCAGGAACTGGGAAGGAGAAGAATGCTGGGTAAAGGAGAGGTAGACCTGCGCATTGAAAATGGAGCAAGAGTTGTTGTCGTTACGGTTGGAGTCTATCGTCTTTCTCTGCCCACTGGGCTTATAATAGAACTAGATAATTGTTATTTTGTTCCAGCCATAACTCGAAACATTATATCCATTTCATGTCTTGACATGAAAGGTTTTTCATTTATAATTAAGAACAATTGTTGTTCAATTTTTATGAATGCTTGTTTGTTATGGTGTAGCTCAATTGTTTAATGGTTTATATGTTTTGAATTTAGACCAGTCAATCTATAATATAGAAAATACTAAAAGACTAAGAACAAATGACTCAAATCCTACTTACCTTTTGCATTGTCGTTTAGGCCATATAAATGAGAAACGTATATCCAAGCTCCATAGAGATGGACAGTTGGACTCATTTGATTATGAATCATTTGAGAGATGCGAGTCTTACTTGTTAGACAAAATGACTAAAGCCTCTTTCACTGATCATACTGAGAGGGTTGATGATCTTTTGGGTGTCATACATAGTGATGTATGCGGACCCATGAGTTCTGTGGCTAGAGGTGGGTTCCACTACTTCATTACATTTACTGATGATTTCAGTAGATACGGATGCGTGTTTCTTATGAAGAACAAATCAGAATCCTTTGGAAAGTTCAAGGAGTTCCAGAATGAAGTA
Organism: Dactylorhiza incarnata; assembly: GCA_033032865.1. Classification (NCBI taxonomy): domain Eukaryota; kingdom Viridiplantae; phylum Streptophyta; class Magnoliopsida; order Asparagales; family Orchidaceae; genus Dactylorhiza; species Dactylorhiza incarnata. The sequence goes on from JAWHQI010000303.1 coordinate 1,800,239, forward strand.
CAGAACCAACTACGAAAACAATTAAAGCACTCTGATCTGATCGAGGTGGCGAATATTTGAGTCAGGAGTTTCGTAATCATCTGAAAGAGTGTGATATTGTATCACAGCTCACTCCACCTAGGACACTGCAGCATAATGGTGTTTCTGAACGGAGGAATCGTACTTTATTAGATATGGTACGGTCGATGATGAGTCATGAAGATTTGGTCGTTTCTTTTTGGGGTTTTGCTCTAGAAACAGCTGCTTTCACACTAAATCGAGTTCCGACGAAGACGGTTCAAAAGACACCATATGAGATATGAACTGCGAAGCCTCCTAGTATGTCTTTCATTAAGATTTGGAACTGTGAGGCATACGTGCGACGTCAAATGCCTAACAAGCTGGAACTCAAGTCAGATAAGTGTTATCTTGTGGGATATCCTAGGGAAACCAAAGGGTATTACTTCTACCTGCGATCCGAGGGCAAAGTGTTTGTCGCGAGAAGTGGAGTTTTTTTAGAGAAAAAGTTTCTGTCTAGAGAGAATACCAAGGTAGAACTTGAAGAGGTTCAAGAACCACAAATAATGAATGAACCAGAATTGGAACCTGAGCAAGGACTACAAACTGTTGTAGCTGTAGAACCTGTTCAAGAAACACAAGTCCCAGTAGATCTGGTAGACCTAGAGTTGAGCCTGAGAGATATGGATTTCTCATGTCTCAAATAGGTAGTGTATTGCTTATGGATCATGATGATGAGCCTGCAACCTACCGAGAGGCTATGAATGGATCAGACTCCGAGAAATGGTTTGAGGCTATGAAATCTGAAATGGACTTCATGTATGTAAACCAAGTTTGGACTTTGGTGGAACCACGTAAAGGGGTACGATCCAAAGGGTGCAAGTTGATCTTCAAGAAGTAGACCGACATTGATGGAAATGTACAAACATTCAAAGGGCGGTCGGTGGCTAAAGGTTTCAAGCAAATTCATGGTGTTGACTATGACGAGACTTTTTCTCATGTTGTCATGGTTAAGTCCATCAGAATTCTACTTGCTATTGCTGCGTATTATGACTACGAGATCTGGCAAATAGATGTCAAAACGGCTTTCCTTAATGGAAACCTCCTTGAGGTAGTGTATATGACACAACCCGAGGGTTTTGTATCTCCAAGTGAAACCACTAAAATATGCAAGTTGCTTCGATCCATTTATGGATTGAAACAAGCTTCTCGAAGTTGGAATCTGCGTTTTGATGAGAAAATCAAAGAGTTTGGTTTCATCAAGAACGAGGAAGAGCCTTGCGTTTACAAGAGGATTAGTGGGAGCATTGTTGTATTCCTGATACTGTATGTGGATGACATAATGTTGATTGGGAATGACCTTCTAACCATGCAAGTTATTAAGAATAGGTTAGGGGACTGCTTTTCTATTAAAAACTTGAGTGAAGCGACTTATATATTTGGTATTAAGATTTATAGAGATAGATTGAAGAAGTTGCTGGGTTTGACCCAGAGTACATACATTGAGAAGGTGTTTAAGCGGTTCAACGTGCTTGAGTCCAAGAAAGGATTCTTACCCATGTCACATGGTGTGAGTCTCTCTAAGGACCACTGTCTTAAATCTTTAGAAGATAAGGACCGCATGAAGTTGATTTCATATGTCTCGGCAATTGGATCAATCATGTATGTAATGCTGTGTACTCGACCCGATGTCTCATATGTTTTGAGCATGACGAGCAGATATCAGTCTAATCCTGGTGTACAACCCTCATTCTCCGAGGGTAGGGCCCACTCAAAGCCACGTAGGCAGAAGTCAAGGTCAAAGAGTCAACACAGAAGTCAACAGTTCAAGACACCAAGACAGCTCAGCCAGCAGGAGCAGAAGAAGGCCTAGGCGAGTAAGGGTGCACTCGTGCGAGTAACCCGGATACTCGCCAAAAGGTGGGCGACCATAGGTGATACTCATCTCTTCTATGGGGGAGATCGCCTCAATGTCGCTTATGTAACACCCCAAGTCTGGTAGTTCCGCGAAGTAGGCGGAGTGGTAGTGCGGCACGTGAAGCAGGCTAGAATTTTCCCTGTCTGCTCTTAGCGCACGATCAGTGGCCTCATCGCGCACGACCAGTGATCGTGTGCCAGCGATCGTGCGTTAATTCAGAAGAGAATCGAGTTCTGTCTCGGACAGTGCGCACGACCATTTCCCTCTTCGCGCACGACCAGTGATCGTGCGCCAGCGATCGTGCGCTTATTCGCAAGAATTCAGAGTTCTGTCCCGGATAGTGCGCACGACCATTGCCCTCGTCGCGCACGACCACTGACCGTGCGCCTGTGATCGTGCGCCCTGTTTATTCTGTTCCGCGATTTTGAGCGGAGAAGAGGATCCGACCGATCAAATTTCTTGGAATTCGATCCAACGGCTGGGATTTGATGTTGGGGGGTCTTAGGGCTTTGGAGAGGGATTAAACCCTCATTATTTCATAGTGTTTCTCTCTCCTAGGCTAGAGGAAGAAGAAGGGGGCAAGGAAGAAGAAGAGGAGATTTCGCCATTGACGGAGCTCCGGAGCTCCGTTTCGCGAGCCGTTTCCAGATCCGGAGAGTGCAGCCCGGTGCGGTTCTTTCCCTCCGCGTAGAATCTCGGATCCATGGCGAAGAGGAACACGTCTAGGGTAACGATTCTTCCTCCTGAACTTTGGACTTGTATTTGTCCATTTATTCCTCTTTCTTTGCTTGCATGAGGTATCTCTTTCACCAAATGGGTGAAGTGTAGGATTTCCTCAAGTCCTTCGGGACTCCGGGTAGATTGTGTCCGTCCCCGGCATATTGCATGTAGAAAATCCGGTAGTCGTGCGGATTTAGGCATTTTGTGTGAAGCCTATTCGTGGCCGTGAGCCCGAATCGGTGATGCTTGATTTGCGACGTTGCATTTAGGTTAGACCTAGAATGCGTGCCGGAGAATGACTCCGTGAACTCACCTATAGTATTGCGGGAGTTAAGTGTAGGCGTCTTGTGAAGATCCCTACGAAAGCCCCATGCTTTGAGTTTTGGATGAAGGCAAACCTTCACCACGTTATTGATGCGGAGCGTATGTACCTCCCTTGTTGAGAATTCGCGAAGCCTAGATCCTTGTGAAGGGGTTAGGTGCGTAGCGTATATTTTTGTGTAGCACTTGAAAGTGCTAAACCCTTACGGGCCGAGGTGAAGCCGTACCCGCGTCGTGCGATAGATCGCGACGATTAGAGCACGGGCAAAGCTGAACCGAACCCGTTTCCATGCAGATCGGCGAGAGGTCCCTTCCTCATGAAGGCCGTGTGATCATGGGAGAGGTCGTGGAAGGTGTCATACCTAGACCGACCAAAAGCTCTTGTTTCCCACCTAAGGTGGTGACCCTTAGGGTGGAGTGTTGTGAATTTGATGTTATGTTTAGCCTCATGCGATTTGCTTAGGCGGTTGTGGGAAACCTTCGGGTGAACCCAACCAACATCATGTGCATACCTAGGTTCCCTTCTTTTTGATGCTCAACCTAGAAGATTGATTGTGCTTGAAACCTCACCTTGTGTAGTTGCACTCTCTTTAGATTAGTACTTGTGCTAGTATGGCTTACTTGCAGGGTAGAATCTCCGCCACCCCGGGAAAGGGGTGGGGTCGTTATAATTTGGTCAGCTGTGCTGACCGTTGCTTTGTTTACCACCGCTTGGTGGAATGTTCTTATGCAGGTGCAGGTGAGCCTAGCGGGAAATAGCGGGCGTTGGTCCTTTTGCTGTCCTTTTGCTGAGTTGGCCCTCGAAGGCCAGCCTTTTTCCTGTTTTCTCATGTATTGCCGGCCTGCGTGCCGATGTATGCTTTTTGGAGTTTTGTACATTGATTTGATGTAAGGCCCTAAGGCCGTAACTCTTATTTCTGGATTCATTCCTATGATAGTGGACATGTCTATTTGAATGGTTTAATTAATGCTTCCGCTTACGTTTTGTACTCTCGTTAGTTGTTACTTTTCTGGTTATCACCTTTTAACTCCTAGCTAGTGTGGTTTGTATGGCGTGGGGTCCCGGCCGGACCTGCTGTTATACTTTTTGTACTGGCAGGGTGTTACAGCTTAGTCGCCGAGTTGGGTGGGGTATAAATAGACCCCCCCCCCCCTTTGGTTTTCCTATAAATAGGACCCCAGGGGTACTTGGATTGACACCTGAACTTGAGCTTTTGGAACCCCCTCGTTCAAATTCTCAGACCCGTCAACCTTGGCCGCTACTCCCGGTACTAGCCAAGTCGGTGTCTTCCTCGTACCCTGCTCGGTCATTTTTTGGTTGTGGAGGGGAAGTCTCTCTTGAGCTTCCAGGTACGTGATGGGACCTCCCTGCCGCAGCGCCTGGGGTCCTGTTGTTCTTTTTCCGAGCCCTCTTCGTCGTTGCCAATCAGACCTTCTCGTTGGACTGCTGGGCGAGTAGCCTCCAGCTGCATTGATCCGAATTTTGGAGCCTAGGATTTTCCTGGCTTCAACACTTTAGTGCGGTGAGCGTGGATCGTAGCCAGAGGAAGAAAGTTTGGTAGAAAGACGAGATGGTTGTAGTTGGCGACCATGGTGAGGTAGTCGGGAACTCGGCCGGCGGCGGCGAGTTTGTGACGTTAGCAGTCTTCGAGGAATTCGCGCGGCGAATAGAAAGATCCATACGAGTAGCTCTTCAACCTCGCATGGAAGGAACGGCGACCTCGCCTCATCGTCCGATTTTGACTGAAGAAGGTGCTCACCCTCGGCGAGCAGGGAAGGAGCAAGAAGAGGAGCTGGAGCGACCAAGGAGGTCGCAGTTCTACCCGCAGGTCTCGCAGGGAGCAGGCGGAATCCGATTCCGCGAGCAAGAGGAGCAGGCAAGGTACTTCGGTAGTCGCCAGGTTAGCGAGTATGGGGGGATACTCGCCAAGAAGAGGGTCGTCGCCAGATTGGTGGGAGGAGCCCATTCTGTGAGGAGATCGTTGATGCGCCAGTGTCGGAGGGGTTCAGAGATCCCGCGATGAATTACTACTCGGGGAGGGATGACCCTATCCAACACATCCAGTGGTTCGAGGATGTAGCCTCCATCCGAACCATGTCTGATGCCTTCAAGTGTAGGTTGTTCGCAATCACCTTCCGGGGGAAAGCCCGAGACTGGTTCCACCAGTTGTCAGCAGGTTCTATCTACTGCTTCGAGGACTTGTGTCGGGGGCTGACCATGCGGTTCGCCACGGCCAAGAAGCTGAAGAAGGAGGCCACGGCCCTTTTCCATTTGGTACAGGGAGCAAAAGAAACGTTAGGGGACTATATCAACCGCTTCCAGGAAGAGGTGTTGGGCATCCAGGAGGTGGATGGTCGCACCTTGCAGCTGGCCCTGACTTTCGGCCTTCGTGAAGGCCTCTTCAAGTTGGAGCTCGGTAGGATCCCTCCCTATTCCTACGACAATCTCATCGAGAGGGCCAATCAATTCGTCCAAGGTGAGGCTTCCAACCGCGGCTTCCTAGCCAGGCTCACCCGAGTGACCAAGGAGGATGAAGAGGAGGAAGAGAAGAAGACCCCCGAGAGGAGGAGAAAGGAAGAGCCCAGGAGGGCAGAGAAGCAGAAGCCAGAAGGAAGGGGCAGGGAAGAGAGAAGGAGAAAAGAGCCCAGAAGGGAGGAGCCAAGAAGAAACGATGAGAGGAGGCTCATCGTAGCCCCAGAGCGTCGGGAGGAGGAGAGGCGCTACCAAGTCCCGGTTAACCGGCCACCTTGGAGGCCGGCCAGAGGACCTCAGCGTCAGGAACGGGGAAGGAGATCCCCGGAGAGAAGACGCTTCAACAGACCAGAGGGGCGTCAGGAAAGGAGAAGGGAAGAAGCGATGGCGGTTGCCCGGCGGCAATCGGCAAGGTCGGAAGAACCGAAAGCAGAGGAAGCCGCAGGAGGAGGAGATCCCCCTCTATTGTGACCTCCATCAGATGGAAGGGCATGGTACGATGACTTGCCCAGACTTTTGGGAAGCCAGGAGAAGGTTGGCAGCAGGAGAAGTAGGAGGGGAGCAGCGGAGGATTGAAGCCCCTGTCGAGCCGCCGGCAGTTCAAGCCGTCAGCCGAAGGAGGAATGAAGATCGCGTCGACCACGGAGGTCGAGGAGACCTCGTCCAGGGAGACAGAGGAGTCGGTGTGATCCACGGTGGAGCAGGGCTGGGAGCTTCCTGCAAGGGGAGTCTCCATCAGATTCATCGGAGGAGTGTCGCTTCGACTTGGCAGGTACCGCCCCCGTTGGAGGAGATCACCTTCTCAGAGGAGGACATGCTAGGGAATGAGAATCCCTTCCATGATGCCCTCGTGATCCAAGCTGTCATGAAGGACTTCACCGTTGATCGAATTCTGATCAATAACGGTAGTTCCGTGAACGTCGTCTTCAAGGAGACGTTCGACGGGCTGGGCGTCGGCAAAGAAAGAGTCTGGGCGTCGGATGGTCCCCTCTTTGGCTTCTCCGGAGAGAAGAAAGAGGTGGAAGGAGGAGTAGATCTCCTTGTAACTCTCGGTGGCACCCCTCTCCAGTGTCGTTTCGTCATCATCGACGCCCCGAGTTGCTACAAGGCCATCTTTGGAAGGCCGCTTCTCAATACCTTCAAAGTCGTTTCATCCTCCTACCATCAGTGCCTCAAGTGCTGTCAGGGGGATGTCCAGGTGAGGATCAGGAGCGATCCAAGAGCCGCCCGCGAGTGCTACCTTAGCTCGGTCAGCACCATCAGCTTGATGGCTGACGCAGAGGAGTTCGAAAGGGTGACAGGAGGCACGGCCCGGCTGGAAGCGTCCGAGGAGGTTGAAGAAATCGAGGTACTCTCCGCGGCAGTACCTGGGTTGCTGAAGATCGGAGGAGCGCTGAAGATCAGCGAGAAGATAGAGATGGCGACGTGCCTACAAAAGAACGTCGACATCTTTGCTTGGAATGCTGCAGAGATGCCCGGGATTGATCCTGAGGTGGCCTGCCACCATCTCAACCTCGACCCCGCAGTCAAGCCCGTCCGCCAGAAGAAAAGGTCAAGTGCCACCATGTTGGCCGGACCTATCCGTGAAGAAGTGAAGAAGCTGCTGGATGCGGGTTTTGTGTCAGAGATCCAGTACCCAGGCTGGGTCTCAAATGTTGTAATGGTCAAAAAAGTTGGGGGTAGCTGGAGGATGTGTGTAGATTTCTCTTTGATGAATAAAAGCTGCCCGAAGGATTGTTATCCCTTGCCTCGAATCGATGCGCTGGTTGATTCAGCCATCGGTTTTTCTGTAATGAGCTTCCTTGATGCGTTTTCAGGATATCATCAGATCTGGATGTATCCTCCTGATTGTCGCGATGTTTCCTTCATCACGTGTGATGGCTGCTACAACTACAAGATGATGCCTTTTGGGCTAAAGAATGCAGGACCAACCTACCAGCGGATGATGGACCACGTGTTCAAGGAGCAGAAGGGGAGGAACCTGGAGGTATACGTAGACGACATCTTAATTAAGAGCAAGAGCGTTAAGGAGCATGTGGCTGATCTGGTGGAGACCTACGAAACGCTAAGGAAGTTCAAGATGAGGCTCAATCCGGCAAAGTGCGTGTTCGGGGCTGGAAGAGGAAAGTTTATGGGACATTTCATCACCCCAGAGGGAGTGAAGTCGAACCCTGACAAGGTTAAGGCGATCTTGGAGATGACCTCGCCGAAGACGATGAAAGAAGCTCAAAGGCTGACAGGAAGGTTGGCGGGTCTTAGCCGCTTTCTGTCAAAGGCAGGGGAGAAGTGCTCTCCATTTTTCAAGTCGCTCCGGAAAAGCGAGAGCTTCGTTTGGTCCGACGACTGCGAGAAGGCGTTCGGTAAGCTGAAGGAGCAGTTGACTCAGACACCTCTCCTTCAGAGCCCGAAAGAAGGCGAAGACCTACTCATCTACTTAGGAGTAGGAGTGGAAGCAGTAAGCTCGGTGCTGGTCCGGGAAGAAGGAAAGAAGCAGCTCCATGTCTACTATGTTAGTCAGGTTCTCAAAAAGGCAGAGCTAAAGTATCCAATCTTGGAGAAGCTTGTCTATGCCTTGGTAGTGTCGGCGCGAAAGCTCCGGCCTTATTTTCAAGCTCACTCTATCCGGGTCGTGACTGACCATCCCCTCCGAAATATCTTGGAAGGGGTGGAGCATTCAGGAAGGCTGGCGAAATGGCCGGTAGAACTCAGTGAGTTCGACATTTCCTTCTCGCCCCGGGTGGCGATCAAAGCGCAGGCGGTGGCAGACTTCTTAGCCGACTTCTCAGTAGAGGCGGAGCCAGGAGAGGAGGCATCTACTCTCATCCCTTGGAAGATGTTCATGGACGGAGCTTCAGGCAAGAGCTTTGTGGGAGTGGGCATCGTTCTTGTCAGCCCACAGGGAACTAGGATCGAGCAGGCCGTCGAGATCCTCTTCCCCATCACGAATAACCAGGCGGAGTACGAGGACATAATAGCGGGCTTGCGTCTCGCAAAGGAGCTGGGCATCCAAGACATCAGGGCCTTCACTGATTCAATGGTGGCCGCGTCGCAGATTCGGGGAGAGTTCGAAGTGCGCGACACCATTCTGCAAAGGTATCTTGTCAAGGTAAAAGGATTGATTGACGGCTTTCAATCCTTCTTCGTTGAGCATGTACCGAGAGATGAGAACTCGGCAGCGGATCATCTGGCCAAGTATGGGCCAAGGGCTGGAGGGATCGTCACTGAATTGTTCTGATCGTCCATCGAGGAAGGAGAGATGATGGAGATCGAGCAGCGCCCCTCGTGGATGGATCCGTTCGTAGCATTTCTATCTACCGGGCAGCTCCCCGCGGAGGATGGGGATCGAAGGAAGTTTCGATACAAGGCGGCGTATTATTTGTTGCAGGATGGGGAGTTATATCGCAAGACCATCTCGGGCCCTCTGGCTAGATGTGTCTCTGAAGACGAAGTACCTCGAGTGTTGGAAGAGATCCACTCGGGAGAGTGCGGAAGTCATTCTGGGACTCGCACTTTAGAGCAGCGAATCTTGAGGCATGGCTTCTTCTGGCCTACTATCCGCAAAGACGCGGAGGTCTTCTCGAAGAAATGTCAAAAGTGCCAGTTATTTGCCCCCCTTCAGTTGCAGCCAGCCCAGCAACTTCGCTCGATCACCGCCCCATGGCCATTCGCTATCTGGGGGATGGATTTGATAGGTCCCTTTTCCCTCAGCTAGTGGTCAGAGGAAGTTCGTTCTCGTCATGATCGACTACTTCTCCAAGTGGATCGAGGCCAAAGCTCTGGCCAAGACCACCTCTCAAATCGTGAAAAACTTCATCTGGGGAGAGATCGTCTGCAGATTCGGGATCCCCCTCGCCATCGTCACCGACAACGGTCCTCAATTCGCCAGCTTGGAGCTGGAAGATTTTTGCAGGCAACTCGGAACCGATCTTCGGTTTGCGTCAGTACATCATCCAAGGAGCAACGGACAAGTGGAGGCCGCCAACAAGCTGATCATCAACCTGCTAAAGAAGAAAGTCGAAAACCTAAGGGGTAATTGGGCGGAGCAGCTCCCCTCGGTGTTGTGGGCTTTGAGGACCACTCCTAGCTCAGCCACAGGGGAAACCCCATTCAAACTCTCTCATGGGTCCGAAGCTCTCATTCCAGTAGAGTTCGAGGCCAGAAGTCTGAGGGTGATCGCAGCTGAAGGCGGAGACGAAGAATGGCGTCTGGAGAATGAGGAAGCTCAGAAGCTCTCCCTCGACTACATTAAAGAACTCCGAGACTTAGCCTCAGCCCGGCAAACACTTCCAAGCGGGTGATCTAGTCCTGAAGAAGGTGGACGCGGCAGGAAGACCGGCAACCGTTGGAAAGCTCAACCCGAATTGGGAGGGACTTTTCATCGTCCATGAACCACTTACAACAGGAGGATATCGCCTACAAAATCACGAAGGGGAGCTATTGGGAAATACCTGGAGCGGCGATGACCTGAAAAGGTTTTATCCCTGAGCAGGAACGTGTACATCCCTCTCCTGTAAATTAATTGTTTATTAATAAATTTCTCACCTCCCTGAAAAGGGGATGGCGAGAGATTCTTGCTCCTATCACAGCAACAATTATCTTAAAAGAAAGAAGGAAAGCAGGTAAAGCCGACCTCAGCGACAGGTTGGGAAACGGGCCTCCGACTTGATTCTCGTAAGATCCAGAACGGATGATAGGACGGTGCCTCGGTAGTGCGTTCCCCTAAGACCAAGCCTCTGCATTGACGGTCGAGATCAGCTCCCCCCTTGCATGTTGGTCGCGGTTCCCTCCGACTGCACCTCTCATCCGACTGGAGAGATTATTAGGAAGAAGTCGTAACGCCTACCTCCTAGCTCGACGATAGGATGATCGACTTAACCTCTTAGGGCACCCTTGAATAAAGGCGTTGCGAATTCTCAAAGAGTAAAAGGCTCGCAGCATAGCATTTCGTTTCTAATGACTCTGTCCAATCAATTGAGTTGGTGTGTTTAATCCCCTCTGATTGTTGAGTAAGTCAGGAGAAAGTTCGTCGAAACAGCATCAACATCACAGTAGGATGGAAATCTCGGGATGATGTATTTTTGGACCTCCCCGACTGTCAATCTCTACTTGTCGATCTCTTCACCAGCGTCAACATCGCAGTAGGATGGAGACCTCGGGATGATGTGCCTTTGGACCTCCCCGATTGTCAATCCCTACTTGTCGATCTCTTCACCAGCATTAACATCGCAGTAGGATGGAGACCTCGGGATGATGTGTCTTTGGGCCTCCCCGACTGTCAGTCCCTACTTGTCGATCTCTTCACCAACATCAACGTTATGGTAGGATGGAAACCTCGGGATGATGTGTCCCCTAGGACCAGCCCAATGGTTATTCTCTACTCTTCTCATCCTAGGGTTCATTATTATTACAAACATCCTGGCAGTCTTTCATCAGGTACGAAAGAGAGCTTTAGGAGCATTTGCCCCTCAGGATCTTCTCCGAAGACCCTCCACAGATTAACTCCAACGAGGTTTTCCTTGAAGATGGCGAGTATGCATGTGCGATTATACATGCGCGAGTATGAAGTACGAGTATGCAGGTGCGAGTAAGATATGATCGTCGACCGCAGCACTCAATCTCGCCCGTGCCTAAGAGCCTAGCGAGCATTCAATCTCGTCACAATCCTAAGAACCTACTCGGCATGCAAACAAGGAAGCGGGAATGAAAACATCAGGCGAGCACAAAAAACCTGTATTCCATTTCTTTGAATAATTACATCTTCAAAAAAAATAATGAAGCAGATATCAAGAGAAAGTTACAAAAGGTCGGCGACTAAGCAGCATCATCGCCATCATCCTCGCCATCTACATCGTCATCTTCGCCATCATCGTCCTCGTCCTCGGAATCATCGTCCTCGGAATCGCTGGACGAGGATGGAAGATCTCGCATGGGGGAGGTGGACTCCTCAGCGAGCAGCGTCGGGATAAGGTCCATCACAGTCAAATCCATCGCCTCCGGCTTCAGAAGACCTTCGGCTTTCAACCTGCTCAGGACGACTTTCCCGGTCGCCCTCGCGATCTCTCGGCGCACATACGGCATCTCGTCGTCGTGCATCCTTATCTGCTTTCCTCTGGAGGGGCCCGTCTCCGAAGGCTGCTGCTCGGCAGGCCGAGTTTCCAGCTCGGCGATACGAACTTGGGCGGCCTCCAAGGTCTGTCGAGTATCTTCCAGCTCCTTCTCCAGCTGAGATACCTTCTTCGCCATTTCCACCTCGGCGGTCTGTACAGGTAAAGACAGCGGTTAACAAACATCGATCGGCGCGAAAGGCGACTATCCCAGAAACCAGAAATGCGACGAGCGAGTACCTCATGATCTTTCCACTTGACGAGCGAGAACAGAGGGGTAGGAACCTGGAGGTCTATGTTGATGACCTCATGATAAAGAGCTGAGACCTCGAGTCCCACCTTCGGGACCTCGAAGAGACGTTTGGGACTCTGCGGAAGTTCAAAATGAAGCTCAACCCCAGAAGTGTGTCTTCGGGGCCAGCCGAGGGAAGTTCCTGGGTCATTTGCTCACCCCGGCTGGGGTGGAGCCTAACCCATACAAAGTTAAGGCCATCATGGAGTTGGGGTCGCCGAAGAACGCGAAGGAGGTTCAGCGCCTCACGGGGAAGTTGGCTGGGCTTAGTAGGTTCCTCTCCAGGGCGGGAGAGAAGTGTGCACCATTCTTCAAGATGTTGCGGGGAAAAAAAGGTTCGAGTGGACCCCTGAGTGTGAAAAGGCCTTTCAAGCGCTGAAGGAACAGTTGACCCAAGCCCCGTTGCTGCAAGGGCCGAGACAGGGAGAGGATTTATCCCTATACCTGGGGGTAGGACCCGAGGCAATGAGCTCAGTGTTGGTCCGGGAAGAGGGCAAAAGGCAACTCCCAATCTACTATGTTAGCCGAGTGCTGAGGAAGGCGGAGCTCCGATACCCCATCCTAGAGAAGTTGGCCTTCGCCTTAGTGGTGTCGGCCCGGAAGCTCCGGCCTTATTTCCAAGCACATCCGATCAAGGTGGTGACCGACCACCCCCTTCACAACATCATGGAAGGGGTGGAGCACTCCGGAAGGCTGGCCAAGTGGTCGGTGGAGTTGAGTGAGTTTGATATCTCGTATGTTCCCAGGTTGTCCATAAAAGCGCAAGCGGTGGCAGACTTTTTGGCAGATTATGTGACCGAGGTAGAAGAGTCTAAGTTGCCCGACCTGGTGGCTTGGAAAATGCTGGTCGATGGGGCCTCAGGGAAGCATTCCTTTGGGGGAGGAATGATTTTGGTAATCCCCCAAAGGACAAGGATCGAGCAGGCAATCAACATCCACTTTCCCCTCACCAACAATCAGGTCGAGTACGAGGCCGTGATAGTAGGGGTCCGCCTAGCCAAGGAGTTGGGAGTACAAGATGTGGAGGTCTCGACGGACTCCATGATGGTAGCTTGCCAGGTCAGGGGGAGTTCGAGGTGAATGAGTCGACTCTTCAGCGATACTTGGAAAAGGTCAAGGGACTCATAGGGCAGTTCCGCACCTTCTCGATCCATCATGTGCCAAGGGAGGAGAGTGTCGCGGCAAACCTCCTAGCCAAGTTTGGTCCCAGGGCCGGGGGCACGCTGTCGGACCTCTTCCGACCATCCATCGAGGAGGGGGAGCTGATGGAGGTGGACCAGCGGGCATCATGGATGGACCCCTTCATCACTTTCCTGGCATCGGGGAAGTTCCCCGAGGGAGACTTGGACAAGCGGCGGTTCAGGTATAAATCGGCATACTACTCCTTACACGCAGGGGGATTATACAGGAAAACGCTCTCGGGGCTCCTAGCCCGATGTGTAGCAGAGGAGGAGGTCCTGAGGGTCCTAGAGGAAATCCACTCAGAAGAGTGTGGCAGTCATTCCGGGAGCCGAACCTTGGAGGGGAGAGTGTTGAGGCAATGTTACTTTTGGCCTACCCTCAGCAGGGATGCAGAGTTCGCAAGGAAATGCTCAAAGTGTCAGTTGTTCGCCCCTCTCCAGCTCCTGCCGGTCCAAAGACTCAGAACCATCACAGCCCCCTGACCCTTTGCAATATGGGGGTTGGACCTGGTGGGTCCTTTTCCCCAAGCGAGTGGCCAGAGGAAGTTTCTACTAGTGATGATTGATTATTTCTCCAAGTGGCTGGAGGTGAAAGCGCTAGCCAAGGTAACATCCCAGGTGGTAAGAAATTTCGTATGGGAGGAAATAATTTGCAGGCACGGTCTCCCGCTAGCCATATTTATGGATAATGGGCCGCTGTTCGCCAGTGATGAGTTCGTCAGCTTCTGCACCCAGCTCGGCATAGATCTCAGATTTTCGTCGGTCCACCACCCAAGGAGCAATGGGCAAGTGGAGGCGGCAAATAAGATAATTGTGAACTTATTGAAGAAAAAGGTCGAGAACCTGAGGGGTAACTGGGTGGAACAGTTACCCTCGGTCCTCTGGGCCTTGAGGACCACTCCAAACAAGGCCGCCAAGGAGACTCCGTTCAAGCTCTCTCACGGGTCCAAGGTCGTCCTTTCAATAGAGTTCGAGGTGAAATCACCCCGGGTGGTCGCCGCGGGTGAAGGGGATGAAGAATGGCTGGTGGAGAACGGGGCAGAACAAAGGCTATCCTTAGCCTGGTGGAAGAGCTCCAGGACTTAGCCAGCGTCCGACAGGAGGAAGTCAAGCGGCGGATGGCTCGGTACTTCGACAAACATATTAGAGTAAAACAGTTCGAGAAAAGAGATCTGGTACTGAAGAAGGTTGATGTGGCCGGGAGAGGGGCCGCGGTAGGAAAGCTCGAGCCCAACTGGGAAGGGCCATACATTGTAGATGAAGTGCTCAAGTCGGGAGGGTATCACCTCCGGGATGTGGAAGGGGTACCTCTCGGCCGGGCTCGGACCAGGCATGACCTAAAACGTTTCTACCCCTAGATGTTTTATAATGATCTATTACATCTTTTGACTCATCGTATGTTGGTTCCAAGGTTTTTTTTAAGCAGGTAACAAGTTTTTGTGTTGGAATGCCCCGGACGATCCCGCTGTCGGGCTCTCACTAGCCGGTGGGTCTGGTTGACCTCGCGGAGAGGCTGGCAAGGTAACAAGTTTTTGTGCTGGAATGCCCCGGACGATCCCACTGCCAGGCTCTCACTAGCCGGTGGGTCAGGTTAATCTCACGGAGAGGTTGGCGAGGTAACAAGTTTTTGTGCTGGAATGCCCCGGACGATCCCGTTGTCGGGCTCTCACTAGTCGGTGGGTCAGGTTGATCTCGCGGAGAGGCTGGCAAGATAGCAAATGTTTTGTGTTGGAATGCCCCAGACGATCCCGCTGTCAGGCTCTCACTAGCCGGTAGGTCAGGTTGATCTCGCGGAGAGGCTGGCAAGGTAACAAGTTATTGTGCTGGAATGCCCCGGACGATCCCGCTGCCGGGCTCTCACTAGCCGGTGGGTCAGGTTGATCTCGTGGAGAGGCTGGCAAGGTAGCAAATGTTTTGTGCTGGAATGCCCCGGACGATCTCGCTGCTGGGCTCTCACTAGCCGGTGGGTCAGGTTGATCTCACGGAGAGGCTGGCAAGGTAACAAGTTTTTGTGCTGGAATACCCCGGACGATCCCGTTGTCGGGCTCTCACTAGCCGGTGGGTCAGGTTGATCTCGCGGAGAGGCTGGCAAGGTAACAAGTTTTTGTGCTGGAATGCCCCGGACGATCCCGCTGTCGGGCTCTCACTAGCCGGTGGGTCGGGTTGATCTCGCGGAGAGGCTGGCAAGGTAACAAGTTTTTGTGTTGGAATGCCCCGGACGATCCCGCTGTCGGGCTTTCACTAGCCGGTGGGTCAGGTTGATCTCGCGGAGAGGCTGGCAAGGTGACAAATGTTTTATGCTGGAATGCCCCGGATGATTCCGCTGTCGGGCTTTTACTAGCCGGTGGGTTAGGTTGATCTCGCGGAGAGGCTGGCAAATAAGTTGTTGGTGTTGATGGGCTCGATTCGCACTCTCTCTAAAAGGCAAGGTCTAGACTGGGCGAGCCCCGGGGCTCGCTCGCGCAAAATCAAAGGCAACATCGGGGAGAAAATGCCTAAGTCCACTAGTCACAGTGAGGCGGCGACAGCAAAGCCCCTCAGGTCGGACCCTGGCTCGCAAAACGTGCAGGGAATTTCTATGCAACCCCTAAAATAAGCGAGTCCGGGGTCCACCGGCGTGGTAATTAATAAACAATACTGGTTGCACGCAGAGGTTGGGCGAGCAAGCTAGGGCAATGTCGATCCCACTCGCAAGGGCCCCTACGGGGCGAACCAGAGGTGCGGATGTAATCAAAAAGTCTAACGACACATCTACGCGGGGGAAGCTATGCGAGCACCTTATTGGGTGTGCGGAATATTGCAGTGAGACAAAATGAAAGCACAATAAAATGGTGAACCTTATAACCATCGCAGATAAGAAACTTGTGAGCGCGAGCATGGCTTGACGCAAAGATGCGAGCATGGTTAAGCGTTGAGATGCGAGCGCGGCTAAGCGTATGAGCACGAGCATAACAAAATACAATAACGCGAGCGTATTAAAAAAAGGGCATCGGCGCGAGCAAGATCAAAAGGCAATTTAAAGATAGAAAAAAATATTCCTTGATTCATTTCTCGAAAGAACATTACAAGTAACGGCGAACTCGCCAGTCAAAACAAAAGATGTACATTGAAGAAAAAAAAGTTAAGGTTGATTGCCGGACAGCTCCTCCTCACTCGCGCGGTCTTCGGGCTCTGGAATCGGCGCGAACAGGTCGGGTACGACATCCTCAGCGCTAAGCTCCATGGAGTCCGGAGAAAGCAGGCTCGCCCACTTGAGAGTGTCGAAGACGAGGTTGGCGACGCCCATTGAGTTCTTGCGGGTCGCCTCCTGCTCGTCTCGCGACTGGTTGCGAGCCCCAGTTCGCGGAGGGGGCGGGGGGAGCACAGCTCTGGTCAGCTCGCAGACTTGCGCCTTCAGGAACGTGACCTCCGATTCCAAGTCGGCGTTCCGCGCGAGGAGCTGACTCGTTGTTTCAGCATCCTGTAAAAGAAGAGATTAAGTCAAGCAAAAGGAAATGTGGCGAGCGAGATAGAAGTTGTATGAATGAATTACCATTCCACCTTGGAGGCTGGCGAGGAGACCTTCCGAGATGGCCTCTTTCCCCTTGAGTCTCGCGACCTCGTCTGAGGCCTCCTTGAGCTCGCGCTGGAGCTCCTTGGAATCTCTTTCCGCGGTAAGATACCGCCGGCCCAACATGTGTGTGAGCTCCATCGACCAGAAGTGGGCTCGCATGGCCTCATAAATGAGCAGCCGGGATCGCAAGGCACCGAAATAAGCTGCATCCTCGCGACCATACAGCCCGAAGGCGAGGGAGAACGCCTCGCCTCCTACCTTATCGCTCTCAACCCAGGAGGGGAGGAGCGAAAAGCAAGAGATCCTATTGAGGTCAGGATGCCACGCGAGCACCGGCTCGCCGATTGCATCGGGGAGCCTCGCGCCAAGGCCAAAGTTTTTGTGGTCGGCTGGCTTGGGCACGTCGGGAGCGTCCCTAGGCTCGCTGCTCTCCTTGGCAGTCTTTTGACTCGCGGACGGGGTGAGAGGACTCTCCGTCTCGCTCAGGTCCACGACCTCTTTCCCCTTGGTTGTGGAGGGGGTATCCTAGCTCCTTTTCTTTGCTGGGGGCTTCGCCGCGAGCTGGCTCGCAGGTGGAGGCCGCTTCTTACCAGAAGCTGAGCCGAGAGGTTCTCGGCACGCATCGGCGGCCGCGGTGGCGAGAGAGCTGGAGGAGAGGGTTGCGCTCCTCACGTGCGGGGGGCGGAGCGGAACATCCCTCTCTCCTGCAAAGGCAATGAAAGAGTTAGCGATCGGAATAAGAAGAAGTTATGGGAACTTGCGAGAGCGAGCCGAACCTTCTCCTTGCGGGACCGGCAGCAGCGAGTCCACCCTCTGCCGGAGGTAGACGACCTCGAAGTTCTTCCCTTCCATATACTGGAAGAGCTTCGCGTCGTCACCCCCGAGCGAGGCAAGGGGGCGGTAGGCAGTGGCGGAACTAGGATTTTATCTTAGCCCGGGCACCAACTAGATTTCAAAAGGTTCCTTCTCTAATCCAAGTTAATGCACAAATTTTTTTGCTCTCATACAAGTGGTAGAAGACATATTTACAAGAATTCATAAATTCACATCCATTTACTCTTAGAAGTGTAGTTTTGGGAGCATATATTTTAGGCACTTCCTACAGAAGAAGACACTTCCCACTTCCCATTTACTCTTAACTTCTTTATGCTGACAACATGAAAAAAAAGGAAGATTGGAAGACTGACATGGTTGCAAGGCAAAGATAGAAAGAAAGAAATAGGAAAAAGGATGAGGCCGGATACAACTTCCAAACTTAGAATTTTAAGCACAGGTATGAAGATTTAGTAATCTAATTAATACAGAGGAATGACCTGCCAGAAGATTTATATTTTCTTTTTATGATACCATAAAGGGATTTGATTCACGAATCAGATCAATCCCATGCCTAAATTTGCAAATCCAAGTAAAATCTAGCATTCAATACTTCCTATTACATTCAGGCTAAACACCTAACCGAGCAATTAAAAAGATAAGGGGCTCCAAAGAGTTGCAAATTTTGAAATCAACGCCCATCTACTTGAATCGGAAGAAAAAAGGGGAAAAGCTGCAAATCTTGAAATCAAATACCCTTAAAAAAGCTTTAGGACTACCTCCTTGTGAGAACGGCGAGCAGTGGTCTTCCATTCTCCAAACGGCAAGCAGGCAAGCAGCTGCGGGAGAAACCAGTCCCGGTCTCAGATGGAAGTGGCGGGCACCCTCCAACTTCAGGCAAAGGCACTGCTCCTTCTTACAAGCGGCTGTCGAGCCCTTCTCGATCAGCGACAAGGATGAGATCTCTGCCTTGTCTTTACTCGGGCGTAACCCTAGCAGACGGGAAAGACCACGTGTGAAACTAGTGTGTTGAGGTTGTCCCGATCGAGAGGCGAGCGACTAACTGCAGTTCCTCCTACGATCGAGCGGCGGGAAAGGACTCCCAACGAAGATCGATCGGCAGTGGGGTTGATTTCCCTTCTTCCTCTCCGATCGGCAGCCGAAAACGAGAACAAGCAGAGAGGAATCCGCGAAAAATTAGACCTGGGCATGTGCCCGGGTGTGCCGCCGTGTGGGTCCGCCCCTGGCGGTAGGTTGCATCATCCCGCTGGAGGGGGGAGAAGGGGATATTGCCGAATGGTCCTTTGACAAGGATATATTTTTGGTGCCAGTAGTGGGTCTTGTTCACTGTCTCGCAGACAGTGACATGCTGGCTCGCGAAATGGGTTGTCCCATCTTTGTAGGCGCGGAAGGAGAAGATTTTGCGGAAGATGAGCAGGCTGAACTCCATCCTCTCCTCCCGCAGATAACAGGCGAACGCGACGATGATCGCGATCGCGTTTGGGGTCAACTGGCTCGGCAGGACGCCAAAGTACTTTAGTACCTAAGAAATTCATCAAAGACGGGTTAGCGAGCTGTCGGCGAAGCGAGCAAGAGATATAGTAGTTGAGTAAGTTACCTGGCGTACTTCCGGCAAGAGTGGGAGTCGCAGCCCATTCTCAAAATGAGCAATGGGGATGGCGAGCTCTTCGGTGGACGGCTCGTTGATAGCTGAAAGTGCACAGTTAACCTCACTAGAATTCTCTAGAGGGGGGTGAATAGAGATTTAAAAATATTTTGAGCAAAGTTAACAAATATATATATATGTGTAATATTCACAGATTTAAACTTCTCACGCACCAACAAGAATTAAGCAAATAAAGAAAGAAATAGCAAAAAGAAAATCACAGCACAACACAAAGAAATATAGTGGTTCCCCAAACTTTGGGTAGTCCACTCTTCTACCCCCTTGATAGGAATTCACTATCTTGCACTGAGTCTTTTGTTAAGGAGACTCTTAGAACCAGCCTGAGTCTTTTGATAAGGAGACTCTTAGAACCACTACAACTGAATTTTTTGAAGAGAGATTCTTAAAACTCTTTTACACTATTGAAATTGAAATAAGGATAAGAATGAGAAGAAGAAGAAGAATAAGAACAAGAAGAAGAACAATTTATGCAAGAAGGAATCTTCTTTCTAGCAAGAAGATTAGAAGCACAAGTATAGTGAATGTGATCTCTCTTCTATAGTGAGAAGGAGATTGTAGGCATTTCTCTCTTTCAGTGGGAGCTTTCAGAAATTTGCAGCAGTATGACTTCAGAAGGTAGTAGAAGAAGAAGAAGGTTTTTTCTTGCTGCAGCACTCTTTCACTTTTCTCAATTTTCTCTTTCTTCTCTCTTGGGAGCTTTTCCTCTTTTTCAGAAATGGAGTGGATCACTTCTTTTTTTTCTTTGCCGATCTCCTTGTGTATTTATAGCTTTGTTTATTCAAAAATATTGCTATAGGAGAATAATCAATTAGCAGTCAGAGAAATGGTAAGAGAGAAAAGTTTCCATAATCATTATATCTGTAGAAGGAAAGAGATCATCTATTTTCAAATAATGTCCATAATAATCTTAATCAAATTAGCCAAGAATCATTTAGAAGGAAAGACTGATTCAGAACGGCTAGAAAAGAATAATATAATTCCATAAAATTCAGATCTACAGAAAGAAGGAAAGAGATCTGGCGTGTTTTTGAATCTGTCACAGAAATCGACGTGCGTCGATTACTATTCGACATAAGCGTCGATTTCAGCCTGGCTAAACGTCGAGAAGAAAATATGGAAAGAGCGTCGACTGAGGTGCGTCGACTTTACTGGGTGCGTCGACTAGAAATCAGAGTTACGTCGACTTTGGTTACGTCGAATTCTGTTTAGAGTTTCTTCGACTCAGTATGAGAGATGCGTCGACTACACTTCGACGTTGCGTCGATTACTATTCGACGCATATTTTACTTAAACTAATTTTTCACTCTGAGAAATCATTTTCTACACATTTCTAGGGGTTAAGATAAATCATTTCCCCAACAATAGCGACGGAGTTCGCCGGGCGGCGAGCCACAAACCCCGAAGGGATGAATCGGTCCACCGTAGCGAGGAACTCCTCGTCGGCGAGAGAGGCGCGGAAGAAAGGATGTTCGCGGAAGGCCCCGACACACCTGGCCCGCCCTTAGGAGTCTCCGTCAACAACCATGCTTCTTTATGGTAGCGAGTCGGAGAAAATGCGAGTGCGAGCTGAAAATCGCGAGAGAGCAAGGAAGAGAGAAGAAAGGTTGAAGACAATTAATGTGGTGGTTAGAAAAGAAAATATGACGGCTATTTATAGAATTCAAAAGGGCGGGAAGAATGTGAAGCGCCGGGGGTGAGGATAGCGGAACCGCGCGGTGACGTTTCGACTTCTTGGACCTTATCTGCACCGGATGGGCTCGCGTCCTGACGAAATCTTCTAACTCGCCATAGGCGAGCCAAGCTGCAGAGAAAGAAATATGAATCGCGAAGGCGAGACCATAGCTCGCGAGTCAATAACTAGGCATTCATATCAAAATAGAAAATAAGTGAAGCGAGCACAGTTAGCATAACGGTAGAAATATTCGAAAGCGAAAGAAAAAGCTCGCGAGCGAGCAAAAATATCCTCATACAAACTCATAAAATGTTCAAAGGGGGAGGAAAGCATGAGCGAGCAACAAATAAAAATAGAACTGTTCAGTAGTTGAGTCACTTCCAGCGACCGCGACCTCGTACACCCGAGCGCGGAGGGACTCTTGGGTAGTGGTACTCGCGGACCGATTGGACCTCGCGCTGTATCAGCCGCATTTGATCCTCAATTCGCGCGAGGTGCACCCCAGGAGAGGTGACCTCACCGCGAGCAACCTGCCGTATCTCAGCGAGGACGCGCGCGTTTGCATCCCCCATAGCGGCGAACCTCTCCTCGTAAGCAGCCCTGTTCATCCGGTCCTGATCATATAGCTCTCGCAGCATTAGGGTATGCTTCTGAAATATCTCGGTGACTCGCCTTTTCATCTGCTCCGAGTCGCTGGGGTCCCCCATGAAATCTGCGACGTTGCTCGGCGAGGGCGGTGGCGACATCTCCACTTCTCCATGCTCTGACTCGGTGGGCGGGGTCGGGGGAGCACCTGCGAGTGAGAAATCAGCATAAGGGACAGTAAAAGAAGTCATCGGCGGAAATTAGCCCACCTGGCGAGATGAGGATGGTACGGGTTCGCGGGCGAGAGGAACTCGGCTGGCCTTTGAAGGCTTCAGTGAAGGCCGGGGTAATGGATTTTCCCAGACCGGGGCGGTGCGTCGTTTCGTCGGCGACCTGGGGTTCGGCAAGTAGCGAGCCGCCCGGGCTCCGTTGTCCCAGTACGCCGAACCCCGGAGTGATGATGGTCTAGTTCGGCGGGGGAGGTGAGTCCACTAGGATGGAGGTTTGCCTCTCCAGGGTCGCGAGGGGGGACACTGCGCGGGAACAATGCAGGTTCAGCGATTAAGGAAGAGTAAGAGAAAGCGAGGCGAATAGCTCACCCGGTCGCGAGGGTGGGTCCCGCGGGTC
Organism: Dactylorhiza incarnata; assembly: GCA_033032865.1. Taxonomy (NCBI): domain Eukaryota; kingdom Viridiplantae; phylum Streptophyta; class Magnoliopsida; order Asparagales; family Orchidaceae; genus Dactylorhiza; species Dactylorhiza incarnata. The sequence continues at coordinate 1,822,182 of JAWHQI010000303.1, forward strand.
GGTGGTCCTCACATCAGGGGGGATCAGCCCTCCCAAGAGACGCGGGGCGAGATCCCGGTGGCGACTGCACAGGTATGTTTTCTTCAGGAGGATTCTGCGAGCAAGGAAAGTCAGATGAGTTAATAGTAAATGGCCGAACCTGATGGCAGAACCTGCGAGGCGAGCTCGTGGAGGGGAGATGGAGACAGTGGTGATGACTCATCCTCCCCGAACGGCCGTCAGACGGTCTTAGCCCTCTTAACCTGAGGTGGAGGCGGAGCAGGTTGCGGAGAGATCCACGGGGCGAGCTGGGTAGCTTTGGCCTTCTGGACCGCCTGCGAAGCCTTAAGGCGAGCCAGTATCTCCTCCTTCTTGGACATCTCGCAGGGAACAGTGGCGAGCGGGGAAAGGAGTGAGAGGGGGCAAAAGTTCATGCACCGGACAGAAGTAATGGTATTTATAGCCCAGGGCATGGGTCCCACCAAAAGATTCTCACCACGTCATCAAGGGGTCGGCGAACACCAGGGGTTGGATGTTTCTTCGCGATCCTAAGGTAGCCTCGCGAAGAGCGGGGATTGTGTACAACCCCGGTATTCGTCAAGAGGTGAGCGGAGGCAAAGTGATCAGCAGGCGAGAAGAGAAAGAAGGAAGGCGAGCCAGAGTCTCAAAGGCCGCCCACAGGAAGGTGCGCGAGCCGGACTTTCGTCGTTCGCTCGCAGGAAGGCAGGCGAGTCGGGCCCTCGTCGTCCGCTCGCCAGAAGGCGGGTGAGCCGGGGTTCTCGCGGGTTGCTCGCAGGAAGATAGGCGAGTCAGGATCCCGTGGGTCGCGAGAGGAGCCCTGGCGGGTGGCTCGGTGGGTGGCTCGCCCAGTAGGGAACTGGGGGTGTTTTTACCTGAAAACCCCTGGTGGTCTGCAATTAGCCTCTCCAAATAGTGAAGTTTGGCTGTTAGCAGACCATTTTGGGTTGCGCATAGTAAAAGTGTAAGGAGGAATCCCGCTATTAGCAGACCAGACTGAAAAAACTATAAATAGACCTTGAAGGACACCTTTGGAGAGGATTCCGATCTCAGTATTCTGAGCTTCCTCCTCCCTAGGTTATCTTGGCTTAGCTACCAGGCTCTCCAAGGTGCCCAGTCACAGCTTTGGCTTGGGAGGGGAAGCGCTCAAAGATCTTCCGGGTGTGTGGTGGGACCTCCTCGCTGCGACTAAAGGTCTATGTCTAGTTCTGAGGCTCCGGTCTGTTCCTTCCGAGGGATCAGTAAGTGCTAGCTTCCCCCCAACCTGTTGGGGGCCCGAGCTCCACAAGAGACCAAGTCCTGGTTTCAACAAGTATTTGCTTCTTTGTTTCTCTAAATTTTGAAAGGTATAATGATAAATGAACTTGATAGTCGCTTTCATTTATGTGCCAGACATTCATCAGATGCCTTAATTATGGTTCAATTATATTGATAAATGATACTTGATAGTCATTCTCAGTCTTAGGTAGTTAAATCCTAATTGAAAATCCTTCTTCAGTTCTTCACAATTTTTATTACTTGAAGTTTGAAACAGGTGTTATTATATTGATAAAAAAAATTTTGAAAGGTATATTATTAGATGATTCCCCCTTGGTTGTTCTCACCTAGTCTGCTTCTTTAGTATTGATAGAATGATAGGATAGTCACTTTCAATTTCAGACTTTCAGTCTTTTAGTTTCAGAAATCCATGTATCTTAAGTAGTTTTGCTTGCCAGCTCCATTTGGAACATTTGATTTCACTCATTGTTCCAGTGAGACAATGTGAATTGTTTTGCAAGTATTCAATATTTTGCAAGTATTTGAGGGTTTCTAAATTTTCGTTCAAGAGCATGCTTGCAAGCCAACGGAGTAGGGAAGGGGAACTTGGCATCTTGAAATTGTTATATTTATTGGAAGTTCTCAAGTCAGGTAAATAATTTTTTTTTCCTCTTGTTTATGTTTGGTAATTGGTAGTTAAATTTTTTATTGAGCCATTGAGATTAAATTTATTTTAGGTTAATCAATACTCATATCTAGATCTTTTTAGGCTCCGTTTGGTGCGGCATTTTTGCTCCGGTGAGTTTAGACAAAAACGTCACCGCCATAGAATGTATGTTTAGCATGACAACGGTTACGACCGCCACCAAGAAAAGAAACTAGTTTTGAACATAAAAGTCGATGAAGTTCCTTAGGTGAGGTAGGGCGTTCACAAACCACGGTTCATAACCACCGCGTTGCTGACCACCACCGCCATGCCAAACGGTGCCTTAATCGTAAATGTGCATTGTTTGATGTTGGTTTTTTCTTTTAAATTAGGATCCTTTGGATTGCAATTCTGACTATTGCATTGCTATTTTTGTCCTTTTGACACCAGAATTTTTTTTTTTTAATTTGCATTAAAAAAATATCATAATTGTTTATTTTGTCTATGGTGATGGGTTTGGAGTAAAATTCTAGTTCTGTCACGGTCACCGCTAACATTTCTTGCATATAAGAGTTCATGCATGCTATGCCGTCTCTATTTTCCTATGTTTTTTGTGATGAGCACTTAACAATATCATTATCATAATTGCAAATTAACCGGACTTCCCAAATCTGTAATGCATGCAAACCTTTGTTAGGAGAAATTATTATTAGGGCTTCGTTTGGGGGGACTTATTTTCACCGATCAAGCGGTTACGACCGCATGAATCGGACCTTAGAATCGGACCTTATAAGGTCCGATTCATGCGGTCGTAACCGCTTGACCGGTGAAAATAAGTCCCCCCAAACGAAGCCTAGATCAGCTTAAAAAATCATTTTTAATATTTTTCATAGCAAACACGAAAAATATCACCACAGCTCCATGATAACTTCCCAATTGTATTTCAATGCTGTTAACCAAACCAAATCATAGGAAGAAAAAATATGTGATTAATAGAATAATGCAGTCATGCAATGTATGCATAATCTTCAGTCTAAGAATAAATTCTGCAGATAAAGGCTCCGTTTGGCATGGCGGTAGCGGTCGTGAACGCGGTGGTTGTGAACCTTCATTCGTGAACGCCCGACCTCACCTATGGAACTTCATTCACTTTTATGTTCAAAACTAGTTTTCTTACCATTGTCATGTCAAACATACATTCTATGACAATGATGATTTTGGTCCAAACTCATCTGAGCAAAAAGGCTACCCAAAGGGAGCCAAAATGAAACATCTATAATAGTTAGCAGAACTGCAGCGATCAACAAAAAACACAGGGTCATAATTCTACAATAATTTATCATTTCAAGAGCAAAGGAAAATTATAGTGTTGGCATAGTAAACACCAAAAACAACTCGCAATCTAAAATGGGAAGCTCGATGCTTACACAACCGCAGCCCATCGAGAGAAATCACGCCAAACTGCAAGAAAATGAGCGCGAGGAAACGGAAATGAACCAACCTGGTGACGTTCATGAATCCGTACTCTCCAACAAATTTCCCCACCGCAAAAGCATCGGGATTTGTAATAAGCGATGCTTTTAGAGTAGAATAATTTCCCCGATGCTTTGGATTCTTAGAAACAAAGACGAAAAAAACGACGAGCAGATGATCTTCTGCGAGTAGAACAATGCCGGCATCCGCGCCAAGTATCCCGCGAACTTTTCGAAAGTGCGAATGCGGTTGGAGCCATTAGTAGGATCATGATTTCCGCCCTTTTCCTATAATATTGTATTTAGTTCGAAGAGGAAAGAGAATTGCAAGCACAAAGTATCCGAGGATAACTACACCCGGCAGCTCCAATGATTTTTTTTTTTTTTGTAAAATAGGGTGCTCATATGGGATCTGAATCCCTTGGAGTTCGTCCGGGAACTCCAGGGTGAAGTTCGATTCAACGGCGTGAGAATCCTCAACTCCATCAATCCAACAGCTGCCTGAATTTATCTGCTAGAAGACAAAAAAGCGAAAAGTTAAAAACTAAAAAAACAAGGGGGCTCTCGCCCGTTGGATTGAAATCCAACGGGCGAGATCGCACGAACTCCACCCTGGAGTTCCCGCACGAACTCCAGAAGATCCGGATCCGCTAATATGAGCAGCACAATTTTGACTTTCGGCCGACCTTTGTTAATAGTAACCCATTTTTATGACATTGGAGACCAATTTGCTATTATCAGTCTTTTTTAAAAAAAACTAATAATTAAAGCATTATATATATTGATCTTTGCATATATATTAACCCCAACAATAAATAGTAATGGGAGGTCGTATCTATTAGTTTATATGTGCAATCCATAAGAAATGTCGTTGGAAACATTTTGCAAATACGAATAGAAATGGGGTGCGCAAAGTACAAGCTCTCCAAATGATTGCTATCAACTTTCACTTTATTAAAACTAGTGTACGCAAAATCAGTGATGCATTTGTATAGAAATTGTATTGTTGTTCCTCCTTCCAGTTTTGATTTATGTATCTTAGCTCTTTCATTGTATAAAATTCTAAGCATTGTAGTATTATTATTATCCCTTTGCTTCAAGGTTGATAAAATCTTACGTGGTTTTACTCCTGCAACGTGCATATCATGTACAATTTTTTGCTCAGTCTCTGATAACCTGCCAGCATATGTATGAACTTCTAGGTGCACCATGTCGTGGTTATGAACACTACATTTCACTTCAATAGTCCACTCAGTTCCAATAGCATTTCTTACACCTAACAAAGTGAAAGGACATCCACAACCCTTGGAGGAGAATTTTCTTATATTTTGATTGGTCCACCCTTTAGACATTTGACTGATCCGCTTATAACTGTTGGGTATTATATTCACAATAGTCTTGATTTGAAGAAGTCCCCCTTAAACTAAGATGAATTGAATTTGTATTTGATGCTGCACTTTAGTTATGTTCTTGCGGGACTTTAATTACTAAGTACAAACCAATGTCAGATTACAATGGGTCATAAAACACAGGACTATGCAATGTAATTCTTCATTGTGTAGGACATAGTGTTGATTCATGTGTAATCTCTCTATTGTGGTGTACTTCATTTCCAAGTGCAAGGGGAGAATCAAGTAGAAGTTGGTTGTTGGATTCTAGATTTACAAGATGTTTCTTCAAGTAAAATTCGTCGAGTATTCACGTGAAAACTCATTTCATTCGTTGAGATCTCACGTGAGCACTCGATTAATTCATCGAATCTACTCGAGAGAATCTACTCGAGAGATTTCTGAAAGTATCAGATCTTGTTTCCAGTTTTGGCCAAGTAATATTCGTTGAGTGATTTGTTGATTTCTTGTGAATACTCGACGAATTCTTCGAGTACTCTCAAGAGGTCTCGTGGTCACTGTACTGAAGATTTATTTTGTTTCAAATCTCAACCAAGTGTAATTTGTCAAGTAGTTAAGGTTGATTCGTCGAGTAATCTAAAGATGACACGTGAACACTCCACGAAAGGACTTAACAGGTTTTAATTTTGAATTTGGTGACGGCTTTCCTTAAGGGCACCGACCATGTACAGTACATGTGGAGCTCCATCCTGAAGTTTTGTTCTAGCCGTTAGAAGAGGAATTCCTATAAATACTTAAGGGTTAATTTCAGAAAACCCTAATCGTGAACAGATCAAGAAATTGCACATTTCTTTCGGTCGGCATTTTTCATATTCGCAACTGGAAGAACTTGTCGCCGACAACTCGATTTGCGATTCCTCTCAAAGAAAAGTTTCGACCGGATCTCTGTTTTCAAATACTTCAAAGTTGCATTCAGATCCAGTCGATTCTCAAGATTCAGATCAAGATTTCAAAAGCTCAAGTTATTCTTCTCCTTCAACCTTCAAGTTCATGTTTCTCTCTTAAGCAAGGAAGAGGAATCATTTTCTCAGATCTGAAGTTGAATCTCTTTGAGATTTATAAGAAGATTGCTTACAATCTATTGTGTTTATAAAGAAACCTTTTTACAACTATTGTAGGAAGTTTTACTTCTGAGTTTTGTAGATCCTAGATTAGAGGATCAAGTGTAGGAGAGGTTGTTCTCCGAGTTTTTGTAGGGGACGTTGTCTCCGAGCTTGTATGAGTTGAAGACTCCGAGGTGTAAGATTTATTGAAATCTGAGTTTGGTGAAGAAGCCGAGTCTAGCCCAAAGTACTAGATAAGCGAGGTGGGAAAGTTGACTACCCATCCTGGGGAGCCACTATAAATATGTGTGTCCGTGTTGTGTGTTATCTCTTATTTTGTGTGCATAATTTTTAAAGTATTTTAATTCCGCTTAATGCCATAAAACTCACATATTCACCACCTCTAGGTGATTTAGGTAGACAACCAAATACTTTCAATTGGTATCAGAGAAAGGTTGTTCATTAAAGGCTAACACCTTAAACACGATCTCTATCTAGTTGTTAAGATAACAACATGTTTGGAATGGATAGAAGCTAAGATGTGTCCTCTCTGAAATTGCTTGTGTGCACCAAAGAAAATTTTCCCATGTGGTAGGAAACAGTAATGTTCTACATGGAAGTCATTGATCCAAGAATATTTTAAATAGTTGAAGAAGGTCCTTATATTCCTATGACTCTATCAACCATAAATGCAAATGAGCTGATTCCTAAGAAAATGTTGGATCTAACCAACGATGAAATCGCTCTCGTCGCCTTGGATAAGAAGGCAAAGAACATAATTGCCAATGCAGTAGATGACTAAATGTAGCAAAATCTATTTCACTGCAAGTTTTCCAAGGAGATGTGTGATTCTCTAGTTGTTCTCATGGAAGGAACTGAGGAAGTGAGGGATGATCGAAGATCTTTGCTCAATCAGGAGTACGAGACCTTCAAGCAAGACACAAGGGATACTATTATTGATAGCTATGAGAAGTTTTTTAATATCGTCAACGGCCTAAGGAACTATGGTCGTAAATTCACCAATGGCGAACTAAATGACAAATTCTTGAGATCCCTGACGAAAGAATGGGGCACAAAGGCACATGTCATTAGAGAATTTGGTAAGCTGGCTACCATGGAGCCACAGATTCTGTTTGGGAAGCTTTTATCCCATGAGCTTAAATTGAACATAAGAAAAGCAGAAGAAGAGGGAAGCAAGACTTCCGGTAGAGAGAAGTCTATAACATTGAAGGCCGAAGGGTGCAGAAAAGGTAGAGTTGTGTCACCTGTCTGGACACAAACCTCAGATGAGAATGATGACTCAGAGGCTTGCCCATCAAGCTCTAAAATGTCAGATGGAGAGTTCTCGTTACTCTCTAATCAATTCAAGAGAATTCTCAGCAAGAGGAGACAAAGGAGAAATCAGTCCTCCTCTTCTGACTACAGAAGATCATGTAGTGATAGTGATCATCACAAGAAAAACAACAATAACAACGACAAGTATAAATCTAAACCGAACAAACATAATTCTTCTGACGTCGTTTGCTATTGTTGTAATAAGCCAGGACATATGATTGCGGAATGTCCATACAAGAAGAAGAAAGAGAAGAGATCTTTCAAAGGTAAGAGAAAGAAGAAAAGAGTTTCATCGCAAAGAAGTCAAAGACTTTTAGCGAAAGCGACTCAAATGAGTCAAGTTCAGATGAAGAAGCCTATTTTGGGTTTATGGCTCATTCAGATGAGGATAACTATTGACACCCCTTATGATGGGAATGTACATTATATCACTCCTCTATCTGAATCTGAGACAGGATCCAATGCTAATGAAGGCTACTCTTCTAAGGAAGATTCAGATCTACTAGTACAGTATAGAGCGTTGTTGAAAGGATTTGAAAAATGTCGCAATGTAGTTAAATCTCAAGCCAAGGAGATTGAGACTCTCAAGGCAGTGAAATCTAATCTGAGGGAGGAAATTGAGGAATTGACTCCTCTCAGAGATGAAGTCTAATCCTTGAAAGACGGACTCAAATGATCTACTTGTAACATCCCACAAATCACTAGACCCCTAAGTTAAATTTTTGTCATGACTATGTCATGACAAAAGGGGAGACTAGCCAAAAAAATCCTAGAAACCTAAGAGAGTAAGTGAATTGCACATTGGTGTGCATTTAGCAACTTTAGGTCACCTAGCCTAGGATTGATCAAAGGAGCTTCAGTGTGTCAATATAACCTCACCTCGACCCTCATAACCTTTCAAGGAGATCAATAGGTCACTACGGACCCGTTAGGGTCAACCAAATTGGTCATATTGATCAAAGTCAACCCTAGCCCAAACTAGGTCAAACCTTCTTAATTGGAGTCAATTGGACTTCATATGGCCAAATTGAACCTACCACTACAAGGCAAAACCCTCTAAGAGGTTCAATTGACCAAGAGCCCCATCATTTGGTCAACCAATTGATCCAATTTGACCAAAGTCAAACCTAGCCTAATCTTGACCAATACACCTCACATGATGACTGAGGACCTAAGACCATCAATATGGGTCAGGCACATTGGTTAATTTGACCTAGGGTCAACCCAAGTGCACTTAACCAAAATTGACCCCTTTAGGTCAAGTAAGCACAAAATCAGGCCCATTTTCCCCCATACTAAAATTGGAACCATGAAGCCCAATTTGAGGAAGTGGTCGGCCACCACCACCATGGAATCCAAGAGGATTCAAGGAATGGGTGCCACTTGGCACCCAAATTCCCTTCCCACAAGCTTTCCTTCAGTCTACCCAAAGAATTCTAGCCAAAATTCTGACGTGGCTGCCAGCCAAGAGAAGGAGGAGGGAGAAACCAAAGTTCTAGCCGACCACATTAATGGCAGTTCAAGAACCAAGCCCACACCAAGCCAAATTACCCCCCCCCCCCCCCCCCCCCCCCCCGCCCGGCCAAGAATTTGAATAGATTAGTTAATTCCTGATGACTCGGAGCTCTGTCGGCTGCCATGGAGGTGGAGCATAGAGGAAATCACCGCTTTCAATGACTGTTAACAAAATAAGCTCCCACAGCCGAATTCACTCACACAAACTAGCTTCAGGAAGTTGAGAGCAAGAGAGTCATTAGGTTAATTGAGGAGTTCGGGTGCTTTTGGCCGGAGATCAGCAAGGGAGTCATCGAAAAATAAAAATGGCCCCTAAAAGGAATACTCGATCCAACACTCACAATCAGGTCGGATTCCTCTTCCTCTCCTCACGTGCTAGCTTCCCCCTTCTTCCATTTTCATGATTGATGCAGAAATGGGGTGCACCATTTCGGAATTTCCATGTTCCAACCCCAAAAATGAAAACGGCGGGAGACCAATTCCGGCCATCTCCAGTCGAGTTCTCACCGTCGGTGGATAGCCAACCCTCGGTCGGAGGTGGTGGCTTGGGGTATTTGCCGGAAATGACCGGAGCTCACTGGAAAGTGGAGCCAAAGATGGCCCATGGAGAATAAATTGTGGTCGTTGGTTGATCGGGGAAGACGATCTCCCAGCCGTTAGATTGGATGGATAATTGCAAATTACACATTCATTTTAATGTTATATTAACTGTTTCTGTCTGAATTTTAAATAAATTATAGAAAAATATAGAGGCAAATCAGAAAAGATTCCTAACATGAAAGATGAAGCTCTAGGTCTCTACTATTTTTTAAAAATTAAGTTCACTTAATTTGGAGCACCGTAGCCCCATCAACACCAATTTTGGTGGGTTGTGTACATTGAGTGCCATATGCACAAAATAACTAATTTAGGCTGTTATGTAACCACAAATAGGCTGAAATTTTGGACATGCATGAGTCATGCCCAAATACACCCCCTGCCCAAAAATGAGAATGTTTTGAAAAACTGTTTCTATAGTTTTAGAAAATATTTGATAATTCATGCATGTGTTGATTTTTGAGTTTTATGAACTCAAAATTCATCAAATCTCCTCTGAAAGATCAATTAGGAGAATAAAAGTCCATGGCCAAAATTTTGGACCATTTGGACTTATGCATTTGAGTATTTTCATCATGCAAACATAACCTCCTAGTATGAGAAATATTACTTTATAACTCAGAGAGTATTTTGTGAATATCTCTCAAACCATTTGGTGAATAGGGCTGAAATTTTAACCATAGGCATATCATGCCTATTTACACCCTCTGTCCAAAAATAGTAATTTTTGGGAATCATCTTCCCATAGTTATTACAATAATTTGATAAATCATGTATTTGTAATATACATGGCTAAACAACACCAAGTGACCCCAAATTTTGATAGATAGTAGTGTACGTCACTATAAGCCTCTGGTAAAATTTTGAAACCAATTGTCTTTGTGCATGTGAAGGAATTTCACATGCATGCAAAGGGAAATGTTTTTGGTGTGCATATAGCACAATAATGTAGGTCTAGATTTACATGGTTAAATTAACTCAATGTTGGGAATATTGTCCTCCGTGTTCCCTTGATTTGAAGAGTCATCACACTCAATGATAAGTATATATTATATTTGATAAACCCTCTTTTGCATAATGTATATGCAGGGTTAGGTTATTCCAAACAAAGGAATAGTTCTGTGGTTTTACAGTCAAAACCGTTGAGACGACAACATGGTCTCAGCTGAACCGCTGAGACGCAGTCAGAGCCGCTGAGAAGTAGTCTGCCTCAGCTGAGCTGTATTTAGATAGAAACCGCTGAGAAGACTAACTGTCTCAGCGGATTCACTAAGATGAAGACAGCTTAGCCGCTGAGACTGAAGCCTGTCTCAGCCCAACCGCTGAGACAGACTCATATTTGAATAAAGGCCTGACGGGACCTACTTTTGGTGCTGGTGGGTGGAAAGCAAAGATAATATTTTCTATTTCAGTCCATGCTATGTCAGTGCACTCTTCAGAGCTGTTGCAGGTTGGAGGAAGTATAAAAGAAGATGTTAGGTCACTTTTAAAGGCATGGAACATAATATGAAAGAGAGCTACTATGCTATATACGGCTTCCACAGATATCTCAGCCTGCTTCCTGAAGCTACAAACAAGCATTTAAGATAAGTTAGTTCTTCCTGATTTAATCTAGAAGAACAAGTAGATCTTTCTTCATCTACAGAAGAAGAAGATCAGATAGAAGCAAGGACTGAAGCTACTGCCATTCAGCCCTGCTTTAAGACATCACTTGTTGTGCATCAACAACAGAAGACCGACATTGAACGATATATCTGTACAGTCCTCTGTTGTAAGCAAACATTATAACCTCTATAAGAACATTATTGTTCTGAGTATGTAGGGCCTTGCGCTTGAGTTTATAGGGTTGTTGAGCCTGAGTTTGTAGGGCTGTTGAGCTTAAGTATGTAGGGTTGTTGAGCTTGAGCTTGTAGAGTTGTACTCCCAGCTTGAGGTGTAGGATCTCTGTGGAGATTTGAGGTAGGGCTTCTTGATAGGCCTGAGGTAGGAAATCAGGAGGATTTTTGAGTTGTAGGAGTTGGAGCACTCTGGGAGGTAGGGTTGTTGAGCCTGAGGTAGGGTTTGGAGCAAACCTGAGAGATCCCAAGGGATCTGAGTTGTAAGCTCTTGGAGCTGAGTTTTGGAGGAGGTTGCCTTATCTAACACACTGTTAGAAAAGTGTAGAGGGAAATTGGACTACCCATAGACACACTATTTTGGGGAACCACTATAAATAGTTGTGTGTTTTCTGTGTTATGCATTTACTTTATATAATCTCTAACAACAGCTAGCTGCAACTAAGAAAATTCAAAGAAACCTATTCACCCCCTCCCCTTTAGGTGAATTAGACTACTACCTAGTAAACTATCAAGTGGTATCAGAGGTTGGTTGGTCAATAAGGACTTAACAGTCTGACCAGATCCTAAAAGGAGTAGTCAAGTTTGAATCCAATGGCTGCCACTGGAGGTCAGAAGGAGATGTGATCTATGAAGTTGCCCATATGCAGGAAAGAGATTTTTGGCATATGGAAGCAAAGGGTAAGGCTGTTTATGGAAGCCTCAAACCCTAGGATATACATTACTGTCAAGGAGGGTCCTTTTGTCTTCACAAAGCCCTCCACTATATATCCAACAAGGCAAGTGGCTAAGTCATATGCTGAAATGACTAAGGATGAGATTGCACTTGCAACCATGGACAAGAGAACACAAAATATAATAGTAAATGCAATTGATGATTCCATCTTCAAGAACTTTGTGCACTGTGAGACTACCAAGGACATGTGTGATGCACTCATAGTGTATATGGAAGATACTGAAAAAGTGAGGGTTGATAGGAAATCCCTCCTTAATCAGGACTATGAAGTCTTCAGGCAACACAACCTGGAATGCATAGCTGACTGCTATGAAAGGTTCTTTAGAGTGGTAAATGAGATGAGGACCTATAGAAGGGTCTTCAGTCATTATGAGCTAAATGATAAATTCCTAAGATCTCTAACTAGAGATTGGGATACAAAGATCTGTGCCATCAGAGAAGTGGCAAAGCTGGGTGAGACTCCTCCCCATACACTGTTTGGAAAGTTGCTCTCATATGAGATGCAGCTGTCTGCAAAGAAGGAGGAGGACACATCCACCAGGCCTCATACAAGGGAGAGAGTTGTGTCTCTCAAAGATGAAAGCTCTAAGAAGAGCAAAGAAAGAAAGCCTTCTCCACCAAGAAGAGTTACCGACTCAGAAAATTTTGAGCCCAACACATCTGACAACAACTCATCAGATAAGGAGTTTGTTGTCTTCTCTAGGCACTTCAAGAAGCTGATGAGGAGGAAGCAGTGGAAGAATGGACCTTCCTCCTCCTCACATCCCAAGGAGGAACACAACAGATCAGAAAGGCAGAACCCCAAGGGTGACAGGTATGACCCTAAACATGTTAAACATATTTCAAATAATGTTATATGTTATTGCTGCAGCAAGCCTGAACATGTCATTGCTGATTGTCCAGTCAAAAGAAAGGAAAGTGGTGATAAAAAGCCTCATCACCAAAAAGGAAGGAAAGGTGAAAACCCTTTCTAGCAAAGAAGGAGAAGAGCTGGAGTGAATCTGAGTCTTCATCCTCAGATTTTGAAGAAGAAGAGGAAGCCTACATAGGGTTGTTTGTAGCTGAAGAGGATGAAGATTATCTAGCTGCTAAGGTTGGCATCAGGGCCCCTCTATCACATTCAGATAGTGACATTGAGGAGGATGAAGATGACAAAGAATGTTATGACTTAATGGCCATGTCTGATGATGAAGAAAATCAGGATCATCCTAATCAGGTATCAACTCCTCTCCTGCCCTCTTCTGATTATGAGTCAGTACCAGAATCTGAAGCATGCTCATCTAATGATGAAAGTGGTTCAGAATCTGAAGTGGATGTCAATCAATTGATTGGCAAGTATGGTGCTCTTTTGTAAGATCTGAAAAAGAGCAAGAAGCAATCCAAGAGGCAAACTCTAGAGATTGCTTCCCTTCAGCAGGCAAAGACTGATTGCACTGAGTTATCTACCCATATGGCTCAGATGAGTAGAGAAATAAGTCACCTGAAGGGAATTATAATATTCCAATTAAGCACTATTAGCCAAAAGAATAAGGTCATGAAGGACCTTGAGGAGAAGCTATTGGAACATGGTTTTCCGCATTCCTTTGATTTGAGAATAACAAATCCTACTTGTATTTGATCTTGTTTGCCATTGTGTTTTTAGCATGCATGTTTGAACAAATATGACACTAGGTTGCTGTTATTGGTCTGGACTTGTTCTCATGCTGAAACGAAAGGAAGAGAGCTAATGTTAGGCGTTAACTCTTAACGCCGACGTTAACTTTTGTTCCCGCCAAGATGCAAAATGAATGGAGGGAAGTTGTCGTGATTGCAGGAGCAAGTTAGGAATGATTTGACTCAACGCCCGACGTTAACTCTTAATGCCGGCGTTAACTTTTGTTCCCGCCAAGATCCAAAATGAATGGAGGGAAGCAGCCGTAATTGCAGGAGCACTTTGGGAATGATTTGACTCAATGCCCGGCGTTAGAGTCAACACCAGTGTTAAGGTTGCCTAAAATGAAAGTTTCCAAAGTTGCAGAATTTCCTTCCTATTTTGAAGAGCCGAGCCATCAAGTTATTTCTATACAGAGTCAACGCCCGACGTTAACTCATAACGCCGGCGTTAGCTTCCAGTCTTATAAAAAGGTGGATTTCGTCTTCTCCAACTACTGATTGCCAAGAGCCCTATTCCAGCACTTCAGAAACTTTGTGAGGGTCGTATTTCCAGACCAACACATCTCCCACTCATATTTTAAAAGGAGGAATCAAAGGAGGCTTGGATCAACACGCTAACACAACGCGAAGAACACATGCTTGGACTTCAACAATCTTCAGCGATTCTTCGTCGTCTCTTTCAGTTTACCTCATAGGGAGTTTTATATTTATCTTTTGTATTTGTCTTTTATTTTATCGTTGTAATCAATTTGTGAATTCACCTCGTGTTGGCGACTAGGTCTGGGTAGGACTTAGGGAGGAATTCGCCTCGTGTTGGTGACTGGGTTTAGGGAGTAGATCTAGGGGTGCTCGAGGCCTTTATGGGGATAGGAAGGCTAGAGCGGCTTGAGGCCGTATCTGGGGAGAGATCGGCTAAAGCCAACCAGTTCGTGGGGATATGAGTCGGTATAGAAAACAAAAAGAGATTTTACTTTATCGCCTATGATTTCTAGCGTCATAAGAAATCAGATTTTGTAATCAATTTTATAAATGATAATAATGTCTTTTCATGTTTAATAAAATTGATTTCATTTCTAATTTCATTATCTCTTTACTTTTGATCTAACTTACTTCTACCAAAATATCAAAAGTTTTCTATTAAAGTTTAAAATTTTTAAAACCCTTATTCACCCCCCCCCCCCCCCCCTCTAAGGGTGCCTCAAGATCCAACAGAAGCTTCTCAAAGAGAAGAACTTGGTGGTTCAATTCTCCAAACCCAAATCCATACTGCCCATTATTGACACCTTTTCCTCCCAAACTAATAGGAGAGGGCTAGGTTTCAATAAAGTGACAGTAGGTGCTGAGAATGGAGGAAAGGGCCAGGCTAAAGCTAAGCCTCATACCACCTTTCAAAAGATGTTTCTTCCCTCCAACAAGTATGACTAGGACAGCATGTAAGGTCACTGAAAGAATGGAAGTTCCTATAGGAAGAAAAATACTCCTTAATTACTATAGCAGGAGAAAAGGGCATGTGGATGAGTGCTTTGAAAGCTCTCCATGAAGAAATTCAAATGGCCCATCCTGGACCATTTGTATTTGGTACTTCAGCCCCTTAAATCCCACTTAGCAAAACACATGGTTGTTGTCAGGCCTATAATCAAGTCCAACAACACAGTATTTGATGCCATCAACTCTTACTTAGCTGCCAAGCTAAGACCAGTTGATGTCACTCAGATAAAGTCTGCTAAGACTAACAATAGATAGTCAACCAGCCAGGTTATTGCTAATAAGAATAGGAAGAATGCTGCTACATTCTTCGGTGAACACAAGCATTCTGATCCTTCCACCTCAAGGAATGTTCAGAAAAGAAGGTACAATATCCATGAATATTGGTGTTTTGATAAAGTGGGACACTTTGTCATAGATTGTTGGCACAACACTAGTGTGCCCAATGAAATGAGGAGCTTTCCTACAAAGGTTGCAGTGAGTGAAAGAGTGGTTGTTTATGCTAACAGGAACCTAGGACCCCAAAATAATTGGGCTCCTAAGGGAAAATGAATTGCATTTTGCAGGATAGTTCAAGTGTAATATACCCCAAAAAACTAGACCCCCAAGTTGGTTTTGTCATGACTAGCTCATAACAAAACCATAGGAAGAGCTTATGACCATGTGAACTTAGGTAAGAAGGAGAAAACCCAAGTGGTCTGCAAATAGCAATTTTCAGATACCAAGCCTAGGGTTGGACTTTAGGGCCTCACCTTGACCTTTTGACCCCACCATAACATCCCTAGCCCAATAGGGGTCCTTTGGAGCACCAAGGGCCTATTGGGGTCAACCAAAGAGGTAAAATTGACCAAAGTCAACTCTAACCCTTAATTGGTCAAAGTAGCTTAATTAGAGTCAATTAGCCTCCACCATGCCAAATTGACCTTACCCCTACCCTTATAAGGATACTAGAGACTCAATATACCAAAAAGCCCCATCATGGGGCCTCCAATTTAGTCAATTTTACCAAAGTCAACCCTAACCCTAATTTGGTCAAAAGTGCACTACTAAGGGTCAATTCACCCTCACCTTACCAAATTGACCCTACATAGACCTTCCTAACCCTTAAGGGTGTCCAATGGGTCACTACCCACCCATTGTGGTCAACCCAAATGGTCAATTTGACCAAAGTCAACCTTATCCTAAATTTAGGTCAAAATGACCTATTTTGCTCAAATTGAACCCAATCCACTTGGGCTAGACCCAATTGAGGTGGTCCACCACCTAATGGGGGTTGGATGCTACATAATTGGCCATTCAATTTTAAGGAATTCGGCCAGGAGAGAGAAAGCTCCATTTCCCCCAAAAATGGTGGAGAGAGAGAGAGGAGAATAATGGCATTCATGGCCAATTAAGCCCCCAATTGATGGGGATTCATCTCCCCTAGCAGTTACAAGAGGATTGGGAGGTTTCTCAGCCCACAAGGGGCTGAATTCAGATATAATTGGGAGTAGCCGAGAACCACCATTAATGGTGTTAATGGCCATTGATGCCATGGCTCCTCCCCTCCTCCAATTGCCTCTTTTAACACCTTCAGGAGTCGGAGAGGAATGAAACCCCCCTCTTCCCCGAATAAATCGAGCACCAGGAGCCTAAATCGACATGACACCTAAAGCACCAGCTCCGACAATGGTGACTTGCCAGAATACGCGACACCAGGCCACGAATCAAGTCCGATCCGCTTCTCCTCTCCTAGTGGTAGATCTATGTCGAATTGGGGCTTGATTCGAGCCAAATCGGGCTCGAATCAAGCCACCAAAATGGCTCGTTTTGAGCCCTCTTTATCCCGCCAAATCTCCTCGTTCCGGCCACCTCCGGCCGGCCAACCACCCCTAATCGCCGGCCACCACCTCAACGGAGGTGGTGGTGGCATTGGTCGGCCGGGGCGGCGCTCAGGTGGACAGGAAAATGAGGAGGAAGGAGGCCTATGATGGGTTAATCCCAGCCCTTGGCTGGAGGTTGAAGATGACCAGGAGCTACATGATCTGCACCAAGATTCGTGTTGATATCAAATGAATATGGTATATTAATATTTGTATTTCTGTCGCATTGCATGCAGTACCTTGTTTTAATTAGTAAAAGTACTAGAGACCCTTTGATGAAAACGTGCCAAACATCAAAGTTGTAGCCTTTGGTGTGTAGCTTGATTGAAAATTTGTTTCAGCCCAATAGGGGCACTGTAGCCCCCTGTAGAGCCATTTTGGTAGGACTGGTCCCTAGGCTAGGGCAATCACTAATTTTTGAATAACGTTTGGTTGGGTTATGGGATTGACTTGAAAATTGAAACCTAGGCTCTTTGTACCAACCCCCCTAACATATCCAAAGATGGGAATTTTAGGAGAACATTTTTCTAAGGTTTTGGTAATAATTTAATAATACATATATTATTTAATTATAGAGTCTAATGACCTCCATTCCCCTCCAAATTTTTGTGGGTGCTCTTTAGGGTTATTATATGACACTGGTAAAAATTTAAGCCCAATTGGGACTGATTTGGTTGGGTAATTGATTAACCCAAGTCTGGTCAAGTTAGGTCAAACTAGGTTAAAAGTGCACATGTTGGAATTAGGTGGTCAAACCTTATCCAAGTGGTGTGAAACTTTGGCCACTGATTTAGGACCACTTAATACACCCCCTTGAGTAATTTGGGGTGATGTGGGGTGGATATGCCCTAGGATCCTAGTTTTAACCTTATGGTTGCACTTTAAGCCTTGTGAAGGTCATAGGGGCATCTTTCCTTGGATGGTCATAAAACTTGGTAGATAAGTTCATGGGGTGTAAATATTCCCTAGGAAATTTTAAGAGAATTTTAGGACCTATTATTCTCTCTGAATTGGGTTATAATCATTTTTGGGAACCTCCTTATGAGAGAAATTTATATGATCAAATAATCTTGGATGGTTATGAAAATTTGGTGGTACCCTAATAATCATGTCATAAATCTCTGGTAATTTTTGGGTAATTATTGAATTAATTTATTTAGCACTTCATTCACAAGCCATCTATTTGGTCTTGAGAATGTAATAAATAATTAAGGGCCAAATAACCTATGTAAAATTCTGAAACTTAGTGATAGGACATTTTAGGACTATAGAAAGCTCTCTAAATTTTTGTATAAATTTTCAAATTATTTAACAGTAGGTTCCTTCACAATTTTCCCTAGAAAGGGTTTACTATGAATAATTATTTATGTGATTAATTTGCCTTGATAAATTCTGAAATTTGGCCAGTAGACTTTTCTGTTTGATATGAAGGTCTGGAAATTTTCCCATAATTTTTAGACAAGTATTTTTGTTGGTTCCTTCCTTAAAGTCTAATTTGGGATAATTGTTCAATATTATAATTAGAGGCCACCCCCTTACTGCAAAGTTTTGATATTATGTATTTACTGTTATTTTGACTTCATAAATTTTCCATAATGTTGTGGAGGCCATATCATAAGAGGATTTTATACTTCATGTTCAATTTCATACTGGGTCAATGTTGAGGAAAATTATAATAAATGCCAATTAAATAAGGGAAAATATGATCCTTTGGATTTATACTTAGAATATCATGATAGACACCCAGTAAAAATATTGGGTCAGTTGGATATATATTTGGGGTACCTCCCCTTATGCAACTCATATAACTCATTTGGTATGCATATAGTAAAACTGTAAATCTTAAGTATTTGATGGATCATTAGGTGGGAATGAAAGGTAGATGGTGTACCTAGTCTGTTATAGAAGATGTGTTGTCACCATTGGAAGTCTATATGTCCGGGACCGACAAAAGATCGTCTTTCCCTTTAGAAGGTCTTAAAATATGTAGGGTAATCTAAGTGTAATGATAAGGAGGGTATACTTGTAGGTAATCACTAATAACATTAAGTGCCTTGGAAAGGGAGCTTTGGGGTGTCATCCCATGGTAGCTCCTAGTACCATAGTGAGCCCCTTATAGAGTAGTCCTCGGGAAGTCCATGGTTAACCCAAAGATGTAGGAATAAATGGCGGTGTAAGATTAACTTAATAAAACACACACCCACACCCAGTGATTACGGGAGGTTAGTTTGTTTGGTCTTACGACCGGTAGGCTCGGTGGTTGTGGCAACAGACTAATTAGTCTGGTGAGCTTGTGACTCAGTAGTGCTTGTTGGTACGCACGGTTTGGTCTGGTGAGCCGTTGGCTCGGAAGGTTATGATGACGGGCAGGTTAGCCCGGGGAGCCTTGTGGCTCAGGATATAGTAGGACATAATGTATGTGCATAAGGTGGCGGGTCTTTAGTGTTGACGATCGTCGCACCGACGTCGATACTTTGGCTCGGTAAGTGTGGTTAACACTTTACCAAGAAAAGTCTGGTGGACTAGCCAGTAAGAGTACGCAGGAGCTCCGATGTTGTGTTCTTAGCGTTGAGGCGTACGATAGGTCTAGGTTAGGTAGTGCAGATACCAACCTAGAGGTGGGCAAGGCCCAACCCACCGCTTCCATTTGCCACTACGGAAGTATCCTGAGAGTTTTTATAGCTCCAAAAATGGGGAACTAAAGGTCTGTGCGCATAGAGTCGTAGTGTGTGCGTTGCACTTGTGTGAACATAACATTTAACCACATACTTTGCATGACATAGCATAACATTGCATTTCAACCCCTACCCCTATCATATAAATTGGTTATGGGACTTTTTATACGATATGCCCTGCTAAACGACCCCTTGGTCTATAGGTTGTGTGAGCATTCCTATAAATTAAGGTTACATTTCTTTACTACTGCTTTACTTATTACCACTGCTTATTGGCTACTGTTTTATTTACTACTGCTTTACTCATTGTACTATATATTGCTTACCAATAAACCCTTCCGTAGTTAGACTCAATGTCACCTGCTCTTAATTTTACCCCTTGTTGTCCTTCGCTTCATTCCTCCCGCTCGGTGCCTAGGAGTCACCGGGAGAGTGGTGGGGGATTGGCTTAGTCTTTTTGACTAACGGTTGGTGGACCTTATCATTTTAGGGGACCGAGGAGACGTTGCAGCACCAGAGGCCGGTGTAGATGGAGGCGGGACAGTCTAGCACGAGAGCATTGATGATAGGATCCGTGAATGTCATTTAGCTTTGACAGTTATGCTTCCGCGAGTGAAATTTGTAGTGAGGAAATTGATGTACAGGGCATGAGCCCTTATTTATTTCCGTACCTTTCATTCAGTTATCTTATGTGGACAACCATTTTGATGATTTTATATCTATGTGATGTGAACTTGAACTACCTTAAGTTTGTTTAAGCTTTACTTCTTTTGTGATCGATATGGCCGGCAGAATCGGCGTTTTGTAGTGGCGACCTTCCCGAGTGATGGTGCCACCGCAAAGCGACGATTCTGGGCATAAGACCCAGGTTTTTGAAAGAAAAAAAGGGTCTTACATACTGGTATCAGAGCAAACGTCGATCTGAAGAAAAGAAGTCCACAAACCCTGGGTCACCCCGTGTGAGTTTAGTTTGAGGACAAACTAAGCAGCAGAAGAAATGGTGTGCCCATATGGGGAATCACATGAAAAGTCCACTCTTAACTGAATTTCTTAGGCAAACCCTCTTACGAGTGTTAATTTTATTTTGTAGCTTGCGACGAACCCTACCCTACAACATGGAGTGCCTCCGACTCCAAACGCCGTCCCACCACCACCGACTCCTACTCAGTTTCAGCAAACGGAGATGGGACAGACATTGACTGACATTCTGGAGGCATTCAGGGCACAACAGGCACCGACTCCTCAGCCAAACCCTGGGGCCAACTTGATGAGTGCCTTCCGAGGTCTTTCCCCTCCATCATACCTCGGGACAGAGATAGTGGTTCAGACTGAGGAGTGGGTGGACATCATGTACGAGATGCTGGCAGGAATATAGTGCCCGACAGACATTGCAGTATCCCTAGTGGTTTTATGCCTGGAATCTCATGCAAAGAGGTGTCGGAAGTCACTACTAGACACCACCTATACTGGACTGGAGATGGCTGATATTTCCTAGGATGAGTTCAAGGCAGCGCTACTGGAGCACTAAGTACTGCAGACAGCCAGGGATGAGCTAGAAGACAGGTTCCTGTAGCTGAGACAGGGCAACAGGACAGTGGTGGAGTATCACCAGGAGTTTACACACTTAGCCCGGTTTGCGGATTCCTATCAGCTGGATGATGCAGGCTACGCAAAGAGATTCTACAAGGGCCTCCGTGATTAGCTTAGGCAGACCCTCCTCTTTATCTCTGACGGCAGCATGGCCAAGATCTTGGAGATGGCTAAGAAGCTGGAAGCCGACCAACACCTTGTTCGAGGTAGGAAGAGGCCGACAGAGGACCATGGAAGGAGTGGCAGGAGAGACCAGCAGAAGGGTCGTTACATTGGAGAGAGAAGAGCGGAGGACCGACCCCGTTAGGAGGACAGGCAGGAGAAGAGGGAGTCGGTAGTGTTGGCTCCTCAGCCCTTACAGATGCGGGAGATGCCAAGGATAGGAGGAGGTGGTCCACCTCCCCCACCTGAGTGCTACCACTGTCACCAGACTGGCCACATCCAGAGGAACTGCCCTCAGAGGAATGCACCACCAGCACCACAGGCTGCCCCACCGGTTCAGCATTTCGGGGGCCGAGGATGTGGTCGAGGCCATGGATTTCAGGGCAGAGACCGGAGACAGAATAGGGACTAGATGTACGCTCTGGACCTAGCTCAGCCCCGAGACCCCACAAGGATCATTACAGGTACTTTTAATGTCTTTTATTTTATGTTCATTAGTACTTAGTAAACCTTAGTTTTACCTTAACATTGAACCAAACAAACAAAAACCGCCCAGGTATGGTACTCGTCTGCGGCAAGCCATCATACACTTTATTTGATACGGGTGTCTCACACTCGTTTGTCTCGGAAGAATTCGTGGACGATCTGGACCAGGTCTAGCACTTCGAGGGCATCCAAAGGAGGGTGCGGTTCTCGGATGGATCAGAAGTAGTAACGAACGCAAAGTGCAACATGGATGTGGAGATCAGAGGGAAGCTGTTCGAAGCGCCGACGATGCTCTTGAAGATGAAGGACTTTGATCTGATCCTAGACATGAATTGGCTGTATTGGAACCATGCACGAATTGATTGCCCGACGAGAAGGATTGTTCTGAAGCACGAGGGCACGGAAGTAGTAGTCAAAGGTACCAAACCTCCCTCCTGTCTCTTAGTATCATCTATTCAGGCCGTCAAGGCCCATCTACAAGGTGATGAGGTATACCAGGTGCTGTTTGAGGCGATCGAGGCGAAGGATTCTGTGGCTAGTATCACAGTAGTGCGGGATTTTGCCGACGTATTTCCGGAGAAGTTGCCAGGGCTACCACCGCATAGTGAGAAGGATTTTCAGATCCAATTGGTGCCGAGGGCCAAGCCGATATCTAGAGCTCCTTATCGGATGGCCCCGAAGGAGCTAGTGGAGTTTCGGAGCCAGCTGGTAGAAGCAGGGTTTGTTAGACCAAGTTCCTCACCTTGGGTAGATCCGGTGCTATTTGTGAAGAAGAAAGATGGGATGCTCCGATTGTGCATCAATTACAGAGCACTGAACATGCTGACGGTGCGGAACACGTACCCTCTGTCGAGGATAGATGAGCTATTTGACCAGCTAGAGGGAGCCCACTGCTTCTCAAAGCTATATTTGAGGCCAGGGTATTATCAGCTGCGGATTCAGGAGGAGGACATCCCGAAGACGGCTTTCAGCAGCCGATACGGACTATATGAGTTCAATGTGATGCCATTCTGACTCACGAATGCACCATCAGCATTTATGAGCCTGATGTACCGGGTGTTCGAGCCATATCTTGACATCTTTGTCATCGTGTTCATTGATGACATCCTCATCTATTCGAAGACGGAGGAGGAACATGCATGTCATTTGGCACTAACATTGGAGAAGCTTCGAGAACACCGCTTGTGTGTGAAGTTCAGCAAGTGTCAGTTTTGGCTGAAGGAGGTGACCTTCCTAGGTCATATTATCAGTGGAGCTGGCCTAGCTGTGGACCCGACGAAGATCCAGGTAGTACGGGATTGGCCACCACTGAAGATGGCCACCGACGTGCGGAGCTTCCTAGGACTTGCCCTTATTTTCGGAAGTTCGTACAAGGGTTTTCCCAGATAGCCCTCCCACTCACATCCTTGACGAAGAAGGATACTGCATTCACATGGACGCCGCAGTGCGAGGCGGCCTTCCAGGAGCTAAAGGGTCGGCTTACGATGGCCCCCATCCTTGCCCTTCCATCGGGAAAGGAAGGATTCCAGGTGTACATAGATGTGTCATACCTGGGGATGGGTGCCATTTTGATGTAGAACGAACACGTGATAGCATACGCTTCCCGCCAATTGAAGAACCATGAGCGGAATTACCCGGTGCACGACTTGGAGATGGGAGCGGTTGTTTTCGCTCTAAAGATCTGGCGGCACTACCTCTATGCCATCCACTGCGACATATTTTCGGATCACAAGAATCTGAAGTACATGGATACGCAAAAGGAGCTGAACATTCGACAGAGATGCTGGGTGGAGCTCTTATCAGACTACCAGTACACCATGCATTACCACCCGGGGAAGGCAAATGTGGTGGCAGACGCTCTGAGCAGGAGAGCTACCACGTCAGGAGTAGAGCCCCAGTTGATGGACATGGAGCTAGTACGGATGTTCGAGGACATTCAGATCTCCTTAGTATCCGAGGATGACCCGGAGCTTTATGAGGAGTACCTGGCGGCGATGAGTACCACATATGACATCCGAGACCGCATCAGGGATGTCCAGAGGCAGGATGCCAAGTTAGAGCTGATATTCAGATCCTTGGAGGCAGGCTCAGCCGGAGACTATTCATTGAGGGACGGCCTGCTGAGTTTTAGAGGCTGAGTATATATTCCGGCATGGGGCTGGATTCGGGAGGACATCATGATAGAGGCTCACTACAGTAGGTATTCGGTGCACCCGGGTATCACCAAGATGGCGGCGTACTTGAAGAGGACCATGAATTGGCTGAGTATGAAGAGGGGCATTACTTATTTTGCGACTCACTATGAGTGTTGCCAGCTCGTGAAGGCAGAATGCAAGAACCCGACCGGATTACTGCAGCCACTTCCGGTGCCGGAGTGGAAATTTGACGACATCGCAATGGAATTTATACACGGTCTTCCCCGATCACATGCGGGGAATGACTCGATATGGGTGATCGTTGACAGACTGACGAAGGTTGCCTGACTCATTCCAGTCAGAAAGGACACATCAGTCGGAGATTTAGTACGACGGTTCATGGAGCAGTTTGTTCCGTACCATGGCATGCCTAGGACGATTGTGTCGGACCGGGATGGACGATTCACATCAAGGGAGTGGAGAGCGGCGCATGCTTACTTAGGCACACGACTGACATTCAGCACGACATTCGACCCCCAGACAGACGGGCAGATGGAGCGTACCAACCTGAACTTGGAGGATCTTCTACGTCTATGCATCGTGGACCGCGGGGGGGGGGGGGGGGGGGGGGGGTCATGGGAGATACTGTTTCCGTTGGTTGAGTTCTCGTACAATAATAGCCACCAGGCTAGCATATGCATGGCTCCTGACGAGGCATTATACAGACGAAGGTGCAGGACCCCAGATCCAGGATGAGGATCCCAAGGCACTTGGCTCAGAGTTCGTAGAGGACACGGAGGCTCAGGTGAGGCTGATTTGAGATAGGATGCTGGAGTCCCAGAGCAGGTAGACCAAGTATTATGATGCGCGACATCATATGGTAGAGTTCCAGGTGGAAGATTGGGTATTCTTGAAGATACGTCCGATTCATGGAGTCTCGTGGGTACGCGGGCGGAAGATGCTCAGTTCGAAATATATGGGGCCTTATAGGATCCTGGAGCGGATCGACCCCTTGGCTTACAGACTGGAGCTACCACCAGAGTTAGCGGGGCTGCATGACATCTTCCACATCTCCTCACTTAGAAGGGCTCTACTACGGCCAGAGCAGCAGATATCTACTACAGAGGGACCAGTAGCTACTGATCGGTCAGTTAACCTGGAGCCGGTATGGATATACGACACGAAGATGCGAGTCCTGCGGCGCAAGAAGGTTCAGTTGGTCAAAGTCCTATGGCGGAATCATGGACAGGAGGAGCACACATGGGAGCCACTGGACTTGATGCAACAAAAGTATCCAGAGCTCTTTACGATAAGTATAACTTAATTTCTGTTTGGGATGTTACATTTAATCACTTGCTATAGGAACCTCACAAGCCTAACCTGAATTTCGAGGATGAAATTTTTATTTTTATGTATTGGGATTTGTAACATCCCCCAAACAACTAGACCCCAAAGTTGGTTTTGTCATGACTAGGTCATGACAAAACCATAGGAAAAGCTTATGACCATGTGAACTTAGGTAAGAAGGAGAAAACCCAAGTGGTTTGCAAATAGCAATTTTCAGATACCAAGCCTAGGGATGGACTTTAGGGCCTCACCTTGACCTTTTGACACCACCATAACATCCCTAGCCCAATATGGGTCCTTTGGAGCACCAAGGGCCTATTGGGGTCAACCAAAGAGGTCAAATTGACCAAAGTCAACCCTAACCCTAAATTGGTCAAAGTAGCTTAATTAGGGTCAATTGGCCTCCACCATGCCAAATTGACCTTACCCCTACCCGATAGATTATAGGTATATGATCTAATTCACCTAGAGGGGGGGGGGGGGGGGGGGGATGAATAGGTATTTTGATTATTACTTAGATGATATAGATAGTTAAAATTATTCTAAGCTAGTAATCAAGCAAACCCAGAAAACACACAAGTGTTTATAGTGGTTCCCCAAGACAGTGTGTCTATGGGCAGTCCACTTTCCCCTTCACCTTTCTAACAGAGTGTCATATAAGTCCAACTTCTCCAATCTCAGCTCCAAGAGCCTACAACACAGATCCCACAGGATCTCTCAGGTTTTCCCAAACCTACCTCAGGCACAGCAGCCCTACCTCAGAGGAATCCACCTCCTACAACTCAGACCAGCTCCTGGTCCTACAACCTCAGGTCTAACCGCCCTACAAACTCAGGCCAAATAGCCCTACAATCTCAGGCCTAACAACCCTACAATCTTAGGCCTAACAGCCCTACAACCTCAGGCCAAATAGCCTTACACTAAAAAAGTTTTTATGCTTACAACAACAGACATCACAGAGAAGGTATCTTCTGTAGTTCTAGCACAACTTGGGCTTTCTAGTAGCTTGACTGGATGATGATTTGTGAGCCAGCTACTATCTGATCTTCCTCTTCAGTTGAAGGATAAAAGATCACCTTGCTCCTTCTTGTAGAAGAGCAATCTTTTTTCTCACAGTCTCTTCTTGCTTGTTCAGTGAGCAGGAGGAGAAATCAAAAATTCTGGGCCGTCAATGGAACAGCTGTAAATTTGTTTAGCACTTCACCACCTTCTTCAAAAGTGCCCTATCTTCTTCTTTTATACTCTGCACATCTCCAACGACACTCAAGGGAAAGATCTTACACCTTGGGACCAGATGGATGGCTCTAATCTCCCTTTACAGTTGTTTGCGCCAAAGGCGAGCCGTTCCACTGTATTATTCAATAATTGAATCTGTCTCAGCGGTGGGGCTGAGACAGCTTTCAGTCTCAGCGGTTGAGCAGCTGTCTTCCCAGTGGATCCGCTGAGACAGATATGCTTCTTCTTAGTGGCACCTGTCCTCATCTCAGCAGTTCAGCTGAGACATGGAAACTTTCTCAGCTGATTAATCAACACACCTTTGAACCTATTCCCTTGTATGGAATATCATCTCCCTGTACAAACCTTGAGACAAAATAGATTTCATCAAATACAATATGTACTTAGTATTGTGAGTGATGTCTCTTCAAATCAAAGGAACATTGAGGGTAATATTCCCAATAATCTCCCCCTATTTGAAGAAGGCAGAACATTCCCAATGCTAAGGTACATAGCAAACAAAGACTTATCATGCAAATGAACTATATGGCATTCATGATATCATAACATCCAGAAGATAACATTGTTTAAGCATTCCAACAAAAATCATGACAGATTATACAAAGTGAATATGATACCAGCATTGTATGTTATTAAAAACTTGGCATCACAGACCATATGAAGCAAAAGTACTTAAAAGAGAATATTAAGTTTTGACTAATTTATCTCACAACATACACATTTAATTTTAACAGAATTTTCATTGTCATTTCAGTTTAAGAGTAAATGCATAGATCTAGTTCCACTTTTATTAACATAAGCAATTTATGTTTTCCTTTTCTTGGAACTTTCAGCTTTGTTGACATCAACAACTTCCTTCCCTTTGGCAGCAATAGTCTTTAGATCAGCCACTTTCTTCTTATTTTCCTGTCTTTTGAAATAGAAGAAGGGTTTTGGAATATATTTTGAAGGGATTCTTTTTGGATTGTCCTTCAGCACAAGGTTTTCTTTGAAGATTAAGTCCCTCAAAGAATTTCTTTCCATATGTTTTATCCATTCTTCAGTTGGGTAAATCCTGTCAATATCTTTGTATATCTGCCCATGGTTTACCCAAGCATTCAAAATAATGCTTTTGGAGTCATCACTCCAATACTTAGAATCAGGATCATTGTTCTGCTCCTTTCTTTGCATAGCCATAAATTCTTCAGCTAGCATCACATGTTCTCTTTTTCTCTTCTTTGCTAGGTGAGCATTCTGAGCTAGTTTGGCTTGCCCCTCAAACTCAAAATCTTCTTTGCTGAAGATGTCCAGTAGAGGAAGATTGAGGGCTATCTATGTGCCCTGTAGCACTTGTAGAGCTAACTCTGAGTTGGTCTTAGCATTGGCCATCTCCCCCTTTCTGGCTTCTTCAACTATTTTTCCTTCTAGGGATTGGGAGGCAGCAGCTACAAAGCCTGAGAGAGTTTGGAAAGCATTTTCCAAGTCCCCCTTTAGGTCATCCTTCATCTTCTCTGACTCTCCAAGCATAGTGGTGTCTGTTTTTCAGACAAAGTCTTCAATGTGATTGGAGGCTTGTTCTATGACTTCATCTGTCTTGCTTACATAATTCTTGACATATCTCATGTCATCCTCTACCATTTGGAGGTGTTTGTCCATTGATCTCAGTATAGTGTTCTGAGCAATCACTGTGGGTTCTGCTAGATTAAACCATTTGGTCATTTGTTTGTTTAGGATTGCTGTGTCTTCCTTGATTTCCTGTACTTCAGCCATAATCTCTTTCTTCAAAGACTGTAATCCATTATTAATATAGGTCTTTATTGAGAGCATATGACCTTCAATTATGGTATTAATAGAGCTGAGGAGATTATCATCAGTTGTTATAGTTGTTGGACTCAGCTCCTTTTCTACTTGAGCATGACTTTGCTCCCCCTCAACCTGAGCAGGGACTTGCTCCCACTCAATGTGAGTTCTATTATCTTTATTAGCTGATAACTGCTCTTGTTCCTTTTCAATAAACTTGTCTTGCTCCCCCTCAATTGGAGCATTAGTATTGTTCTTATTTGGTGATGTGATGAGCTGCTCCCCCTCTGAGTCAGGATCATCATTTGCCACATCATCTTCCGAGTAACCTGCTGGTTCAGGAGGGATTTGATTAAACCCTTTGTTGAGGTTGAGGATAATTAAATCAATCTCACCTTAAAGATCAATAGGGTCATTGTCTTCTTTATCCTCTTGATGCACTATCTCAGCATCATCATGTCTCTCTGGTTCAGGATTAATGCCTACATGACTTTCAGTGTTATGATTATTTCCTTGGTTATCCTGTGGAGGACTGCTTGCTGGAAATTGATTATCCAGATCTTGTATATCTTCTTCTGGCTCTTGTTCTAAGTCAGAGTATATCATTCTTCTTCTCCTCATCTCCTTCACCAGAACTCCCTTTTTCTTTTCCTTCAATGGAGAAGGTTGGCTCATTGGAAGAACCCTAGTAAATCTGTCTAGAGTTTTGATGTCCATTCTTTTTAGATAATGGAGGTTGAATCCTTTGGATTTGTTAAAGTAGCCTGGGAAGGTGTTTAGAAGATAGATAGATAGGATTCTTCCTAAGTTGGGGGCTTGCAGACATTCTATAGTTCTCTGAAACAGTACCTTTGCCCAGAAAGTCATCTTCTAAAGGATAACTCTTGACATCAATTCAAACATGTGTTTGGAGATTGTGTCATGAGAGCCTGGTTTGCACAGTATGGCCTTCCCAACTATGTAAGAGAGCAATTTGCCTCTTTGGTTGAAGAACTTTCTTTTAAGAGAGCCAAGTTTGGCATCAGAGTAGGCACACCACTGTAAGGCAGCGACTTTGTCTTCCTCAGAGACAACATCCTCTTCTTCTTTACTGCAGGAGGGCAGTTGTAGAGCCTTTTCAATTTTCTTATAGGATATCTTTATCCTTCTACTTCCTATCTTTCCCTTAATGGTTGACTTTGAGGAGGACAGTTTAGCACTGGAGAATAATTCCAGAACTTCTGTTTTGAGAATTGTTGAGGGCTCAGATAGGGTATATTCAAGACCTTGGGCAGATAGAAGGTCAATCACAGCTTTAATTTCCTCTGGATCATGCAAGAATACATCCCTAACTATTTCATAGCCTTCTTGCAACTCTTTTGCCATCTTTGGCGCCATTTCTTTTGAGTTACAGGTCGCTGAGTCGTAGGGGAGAAGGGTTTGTCTCGCCGGCTAGGTTGAAGGAAAGTGTGATATTTTAATCAATCATTAAGCTATTTATATGGCTTAAGACTTAGGTGAAATTAAACCTAGTAATTGGATTTGATTGCTCTTATAATTGTAAGTGTAAGTGAAACTAAGTCATAAGGCTGAGTTCGTCGAACTCAAACTAAGTTTGTCGAACACAAAGCTAAGTTCGTCGAACACAAAGCTGAGTTCGTCGAACTCATACTGGAGTTCATCGAACGCAAACTGAGTTCATCTAAAACTACATCATAAGGCTGAGTTCGTCGAACTCAAACTGAGTTCATCGAACACAAAGCTGAGTTCGTCGAACTCAAACTGGAGTTCGTCGAACACAAATTGAGTTCATCTAAAACGACATCATAAGGCCGAGTTCGTCGAACTCAAACTGAGTTCGTCGAACACAAAGCTGAGTTTGTCGAACTCAAACTGGAGTTCGTCGAACATAAACTGAGTTCGTCTAAAACTACATCGTAAGGCTGAGTTCGTCGAACTCAAACTAAGTTCGTCGAACACAAAGCTGAGTTCGTCGAACTCAAGCTGGAGTTCGTCGAACACAAACTGAGTTCATCTACAACTCCATCATAAGGATGAGTTTGTCGAACTCAAACTGGGTTCGTCGAACTGAAACACGACGTTCGTCGAACCCAGGAAAGAGTTCGTCGAACTGAGACTTTTCCCAGCTAACTAATTGCAACCTTAAGCTCAGCTGAAACAGAATGTTCTGGTTAAGCTGATCATACTACTTTAAAATCATTAGAGATAGGATTACTTGAATGCCTAATCATGTCTTTCATAGGGTTGACATTTTAAATTATATCAAATCAAGATTGGAAGAATGAAGTGTTTTACACTATTCTACATTTAACATTGCTAGTTCAATCTTGAAGGCATTAAACTTGGCCTCATCCAATGGCTTAGTGAAGATATCAGCCACTTGACTGTCAGTGGGGACAAATTCAAGGCAGATATCTTGAGATTCTACATGTTCTCTTATAAAATGATATCTTATTTCTATATGCTTAGTCCTGCTGTGAGAGATAGGATTCTTAGCAATAGAGATAGCACTGGATGAGTCACAATAAAGAGGAGAGTTACTTACCTTAAGGTTGCAGTCCTCTAGCTGGTGTTGAATCCACAATAGCTGTGCACAACAACTCCCTGCAATAATGTATTCAGACTCAGTAGTGGAGATAGCCACACTTGTCTGCTTTTTGCTGCTCCATGATATCAACCTTCTTCCTAGGAATTGACAAGTGCCACTTGTGCTTTTCCTGTCTTCTTTGCAGCCTGCAAAATCTGCATTTGAAAATCCTGTTAGTTCAAAATCATTGTTCTTAGGGTACCAAAGGCCAAGATGTAGGCTGCCTTTAAGGTATCTCAAAATCCTCTTTGCAGCTGAGTAGTGAGATTCCTTAGGACATGCCTGGTACCTAGCACACACACATGTAGCATACATAATATATGGTCTACTAGCAGTTAAATATAACATGGATCCAATGATGCACCTGTACATGGATTCATCAAAGGCCTTGCCCTTCTCATCCTTGTCCAGGGAAATATTGGACCCCATGGGAGTTTTCATGGTGGAAGATGATTCCATCCCAAACTTCTTGATAAGCTCCCTAGTGTACTTGGTCTGAGAAATGAATATACCTTCATCAGACTGTTTTACTTAGAGGCCTAAAAAGTACTTGAGCTCTCCCATACTGCTCATCTCAAACTCCCCCTGCATTAGGTTGGCAAACCTTTTGCAGAGGTTGTCATCAGTAGACCCAAATATTATGTCATCAACATATATTTAGACTAGGAGACACTTGCCCCTTGTTTCCCTAAGAAACAATGTGCTATCTATCTTTCCCCTCAAGAACTTGTTCTTGATGAAAAAGCTAGACAAAATCTCATACCAAGCCCTGGGGGCTTGCTTAAGACCATAAAGAGCTTTCCTAAGTAAGTAAACATGACTAGAGAGGTTAGGATGTACAAAACCTGATGATTGCTCAACATATATCTCTTCCTTCAAGTCACCATTGAGGAAGGCTGATTTGACATTCATTTGATACACTTTGAACCCTTTGTGGGCAGCATAGGCAAGGAATAGCCTAATTGCTTCCAACCTTGCAACAGGGGCAAAGGTTTGATCAAAGTCTATCCCTTCTTCCTGTCTATACCCCTTGGCTACCAGCCTTGCCTTGTTCTTTATTATTGTGCCATTTTCATCTAACTTGTTCCTGTAAATCCATTTGGTACCTATGATGTTGTGTCCTTGAGGTTTTGGCACCAATTTCCATACCTTGCATCTCTTGAATTGTAGAAGTTCTTCTTGCATAGCTTGAATCCAAAAGGTATCTTGGTTGGCTTCTTCAAACTTCTTGGGCTCCATATGTGATAGGAAGCTCAAGAATAGGGCTTCATTATGAGCCCTGCTTCTGGTTAATACACCTTGATTCTGATCTCCAATTATTTATTCTCTTGGATGATCCCTTAGATGTCTTACAACTGTAGGCAGTCTATTCTTAGCTTGCTGTGCTGTTTATGCTGGTTCCTTAGTGTCTTCATCAACATGGACTTCTTCCTCTTCAGGGATGGCAGCATCAGAAGAAGCTTTGTTGCTGCTGGGTGTATCTTGTATAGACATACTTTCCAAATCCTTTTCATTTCCTGCCAAGACAGAGGATCTAGACCAGCCCTTATATATTAGGCTGGTCTCATCAAATACTACATGCATAGACTCCTCTACAACATGAGTTTTCTTATTATACACTCTATAAGCTCTACTATGCAAGCTATAGCCAAAAAGAACACCCACAGTGCATTTCTCTGCAAACTTTGTTAATTGAGATTTTCCATTGTTTAAAATGTAGCATTTGGAGCCAAAGATTCTAAAGTATGAAATTGTAGGTTGTTTACCTTTCAGAATCTCATTGGGAGTTATTCCATGAACCTTATTGATGGAAGCTCTATTGAGAACATGACATGCATTATTGACTGCCTCAGCCCAGAAGTATTTTGGGAGTGAGGAGCCACTAAGCAGTGTTCTCCCAGCTTCTATCAAGGTCCTATTCCTCCTCTCAGCCACACCATTTTGTTGTGGAGTCCTTGGGGAGGAGAACTCTTGGGTGATACCATATTCTTGACAAAACTTTGTCATAGCTTCAGATTGAAATTCTGTGTCTTGGTCAGTTCTAGTCCTGACCATAGCACATTGCAAGTCATTCTGAATTGTTTTGACATGAGTTATAAAGATATTTAAAGTATCAGACTTCTTCTTTAGGAAGAATACCCATGTATATTTTGAGTGATCATCAACAATCACTAAAGTATACAACTTCCCACCTAGGCTCTGAATTGGCAAAGGACCAAACAAGTCCATATGCAAGAGAAAAAGACATCTTTCAGTGTCTTTGGAGCCAATACTTTTAAAGGTGGCCCTTGTTTGCTTACCCATTTGGCAAGCATGACAGGGACCACTTTTAATACATTTTATATTAGGACTATTCCTAACAAGGTTTTTAGAGAATAGTCTATACATTATTTTGTAGTTAATGTGAGCAAGTCTCTTGTGCCATTGAACACAAATGGACTCATTCTCATTAGCTACAAGACAAACATATGTAAGAGAATTACTATATATGAAGTCTAAGCAATAAACATTCCCACTCCTAGTGCCTGAGAGAATGGTCTCTAAGTCTTTAGACTTTTTAATCAAGCACTTGTCATTGTGGAATTCAATGACATATCCTAGATCACATAGTTGACTTATGCTTACTAGGTTGTGTTGCAACACTTCAACATAAGCTACCCTTGTAATTGAGACTATGCCATTGGAGATCATACCATATCCTTTGGTGATTCCCTTTTCTGAGCCCCCAAAGATAACTTTGGGTTCATTCTTCACAGCCTTGTAGTCCTGTAGAAGATTTCTTATTCCTGTCCAAGGCTGTTATTTGAACTAACCTGCATGATGGAATTTAATTGCCCTTAGGAGCCCAAGTGATTTTGGGTCCTAGGTTCTTGTTAGTCTGAAAAAACTTCATACCTGCTCCAACTTTTGCAGGAAGGCTCATCCTTACAGTTGGCACATTGGGATTGTGCCAACAATCTATGGCAAAGTGTCCCACCTTACCACAGTACCAACACTCATGAATGTTATATCTCCTCTTCTGAACATTTCTTGTGGTGATATGAGCCTCAACATGCTTGTGTTCAAGATTGGAGACAGCAGTCTTCATTTTGTTCCTTTCAGCAATGATTTGGCTCAATGTCATCTTGTGGACAGGCCTAGCAGCCTTTGTCATTATGACATCACCTTGCTTTGACTTGGAAGTTAGGCAAGATTGGATGGCATAGGGCACAGGGCAGCAAGGCTTATCTACAAGTTTGACAGCAGACAAGGTTTTTGCTGGAGAGAATTTTAAAGACCTAGTTTCCTTATATATGAGTGAGGGGGCTGAGGTACCAAAAACAAATGGTCCTTGATGGACCATTTGAATTTCTTCATGGGGAGCCTTCATGGCACTCATCCCCATGCCCTTTCTTCTACTATGGGAGGGAATGTTTTCCTTCCTATAGGAGCACCCATTCTTCCAGTGACCATACATGAGATCATGGTCAACCTTGTTAGAGGGAAGAAACACTTTTTGAAAGGTGGTATGAGGCTTAATCTTTTCCTTTCTCTTTTCTCCACTTACCTCACCCATTTCCCATTTATTGAACCCAAGTCCTCTCTTATTGGTTTGAAAGGAAAATGTATCAATAATTGGAAGCACTGTTTTGGGCTTTGAGAATTGAGCCACTAAGCTCTTCTCTTTGAGAAGCTTTTCCTCAAGATCCTTGATGATCTTATTCTTTAGAGAAATAGAGCTCAATTGGACAATTGTTATCCCCTTGAGTTTGCTTAATTCTCTACTCATCTGAGCCACCAAGGTAGGAGACTAAGAACAATTTCTTTCAGCCATTTTAAATGAGTCAATCTCTATGGCTTGGTTTTTGGCAAGCTTCTTGCTCTTTTTCAGAGCATTAATTAGAGCATCATATTTGTCAATCAATTGATTGACACCCACTTCAGATTCTGAATCATAATCATCAGTTGATGAGTGTGCATCAGATTCTGGAATTGATTCATCCTTAGAGGAAGAGAGAAGAGTAGGTAGCTGGTCAGGTGTGTCCTGACAATCTTCATCATCTGATTTTATGCCCATTAGGCCAATATATTCTTTAACATCTTCATCCACCTCCATATCACTGTATGAATGTGATAGAGGGGCCCTGATGCCCACCTTTGCTGCAGGGAAGTCCTCATCTTCCTCAGCTGCAAACAACCCAATATAGGCCTCTTCTTCATCATCTGAATCTAAGGATGATGACTCAGATTCAATCCAGCTTCTGTCCTTCTTGGCTAGGAAGGATTTCTCACCCTTTCTTCCCTTCTGGCGATAAGGCTTCTTGTCCCCCTTATCCTTTCTTTTGACTGGACAGTCAACAATGACATGCCCAGGCTTACTGCAGCAATAACAAATCACATTAGCTAAACCATGTTTAACATGTTTAGAATCATACCTGTCCCCTTTGGGGTGCTGCTTGTCAGCCTTGTTTGAGTCCTTACTAGGATGTGAGGAGGAGGAAGGCTTATTCTTCCACTGCTTTCTTCTCATCATCTTTTTGAATTGCCATGAGAAGGCAGTAAATTCCTCATCAGAAGAACTGCTATCAGATGAGCAGTGTTCAGAGTTTTCTGAGTCATCACCCCTTCTTGGAGGGGTATGAATTCTTGTATTGCTCTTCTTGGACCCTTTAGCCTTGAGGGCCACAGACTTCTCCCTAGCATGAGGCCTGGAGGAGGTGTCCTCCTCCTTTCTAACAGATAGTTGCATCTCATATGAGAGCAACTTTCCAAACAGAGTGTAAGGAGAAGTTTCACTCAGCTTTGCCACTTCCCTGATGGCACGATTTTGGTATCCCAGTCTCTAGTTAGAGATCTTAGGAATTTATCAATTAACTCATAATGAGTGAAGGTCCATTCATAGGTCCTCAACTCATTTATTATTCTGAAGAATCTTTCATAGCATTCATCTATACATTCCTGGTTTTGTTGCCTAAAAGCTTCATACTCCTGCTTGAGGAGGGATTTCCTATCATTCCTCACTTCTTCAGTCCCTTCCATGTAAACAATCAATGTATCCCACATTTCCTTTGCAGTCTCACAGTGCACCAAGTTTTGGAATGTTGAATCATCAATAGCATTGACTATAATATTTTGAGCCCTTTTATCCATTGTAGCCAATGCTATCTCATCCCTTGTTATTTCAGTGTAAGACTTGCCTACCTGCCTAGTAGGATCAATGGTGGAGGGATTTGTGATAAGGAAAGGGCCTTCCTGAACAGTGATATAGATCCTAGGGTCTGAAGCTTCCATGTACTTCCAAACCCTTTGTTTCCAAATGCCAAAGGTTTCCTTTTTGCATATAGGGAGCTTCATGGAACCCATTTCCTTCTGAATTCCATTAGAAGCCATTGGATTCAGAAATAACAATACCTATGTAGGATCTGGTCAGACAGTTAAGCCCTTTATGATCAACCTCCCTCTGATACCACTTGATAGATTATAGGTATATGATCTAATTCACCTAAGGGTGAATAGGTATTTTCATTTTTACTTAGATGATATAGATAGTTAAAATTATTCTAAGCTAGTAATCAAGCAAACCCAGAAAACACACAAGTGTTTATAGTGGTTCCCCAAGACAGTGTGTCTATGGGTAGTCCACTTTCCCCCTTTACCTTTTTAACAGAGTGTTAGACAAGCCCAACTTCTCCAATCTCAGCTCCAAGAGCCTACAACACAGATCCCACAGGATCTCTCAGGTTTTCCCAAACCCTACCTCAGGCACAGCAACCCTACCTCAGAGGAATCCATCTCCTACAACTCAGACCAGCTCTTGGTCCTACAACCTCAGGCCTAACTGCCCTACAAACTCAGGCCAAATAGCCCTACAATCGCAGGCCTAACAACCCTACAATCTCATGCCTAACAACCCTACAACCTCAGGCCAAATAGCCCTACAGTAAAAGAGTGTTTATGCTTACAACAACAGATAGCACAGAGAAGGTATCTTCTGTAGTTCTAGCACAGCTTGTGCTTTCTAGTAGCTTGACTGGATGATGATTTGTGAGCCAGCTACTATCTGATCTTCCTCTTCCTCTTCAGTTGAAGGATGAAAGATCACCTTGCTCCTTCTTGTAGAAGAGTAATCTTTTTCTCTAAGTCTCTTCTTGCTTGTTTAGTGAGCAGGAGGAGAAATCAGAAATTCTGGGCCGTCAATGGAACAGTTGTAAATTTGTTTAGCACTTCACCACCTTCTTCAAAAGTGCCATAACTTCTTCTTTTATACTCTGCACATCTCCAACTGCACTCAAGGGAAAGCTCTTACACCTTGGGACCAAATGGATGAATCTAATCTCCCTTTACAGTTGTTTGCGCCAAAGGCGAGTCGCGCCACTGTATTCTTCAATAATTGAATCTGTCTCAGCGGTGGGGCTGAGACAGCTTTCAGTCTCAGCGGTTGAGCAACTGTCTTCCCAGTGGATCCGCTGAGACAGTTTCTCTTCTCAGCGGATTCTGTCTATCTGCAGCTCAGTAGAGATATGCTGCTTCTTAGTGGCACCTGTCCTCATCTCAGCAGTTCAGCTGAGACAGGGAAAATTTCTCAGCTGATTAATCATCACACCTTTGAACCTATTCCATTGTATGGAAATATCATCTCCCCGTACAAACCTTGAGACATTAAATTTCATCAAATACAATATGTACTTAGTATTGTGAGTGATGCCTCTTCAAATCAAAGGAACATTGTGGGCAATATGCCCAGCACTACCCTTATAAGGATACTATAGACTCAATGGACCAAAAAGCCCCATCACGGGGCCTCCAATTTAGTCAATTTTACCAAAGTCAACCATAGCCCTAATTTGGTCAAAACTGTCCTACTAAGGGTCAATTCACCCTCACCTTACCAAATTGACCCTACATAGACCTTCCTAACCCTTAAGGGTGTCCAATGGGTCGTTACCCCCCCCCCCCATTGTGGTCAACCCAAATGGTCAATTTGACCAAAGTCAACCTTATCCTAAATTTAGGTCAAAATGACCTATTTTGCTCAAATTGAACCCAATCCACTTGGGCTAAACCCAATTGAGGTGGTCCACCACCTAATGGGGGTTGGATGCTATAGAATTGGCCATTCAATTTCAAGGAATTCATCCAGGAGAGAGAAAGCTCCATTTCCCCCAAAAATAGTGGAGAGAGAGAGAGAGGAGAATAATGGCTTTCATGGACAATTAAGCCCCCAATTGATGGGGATTCATCTCCCTTGGCAGTTACAAGAGGATTGGGAGGTTTCTCAGCCCACAAGGGGCTGAATTAAGAGAGAATTGGGAGTAGCCGAGAACAACCATTAATAGTGTTAATGGCCATTGATGCCATGACTCCTCCCCTCCTCTAATTGACCCCTTTACACCTTCAGGAGTCGGAGAGGAATGAAACCCCTCTCTTCCCTGAAGAAATTGAGCACCAGGAGCCTAGATCGACATGGCACCTAAAGCACCACCTCCGGCAATGGCGACTCGCCGGAATACGCAACACCAGGCCACGAATCAGGTCCGATCCGCTTCCCCTCTCCTGGTGCTAGATCTCCGTCAAATTGGGGTTTGATTCAAGCCAAAGCTGGCTCGAATCAAGCCACCAAAAGGGTTCGTTTCGAGCCCTCTTTATCCCGCCAAATCTCCTCGTTCCGGCCACCTCCGGCCGACCAACCACCGCTAATCACCGGCCACCACCTCAACAGAGGTGGTGGTGGTATTAGTCAGCAGGGGTGGCACTCAGGTGGCCGGGAAAATGAGGAGGAAGGAGGCCCAGGACGGGTTAATCCCAGCCCTTGGCTGGAGGTTGAAGATGACCAGGAGCAGCAGAGACGCACGATCTGCGCCAAGATTCGTGCTGATATCAAATGAATATGGTATATTAATATTTGTATTTATGTCACATTGCATGCAGTACCTTGTTTTAATTATTAAAAATACTAGAGCCTCTATGATGAAAAAGTGCCAAACATCAAAGTTGTAGCCTTTGGTGTGTAGCTTAATTGAAAATTTGTTTCAGCCCAATAGGGGCACTGTAGCCCCCTGTAGAGCCATTTTGGTAGGACTGGTCCCTAGGCTAGGGCAGTCACTAATTTTTGAATAACTTTTGGTTGGGTTATGGGATTGACTTGACCATTTAAACCTAGGCTATTTGTACCAACCCCCCTAACATATCCAAAGATGGAAATTTTAGGAGAACATTTTTCTAAGGTTTTGGTAATAATTTAATAATACATATATTATTTAATTATAGGGTCTAATGACCACCAATCCCCTCCAAATTTTGGTGGATTCTCTTTAGGGTTATTATATGACCCTGGTAAAAATTTCAGCCCAATTTAGACTGATTTGGTTGGGTAATGAATTAACCCAAGTCTGGTCAAGTTAGGTCAAACTAGGTTAAAAGTGCACATGTTGGAATTAGGTGGTCAAACCTTATCCAAGTGGTGTGAAACTTTGGCCACTGATTTAGAACCACTTAATACACCCCTTGAGTAATTTGGGTTGATGTGGGGTGGATATGCCCTAGGACCCTCGTTTTAACCTTAGGGTTGCACTTTAAGCCTTGTGAAGGACATTGGAACATATGTCCTTGGATGGTCATGAAACTTGGTAGATAAGTTCATGGGGTGTAAATATTCCCTAGGAAAATTTAAGAGAATTTTAGGACCTATTATTCTCTATGAATTGGGTTATAATCATTTTTGGGAACCTCCTTATGAGAGAATTTTATATGCTCAAATAATCTTGGATGTTAATAAAAATTTGGTGATACCCTCATAATCTTGCAATAGATCTCTGGTAATTTTTGGGTAATTATTGAATTAATTTATTTAGCACTTGATTCACAAGCCATCTATTTGGTCTTAAGAATGTAATAAATAATTAAGGGCCGAATATCCTCTGGAAAAATATGAAACTCGGTGGTAAAACATTTTAGGACTATAGAAAGCTCTCTGGATTTTTGTATAATTTTTCGAATTATTTAACAGTAGGTTCCTTCACAATTTTCCCTAGAAAGGGTTTACTTGGAATAATTATTTATGTGGTTAATTTGCCTTGATAAATTCTGAAATTTAGCCAATAGACTTTTCTATTTGATATGAAGGTCTGGAAATTTTTCCATAATTTTTAGACAAGTATTTTTTGTGGTTCCTTCCTTAAAGTCTAATTTGGGATAATTGTTCAATATTATAATTATAGGCCACCCCCTTACTGCAAAGTTTTGATATTATGTATTTACTGTTATTTTGACTTCATAGATTTTCCATAATTTTGTGGAGGCCATATCATAAGAGGATTTTATATTTCATGTTCAATTTCATACTAGGTCAATGTTGAGGAAAATTATAATAAATGCCAATTAAATAAGGAAAAATTTGATCCTCTGTATTTATACTTAGAATATCATGATAGACACCCAGTAATAATCTTGGGTCAGTTGGATGAATATTTGGGGTACCTCCCCTTATGCAACTCATATAACTCATTTGGTCTGCGTATAACAAAACTGTAAATCTTGAGTATTTGATGGATCATTAGGTGGGAATGAAAGGTAGATTGTGTACCTAGTCTGTTATAGAAGATGTGTGGTCACCATTGGATGTTTATATGTCGGGTGTACCCGAAAAGCTAAGGGGTAAGGTTGTGTCCAGGACCGACGAAAGATCGTCTTTCCCTTTAGAAGGTCTTAAAATATGTAGGGTAATCCAAGTGTAATGATAAGGAGGGTATACTTGTAGGTAGTAACTAATAACATTAAGTGCCTTGGAAAGGGAGCTTTGGGGTGTTATCCCATTGTAGCTCCTAGTACCATAGTGAGCCCCTTATTGGGTAGTCCTCTGAAAGTCCATGGTTAACCCAAAGATGTAGGAATAAATGGCAGTGTAAGATTAACTTAATAACACACACACACACCCACACCCCATGATTATGGGAGGTTAGTTTGTTTGGTCTTACAAGCGGTAGGCTCGGTGGTTGTGGCAGCAGACTAATTAGTCTGGTGAGCTTGTGACTCAGTAATGCTTTATGGTACAGACGGCTTGGTCCGGCGAGCCGTTGGCTCGGAAGGTTATGATGATGGGCAGGTTAGCCCAGGGAGCCTTGTGGCTCAGGATATAGTAGGACATAATGTATGTGCATAAGGTGGTGGGTCTTTAGTGTTGATGGTCGTCGCACCGACGTCGATACTTTGGCTCGGTAAGTGTGGTTAACACTTTACCAAGAAAAGTCTGGTGGACTAGCCAGTAAGAGTATGCAGGAGCTCCGCTGTTGTGTGCTTAGCGTTGAGGTGTACGATAGGTCTAGGTTAGGTAGTGTAGATACCAACCTAGAGGTGGGCGATTGGTGGGGGATTGGCTTAGTCTTTTTGACGATAAGTCCTCCCGCTCGGTGCCTAGGAGTCACCGGGTGAGTGGTGGGGGATTGGCTTAGTCTTTTTGACTAATGGTCGGTGGACCTTATCATTTTAGGGGACCGAGGAGACGCTGCAGCACCAGAGGACGGTGCAGATGGAGGCGGGACAGTCTAGCACGGGAGCACCGATGACAGGATCCGTGAGTGTCTTTTAGCTTTGGCAGTTATGCTTCTGCGAGTGAAATTTGTAGTAAGGAAATTGATGTACAGGGCATGAGCCCTTATTTATTTCCGTACCTTTCATTCAGTTATCTTATGTGGACTTCCCTTTTGATGATTTTATATCTATGTGATGTGGACTTGAACTACCTTAAGTTTGTTTAAGCTTTACTTCTTTTATGATCGATATGGCCGGCAGAATCATCGTTTTGTAGTGGCGACCTTCCCGAGTGATGGTGCCACCACAAAGCGGCAGTTCTGGGCATACGACCTGGTTTTTTGAAAGAAAAAAAATGGGGTCTT
Source organism: Dactylorhiza incarnata (assembly GCA_033032865.1). Taxonomy (NCBI): domain Eukaryota; kingdom Viridiplantae; phylum Streptophyta; class Magnoliopsida; order Asparagales; family Orchidaceae; genus Dactylorhiza; species Dactylorhiza incarnata. The sequence continues at coordinate 1,863,892 of JAWHQI010000303.1, forward strand.
ACATCAAGTACCAGCCTAAGGGAAATATGATACTTGGACAATGGGTACTCAAGGCACATGACAAGAACAAAGAGTCTTCTGCAGGATTACACTCCTGTGAAGAATGGACCAAACATTATCTTTGGAGGTTCTGAAAAGGGATTCACCAAAAGATATGGTATGATCACCAATGGCATAGTTTCAATACCAAGGGTAGCTAATATTGAAGGGTTGCAACACAACCTTGTATTCATAAGTCAACTATATGACTTGGGCTATGTCATTGAATTCCACAATGACAAGTGCTTGATCAAAAAGTTAATTGACTTAGAGATCATTCTCTCAGGCACTAGGAGTGGAAAAGTTTATTGCTTAGATTTTATTTGCAATAATTCTTTATCTAATGTATGTCTTGTAGCTAATGAAAGTGAATCTCTTTGTGTTCAATGACACAAGAGACTTGCCCACATTAACTACAAGACAATGTATAGACTATTTTCTAAAAACCTTGTTAGGAATAGTCCAAATTTGAAATGTATTAAAAGTGGTCCCTGTCATGCATGCCAAATGGGCAAGCAAACTAGGGCCACCTTTAAAAGTATTGGCTCCAAAGACACTGAAAGATGTCTATATCTGTTGCATATGGACTTGTTTGGTCCTTTGCCCATTCAGAGCCTAGGTGGGAAGTTGTATACTTTAGTGATTGTTGATGATTACTCAAAATATACTTGGGTATTCTTCCTTTAGAAGAAATCTGATACCTTAAATATCTTCATAAACTATGCCAAGGCAATCCAGAATGAACTACAATGTACTGTGGTCAGAACTAGAACTGACCATGGTACATAATTTCAATTTGGGGCCATGACAAAGTTTTGTGAAGAATTTGGTATCACCCAAGAGTTTTCCACCCCAAGGACTCTACAACAAAATGGTGTGGCTGAGAGGAGGAATAAGTCCTTGATAGAAGCTGGGAGAACATTGCTTAGTGTTGAAACCGAGACTTGCGAACAAGACTTAGTCTCTGTGGAGTTCGGGGCCCTCAGCTAGCTGAGGGGCGACCAATCCTTACTCCTCCTAAGGGAGAGCTCTAGGTTGAAGGTGTTGGAACTAGGGACTGGACCAAGGGCTTAGTGGGGAGGTCCCGCCACATACCCGGAAGCCCCTTAGGAACTTCCCCTCCCAAGCCACTACTAAGCTTGGCCACCACTGGAGGCTCTCCTCACCCCCTAGAGAGACTTGGGGAGGGAGAGAGAGAGGGAGAGAGCTAGCCTAGAATGAGATCCTCTCAAATGGTGCCCCCTTGGTCCTATTTATAGGATTTCTGAAGTTGGGCTGCAAATAGCCGAAAACTGGTCTGTCAGATTACCAAAATACCCTTGAACTGGGCTGCAGATAGCCAAACCTCGCTGCTCTTGGACTGCGAATAGCCAAAATTGGACTGCGAATAGCCAAATCCCGCCGTTCCACGGCGCTAAACGCAGACCAAATGCCCTCCTGGGCTCGCCCCCTACTGGGCGTGGGGGCGAGAGAAGCTCGCCCCTTCCTTGGACGTGGGGGGAGGGGCGACGGGGGGGCTCGCACCTGCTCCTCTCGCCCCTCAATGTTGGGAGCGGGGGCGAGCCCCCGGGAAGCAGCCCGAGCTCGCCCCCCTTGGTTGGGGAGCGGGGGCGAGCCCCCGGGCAGCAGCCCGGGCTCGCCCCCCTTGGATGGGGAGCGGGGGCGAGCCCCCGGGCAGCAGCCCGGGCTCGCCCCCCTTAGCTGGGAGCGGGGGCGAGCCCCTGGGCAGCAGCCCGGGCTCGCCCCCCTAGCTGGGAGCGGGGGCGAGCCCCTGGGCAGCAGTCCGGGCTTGCCCCCCTAGCTGGGAGCGGGGGAGAGCCCCTGGGCAGCAGCCCGGGCTCGCCCCCCTAGCTGGGAGCGGGGGCGAGCCCCTGGGCAGCAGCCCGGGCTCGCCCCCCTAGCTGGGAGCGGGGGCGATCCCCTGGGCTCGCCCCCCTAGCTGGGAGCGGGGGCGAGCCCCTGGGCAGCAGCCCGAGCTCGCCCCCCTAGCTGGGAGCGGGGGCGAGCCCCTGGGCAGCAGCCCGGGCTCGCCCCCCTAGCTAGGAGCGGGGGCGAGCCCCTGGGCAGCAGCCCGGGCTCGCCCCCCTTGGGGGTGGGGTCTTGTCCCCCCACCTCTCGCTCCCCTATGTAGGCCGGGCAAGCAGGAGGCTTCCTCCCTCACCGCTCGTCCCCCTTGCCTCTACCTCCCTTCCTGCTTGGGTCGATGCTACCATGATGCTCCAATGAGCCTTAGGGAGTATATTCGGCGAATATCGGGGTTGTACACAATCCCCGCTCTTTTCAAGCGTGGCTCACGCTCGGAAAGAAATGTCCAACCCTGCATATTCAACGAGTGTCGATGGGAACCCGGTTATTGGTGCTATCTCGGGAAAAACACAGCGCCTCCTCGAGACGTCCTCCAGCCCTGCCGGCCAGTGATAGCCCGGCTAGCGGGACCACCTTGGGGGAGAAATACATAGCCTCCCTGAGAGGTCTTCCAACCCTGCCGGCTAGGGAGAGCCCGACAAGCGAGACCACCTCGAGGGAAAAATACATAGCCTCCCCGAGAGGTCTTCCAACTCTGCCGGCTAGTGAGAGCCCAGCTAGCGAAGCCACCTCGGGGGAAAATACATAGCCTCCCAGAGAGGTCTTCCAACCCTGCCGGCTAGTGAGAGCCCGGCTAGCGAGACCACCTCGGGGGAAAAATACATAACCTCCCCGAGAGGTCTTCCAACTCTGCCGGCTACGGAGAGCCTGGCTAGCGAGACCACCTCGAGGGAAAAATTCATAGCCTCCCCGAGAGGTCTTCCAACCCTGCCGGCTAGTGAGAGCCCGGCTAGCGAGACCACCTCGGGGGAAAATACTATATAGAATTTTCGGCCACTGGGCGGTTCTTGACCCTGCCAGCTAGGTGGGAGCCTGGTCAGCAGGTCAGCATGGCGACTAAGTACTTGGGACTTTCCTGCCACCGAGCGATCCTCGGACCTGCCAGCTTGATGGGAGCCTGGTCAGCGGGCCAGCATCGGGACTAAGTACTTGGGATTTTCCTGCCACCGAGCGATCCTCGGACCTGCCAGCTTGATGGGAGCCTGGTCAGCGGGCCAGCATCGAGACTAAGTACTTGGGACTTCCCTGCCACCGAGCGATCCTCGGACCTGCCAGCTTGATGGGAGCCTGGTCAGCGGGCCAGCATCGGGACTAAGTACTTGGGACTTTCCTGCCACCGAGCGATCCTCGGACCTGCCAGCTTGATGGGAGCCTGGTCAGCGGGCCAGCATCGGGACTAAGTACTTGGGACTTTCCTGCCACCGAGCGATCCTCGGACCTGCCAGCTTGATGGGAGCCTGGTCAGCTGGCCAGCATCGGGACTAAGTACTTGGGACTTCCCTGCCACCGAGCGATCCTCGGACCTGCCAGCTTGATGGGAGCCTGGTCAGCGGGCCAGCATCGGGACTAAGTACTTGGGATTTTCCTGCCACCGAGCGATCCTCGGACCTGCCAGCTTGATGGGAGCCTGGTCAGCGGGCCAGCATCGGGACTAAGTACTTGGGACTTTCCTGCCACCAAGCGATCCTCGGACCTGCCAGCTTGATGGGAGCCTGGTCAGCGGGCCAGCATCGGGACTAAGTACTTGGGACTTTCCTGCCACCGAGCGATCCTCGGACCCGCCAGCTTGATGGGAGCCTGATCAGCGGGCCAGCATCGGGACTAAGTATTTGGGACTTCCCTGCCACCGAGCGATCCTCGGACCTGCCAGCTTGATGGGAGCCTGGTCAGCGGGCCAACATCGGGACTAAGTACTTGGGACTTTCCTGCCACCGAGCGATCCTCGGACCTGCCAGCTTGATGGGAGCCTGGTCAGCGGGCCAGCATCGGGACTAAGTACTTTGGACTTTCCTGCCACCGAGCGATCCTCGGACTTGCCAGCTTGATGGGAGCCTGGTCAGCGGGCCAGCGTCGGGGCTAAGTACTTTGGACTTTCCTGCCACCGAGCGATCCTCGGACCTGCCAGCTTGATGGGAGCCTGGTCAGCGGGCCAGCGTCGGGGCTAAGTATTTGAAAACTTTCACTACATTAATCATCACATTACATGCAAGAAAAAACTAAGTAAACAACCACGCTACATGAACTTAAGGGTGGAGAGAAGAAACTGAGCACTTAGACAAATTTGGTCTCCTACTGCCGAGGGTGGTCTCCCTCGTTCCCATTTGGTTGTTGTTGTTGCCGCACCAAACCCCTCGCTTCCTTCAATTCCAAGAACTCAGGGCAGTTGATCGTCGCGTGACCTTCCTCATCGTGGAGGTCACAATAGGGTAACTCCACCCTACCCCCTCTTCCTCTTCTTCCTGCTTTTCTGACTCTCCTCCTTTTTTCCCAGCCAATCGCCATGGTCTGTTGAGGCGGTGGAGGGGATGCCCTTGGCCTCCGCCCCCACCTAGGGAGGTCAACCCCCTCTTCCTGGAAGTTGTCTTCCTCTTGGTCGAACTTTCTCTTGGGAGCCCCTACTCGTCCCCCCTGCTGCCTTGCCTCTGGCTCACTCAGCTTGGCCAGCCTTCTCGCGAACTCCGGGTTGGCCTCCTCACTCTCGACTTCTTCTGCCACCCTTTCCATCAACTCTTCAAAGGACAAAGGAGCTCTTCTCTTAAGGTCCATCTTGAAGAAGCCCTCCTGCATCCCCAACGTGAAGGCGAGCTTGAGGGTGTACCCGGGCACTTCTTGGACGAGGAGAACCTCCTCCCCGAACCATTCCAGATAGTGAGCCAGCGACTCCCCTGGCTCTTATTTGATCTTGAAAAGTGCCTCGGCATCTTTCTTCCTCTTTCTTGACGTCGAGAAGCGTAGCAGAAAAGCTCGGCGCAAGTCTTCGAAGGCGTAGATGGATCCTGCAGGGAACTGGTGGAACGAGTCCCTGGACTTCTCCTTGAGGGTGACAGCAAAGAGCCGACACTTGAAGGCGTCCGACATGGGCATGATGGAGACCATGTCCTCAAACCACTGCAGGTGCAAGACGGGGTCATCCTTGCCGAAGTAGTGAGACATCTCCGCCCCCTTGAACCCCTTCGGAATCGGGGCTGAGAGGATCAGCTCACAAAAAGGACCTCCTACGCTCGCCCCCCTTTGGGGCTGGGCGAGTGGGGGTATGGAGCCTCCCCTCTCTCCCCCTTGGGTCTCGATGAGTGGGGGTTGAGGACCTCCCCACTCGCCCACTTGGGTCTCGGCGAGTGGGGGTCGAGGACCTCCCCACTCGCTCACTTGGGTCTCGGCGAGTGGGGGTCGAGGACCTCCCCACTCGCCCACTTGGGTCTCGGCGAGTGGGGGTCGAGGACCTCCCCACTCGCCCCCTTCTGGCACCTCTTTCCCGGATGTCTGGCTGAGGATGCTCTCGCCCACCTTTTGAGGTGAGGCCTCCGGACCACTTTCTCTCCTGCCTTCGCCTATCGTGGCAAAAGTTAGCTGCAAGGTCTGCAGGATCTCTTGACTGAAATTTTCAAACATCTCCAACGTCGCTCCATCCACTGGGGGTTGCGAGCGACCTGGGTCGGATCCTCCACCTCCATCCATGGAGCTCATCTTGAGAGTTTCTTGAATCGGTCACACTCCATGCTCACCGCACCATGTGTTGAAACCGAGACTTGCGAACAAGACTTAGTCTCTGTGGAGTTCGGGGCCCTCAGCTAGCCGAGGGGCGACCAATCCTTACTCCTCCCAAGGGAGAGCTCTAGGTTGAAGGTGTTGGAACTAGGGACTGGACCAAGGGCTTAGTGGGGAGGTCCCGCCACATACCCGGAAGCCCCTTAGGAACTTCCCCTCCCAAGCCACTACTAAGCTTGGGCACCACTGAAGGCTCTCCTCACCCCCCTAGAGAGACTTGGGGAGGGAGAGAGAGAGGGAGAGAGCTAGCCTAGAATGAGATCCTCTCAAATGGTGCCCCCTTGGTCCTATTTATAGGATTTCTAAAGTTGGGCTGCAAATAGCCGAAAACTGGTCTGTCAGATTACCAAAATACCCTTGAACTGGGCTGCAGATAGCCAAACCCCGCTGCTCTTGGACTGCGAATAGCCAAAACTGGACTGCGAATAGCCAAATCCCGCCGTTCCACCGCGCTAAACGCAGACCGAATGCCCTCCTGGGCTCGCCCCCTACTGGGCGTGGGGGCGAGAGAAGCTCGCCCCTTCCTTGGACGTGGGGGGAGGGGTGAGAGGGGGGCTCGCACCTCCTCCTCTCGCCCCTCAATGTTGGGAGCGGGGGCGAGCCCCCGGGCAGCAGCCCGGGCTCGCCCCCCTTGGTTGGGGAGCGGGGGCGAGCCCCCGGGCAGCAGCCCGGGCTCGCCCCCCTTGGATGGGGAGCGGGGGCGAGCCCCCGGGCAGCATCCCAGGCTCGCCCCCTTGGATGGGGAGCGGGGCCGAGCCCCCGGGCAGCAGCCCGGGCTTGCCCCCCCTTAGCTGGGAGCGGGGGCGAGCCCCTGGGCAGCAGCCCGGGCTCGCCCCCTAGCTGGGAGCGGGGGCGAGCCCCTGGGCAGCAGTCCGAGCTTGCCCCCCTAGCTGGGAGCGGGGGAGAGCCCCTGGGCAGCAGCCCGGGCTCGCCCCCTAGCTGGGAGCGGGGGCGAGCCCCTGGGCAGCAGCCCGGGCTCGCCCCCCTAGCTGGGAGCGGGGGCGAGCCCCTGGGCAGCAGCCCGGGCTCGCCCCCCTAGCTGGGAGCGGGGGCGAGCCCCTGGGCAGCAGCCCGGGCTCGCCCCCCTAGCTGGGAGCGGGGGCGAGCCCCTGGGAAGCAACCCGGGCTCGCCCCCCTAGCTGGGAGCGGGGGCGATCCCCTGGGCAGCAGCCCGGGCTCGCCCCCCTAGCTGGGAGCCGGGGCGAGCCCCTGGGCAGCAGCCCGGGCTCGCCCCCCTTGGGGGTGGGGTCTTGTCCCCCCACCTCTCGCTCCCCTATGTCGGCCGGGCAAGCAGGAGGCTTCCTCCCTCACCGCTCGTCCCCCTTGCCTCTACCTCTCTTCCTGCTTGGGTCGATGCTACCATGATGCTCCAATGAGCCTTAGGGAGTATATTCGGCGAATATCGGGGTTGTACACTTAGTGATTCCTCACTTCCAGAAAATTTCTGGTCTGAGGTAGTCAATACTACTTGTTATGTTCTCAATAGAGCTTCCATCAATAAGGCCCTTGGAATAACCCCATATGAGATTCTCAAAGGCAAACAACCAATTTCATACTTTAGAATCTTTGGTTGCAAATGCTATATTTTAAATAATGGAAAATCCCAACTAACAAAATTTGCTGAAAAATGCAATGTTGGTGTTCTTATTGGATATAGCTCACATAGTATAGCCTATATAGTATTCAACAAGAAGACTCATATTGTAGAAGAGTCTATGCATGTTGTCTTTGATGAGACCAGCCTACTTTATAAGGGCTTGTCCAGTTCTCCTATTTTTGTAGGTAATGAGAAGAAGATGCATGATATGTCTATCCAAGACATACCCATCACCAGTAGAATTAATTCAGAGGTTGTTGTACCTGAAGATGAAGATCAGCAGGATGTTGAAGAACCTGCTACTCCAGAAGAAGAGTTGCTGAATGATATCAGATTGCCTGCAGCAACCAGGCATCTAAGGGATCATCCAAGGAACTAGATAATTTGTGATGAGAACCAAGGGGTGATCACCAGAAGCAGGGTTCACAATGAAGCACTATTCCTGAGCTTTCTGTCTCAAATGGAGCCCAAGAAGTTTGAAGAAGCTAATCAAGACACCTTCTGGATTTAAGCCATGCAAGAAGAGCTTCTACAATTCAAGAGGTGCAAAGTATGGAAGTTGGTGCCAAAACCTCAAGGACACAACATCATTGGCACCAAATGGATTTACATAAACAAGCTAGGTGAGAATGAAATCATCATCAAGAACAAGGCTAGAATAGTAGCCTAGGGATACATGCAAGAAGAAGGTATTGACTTTGATCAAACGTTTGCCCCACTTGCAAGGTTAGAAGCAATAAGGTTATTCCTTGCCTATGCTGCCCACAAGGGGTTTAAGGTACACCATATGGATTTCAAGTCAGTCTTCCTAAATAGAGATTTAAAAGATGAGGTATATGTGGAACAACCATCAGGTTTTGTACATCCAACTCTTACCTCCCATGTTTATTTACTTAGGAAAGCATTATATGGTCTAAAGCAAGCCCCTAGGGCTTCATATGAGACCTTGTCTAGCTTTCTCATCAAGAACAAGTTCTTGATAGGAAAGATAGATAGTACATTGTTTCTTAGAGAAACAAATGGCAAGTGTCTCCTAGTACAAATTTATGTTGATGACATAATATTTGGGTCTACTGATGATAACCTTTGCAAAATGTTTGCCAACCTTATGCATGGGGAGTTTGAGACGAGCAGTATGGGAGAGCTCAAGTACTTTTTAGGCCTCCAAGTGAAATAGTCTGATGAGGGGATATTCATCTCTCAGACCAAATACACTAGGGAGCTTATCAAGAAGTTTGGGATGGAATCTGCTTCCACCATGAAAACTCTCATGGTGTCAAATATTTCCCTGGACAAGGATAAGAAGAGAAAACCCTTTGATGAATCCATGTACATATGTATTATTGGATCCCTGTTATATCTGACTGCTAGTAGACCAGACATTATGTACACAACATATGTTTGTGCTAGGTATCAAGCATGCCCTAAGAAATCTCACTACTCCGCTGCAAAGAGGATTTTGAGATACTTTAAAGGCAGCCAACATCTTGGCCTTTGGTACCCTAAGAAAAATGATTTTGAACTGACTTGCTTTTCAGATGCAGATTTTGCTGGATGCAAAGAAGATAGGAAAAGTACAAGTGGAACTTGTCAATTCCTAGGAAAGAGGTTGATCTCTTGGAGTAGAAAGAAGCAGACTAGTGTGGCAATATCCACAACTGTGTCTGAGTACATTGCTGCAGGGAGCTGCTGTGCATAATTGCTGTAGATACAACACCAGCTAGAGGACTACAACCTCAAGGTAAGTAATTCTCTACTATTTTGTGACTCATCTAGTGTTATCTCTATTGCTAAGAATCCTGTCTCTCATAGCATGACTAAGCATATAGAGATAAGATATCATTTTATTAGAGAACATGTAGAATATAAAGATATCTGCCTTGAACATATCCCAACTGACAATCAAGTTGTAGATATATTTACAAAGCCATTGGATGAGGCTAAATTTAATGGTTTTAAAAAATGAGCTAGGAATGTTGAACTTAGAATAGGCTTCAACATTTCATTTTGTTTATCATGTTTGTTGTTTTATTCCTTAAGCTTTGTTAAAAGATAGTCATGCTTTAAAACACTTAGTGACATAATTAGGGGGTAAGACAATCCAATTTAAAAGGGTTCACTGCTAAGCAGTGAGGTCAGCTGAGACAGTCTCAGTTGAGCCATTGAGACAGCTAACTCATCTTAGATGTTAAGTTTTCCTTGTCCCAACGGCCAAGCTTTTCATCTCAGCGGATCCTCTGAGATGGATTTGCTTAATTAAAACATCAATTAATTAAGTTTAATCAACATCACACTTTAATAATAAATTATAATACACCTATAAATATTGCTATGTTGATTAAATCATACCTTCCACATTCTACACCCTATCTAGCCGTCGAGACGACCCTTCCTTTCCCGTCGACTGAGCGACTCATTTTTCTTCAAGAATGGCACCAAAGAGTTCAAAGGATCTTCTGGAAGGGTATGCAATAATCAGAAATGGCTTTCAACATGCTAATGTTGAGATTCAAGAAGTGATTCAACTTCTGGAAGGTGAAGGGTTAGAATATCTACTGTCAGAGCCATCTGTGATTCCGAGAACTGAAGTTCTGGAACTGTACAGTAAAGCAAGGCTCTCATCTTCCAAGTCCTCCTTAAAGTCCACAATTGGAAGCTTGAAGATTAAGATATCTCCAAGGAAGATGGAGAAAGCATTTCAACTGCCATCATGCAGTGATGATGAGGAAGATAGTGTGTCTGAAAAAGACAAAGAGAAAGCCCTCAAATGGTGTGAGTATAGTGACGCCAAGACTGGCTCACTAAAGAGGAAATATTTCAATCAAAGAGGGAGGCTACTGTCAGATATAGTAGGGAAAGCATTACTTTGCAAGCCAGGTCCCATGATACTATTTCAAAGTCTATGTTTGAGCTGATGACTAGATTGGTCTTGAAGAAAAAGACCTCATGGGCTGTTATGATCTTCCAAAGGATCAAACAATGTCTGCAGGCTCTAAACCTAGGCAGAATTTTTTCTCTTTACCTTTTGAATTCCTATCCTGAAGAATTTGATAGCTCTAAAGGATCCAACCTTCACTACCTGAAAAGAATGGATATGAGTACATTGGATAGGTTCTCAAGGGTGCTCCCAATGAGTCAGCCCTCTGAGATAAAGGAGAAGAAAAGGAAATTAGTCAAAGGACTAAACAAAGCTAGAATAATAAGTTTTGATTCAAATTTAGAAGCTACTGAAAATGTCCCTGCTGAGGATGATCAAGGATCTGCCAGCAATCTAGACAAAGATGTTCATGAAGAGCATGTCATTGAAGAACATTCGGATCATGCTGCTGTTGTAGAGCATGAGAAAGATGAGGATGCTGCTACTGCTAAAGAGAAGTCTGATGGAAATGAAGGAGATCATACTCAAAGTGTGCTCCTAATCCTCAAGATGCTGATAACAATGCACACACTGTGCCTGCTGAGTCTGCAAGACATGAAGAGGAGCAATCTGATTCGTAAAATTGACATAATTATTCTTAATCTTGAAAGAAGGATAAGTCTAATCCCTGATAACTCCCCAAATTTCTTGGATTCAACTGATCCAGAAAGTATGGATGCCCTATCTGAGGTTGGGTGGGGGTGGGTGGGGGTGGAGCAAGAGAACTTATCATGTAATGGAGATGTCAGCATTGACAGTGATGATGGAATTGCTGCTGATAAGAATGATCGGACTGAGGGGGAGCTTATCCCTGCTCTGGCTGAGGGGGAGCATGAAGAGCATGCAAAGGAGCCATCCACTCTAAATGAGTGTGATAATCAATCCCTCAAAGAGACCAGTGTACCCCAAGTTGCAGCTGAACAATACAATTACACAATTACTGAAGTACAACCCTCCACCTCTATTGTCTCAAATGAACTTATCTTAAGTTCCTTAAGTACACTTATTGATGGTCATATGACATCAATAAAGGAATATATTGACAAGTCCATTTCTTCAGTCAAGAGTGAGATGATGTCTGAAAATTCAAGTAATAAAGGAAGAAACTTCTTACCTTAATAGGCAGATGACCAAGTGGTTTGACCTTGCTAAAAAATCTATGGTAGCTCAGAATACAATAGTGAGATTAATGGACAAAAGTCTGCATCTCTCAGAGCAAGACATAAGTTATGTCAAGAATTATGTGAGCAAGACGAATGAGGTCATAGAGAAGGCCTCAAACCATATTGAAGAATATGTGTGGTCAACTGCAACTACAATGATTGGAGAGGCAAAAAAGATGAAATATGAACTTAAATTAGACTTAGAGAATTAAACCCAATTTGGATCAGTTGCTGCTGCCTCCCAAATCCTGGAACAAAAAGTTTTTGAATAAGCCAGAAAGGGGGAGGAGACCAATGCTAAGACAAATTCTAAGTTGGCCCTCAAGGTTCTACAAGGAACAAGGATAACACTGAACCTGCCTCTGCTAGATAATATAAGAAAAGAAGATTTTGATTTTGAGGCTCATGCCAAGGTTGCTCAAGATGCTCAACTTGCAGCAAGGAGGAAAAGAGAAGGTGTCATGCTAGCAGAAGAATTCATTGCAAAGAATAGAAAAGAGCAGGCCAATGATCCTGATTATGAGCATTGGAGTGATGACTCCAAGAGTATCATTCTCAATGCATGGCTGAACCATGGACAGATCTGCAAAGATATTGACAGAATATATCTTGTAGAGGAATGGATAAAACACCTTGAGAGGAACTCAAAAAGGGAAAGAGTCTTCAAAGTGAATCTTGTGAGGAAGAACAACCCAAAGAGGATGCCTTCAAGATATATTCCAAATCCATATCTGTATTTCAAAAGGCAAGAGAACAAGAGAAAAATAGCTGAGATAAAAGCTGCTATTCCTAAACAAGAGTCCGATGATGGAGGTGCATAATGCTCAAGTGCAGCAAAGAAAAGAAAAACTTGAACTAATGTATTTAGTTTTTCATTTGAATCAAATGTAAACTGAAAGTTGTATTAATATTTTGTCATTAATGAAATTGATAATTATGTTGAAATGATATCTTGTGTTAATAGGCCAATGTTAGTCAAGCTTAATATTGTTCAATGTTAATGCTTAATATATATTGTGGTGCCTATATGTTGTTAACAATGTTATTGTTATGTTGTCATGACTATTATTATTAATTTGTCATAATATCTTCTATGATGCCTATATTCAGTTAACAATTATTTGTTATGTTATCATGACTGTTATTTCATATGTTGTCATGATATGTTTTTGTGGTTATGTATCTTAGCGTTGGTGTATGTTCTACCTTCTTCAAATAGGGGGAGATTGTTGGGAATATTGCCCTCAATGTTCCCTTGATTTGAAGAGGCATCACACTCAATGCTAAGTACATATTGTATTTGATAAACCCTCTTTTGCATAATGTATATTGTTGGAAAAAACCCTTGATTTAACTTAACAAATTATTAAAAGTGATTTTATTCACTAGGATTAAATTACACATTGTATAGTGAGGGTAATAGTCATTAGATGTCTTAGGATGTCACACTTAACCAAGAGTGTCAACACTAGACCAAGGGAAGCAAAAAAAGGCCGAAGTTAATAATTGCGTCGAATGGAATTCGACGCAACATTGAGTTCATGTCGACGCTACTCCGACTAAAAGTCCAAGTGGTTCAACTCTACTGTCGAAGTAACACTAGTTGACGTTACGTTGAATAAGATATTGACGCAGAAACCAGGGGCTTGTCGAAGGAACTTGAGAAGTCGACGCAGCTTCTACTTCAAACTCGATGCAGAAGGGAATACATGTCAAAGCCATCTAAAGTCGACGCAACGCCAACTTCATCTTGACGCAGTTAATGGAAGTCAGAGTGGATGCTATTCAACTCAACGGGTGCGCCGATAAGGAATCGACGCAACGTCGACTAGCTGAGTTTAGTCAGAGCAGAGAAGAAATCGAAGCAGCTCTTAGATGAACTCGAAGCAGCGTCGATAAGAGAGGAAGATAATTCGACGCTACGTCGAATACAGTCTGTGAAAGTTCAATCTTTACAGCTATCTTTCTGATGCTTCTATCATGGCCCACATCTTTCAAACCGTTCTCCAACGGCCTAATAATTGCCTGAAGAAGAAGGAAACATTAAAGAAGGAGAAAAAGGCTTTCTTGGAAGTATACACCTTCTGGTTGGACGGGTCGAGAAAGTAATTAAGGAAGGAAAGAGAATGTCTATCAAATATACATTTTCAGGTCTTTCCTAACAAGGAAACAAATTCAAAATAGAGACAGGGTATATAAGGATAAAGACGGAAGAGAAGAATAACAACAATAATCACTATCAGCTGTCTCTTCTCAAATTTGGGTTTCCTGTCCTCTTCTTCCTCACTCTCAGGAACCCCAACAAAGAGTTGTTAAAGAAAATAGAAGGAACTGGTGTTCTTCATCTGATAGACCATAAGATCCAACTGCTGCTTCTCATCACCATCATATAGCAGCAGGATCTGAGTTAGAAGAAGTCAAGAAGGATCTGACAAACAAAGTATCTGCATATCATCACCATCAAAAGCAGAGGCTAATCAAGAGCAGATTCTGTAGGACTTCAAATTGGTCGTTCTTCAATCAGCCATCATAAGAATTCTTAGAACAAAATTCCTTCAACCTTCTTCTTTCTTCTTTCTCATTCTGTAAAAGAGTTTTATTAATCCCTCTTCAAAGGATTTAGTGGTTCAAAATCTCCTTATCAAAAGATCTGGTGGTTCATGATCTCCTTATCAAAAGATCATTGGTTCTAAGAGTCTCCTGATCAAAAGACTCAGGCATAGGTGGTGCATTCCTACCAGGCGGTAGAAGAGAGGACTACCCATATTTTGGGGAACCTCTATAAAATTCTTTGTGTCTGTGCTGTGATTTTCTGTGCTGTCCCATTCTTTTATTCTGCACCTTAATTTCTACTTTCTTTATTCTGCCTGGATTGTTAAGCATAATACCTTAGAATAAATTATTGAACACAATTAGGATAGAAAAATATTTAAATCTCTATTCACCCCCCTCTAAAGGATTCTCAAAGGCACACTGTGCACTTTCAATTGGTATCAGAGGGAGGTTGATCATTAAAAGGCTAACACCTTGATCAAAAAGACCTCCTACTCTCATTACTTTTCCTATAAACATATTTTATAAAGAAAATGAGTTATAAGGATTATGCTTCAACAAGACCTCCAGTGTGTAACTAAAATAACTTCACACTCTGGAAGGATAGAATAAAACTTTACATGAATTCCATTGATGAAGATATCTATGATGCTCTTTGTCACAACCCGCATTTTCTCCAAATTTAGGAATATCAGAGTAAGAGAAAATACACGTCATGATGCCACATCATGCATGAGACAACTGCAGACGCTCAGGCGGAAACCTATTACTTAATCAAAACATGTTTACATGATAGATCATCATTTGAAATCATTTATTAGAGTTTGGGGGGGGGGGGGGGGGGGTAAGAACTGTGTCTCTCAGTTCGTGGATCAACTAGTCCACAGAGAAAATATATGTAATTGCAGCGGAAAATACTTGATTTTGTTCACTTAAGGTTCTAAATGCACGTGATGTCAGGACATAAAGTAATGATATGCACATATCTAGGCGTAGTATAAGTATAGAAAATATATTTAGGCATCTTTAAAGATAAGGATTTCAGTTAAAAGGTATGCAATGTGGATGAAAGAAAAGCCATTTTATAACTATAATGCACCTAGACATAAATCCTTCCCAGAGAGCAAGATACACAAGATCTAAATAGTAGTGGTATTAAACTGGCAAGTAAACTATAAAGTATCAAAAGGGCACAACGGACGTCAACAACCTGACACCAACCCGTTGGCTCCAACTAGTATGTCTGAACGCAAGAAGAAAACTAACCACCACTACCTCGCAGCAGTGGGGTGAAAAAGCAACTAAAACTCCCAGAGACTCCGGGCTACACCACTATCAGCTAAGGCTCTGAACCTGAGGCATTCAATAAAACAAAGAACGCTTCAACAAGGAATTACAAGTGGCAGAAAAATAAGCAGAAAAGTAAATAAGGCATAAGGGGTACCAACCCAAGCCATATTTACCGAAAGAGAAGCTCCCAACAAAGGACTAAGCAAAGCACCAAGTGCACCAAATACCATAAAGAGGAACAAACAAAGTTCATTTATCTTGTTAAATTTATTTAAAGAGACTGATCAGCTCAAGTTAAATGGGGGGGCGGTCCTTTATCCACTGCCACCCAAAGCCAAAAAACGGGTGGGGGTTTCTATCCCCAACCACCCAAACACGGCCCACGTGGCCACAGTCCAAGCCTGCGGTTCACCACTAAAATGGCCACCGTGCAAGGCTACAACACTCCCCACTGCCCCCCCCCCCCAAAAAAAAAACACGACCCACCGTGCAAGGACAAAGGCAATGGTCTTATTAATTAATTCCTTTAAATATGACATGGGAGGAAGCCCGAGAATTTCAATCACCAGGACACCCTAAGGATAGGGTCACAAATGAAGTAAACATTGCATAAGACGATTCATAAGAGAAGACATAAGTTATTTAACCGCAACGGGTATGAGGTTTCAAAGAGGAGAAGTAATCAGAGGCATGACTCAAGTACTAAGAAGCAAAAGGCATTTCTCGAGAATCTAAAGGATAAGAACATAGTTCTCGAGGAATCAGGGAGTGGGGTCATAAAGTTCTAAGGAAAACCAAGGGCAGAGTCCACATAGTTCTCGAGAGAAAAGAAGGCAGAGAACAAGAATTTTCGAGAAATTCAAATGCAGAAAAATCAAGGTTTCTCGAGAAGTTAAGAGCAACGAGAAGCAGATGCTCGAGAAATCAAATTGTAGGAATCAAGGTTTCTCGAGAAGCTAAGATCAGGGTTTTCTCGAGAAATGAAGGGCAGGGGCCATCTGTCTCTCGAGAAATGAAAGGGCAGGGATCAACTTTCTCGAAAAATGAAGGGCAGGGATCATCTGCTTATCGAGAAAAATCCCAAAGGCAGGGAGATAAATTCTCGAGATACTTGGGGAAAAGACCATGGTTGCTCACTACCATACCAACACTCAAAGGCTCCAGCCACTCAACATAACAAGGACTCAAAATGAGAAGGGAAACAAGATTAAAGAAACAAGCGAGGGAGAGAAAGAGAAGCCACTTGCCTTAAACCTTGCAAACTCGAAGATCTCCGCTCCAAAAGCTATGGATCGGCTAAGAAAACACCCGAGCACGAAATCCTGAAACCTTTCGGATCGAAAAGAGGAATTAGGTCACTACCATAACTCCAAAATTTCCACAAAATGGGAAAAGCTTACCACTAGAACGAAGATCCCGCCGAGAGCTTTCCAAATCTACTCTCCAAACACGATTCCGACCACTACACCTCTCAAATCGCCGACCGGAATCTCCACGACACGCCGCTCTCGCTCTCTCGCCCGACAGAACTCTAGGTCGGCCGAAAGGGGAAGGAGAAGAAAAGATTAAACCTAAGCTTAAAGTATAAATACTAAGCCTCCAGGAGTTCGTCGAACTCAGCCAGCAGTTCGTCGAATGCAGCTGGCCTGCCGTTCGTCGAATGCAGCTGGTCTGCCGTTCGTCGAACGCAGCTGGACTGCCGTTCGTCGAACGCAGCTGGCCTGCCGTTCGTCGAACGCATCTGGCCTGTAGTTCGTCAAACATAACTGGCCTGTAGTTCGTCGAACGCATCTAGCCTACCGTTCGTTGAACGCAGCTAGCCTGCCATTCGTCGAACGCAGACTAAGAATTTCATGCAAAGTAGAATGCAGAAATTACACAAAAATTCTCCCATAACTCAAAACGACATGAAATCTTACACGCTCGATCCAAATTACACACTTTAACTAGGCTAAGGCCCAAAACTAAACCTGACGAGCTGACATAACACCCAAACGCCAAAATTACGTCACCGCGACCACGTAAATAATTAACAAAAAAATAGGGGCGTTACAGTCACTCCCCCTAAAAAGAAGTTTCGTCCCGAAACTTGAAATCCAAAGACCAAGAAAGATACAAAATCAAATCCAAAGGTTACCTGACTGAAGATTTACCTGAAATCTAAGAGAAGAGGCTAGGATGACTCTCTCTCATGGCATACTCCAGCTCCCATGTTGCACTTTTGACACCCTGATTCTTCCAAAGTACCTTAACCATCGGGATAGTCTTCCTCCGCAACACATGCTCCTGAGTCTCCAAGATTCGGACAGGCTCTTCAACATACGAAATTTTGGGCTGCAAAATGGGCACTGAATCAAGAACAAGCCAATCACTATGGAGGGACTTCCTTAGCTGGCTCACATGAAACACATCGTGAACATTTGGGAAGGAAGCAGGCAAATCCAATCTATAAGCTGACGCTCTGATGCGCTCAACAATCTGGAAAGGTCCCACATACCGGGGGTCCAACTTGTGGTTCCTCCCAAATCTCTTAATGCCCGGCATCGGAGAAACTTTCAAGAACACTAAGTCTCCAACGACAAACTCAAGATCCAACCCTCTCCGATTGGCATACTTCTCATACCGCTCCTGAGCGATACGAAGCTTCTCGCGGATATGAGTCACGACAACGCTCATCTCTTCCAAAGCTTCTGGGCCTAACAATGGACTCTCACCAACCTCGGCCCAAAACAAGGGAGTTCCGCAATGCCTCCCATACAGAGCCTCAAAGGGGGCCATTTGCAAACTCTCTTGATAACTATTATTGTAGGCAAATTCCATCAATCTATGACGCTTATCCCAAGCTCCACCATGATCTAGAATGTAGCACCTTATCATGTCCTCCAAAATTTGATTCACTCTCTCTGTCTGACCATTGGTCTGAGGATGGTAAGCGGTAAAGTATCTAAATCTGGTAATTCTCCTTTCTCGGTCCTATTCCGGAGATGCTGCAAGTCAGGATCTTCCTTCTGGTGCAATCTCGTAAGGGTAATCCAAGAAGGCTCTTCAGCCTCTAAGCTCGAAGGTGCGGTACAACTACCGACTAAAATATCCATCAACATAAACTCCTCGACCAAGGACTGCACAGAAAGGTTGAAGACATGCACAATCTTTCTGCTCAGGGCATCGACCACCACATTAGCCCTACCCGGATGATACAAGATATCAACCTTATAATCCGCAACATACTCTAACCACCTGCGCTGGCGCAAATTTAGCTCTTTCTGGGTAAAGACATACTTCAGACTCTTGTGATCCGTATAAATCTTGCATGACACTCCATATAATAAATGTCTCTAAAGCTTTAAAACATAAATCACTGCAGCGAATTCTAAGTCATGCGTAGGGTAATTCTTTTCATGAACTTTTAATTGTCTAGACCCATAGGCAATCACCTTTCCTTCTTGCATCAAAACACACCCTAGTCCGATGTGAGATGCGTCCACATAAACAACATACTCAATTCCTTCGATCGGCAAGGCCAACACAGGTGCACTGCACAAACGTCTCTTTAATTCCTGAAAGGCTTCTTCGCACTTATCGCTCCAAACAAAAGCGGTATTCTTCTGGGTAAGCTTAGTTAAAGGTGCCGACAACACTGAGAACCCTTGAACAAATCTCCTGTAGTACCCAGCCAACCCTAAGAAACTCCTTATTGCCTTAGGCGTTGAAGGCGTCTACCAATCCAACACAGCAGAAATCTTAGCGGGGTCTACAGTAATTCCATCCTTGTTCACCACATGACCCAGAAAGGATACCTGAGGAAGCCAGAACTCGCACTTACTCAGCTTCGCATACAACTTGTGCTCTCTAAGAGTAGACAATACTAAGCGCAAATGCGTAGTATGCTCCTCAGCACTTCTGGAATACACCAACATATCATCGATGGATACCACAACAAAATGATCCAGAAAATCCTTGAACACGCGGTTCATCATGTCCATAAAAGCAGATGGTGCATTCGTCAAACCAAAAGACATAACCAAAAACTCAAAATGACCATAACGGGAACGAAAGGCAGTCTGGGGAACGTCCGATTCACGGATCCTCAACTGATGGTAGTCTGATCGAAGGTCAATCTTCGAAAACACCGTGCTACCACGCAACTGATCAAACAGATCATCTATCCTCGGCAGCGGATACCTGTTCTTGATGGTCACTTTGTTTAATTCTCTATAATCTATGCACAACCTCATAGAACCGTCCTTCTTTTTCACAAACAACACTGGAGCACCCCAGGGCGAAGAACTTGGCCTATTAAATTCACACTGCAACAACTCATCTAACTGAGTTCGCAACTCTTCTAACTCGCGCGGGGCCATACGGTACGTTGCCTTAGCGATAGGACGAGTACCAGGCTCAACATCAATAACGAACTCCACATCTCTATCAGGAGGAAGACCAGGAAGACTGACAGGGAAGACATCAGGAAACTCTCGCACCACCGAAACACCCTCATTACACGGCGATCCAGTAACAGTTTCTACTACATAAACAAGGTAAGCCAAACAACCGAAAATTAACAGTTTCCGAGCACATATCGCAGAAATTATCGAGGAACACTGGTATGGAGAACCAAAAACGCTCATGGGATGACCGTTGTCCATCACAAAATCCGGACGCTTTTCCTTGCATCGGATGACAGCATCATAACTGGACAACCAGTCCATACCCAATATCACGTCAAAGTCTTCTAGGTCCAACACCTTGAGATCAACAACAGCCAAGAAATCTCCTAAGAGAACGGGGCAACTTCGGACGCACTGGTTCGAGGGTACCAAATCACCAGAAGGGAACCTAACGAGGAACAAATCGTTGCCCAGCTAAGGGGTCAAACGGTCACGCTCGACGAAAGCCCTTGCTACGAACGAATGGGTAGCACCCGAATCGAACAGAACACACGCACAATGATTCTTTACCTTAAATCTCCCTATAAGCGTGAAAAAGAACTAGTCTAATACAGCGAAACTAAAAAGAATCAAGACTAAACAATTGGCTTAAGGTCTAACCTGCGATCACTTGGGTCGAAGACTGCGCTTGCTCCTGGGTTAACACGTTCAGCTTTCCTCTTCCTTTATCCTGATGTTGTGGCGGCGGCAAGGTTCAAAGCGGAACTTGCTGCAACATGGCTTAAACTTGCGGGCATTGAAACTTCATCTGCCCTTTCCGTCCGCACTGGAAGCAGACTTTCTCCTTGGTCCAACACTGGGCCACATCGTGCCCCTTCCGCTTACACAACGGGCAGAGAACCTCTACCTTCGGAGCACCCTGAATTGCCAGCACTCGCTGCTGCTTTTGAACTCCTTTCCTCTTGAAACACCTTTCAAACGGATGGCCAGAGCGGCCACAGAAACTGCAGACCTCACCACCTTCTTTCTTCAAGACCAAGGCAGGCGCACCAAAATTTCCTTCTTCTACAGCCTTTCTCTTTCCCTTCTTCATCATTGATCCTCGGTTCTTGGCATTATCGATTGCCTCAACCTTCAGCGCTGCCTCTACTACCTCGGCATACTTCTCCGACCTATACACACTGGCAAGCTGCTAAATATCACTGCGGAGACAACCCAGAAATCTCTTTACTCTTCCTTCTTCCGAGGCTACCAGGGCCGGAGAAAACCCGCTCAACTTGCAAAATTCAATCTCATACTCGCTCACCGAGAGCTGTCTCTACTTCAGATGCAGAAAATCATTCATCAACCGCTCTTGCTCTACCGATGGCAGAAACTTTCTTAACAACATTCCTTTGAAGGTTTCCCATGAACATCCTTCAGAAAGGTCTTCCTTCTCCCTCAACCACCAACTCTTTGCGAGACCCTTAAGCTGGTACGCGACAATCATCACCTTCTGGTCCACGGTGATTCCTGAATACGAGAACATCTCTCTCATGGCTATAAGCCAATCGTCCAAGGCCACGAAATCAGCTCGTCCGTCATACGATGGAGGACCCAACCTTTGAAAGTGCGAAATGAAATTCATTTCCGGAGGTATCGCTACTGGGGGTACCAAGGGAGCAGGAGGAGTAGGTACTGTCTGTCCCACTACAGGGGCCTGCAGTACGTATTGCTGCCTAGCACCGGCAGACAACAATGCCTCAACTTGCGATTGCATCGCAACCATCTACCTAGTCAGAGCCTCATTGCTCTGGCGCAGACTCTCGATCAAAGCTTCACTCTGCGCTTCAGATGACTCTCCCTCTGACTGAGGAGTCGACCTAGTCGCGACTCGCTTTTGTGCCATCTCTGCTAATACACATAAACCTATAATTAAAACTTAACCTTACACTAGAACTACACTACTTGGTTCAGAACATACATGTACAGATACTTACCATTGCTACCACCTTGCTCTGGGATTTTCATGATGCTATGCTAAATTTGGGGATGATACTGCATCACCCCTCTTGACTCATGTGCAAGGGTCATGAATGCATGAATTTTATGTTCATTTTGAAATCATGGGTGTACATGTGTCATCATATAAGTCTTTAACTTCGCACGTGTGCTTATGTAATGCTATGTAATGTATGTTGTGCTATGCATTCTAATAAAGGCCTTAATGCATATTATGAGCGGCGTACACATGAAATATTATGCATCTCATACTACATAATATTGCATGTAACGAAAGAGAAAATGTGCTAATGGGCATCCATGTGATGATGGTTATGCATCCCATACTACATAACCGTCACATGTTGCCACCTATGGTGGATCCATATACAGACACATATTATGCATCCCATACTACATAATATGCCCCGTATACTTCTTATCATGCAATGAGTGTAGTGTTCATGCTTCGGCCAAGACGTACTAATGACACATCGGTGTGTATATGCAATGAAACCAAAACAACTACTATATCAGAATTTGTTGCCCGACCGACTTGTCGAACAACCTAGCTCTGATACCAACTGTCACAACCCGCATTTTCTCCGAATTTAGGAATATCAGAGTAAGAGAAAATACGCATCATGATGCCACGTCATGCATGAGACAACAACAGACGCTCAGGCGGAAACCTATTACTTACTTAATCAAAACATGTTTACATGATAGATCATCATTTGAATTCATTTATTAGAGTTGGGGGGGGGGGGGTAAGAACTGTGTCTCTCAGTTCGTGGATCAACTAGTCCACCGAGAAAATATATGTAATTGCAGCGGAAAATACTTGATTTTGTTCACTTAAGGTCCTAAATGCACGTGATGACAAGACATAAAGTAATGATATGCACATATCTAGGCGTAGTATAAGTATAGAAAATGTCATTTAGGCGACTTTAAAGATAAGGATTTCAGTTAAAAGGTATGCAATGTGGATGAAAGAAAAGCCATTTTATAACTATAATGCACCTAGACATAAATCCTTCCCAGAGAGCAAGATACACAAGATCTAAATAGCAGCGGCATTAAACTAGCAAGTAAACTATAAAGTATCAAAAGGGCACAACGGGCGTTAACAACCTGACACCAACCCGTTGGCTCCAACTAGTATGTCTGAACGCAAGAAGAAAACAAACCACCACTACCTCGCAGCAGCGGGGTGAAACAGCAACTAAAACTCCCGGAGACTCCGGGCTACACCACTAGCAGCTAAGGCTCTGAACCTGAGGCATTCAATAAAACAAAGAACGCCTCAGCAAGGAATTACAAGTGGCAGAAAAACAAGCAGAAAAGTAAATAAGGCATAAGGGGTACCAACCCAAGCCATATTTACCGAAAGAGAAGCTCCCAACAAAGGACTAAGCAAAGCACCAAGTGCACCAAATACCATAAAGAGGAACAAGCAAAGTTCATTTATCTTTTTAAATTTATTTAAAGAGACTGATCAACTCAAATTAAACGGGGGCGGTCCTTTATCCACTGCCACCCAAGGCCAAAAAAGGGGGGGGGGGGTCTATCCCCAACCACCCAAACACGGCCCACATGACCACATGACAAGCCTGCGGTTCACCACTAAAATGGCCAGCGTGCAAGGCTACAACACTCCCCACTGCCCCCCCCCCCAAAACACGACCCACCGTGCAAGGACAAATGCAATGGTCTTATTAATTAATTCCTTTAATTATGGCATAGGACGAAGCCAGGACACCCTAAGGGTAGGGTCACAAATGAAGTAAACAGTGCATAAGACGATTCATAAGAGAAGACATAAGTTATTTAACCGCAATGGGTACGATGTTTCAAAGAGGAGAAGTAATCAGAGGCATAACTCAAGCACTAAGAAGCAAAGGGCATTTCTCGAGAATCTAAAGGATAAGAACATAGTTCTCGAGGAATCAAGGAGTGGGTTCATAAAGTTCTAAGGAAAACCAGGGCAGAGTCCACATAGTTCTCGAGAGAAAAGAAGGCAGAGAGCAAGATTTCTCGAGAAATCCAAATGCAGAAAATTCAAGGTTTCTTGAGAAGTTAAGAGCAAGGAGAAGCAGATTCTCGAGAATCAAATTGCAGGAATCAAGGTTTCTCAAGAAGCTAAGAGCAGGGGTCATGTTTCTCGAGAAATGAAGGGCAGGGGCCATCTGTCTCTTGAGAAATGAAAGGGCAGGGATCAGCTTTCTCAAAAAATGAAGGGCAGGGATCATCTGCTTCTCGAGAAAAATCCCAAAGGCAGGGAGATAAATTCTCGAGATACTTGGGGAAAAGACCAAGGTTGTCACTACCATACCAACACTCAAAGGCTCCGGCCACTCAGCATAACAAGGACTCAAAATGAGAAGGGAAACAAGCTTAAAGAAACAAGTGAGGGAGAGAAAGAGAAGACACTTGCCTTAAACCTTGCAAACTCGAAGATCTCCGCTCCAAAAGATATGGATCGGCTAAGAAAACACCAGAGCACGAATTCCTGAAACCTTTCAGATCGAAAAGAGGAATTAGGTCACTACCATAACTCCAAAAAATCCACAAAACAGGAAAAGCTTACCACTAGAACGAAGATCCCCCCGAGAGCTTTCCAAATCTACTCTCCAAACGCGATTCCGACCACTACAGATCTCGAATCGCTGGCCGAAAGCTCCACGACATGCCGCTCTTGCTCTCTCGCCCGACAGAACTCTAGGTCGGCCGAAATGGGAAGGAGAAGAAAAGATAAACCTAAGCTTAAAGTAGAAATACTAAGCCTCCAGGAGTTCATCGAACTCAGCCAGCAGTTCGTCGAACGCAGCTGGCCTGCCGTTCGTCGAACGCAGCTGGCCCGCCGTTCGTCGAACGCAGCTGGCCCGCCGTTCGTCGAACGCAGCTGGCCCGCCGTTCGTCGAACGCAGCTGGCCCGCCGTTCGTCGAACGCAGCTGGCCCGCCGTTCGTCGAACGCAGCTGGCCCGCCGTTCGTCGAACGCAGCTGGCCCGCCGTTCGTCGAACGCAGCTGGCTCGCCGTTCGTCGAACGCAGCTGGCCCGCCGTTCGTCGAACGCAGCTGGCCCGCCGTTCGTCGAACGCAGCTGGCCCGCCGTTCGTCGAACGCAGCTGGCCCGCCGTTCGTCGAACGCAGCTAGCCTGCAGTTCGTCGAACGCTGCTAGCCTGCCATTCGTCGAACGCATTTTGCCTGCCGTTCATCGAACGCAGCTAGCCTGCCGTTCGTCGAACGCAGACTAAGAATTTCATGCAAAGTAGAATGCAGAAATTATACAAAAATTCTCTCATAACTCGAAACGACGCAAAATCTTACACGCTCGATCCAAATTACACACTTTAACTAGGCTAAGGCCCAAAACTAAACCTGACGAGCTGACGTAACACCCAAACGCCAAAATTACGTCACCGCGACCATGTAAATAATTAACGAAAAAACAGGGGCGTTACACTCTTCTCACAGGTCCCCCTGCTCCAGTCAGACAAAAGGAAGGAGAAACCTCAACAACTGAGGTAGTTCCAAGAAAGGAATGGACAGAGGCTGAGAAGAAGGTCAAGTCATGTGATGCCAAGGCCATGAATATTCTGGTATCAACAATGTCTGATGACATTTTCCAGAAAGTTGCTGAATGCCAATCAACAAAAGAGATCTGGGATTCCCTCACCACAATGGTTGAGGAAAGTGCTGAAGAAAGAAAGGACAAAAAGTCCCTTCTCATATCCCAGTATAAGAATTTCCAAAAGAAGGCTGAAGAATCTGTTGCCAATATGTATGACAGATTCAGTCTTATCATTAATGAGCTCAGAGGCTTAGACAAGGAAATATCCTTGACTGAAATTATTGATAAGATTCTCATGTGCTTCCCTAGCTCATGGGATTCAAGGATCTGGGCAATCAGAGAATCCAGATGCCACAGAGAAATCTCAACTGAAGCTTTGCTAGGAAAGCTTAAGTCCTATGAGATCCTCCTGAAAAATAGGGCTGAGGCTGAAGAAAGGGAGACCTCTCCAGCTCCTGTTCAAAGGTCTCTTGCTCTCAAAGCTGCTGAAGGAGAGTCCTCCACTCCTGAGGATGAAATGTTCAGTCTGCTGGCAAACAGATTCAAGAAGTGGGTAAAGACTGAGGACTCAAGGAGAAGAGAAAGGGACTCAAGGCCTAGGTATGATAAGACTCCAAAGAAGGAGGTTATCTGCTATACCTGCAACAAACCAGGGCACATTGCTCTTGACTGCCCACAAGAGCAAAAGGAGAAAAGCAACAACAAGGATGAGAAGAAGAAGAAGTTCATCAGAGGAAAGGACAAGAAGAAAGCCAAAGGCTTTATTGCTGAGACTTGGAGTGATTCTGAAACAGAAGTAGACTCCTCATCATCTGAAAGTGAGGATGAAGAAGAAGCAGTAACAGCCTGCATGATGGCTCTTGGGATGGTATCAGATGAAGAAAATGAGCAGGTATCATCTATCTTTGATGAGTTTGATTTTACCTCAGAAGATTTTAAATCATGCTTTAAAGACTTCTGCATTGAGCATCTTAGGGTAGAAAAGAACTAGGCATAGCTAGAACTGAACTAGAGAACCTTAAGAAAAATGAAATGCATTTAACTAATCAAAACCTAACAAATGAAGTTAATGATAAAGAGTTAGAGTTGATTAAGCTTAGAGAGGAAAACATAAATCTAAGAGAGGAGTTAGCAAAGGCAAAGGTCTTTGAGGACTCACTCAATGGGAGGAGTCAAAAGCTCAAGGATATCACTGAAAATCTCTCTACGAGATTAAATCACCTAGGATTAGGAGCAGAGCCCTCCACTAGCACAGAAACATCTAGGAAACCAGCCTGGAAAAATCCAGTGCCATTTGTTAGAGCTAGTGAATATCAATCTAGTGAGAAGAGTGCATCACCCAAGGATGGAGAGAACAATCATCCAGACAGGTTAGACAAACCTAAAAGGACAAATCTGAATAACAAGGATAAACCCCTAGGCAAGGGTCATCTAGAGAGGTCAAATAACTACAACCAAAAGAATAAATCAAAACATTAGATAATCAAACATTCTGTTGATTTATTATATTTTGATACATTTTACTCTCATTTCTAGTATCAAAATAATAGGTTTGGGAGATCCATTCCTTATCATCCCAAAGGGTATCATGAAAGACCCTTCTATTCTTTCATTGAACCATATAATGGTAAAAGCAAAGGAACCAAGGTAACCTGGGTTCCCTCTAATGTTTAAATTACATGTGCAGGGGTAGGTAGGATCCCACTCAGGAGAGGATTGAGTGGGAAAGAAAATGTAGGACAAAGATAAGGAACAAACTTCATCCAAGGGAGTAAACTCTATCTTGATCTGTTTATATAGCTTTTAAAACTGATAGTATTATTTATTTTAAATAAATAAAATTGCTGGGAAAAACAACAAGAATCTTCTAAAAGAAATATATATGTTTATTGAGAGATGCGTCAAATAGAAGTCGACGCACCATTGACTTCTACTCGACGCCAGTGTCGAGAAGCACGCAGAGCAGACAATTCGAATAGAATTCGACGCAACGTCAAGATGGTATCGACGTATACGTCGGCTTAACAATTATTGTTTAAATTCGAAGTCACGTCAAATTGAACTCGACGTAACGTCGACAGGACTACGTCGACTTAGGGGAGCTAAATAATCTTGAAGCTACGTTGAGTACTAGTCGACGCAACGTCGATATATCAACGCGCGCAGAATTGCATCTAAAAACAATCTCAACACAGATTTGCGCGCCAAATAATAAGTAATATTGATGGTGCGCCGACATAAACCCTAAGTAGCGGCGATTCATCTACTTTTAAGCAATTACTGCATCGAAATGTTTATGCTTTCAAATTTTCTTCCTCTTGCTCTCTTGCTCTCCTCCTCTCCAGCTCTCTTGCGCTCGTGTTCCTTGTGCTCCCTGTCTCTTGTTTTCTTCTTACTTGCAGGTACATTAACTCAGATGGCTCCACCAAAGGTAAACTCAGGGTTCGATGTAGACATTGACTCTTTCAGTGCTGCCACAGAAAGCTTCAAGGCCATTCTTGGTCTGTTCCAAGATGCTAGCTTGACCAAGCAGATCTCCACTAGGTGCAAAATCCTGGATACTGAGCTATCTGAGTTCAAGGACAATATTCAGATAGGGGAGGATGGTTCTATCAAAGGGAAGATATATGACACAGAGGTGTTGATCACAGAGGAACTGCTGAACCAAACATATGATCTTCAGATAGGTGGTGAGTCAGATGAACTCACTGGGGATGAGCTTAAGAGGTCCTTGGAACTGATGCAATTTAAAAAGGATAAGCCTATCAATTTGAAAAAAGGTGGACCTTGGTGAAGAACACAAGTTTTTGGCAGACATAGTGGGGAAGGTTTTATTGTGCAAGATATCAGCTCATGATGCCATTCCCAGGTAGCAATTGCAAATAATGGGAGCTCTTGTTTTGAAAAAGAAGATTAATTGGGGGGAGATGCCTCCTAAAGATGATTGGGCATAAGTATTCCCATAAAGAAAATGCATACATGAGGATAATGAGCCAGGTGCTCTTCAAGAACTTCCCAAGTGTCTGCAAGTCAAAGGGAGTGCCCATTCCTCCTGGTAAAAGATTAAACATAGGGATATTTTCAAAATGGACTAGGTAGATCTTGAAGCATGGTCAAGCTACATCCTCTCCTCCTCCATTTCCTCCTCACCTAGAATCAAATAGGGAGATTCCAGATTCCCCAAGGGATGTTTCTTCCCAAATGGACATTATTCCAGATGTACAACCCTCATTCTCCGAGGGTGGGTCCGTCTCAAGGCCACGTAAGCAGGAGTCAAAGTCAACATAGAAGTCCCTTGGAGTTCATTGAACGCAGGCTCTCGGAGTTCGTCGAACGCTGGCTTTCGGAGTTCTTTAAATGAAGGAAGGTCAAGAGTTTTAGTTGCGCGAGAAGGTACTTACTCACGCAAGACGAGGAGGAAATACCTGCCCGACGTTCACTACCCGGCTAGGCGAGAAGGTCGTGAGTTCGGACCTACTCGCCTATATGCGACTTAGCCAACCAACTCGCCAGTTAGGTCTGAGTTCCTTACCTGCTCGCCAACCTATTACCTTGTCTAAAAAACCAACTCTAGGGGGTCAGGGATAGTCATCTGCTCCCCCCTAGGATTTGTCTATAAATAGACCCCCAGGGGTACCAGGAATGACACTTGTCAAAAAATCAGAGTTGCACCCCCTGATAGATAAGAATCTTCCCTAACAAGTGCCTACCTAGTACCAAGCTCGGCCATTTGTGGTTTTGGAGGAGAAGACTCTTTTGAGCTTCTGGGTATGTGGTGGGACCTCCCTGCCGCAGCACCTGGGGTTGTGTCCTTTATCTCTCCGTTTAGCTCGTCGTGGCTAACCAAACCTTCTCGTTGAACCGCTGGGCAAGTAGCCTCAGGCTGCATTGATCCGAATTTTGGGGCCAGGATTTTCTAGGCGTCAAAACTTTGGTGTGGTGAGCGTGGATCGTGGCCAGAGGAAGAAAGTCTGGTTGGAAAAGTGAGATGGTTACAGTTAGTGACCGCGAGGATGTGGAGGGGAAACCCGGCCCGAGGTGGCGAGTTCGTGTCCTTGGCTGTTTTCGAAGAATTCACGCGGAGGATAGAAGGCTTCATGCGAGCAGCTCTTCTACCTCGCACGGAAGGAATGGAGACCTCGCCTCAACGCCCGGCTCCGTCCGAGGAAGATGCTCGCCCTCAGCGAGCAGGGAAGTAGCACGTCGAGGAGTTCGAGCGACCAAGGAGGTCGCAGTTTGGTCTGTAGGCGTCACAAGGAGCTGGCGGAACCCGGTTCCGCGAGCAGGAAGAGCAGGCGAGATACTACAATACTCGCCAGGCTAGCGAGTATGGAGGAGATACCCGGCAAGATGAAGTTCGTCGCCAAATTGGGGGGAGGAGCCCATTCTGCGAAGAGATCGTCGCCGCGCCAGTTCCAGAGGGGTTCAGGGATCCCTCGATGAATTACTACTCGGGGAGGGAGGACCCTATCCATCACCAGTGGTTTGAGGATGTCGCCTCCCGCCGGACCATGTCGGACACCTTCAAATGTAGGCTGTTCGCGATTTCCTTCCGAGGGAAGGCAAGGGACTGGTTCCACCAGTTGCCGGAAGGCTCCATCTACTATTTTGAAGACCTTTGCCGGGTCTGAACATGCTGTTCGCCATGGCAATGAAGTTGAAGAAGGAGGCTACGACCCTTTTCCATCTGACCCAGGGAGCAAAGGAAACGTTGGGGGACTACATCGACCGCTTCCAGGAGGAGGTGGATGGTCGCACCTTGCAGCTGGCCCTAACCTTCGGCTTTCGCGAAGGCCTCTTTAAGTTGGAGATTAGTAGGAATCCTCCCTACTCCTACGCTAATCTCATCGAAAGGTCCAACCAGTTCATCCAGGGTGAGGCTTCCAACCGCGGCTTCCTAGCCAGGCTCACCCAAGTGACCAAGGAAGATGAGGAGGAGGAAGAAGAAAGTCCCCCCGAGAAGAGGAAGAAGGAAGAGCCCAGGAGGGCTGAAAAGCGGAAGCCGGAGGGAAGAGGCAGAGAGGAGAGAAGAGAAAGAGAACCCAGGAGGGAGGAGCCAAGAAGGAACGATGAGAGGAGGCTCATCGTGGCTCCAGAGCGTCGGGAGGAGGAAAGACGCTACCAAGTCCCCGCTAACTGGCCACCATGGAAGCCGGTCAGGGGACCTCAGCGTCAGGATCGGGGAAGGAGATCCCCGGAGAGAAGGCGTTTCAACTGGCCAGAGGGGCGCCAGGAGGGAAGAAGGGAGGAAGCAATGGCGGTTGCCAGACGCGGAAATCGGCAAGGCCGGAAGAATAGGAAGCAGAAGAGGCCGCAGGTAGAAGAGGTTCCCCTCTACTGTGATCTCCACCAGGTGGAAGGGCATGGCACGATGGCCTGCCCATACTTTTGGGAAGCCAGGAGAAGGCTGGCAGCAGGAGAAGTGGAAGGGGAGCATCGGAGGATAGAAGCCCCGGTCGAGCCGCCGGCCGTTCAAGTCGTCAGTCGAAGGAGGAACGAGGATCGAGTTGACCAAGGAGGTCGAGGAGACGTAGCCCAAGGAGGCTGAGGAGTGGGGGTGATCCATGGGGGTGCGGGGATAGGAACTTCCCGCAAGGGAAGTCTCCATCAGATCTATCGAAGGAGCGTCTCTTCGACCTCGCAGACACCACCCCCATTAGAGGAGATCACCTTCTCCGAAGAAGACATGCTGGGGAATGAGAATCCCTTTCATGATGCCCTCGTGATCCAAGCCGCCGTGGAAGACTTTACCGTTGATCGAATCCTGATCGATAACGGTAGTTCCGTAAACGTCATCTTCAAGAAGACGTTTGACGGGCTGGGCGTCAGCGCAGGAAGGGTCCGAACGCCGGATGGTACCCTCTTTGGCTTCTCCGGAGAGAAGCAAGAGGTGGAGGGAGGAGTAGATCTCCTTGTAACGCTCGGGGGCACCCCTCTCCAGTGCCGTTTCGTCATCGTGGACGCCCCGAGCTGCTACAAAGACATCTTCGGGAGGACACTTCTCAACACCTTCAAGGCTGTCCCATCCTCCTACCATCAGTGCCTCAAGTATTGCCAAGGGGACGTCCAGGTGAGGATCAGGAGCGATCCAAGAGCCGCCCACGAGTGCTACCTCAGCTCGGTTAGCACCATCAGCTAGATGGCTGACGCGGAGGAGTTCGAGAGGGTAACTGGAGGCCCAGCCTGGCTGGAGGCGTCCGAGGAGGTGGAAGAAATCGAGGTACTCTCTACAGCGGGAGTATCTGGGTTGCTGAAGATCGGTGGATCGCTGAAGGTCACCGAGAAGGTAGAGATGGCGACGTGCCTGCAGGATAACATCGACATCTTCGCCCGGAGTGCTGCTGAGATGCCCGGTATCGATCCAAAGGTTGCCTGCCATCACCTCAATCTCGATCCCGCGGTGAAGCCCGTCCGCCAGAAGAAGAGGTCCAGTTCCACCGTGTTGGCCGGACCTATCCGGGAAGAGGTGAAGAAGTTGCTAGACGCATGTTTTGTGTCAGAGATCCAGTACCCAGGCTGGGTCTCCAATGTTGTAATGGTTAAGAAGGCTGTAGGCAGCTGGAGGATGTGTGTGGACTTCTCTTTGCTAAATAAAAGCTGCCCCAAAGATTGTTATCCCTTGCCTCGAATCGACGCGCTGGTTGATTCAGCCGTCGGTTTCCCTGTAATGAGTTTTCTTGATGCATTTTCAGGATACCACCAGATCCAGATGTATCCCCCCAATTGCCGCGATATTTCCTTCATCACTGGGGATGGGTGCTATAGCTATAAAATGATGCCTTTTGGGCTAAAAAATGCAGGAGCAACCTACCAGCGGATGATGGACCTTGTCTTCAAAGAGCAGAAGGGGAGGAACCTGGAGGTGTATGTGGACGACCTCTTGATCAAGAGCAAGAGCGTCCCGGAGCATATAGCAGATCTGGTAGAGACCTTTGCAACGCTGAGGAAGTTCAAGATGAGGCTCAATCCGGCGAAGTGCGTGTTCGAAGCTGGAAGGGGAAAGTTTCTGGGGCACCTCATCACCCCGGGAGGAGTAAAGCCGAGCCCTGACAAGGTTAAGGCAATCCTGGAGATGACCTCGCCAAAGACCATGAAAGAAGTCCAAAGGCTGACGGGAAGGTTGGCAGGCCTCAGCCGCTTTCTGTCCAAGGCAGGAGAGAAGTGCTCTCCCTTCTTCAAAATGCTCCGCAAGAGCAAGAACTTCACATGGTCCGACGAGTGCAAAAAGGCGATCGGTAGGCTGAAGGAACAGTTGACTCAGACACCTCTCCTTCAGAGCCTGAAAGAAGGGGAAGACCTACTCATTTACTTGGGAGTAGGGGTGGAAGCAGTGAGTTCCGTGCTGGTCCGAGAAGAAGGAAAGAAGCAGCTCCCCATCTACTATGTTAGCCAGGTGCTCAAGAAGGCGGAGTTGAAGTATCCCATCTTGGAGAAGCTCTCCTTCTCCTTAGTGGTGTCGGCACGAAAGCTCCGGCCTTATTTCCAAGCTCATTCCATCCGGGTCGTGACTGACCATCCTCTCCGAAATATCTTGGAAGGGGTGGAGCATTCAGGGAGGCTGGCGAAATGGTCGGTAGAACTGAGTGAGTTCGACATTTCCTTCTCGCCTCGGGTGGCGATTAAAGCGCAGGCGGTAGCAGATTTCTCGGCCGACTTCTCGGTAGAGGCGGAACCGGGAGAGGAGGCTTCTACTCCAATCCCTTGGAAGATGTTCGTGGACGGAGCCTCAGGAAAGAGCTCTGTGGGGGTGGGCATCGCTCTCGTCAGCCCACAGGGAACTAGGATCGCGCAAGCAGTCGAGATCCTCTTCCCCGTCACGAACAATCAAGCCGAGTACGAAGCCATCATAGCAGGCTTGCACCTCGCAAAGGAGCTGGGCATCCAAGGCGTCATGGCTTTCGCTGATTCAATGGTGGTCGCATCTCAGATTCGAGGAGAGTTCGAAGTGCGCAACACCATCATGCAAAAGTACCTCATAAAGGTGAAAGGATTGATTGGAAGCTTCCAATCCTTCTTCGTCGAGCACGTACCGAGAGAGGAGAACTCGGCAGTGGATCGTCTGGCCAAGTACGGGCCAAGAGCAGGAGGGACCATCACGGAGTTGTTTCGACCATCCATTGAGGAAGGAGAAATGATGGAGATCGATCATCGTCCTTCGTGGATGGATCCGTTCATTTCCTTCCTGAATTCTGGGCAACTTCCTGCGGAAGAAGGGGATCAAAGAAGGTTTCGGTACAAGGCGGCGTACTACTTATTACAGGATGGGGAGTTATATCGCAAGACCATCTCGGGCCCTCTGGCTAAATGTGTCTCTGAAGAAACAGTACCTCGAGTGTTGGAGGAGATCCACTCAGGAGAGTGCGAAAGCCATTCTGGGACTCGCACTTTGGAGAAAAGAATCCTGAGACACGGCTACTTCTGGCCCACTATCCGCAAAGATGCGGAGGCCTTCTCGAAAAAGTGCTAGAAGTGCCAACTGTTCACCCCCTTCATCTATAGCCGGCCAAGCATCTTCGTTCGATCACCGCCCCGTGGCCTTTCGCTATCTGGGGAATGGATTTGATAGGCCTCTTTCCTTCAGCTAGCGGCCAGAGGAAATTCGTTCTCGTCATGATCGACTATTTCTCCAAGTGGATCGAGGCCAAGTCTCTGGCCAAGACCACCTCTCAAGTCGTGAAGAACTTCATCTGGGGAGAAATCGTCTGTAGGTTCGGGATTCCCCTCGCCATCGTCACTGACAACGGTCCTCAGTTCGCCAGCTTGGAGCTAGATGATTTTTGCAGACAGCTCGGAACTGATCTCTGGTTCACGTCAGTACATCATCCCAGGAGCAATGGACAAGTGGAGGCCGCCAACAAATTAATCATCAACCTACTAAAGAAGAAAGTCGAGAACCTAAGAGGTAATTGGGCGGAGCAGCTCCCCTCGGTGTTGTGGGCTTTGAGAACCACTCCTAGCTCAGCCACAGGGGAAACCACATTCAAACTCTCTCACGGGTCTGAAGCTCTCATCCCAGTAGAGTTCGAAGTCAGAAGCCCTAGGGTGATTGCGGCAGAAGACGGAGATGAAGAATGGTGACTAGAGAATGAGGAAGCCCAGAAGCTGTCCCTCGACTACATCGAAGAGCTCCGAGATCTAGCCTCTGCCAGGCAGGAGGAGATCAAGCGTCGCATGGCGAGACACTTCGACAAGCACGTTCGTCTCAAGCACTTCAAAGCAGGTGACCTAGTCCTAAAAAAAGTGGACGCAGCTGGGAGATCGGCGGCTGTTGGAAAGCTCAACCCTAATTGGGAGGGACCTTTCATCATCCGCGAAGCACTTGCAACAGGAGGTATCACTTACAGAATCAAGAAGGGGAGCTCTTGGGGAATACATGGAGCGGCGATGACCTGAAAAGGTTTTATCCCTAAGCAGGGATGTCTACCATTCTCTCATGTAAATTGATTACTTAGAAATAAAGCCCACTAAAACAAGGGATGAGGGGAATATTTCATAATAACAGGTCTTTAAAGATGAAAGCCGGTGAGGTCGATCTCCTTGTCAGGTTGGGAAACTGGCGTCCGACTTGATCCTCGTAAAACCCAGAGCGGATGATGGGACAGTGCCTCGGTTGTGCGTTCCCTTAAGTCCAAGCCTCTGCAATGACGGTCGAGATCAGCTCCCCCCTTGCACGCTGGCCGCGGTTCCCACCGACTGCATTTCTCATTCGACTGGAGGGATTATCAGGAAAAAGTCTGGACACCGACCTCCCAATCCAACGAAGTGATGATCGACCCAAGCCGATCAGGGGACCCTTGAATAAAGGTGTTGTATACCCTCGAAGGCTAGGGCCCATAACAAAGCAATTCGTTTCTGATCGTATAAGTTAATGTGCTTAAGTGTGCTTAACTCCCCGTTGAATTGTTGAGCAGCAGGAAATTGGTTGTGTCGGCATTCAGCTTCCAAGTGGGACGGAGACCTTGGGATATTGTGTTCCCTTGGAAGGTACTCCTTTGGAACCTCCCCAACAGTCATTCCTTACTGTGTCGACCTCTTCAGCAACATCAACCAGAGCAGCAGGATGGAGACCTTGGGATGTTGTGTTTCCTTGGAAGGTGCTCCTTGGGAACCTCCCCGATAGTCATTCCCTACTGTCTCGACCCCTTCAACAGCAGGATGGAGACCTTGGGATGTTGTGTTCCCTGGGAAGGCATTCCTTTGGAACCTCCCTGACAGTCATTCCCTACTAAGTCGTTCTCTTCAATAGCACCAGCATCGCACTAAGAGGGAGGCTATCGGGAATATGAATCCCCTTGGAATCCCCGACTATCTTTTCCTATATAACGTCTCTTTCTCAGCAGTCAGGGTGCGAGTAGGAAACCTACTCGCAAAGTTGAGTGCGAGTAGTCCTATGGGCGAGGATCCAAGATATGGACAAGTGGGTCGAAGAAGCGAGCAAGGTAGATAGTCAGCAAACCCGATCTCATCCTAAGTCGCCCTGACGAGAAGACAAAGTCAACACAAACGCGATCAAGCAATACGGTTAAAGCCATAACACACAAGCAATTCGAGATTATTACAATACTCGCAGAATAATGTTCTTAAAATACAAATTAGCAAGCAATCCTAATTGACATGAGGATCGCCGCGCCCGTCCGAGGTGGCACCTTGCCGCCCGATCATACCCAGTTGACGCGCGAAGGCCATCTGCTCATTAGCTCTCGCCAGATGTTCATCGCCAAGCCGAATGTGCTCTTCCATGCGATTTAGTGTCCCAAGGGACCCGATACTCGCCCGCAGGCCGCGCACGTCCGTCTTCAACGCCTCGTAGCGTTATTCCAAGCTCAACATCCGCCACTCTAGCTCAGTGACGAGATAGTGCCTTCCTTCTGCCGCCTCAAGCCGATGCTCGAATCCTTCAATATTCGAGACCCGTCCTTCAAGCGAGGTTATTCGACGATGAACCTCGTAGGCCAGCAACCTTTCCACCTTTATCTCCAGATCGAGATAGGCCGAAGCCATCTTCGCCCTATATTCGTGAGTAGGAAGCCCGAGCGCCTCAATAAAGGCTGACCCCGGAGACGTGGCATGGGCTGGAAGGCGGCGAGTTAGAAAAAGAACCACCTAAAGATAGTACTTTACGATGATAATACCTGCCCGCACAGGTGCCACCCTCGGTTGATGACGAGGAGGAGAAGGTGACCGCCGAGGAATGTCCCGACAAGGAGGAGAGGCAACCCGACGAGGAGATTGAGTCCGCCGAGGACTGAGCCTTCACCGAGGAAATCAGCAAGGAGAAGGCGAGCGCCGAGGAGTACGCCGGCCCCTGAGCGCCCACCCCGTCCGTTATGGGACGAGGGCCCGACGTTAGGGTGCCGAGGAAGCTGAGCCATAGGCACCACCGAGGAAGGTCCTCCCTCTCCCCTTCCTCCAGCAATGGTGACCCTAGAATTCCTCAGCAGTATCCGGTTTCCACCCGCCACGCGTTCAGGATTGGGGGACGACGGGCGAAGAGGTTCCCGCCCGGGGATGATCCCTGCAGGAAGGACCGGTGGAGGCGGTAGATGCTCGGCAACTGCTCGCCCTTCAAGCCGGGATGTCTGTATGTTCACCTCCGATGAGGGCTCGCCTGCAAAGGAGTGTCAACATCAAGAAGAAGTTCGCACAAGAATCGTGGTATCCCGAGAAGGCGCTTACCTTCTCGGAGAGGGTCCGGGTTAACGTTTAAAGGTTCCTCCTCGGCAGTAGATCGAGGAACTCCGTCCCTCAATCTCTCATCGGTTGATGGCGCGAGGGAGGGCTCGGGCACGGAGGTCGCCGGATTCACCTGAGGGACCTCCTCGACCAAGGGACTAAGGCGGTGACGGAGGACCCCCCTTTTCTCTTACGAGTATCGGAGCTTTTCGTCTTCTTCTTCAACTTCATCAACAGCTCGGCCTTCGCGATCACCTGCTCGGCAGACAACATCTCATCGATTCTAAAAAAGTGGCGTGCCAAGGAAAGACCACCCCCCTCTATTTATAGACTTCTGGGGGTCCCAGGCCTGCCGAGCAGGTAAGTTTCCCGCCAGAAGATGCTCGTCGAATAAGGATTGGATGATTCTTTCCAACCAACTACGTTGCTCGCAAAGAGCGGGGATTGTGTACAACCCTCATTCTCCGAGGGTGGGCCCGTCTCAAAGCCACATAAGCAGGAGTCAAAGTCAACATAGAAGTCCCTTGGAGTTCATTGAACGCAGGCTCTCGGAGTTCGTCGAACGCAGGCTTTCAGAGTTCTTTAAACAAAGGAAGTTCAAGAGTTTTAGTTGCGCGAGAAGGTACTTACTCGCGCAAGACAAGGAGGAAATACCTGCCCGACGTTCACTACCTGGCCAGGCGAGAAGGTCATGAGTTCGGACCTACTCGCCTATATGCGACTTAGCCAACCAACTCGCCAGTTAGGTCTGAGTTCCTTACCTGCTCGCCAACCTATTACCTTGTCTAAAAAACCAACTCTAGGGGGTCAGGGATAGTCATCTGCTCCCCCTTAGGATTTGTCTATAAATAGACCCCCAGGGGTACCAGGAATGACACTTGTCAAAAAATCAGAGTTGCACCCCCCCTGACAGATAAGAATCTTCCCTAACAAGTGCCTACCTAGTACCAAGCTCGGCCATTCGTGGTTTTGGAGGAGAAGACTCTTTTGAGCTTCTGGGTACGTGGTGGGACCTCCCTGCCGCAGCACATAGGGTTGTGTCCTTTATCTCTCCGTTTATCTCATCGTGGCTAACCAAACCTTCTCGTTGAATCGCTGGGCAAGTAGCCTCAGGCTGCATTGATATGAATTTTGGGGCCAGGATTTTCTAGGCGTCAACACCAGAGCTCCTTCATGAAGACACACCACTGCAACAAGAACAACATCAGCAGATCCTTTCCACCTCTCCACCTGAACCATTTTCTTTACAAACCCATCTACTTCCATCCATACCACCTCCACCTTCATTCCATTACTCACCTGATGTCTACCATCCTCTCACTCCCATTCAAGAAGACTTTCCCCCATCACCTCCTCCACCTCCAGCTCATCCTCCCATTGACATTGAGCAAATCATCTCTAAGGTTGTAGCTCTTGCCTCCTCCACCTTTGTTGATGTGGTTGCCAATCAAGCTAGGAACTTTGACAGGAAATATTCACAGGTAGAGGGTCTGATGCTGGATACCAAGAGATCCCTCCAGGGATTAAAGGAATTTGTCTCTTCCTCTATGGTTACAAGAGATTTCTTAACCTCCCTGGCCAGCAAGGTCAAGAAGGGGGAGAATATCTTAAAGGAAGATGGTCCTAACTTAGGGGGAGAAGTTCAGGGTGATGCTGATAAAGAGCCTGCCCTTGACATGGTAACTACCTTTCAGGAAGCACAAATCCAGGGGGAGCCTGCAGATCAAGGGGAGCTCCCAGGTATTCAAAGGTAGCCTCAAGATGAGGAAATGATGGTTGAAATATCAAAGATTACACAGGAAGCTGTAAAAGAGCTTGATCAAACTACATAGAACCAGGGGGAGCAAGCCCCAGACATTCAGAGGAATCTGGATATGGAAATGGAAGCTGTAAGTACAGCAGCTGTTCAAGAAGCTCCCCAAGAAGCTGACAAGAATGCTGATGATCAGGGGGAGCTGACAAAAAAGAAAGAGGATGCTGGAGAAACTGATGATGGTGAGCCTTTAAAAGTAGCTCAAAGAAAAATTCCAAAGGTGTTCTCAAGGAAGAGAAGGAATCCTGAGAAGGATTCTTATTTAAGAGGTATTATGTGATTAATTCTTATGAAGACAAGTATATATACTGGGAAGAACAGTGTGATACAATTCTTATTGCCTGACAACTGAATGGAAATATTTATAATTTTTAGTCTGCATTATTTTGTATGAAATGTATTGTTGGTTATAAAAAAATTGTATAAAATCACTTAGAACAAAATGTAAAATTTGTTAAGATAAATAGGGGGAGATTGTTGGGAAAAACCCTTGATTTAACTTAACAAATTAATTAAAAGTAATTTTATTCACTAGGATTAAATTACCCATTGTATAGTGAGGGTATTATAGTCATTAGATGTCCTAGGATGTCACACTCAACCAAGAGTGTCGACACTAGACCAAGGGAAGCAAAAAAATGGCAGAAGTTAATAATTGCGTCGAATGGAATTCGATGCAACATCGAGTTCATGTCGACACTACTCCGACTAGAATTCCAAGTGGTTCATCTCTACTGTCAAAGTAACACTAGTCGATGTTACATCGAATAAGATATCGACGCAGAGACTAGGGACTTGTCGAAGTAACTTGAGAAGTCGACGCATCTTCTACTTCAAACTCGATGCAGAAGGGAATACATGTCAAACCCATCTAAAGTCGACGCAACGTCAACTTCATCTCGACGCAGTTATTGGAAGTCAGAGTGGATGTTATTCAACTCGACAGGTGCGCCAATAAGGAATCAATGCAACGTTGACTAGCTGAGTACAGTCAGAGCAGAGAAGAAATCAAAGCAGCTCTTAGATGTACTCGAAGCAGCGTCGATAAGAGAGGAAGATAATTCGACGCTACGTCGAATACAGTCTGTGAAAGTTCAATCTTTACAGCTGTCTTTCTGATGCTTCTATCATGGCCCACATCTTTCAGACCGTTCTCCAACGACCTAATAATTGCCTGAAGAAGAAGGAAACATTAAAGAAGGAGAAAAAGGCTTTCTTGGAAGTATACACCTTCTGGTTGGACGGGTCGAGAAAGTAATTAAGGAAGGAAAGAGAATGTCTATCAAATATACCTTTTTAGGTCTTTCCTAACAAGGAAACAAATTCAAAATAGAGACATGGTATATAAGGATAAAGAAGGAAGATAAGAATAGCAGCAATAATCACTATGAGCCGTCTCTTCTCAAATTAGGGTTTCCTATCCTCTTCTTCCTCACTCTCAGGAACCCTAACACAGAGCTGTGAAAGAAAATAGAAGGAACTGGTGTTCTTCATCTGATATACCAGAAGATCCAACTGCTGCTTCTCAGCAGCATCATATAGCAGGATCTGAGTTAGAAGAAGTCAAGAAGGATCTGACAAACAAAGTCTCTGCATATCATCACCATCAAAAGCAAAGGCTAATCAAGAGAAGATTCTGTGGGACTTCAAATTGGCTGTTATTCAATCAACCATCATAAGAATTCTGAGAACAGAATTCCTTCAACCTTCTTCTTTCTTCTTCTCATTCTGTAAAAGAGTTTTATTAATCCCTCTTCAAAGGATTCAGTGGTTCAAGATCTCGTTATCAAAAGATCTGGTGGTTCATGATCTCCTTATCAAAAAATCATTGGTTCTAAGAGTCTCCTGATCAAAAGACTCAGGCATAGGTGGTGCATTCCTACCAGGTGGTAGAAGAGAGGACTACCCACATTTTGGGGAACCTCTATAAAATTCTTTGTGTCTGCGCTGTGATTTTCTGTGATGTCCCATTCTTTTATTCTACACCTTAATTTCTACTTTCTTTATTCTGCCTGGATTGTTAAGCATAATACCTTAGAATAAATTATTGAACACAGTTAGGATAGAAAAATATTTAAATCTCTATTCACCCCCCTCTGGAGGATTCTTAGAGGCACACTGTGCACTCTCACTTCCCCTCCCAAGCTAAGACTGTAGTCGGGCACGTTGGAGAACTGAAGGAGCTAACCAAAGAGACCCTGAGGAGAAGCAAAGATCTAGAATGCTCTCCCAAGGTGCCCCAAAGGGTCTATTTATAGCCTTTCTAAATTGCTCTGCTAATAGCGGGATTCCGCTATTGGCAGCCCACCAAGGATATTTGGGTAAACTTGCTCCCGCACCCTTACTGGGCGAATAGCCTATGAAGGCGACACTCGCCAGCCTCCACGCGAGATCTCCATATGCGAGCGGCCCGCGAGGGTACAACTCGCTCGCCTCCCGGCAATATAAATACTAGTCTGGTTCGCTCGCGCGAGGCGGCGAGCCACTGCTCTCCTCGCGATCGCTAAACACCCCTAAAGTGGCGGGCATACTTTGGCCTCGCCCCCAACACTATACCCTGTGCGAGATTAATCTGGCTCGCTTTCCTTCCCCTCGCGAGTCACTTGTCGCGAGTCTGCGAGCCTCTACTCGCTTCCCCTACATCTGATTCTCGATTTACCCCTCGGCGAACACGGGGTTGTACACAATCCCCGCTCTTTGCGAGATTATTCTAAGCTCGTAAAGAAACATCCAACCCCTGGTGTTCGCTAACGAGTGCTGACCTAGCTGGAATCTTTTGGTGGGCCCCATATCGATGCTATAAGTACCACCCATCATGGGTGACGGATGGCCCCTTCCCCCTTTTCCTTCTGTCTTAGTATACTATTGTAGTTGTCAAAGGTGCCCCTTTTGAAAAAGCATGAGCTCACCTAAACGTGGCGTGAGCTGACGAGCAAGCCGCCTCCGGCCAGCTCCCCCTTGGGGCTGCCAAGCAGACCTCTCTGCCCTTCCTTAGAACCATGAAAGCGAAGTCAATTTGGCGACATCCGAAGAAGAATGGATCCTCGGTCCCGGACCTGTCGCCCGACCTCCGGTTTGCCGATCAGGTACTCAAACTGACAGGTCGGTCCACCTAATCATGCTGCTAATACATCTTTTTACAGAGCCTACTCTTGCTGGGGGGACCCACAAACGAGGCCCAGGTGGATACTCTCCTTCCTTCTCCTGGGAAGGTCGGCTCGGCGGCCACGGAGCTAAACTCCACCACCCTTCACGTCTCATCATCGCGGCCCCGTAAGCTTCTCGCCTACTTCATCCTCGAAACCTCTGAATTGACTTGATGGTATTACCTTTTGCAGAGACTCCCCTTGCGACACCCGAGAGGCATGCCACACCGCCGCTCTCGTCGGTCCCTCCGATCGCAACTATCTACACCCCAGTATTTGATCTCCTAGGCCATACAAGACTCAGCGGCTCGCTCTCTAGCGCCGCCCGGATTGATGGCAGCGCATCTCGCCCTCGGGCATGGGAAAATCAGTGACGCTGACCTTCAAAGAGGCCTTCCAAGGGCAGTCGAGTTCTTCCCGCCAATGATCCGGTAAAGCAACTCTGATCTCACCTGGTTGGTCGAAGTTAACTGTCATTCCCCCCCCCCCCCCCCCCCCCCCCCCCCCCGCTTATTGCTGATCTCTCTCCCACAGGTCTTCCCGAGAGCTCTACCGACCTAGATCTTGGGGAGGAGGAGATGTCGCCCCTCCCTCGCCGGTCATGATTGCCGACTTCCTGGGAGATCCCCGCGACCCCGAATTGCTAAAGAGGCGAATGGTCGAGATGTTCCAAAAGTATGGCCTGATGCGCAGGACCTCCAAAAGCAGATGGGAGTGGAGAGGGCGTACGCTGAAGAATGGTTCGCTGTCCTCGCGGATGATCACGTGTTGCTCATAGCCGAGCTGCAGCAGGATGCTCGCGGTAAGGTCACCTCTCCGGGGGTGCACTTCTCGCAAGCGAAGGATTAGGTATGCCTGCTGCAGCGCGAGCTCCACGCCGCCACGCCTATCATTACCCTCGGGTACCACCGAGGCCAGGGGTGCGAGGTCGAGGTAGGTGGAAATGTATACAATACTGACCTCGCCCGCACCCCCGTGTGCCCGTCGAATTGAAAAACGTGTTTTATTCTCTTTTAATGTATTGAATAATCTGGCAAACCATTTCGTAACTGCTTGATTAAACTTTTTCACCCGTGACTGGGCTCTCGAGTATTATTATTTCGCTATATGATGTTACTGCCTATGATTTTAATGTTTACTTGAATAACCCAGAGAACAATTTCATGACTGCTTCCTTAATAGTACTCGCCCGAGAATAGGCTTTTATTTATATTCACTCGCTATGCGAGGTTGTGGCCTGTGTGGTGCTCGCTATCTTCTCTTATTTCTTTACGTTCTCATATGCACCCCTTATCTATGCTTATCTCGCCCACCTCAAGTCAGTTTTGCTTGGTAGTTCGCCCGCATTTTCTTTATGTTCTCGCATGTTGGCTCCGCGTTGGAATTTTGCTAACCGTACCCACCCCCCCCCCCCCCCCCCCCCCCCCCCCCCCCCCCCCCCCCCCCCCCCCCCCCCCCCCCCCCGCTTCGACTTCTTCCCGCCCTTTTCACTTTTCTATAAATAGATCAAGAGGCCTTGACTCAACCACCACATTTATCACTCCTTCCTCTCTTCAACCTTCATTAGCGAAACCTCGCTGCTTCTTTCTCGCGCTCGCTTTTTCTTTCCAGCAGACATCAAGATGGTTGGAGATGGTGGTGAGGTCAAGGGCCGGCTTAAGTGAGCATGGGCTTTCTGCGACCATGTGTTCTTCAACTGTAAC
The DNA here is from genome assembly GCA_033032865.1 of Dactylorhiza incarnata. NCBI lineage: Eukaryota > Viridiplantae > Streptophyta > Magnoliopsida > Asparagales > Orchidaceae > Dactylorhiza > Dactylorhiza incarnata. The sequence continues at coordinate 1,907,365 of JAWHQI010000303.1, forward strand.
CTTACCGAGGATGAATACTTGACTATGGTCGCTGACTGCATCTCGCCTGGGTTCACAACATGCAGGCCCAGCGAGGCAGATGTCATTAATGTCCCCCTGGAAGACGAGCTCGCCATTCCTTTCGCCCACTATGGGGTCGGCCTGCGGCTGCCTCTGTGATCGAAGGTTCGCTAGGTAATCTTAACCTCGCATCATAGGGCTTTTGGAGGTATCTCGTTCCGCTAATGCTTTTGGTCTCGCTGTCTTGGGATCGCTAGGTGCAAAAATACTTCGGCGGGATATTGGTTCAGTTGACACCCAATGCCATCGCCATCATTGTCGGCTTCGCTTGCTACATGCGAGAAGAGCGGATCGAGTTCAATATGCTCGTATTTCGCAAGTTGTTCTCTTTCAGGGCATACAAGACGGGACCGCCTACTTCGTGGGCTCCCATGCCAAGGTAAACGAGACTGTGAATAAGAGACATTACTGGGCTCAGAAGTTTGTATACGTCAAAGGGAATTTTGGCAACGTTCCCTTCTCGCATGTTCAATATGGCGAGACCACCTACCATCCTCTTACTCTCGGCGGCCACGAGGCTGTGCTCTTCCAGTTCTTCAATAAGGAGAACTTCGAGGTCATTCATCTCCGCAGGAACGTTGACTCGCTACTCCCGCTGCTCCCCGGAGAAGGTACTCCTCGCGCTCGCTCGCGTCTTCTATACTTTACCTCGCCTTGACCGCCAACTTTTGTTGTTATTGTCCAATCACAGGAGAGCGGGATCTTCCCATCCACCCCCCTATGTGAGAGCAAGGACTACTGTCGCTAACCTTGCTCTCGCCAATATGGGCACAAACGCCTGCCGCGACGCTCCCAGCACCTCCACGCCGCCCAGCAAGAAGCGGGTTGAGCCTGCAGGCCGCAGGGAGCCTTCCTCGCAGCCAACGTCGAATAAGAAGAAGCCCCAATCATCTGATAGGGGAAAGCAACTCCTTGGGACCTCAACAAGCTAGAGGCCCTCGGCGAGCCTGTCCGCAGAAAAGGAGGATGGCGAGCACATCAAAGGGGTCGCCAGAACTTCGACCCTGCCCGTGTTGATCAACCATCAAAACTTTGGTCTCGGCTAGAAGCACCGGGACGAGGCCGGTGAGCCTCTGCTATTTTGGGATCCAGAGATCAACATGGCCTCTATATCCACCCTTCTTCCCACCTAGGTGGAGCAGGAGACCACCAATGGCCAAGCTTTCGCGCTCTCCTTTGGGCTCTACGACCAGGAGGACGCTGCGGTTTTCAAGCATGAGACCGCGTGGTCGCTTGCGCACGAGAGCTCGCGAGCCCAACTCCACGCCTTGGAGCTCGCTCACATGATGGGATGGCGCAATCTTCAGTTGGAGAGGCATATCGAGGAGCTCGAGCATGCGCTTAAGGATGCTAACGATGAGATTGCAAGCCTCAAGGAGAAACTGGTCGTCTACGACGGTCTTCATACCAGCCTCAAGGACAAGATGGTAAGTTAATTCAGAGACCGCCTTCTTTCCTCACTATTCTTTCCCCTTGGCTAACTTAACTCTTGCAGGATGCCTAGACTGCTAATGAACTTCACGCTCGAGTCTGAGGCTTGGAGAGGGAGGTCGCCGACATGAAAGTGCAGAACCAAGAGATGGTCCTTGTTGGAACATGCTTTCTGCATCTCTTGGTTTGACAATAACAAATCCTATTGTATTTGATCATACTTGCATTGTGTTTATAGTGTGCAGGATCTTCAACATACAATCCCCAAAGGAGTGTGAAAAAGAAAGACATCGAAGCGACATCAGGATGATTCTCTATTGCTACCGTGGAGTGTTAGCACTACCGCTAGCGCTAGCGAATCGACGAAATGGTGTTCGATGAAAGTAGATGTCGTTCGACGAACTGGCGTTCGACGAAATTGAGTTCGACGAAATGAAAACAACGTTCGACAAAATGTGAGGCCGTTCGACGAAGATGCGTTCGACGAAAAGAGATGTGCTCTACCGCGGAGCGTTAGCACTACCGTCAGTGTTAGCATAAATGGAAACAATTGACGAGAAGGAAACATTGGAGAAAAAGGAATGTCGACGGGACGCTATTTTGGCAAGTACTATCGCGACGCGTTAAGGCTAACGCCTGGCGGTAACATTTGGATGTCCCACCATCGTGATGCTGATTGAGGAGCAAATGTGGAAGAAGATCTCGCGGGAAGGAATAATATACTGCTAACGCGGCGCGGTAGTTACTAGCGCTGAGCGGTAGCTTTTGGAATCCTCCTGTCTGCATGTGATTGAGGAGCAAATATGGAAGGAGATATTGGCTGAAGGAAAGTTATCTCGCTATCACAGAGCGTTAACATTACCGCGGCGGGCTAGGCGGAGCTCAAAGTTTCGCGCTCAAAAGTTGCCTAAACTGCCACGATCCATGTGCTTGTTCATTGCCTAATGTGGCTACCGCGGGGCGGTAGTACTACCGCAGGCGGTATCGACTGATTCTATTTAAGGACGTGCGCTTCCTTCGTTGTTGCTTGCTGAAATAGAATTAATTGAAGCCATATATTCAGAGCACTCGTGAGAGCTTTCTCCAAGCAGCCCGAAGAACTTCGTCAACGTTCGTGAACGTAAAGAACTTGAAGACCGATCCGATCGCATCTACATCGACATCAAGTTCTTCTTTTGAGGGAGTTTATTTGTTTGTGTTGTTTTTAGTTTCTAATTGTAACCTTTATATCTTTTGTTCGGTAGAGGAATTTGCCACACGGCGACTAGGGCCTTGTGGGGACTAGGGGAAATTTGCCTCGTGTTGGCGACTAGGTCTAGGTAGGACTTAGGGAGGAATTCGCCTCGTGTTGGCGACTGGGTCTAGGGAGTAGATTTAGAGGGGTGCTCGAGGCCTTTCTGGTGATAGATTGGCTAGAGCGGCTTGAGGCCGTATCTGAGGAGAGATCGTCTAAAGCTAACCGGTTCGTGGGTATACGAGTCGATATAGAAAACAAAAAGGGTTTTCATATTGTTCGCTTCGATTTCTAGCATCATAGAAATCAGATTTTCTCTGTCACTAACGCCGAGCAGTAACACTACCGCTCGCGATAGCAATAGAGAATCGTTTTTCATTTAAATATTCTCGAAAATCTTAAAACCCTTATTCACCCCCCCCTCTAAGGACGCCTACAGATCCAACAAGTGGTATCAGAGGTAGGTTATTCCAAATCGGCTTAACAACCGGGAATAATGACGTCTCTTGATCATGATCTCGCTTCTACTAGTGGGGGAAATTTTAATATAAATGAAAAAGTATTATCACCACCTTTATTTATGGGCAAAAATTATAAAGGGTGGAAAATATTAATGAAAATTTTTCTTAAGGCCTTAGATGAAAAAGTTTGGAATATTATTATTGAAAAGCCACCTAGCGTACTAACTAGAAACGAAATTGTTTTAAATGCAAAATCTATGAATAGTATATTTTGTGCGTTAGACCAAAATATTTTCAAACTTATTTATACTTTACCTACCGCTTATGAGATTTGGAATTTTCTTGAAAGAACTTATGATTCTCCTTCTGCAGGTATGGAACAAACACAAGAATTGGAGAACATACAAGATTGCACAAATATTCAAGAAAGCTACTCAAATGATGGATCCATAGAATGCTCATCAAGTGGAAAGGATGATGGAAACTCTTGTTTGGAAGAGGAAGATGAAGAAGACATATGAACAATATGTTCAAATCTTGCCTCATCCACAAGCGCTGTAAGGAAATCAAATTCCATTTTTTGTACTTTTATTTCTACATTACAATTACTACAAACTACTAAACGTAAGATTAAGAAACTAAAAATGGCTAATGCAAAACTACGTTTAGAAAATAAAACTTTGAAAGCAAATGTGAATGTAGAATCCAAAAATGAAATGTTTGTATCTCCATCATGCTCTTTAATTGAAAATATAAATCCTTGTTTTGATTGCAATATTCTTAAAGAAAAACTCAAGGTATATGAAGAAGAACATATTAAAAAACCAAATGAAAACTATCTTTAGAAAATTCATCATTAAAAACTAATTGTGCTTTGTGCAAAAACTATAAAATTGAAATTAAAGAGATGGATGAAACATTTGAAGAATTTAGAAACAATTATCAAAATCATATTGACTCTATTGTATCCACTCTTAAAAATAGCACAATAGCCTATAATAAAGCAAGACATAATCTTAAAGTTAAGAATTATGAATTGGAAACTAAAGTCAACTTGCTTAAGGAAATTATAAAGAAAAATCTCAACGCATAAATCAACAATTTCAAGCAAATTCCAAAAGCAAGTTAAATATGAATTTTCATAATATGTCTAAGCCTAACAAAGGAAATGAAAAATATCAAATACTTGTAAATGAAATTCCAAATTATTATCATTTACAACATCATCTTTCTCCAAACATAAACTTAAAGATAAACAAATTTCCTATAAATAATGTTTTACAAAATCATCATGGAAATTTGACAAATAAAAATAATATTAAACCAATGTTTGAATGGCGGCCCAAAGTTAAAGATGAAACACAAACTCAAATCAAAAGGGCACATTCAATCATATCTCCCCAAAAGCAAATACGATGTATTTGGGTACCCAAAGGAACCATCACACCCGGTCCTCTTTGGATACCTAAATCTCTCTTTCATTAGTATCCAATCATTTGCATAAAGTAGAAATCAACTAAAAATGAAATATCATTATTCTACTTCATGATATACCTAACCTACTTTTTTTGTGTATTTTCCTTTTTGTTGAACCATCATGATATGATCACTTTATATAACTTGTGATATGACTTTCTCATATTAACCCAAAATTCATAAATAAATCAAATTGAATAAAGTTGAATAAAAAGTCATATCATTTTTCAAGTGATCTACTTATCCTTTGTTTATCCTTCTAGATCCATTTCCTATGAAAGTCATATATAAACTAAATCCTAAATTTGTTATGTATTATTAAGACGAATGAAATAATTGTCGAAATGGATTTAAAAGGTATTTTAGGGGTATTAGGCTAAATTTATAAAATGCGCAAAGTTTGCTTAGGTATTTAATATATTTGCGTCATTTTGATTACCTAGTATGTTTAATCATAATCAAGTCAAATCGGAATTGAAAAATTACAAAAATCATTTGTGTTTAAATAAAGAATCTCAACTCTGTTGCTAGTGCCCGTCGTTAGGTTCTAACGCTGGCAATAACATAATTTTCCTAAATTCTGATTTATCTAAAATATTATTTTCTGAAAAATTATTGTATTACCTTTATCATCACTATGCTTTCATAAAACTATATATATACGTGATTTATTTAAGATTTCAAAAATCAAAGAGAAAATTCACAAAATTAACCTTTGTAAATAACCAATAATATTTTTCTCTTTATATTTATCTTAAGTTTTCACCTTATAATATTTCTCTCTAATCATTCAAAAAGGATGAATATGAATGTTCTTTAATAATATCTCATTTATATCATCATGAACAATTAATTATGAGTATATAATTCCTATGTGTTAAAATTCATGATCATTTATAATAATCTTGCCAATTCAATAGATCTTTTTAACTCAAATATTAAATATCTACAAAAGATCCTATTGATTCCATCAAATAGTTTGTGATCATGACCATTATATGAATCAATTATATTTTTGCATGTATCTCATTTATATGAAGATCATAGAATCATCTTTATATCTAAAATAATAAATTATCTAGAATCATCACTTCATTCTATGCCCAAAATTTGAATGACTAGGTTTGAATACATGCAACATTAACGCAATAAATCTTACGCCATAAAATTGTGATCAAACTCTTCTTTCTAGCATTATCAACTAATCAATACTATCTTTCATGCTAGTTATCTAATAATGCCATAATAAATCAATCTTAAAGAAAAACAATTGAAAGTTAAAATTCATAATGACTATGTTGCTTTAAAATCAAATCTAATAAGAAATTAATCTCGCATAAAAACCATAGTTTAAAAATTGGTTCAATAAGATTAAGTGCTTAGTATGCCCATGATCATTCAACCACATTATGTGTTTCACTATAGCGAGGGCGTAGGTTTGTGTGCATTAGAAACCTAACCGCTAAGTCATGTCTCGTCCTTAACTGGGAAGGGTTCCAGTGGGCCCTTGCGAGGCACTAGGGGGAAAGAGTACTAGGTTGAGCGTTGTATTTTGTATGCATGTGGGATTAACACCCCAATCTACGACATACGTGCAACTCCTCATGCCCATCCGTCACTTAGTACGGGGCTAGAGTGTAGACATGTTGTTAGGGTATCTTGATCTTAGACATACTTATGTTGTATTCATTGCATGAATATTATTTCACTTATTTATGATCATTCCACTCATGCATATTTTGTGCTCAAACATGTTATCTTATGTTTTTCATATTATCTATTTTTGAACTCTCATGCATGTGAAAAACACAAGTATTTTGAAAGTGTATCGTGACACCTTAGGCTAGAATTTAGGGTTTTGGACATATTAACTTAAACTTGCAAAATTCGCATTTTTGTGTATGCATATGTCTGACTTCTTTGCTGAACTTCATTGTCACTAATCTGCACAAATATATTCAAAAGAAAAATTCTGAAAAATTTCACGATTCCCAAGTTTTTGGTGTTCTGCCACTACCTCCCGGTGATAGCTTCTAGCGCTGGCGGTAGTGAATCTGTTTCGTTCTATATTTTTGTCTTTAATGTTTTTGATGTTTTCTTTTTATTTACCTTTATGCATTTATTTATTTTCTATTATTTTCTTCACAAAAACCTCAAATCAAAAAAGAAAAAGAAAACATTCTCAAAATCCAACCAAAAACATGCTTTGCTTTTCTATATATCAAAACAACTACAAAATTGAAAACCAATTAAAACAACAAAAACATGTTTTTTATTTGTTTTATTTTTTGCTTTTGAAAACTTAAAATTTATAAAAACTGATGTAATTTTCAATGTTTCAAGGATGATATGGTTTATCTTGCCAAGTTTAGAATACAATGTTTCATTCTCTATTTCAAGTATCTTAATAACATTGTTTTGTATCATGCCTTGATCATTATCTTATGTGTGCTTTGAAATTGATTATAGAAATCATGTGTAGTATTGCATAGCATGCCTCTATGTATGAGTAAATGGTTTATATTTGATAATAATTTATTCACTTACATTTTTGATAAACTACATATGAATTTAATCTACTCTTACATGATTGTGTAGTGTAACAACCTACTATTATTGTTATGCATGCTTAGTTATTACCTACACCACAATTGAGAATCTTTTTCATGCACCTATTTTTGAAGAAGTGTGTCTTTTCCAAAAATTTTGTTTGCACATACAAGTGAATTCGGAGACCTTTGTCGTTAAGCAAAATTCAAATGAATAATTGACAAAGATAACTCTACCAAGCACTACTCACCCTCCTGATAAGTCTTAATGAGCATTGTGAGGTTGAGCACCATGGAGAGAATTGTAAAGTGCCTTGTTGCAAACACTTTTTTTACACTACTTCTTCTTGTACACCGGATCACAAATAACTAAAATTCAAAATAATAATTGTGATTCCCCAAGAACTACTTTGCACCCTGATAAGTCTTAATAAGCATTGTGTGTTCAGTGCACCTTGGTAGTTGTACTACTTTTCTATGTGCATTGAAAAATTTATATAGCTTTGTGGGTAGAAGTAACTTTAAAAACGCATTTTCAATAATGTTGTATTTATTCCATTATACATGTCATGTGTTTTGATTAACTCATATGTATACTTTTATCAAAAACACTATTTTGTACACATCATTATCACATGTAAGCCTTTTACTCATGAGAATTGGAGTCTATTGCATATCTACATGTATTATCTAAATTCTTAAGTAAATGCACTAGATAGCTTTGCATGATCAATACAATGTATAAGTGTACTTAATTTCTCAATTTAAGACACTGTATTCTTCTATCTTGACTTGATATGTTGTATCATGCTTACATTTTTTTCCGCTACGCCATGTGTACTCTTTATTGCTTACCTTTCAAAACAAGTGTATGGTTATGTTGTAACTGAAATCATTTTGTGTACTTAAATTGCTACAACATCTATTTTTATATCTAAAACTCTTAATCATCTACTATGCTTCACCATTCTTATATAGTTGTTCACTTCAAAAACATATTTCTTCATGCTTTCCACCTCTTTACTACTTGTACGCTCGATCATGAATACGTTTATCCAACAAGTGGTTTCCTTATGACAATTTCTTCACATTCCTTTTTTTCACTCCTATATATTGTATTTTTCCTAAGCGTTTAACTCTTTATCATGTTCATTCCCTCTCTACACATTTATTGCACACTTTAACGTTTGACTTTCTCTCCACCCTCTTTTGATAATACCAAAAGGGGGAGAATAAATTTGAAAGAAATTCACATGTTTGGGGAAGTCAAGTTCATAGGAAGTTTTGCTGTAGGGGGAGCATTCACTTAGGGGGAGCATTCATTTAGGGGGAGCATATGCACATGTCTTAAATTTCATGCTTATCCTTTTTAATAAACATAATTCCTATCTTTTGAACTATTTCTTTCTAAAGGGATTTGTTATTATCAAAAGGGGGAATTTGTTGGAACATGCTTTCCGCATCTCTTGGTTTGACAATAACAAATCCTATTGTATTTGATCATACTTGCATTGTGTTTATAGTGTGCAGGATCTTCAACATTCAATCCCCAAAGGAGTGTGAAAAAAAAGACGTCGAAGCGACATCATGATGATTCTCTGTTGCTACCGTGGAGCGTTAGCACTACCGTTGGCGCTAGCGAATCGACGAAATGGTGTTCGACGAAAGTAGATGCCGTCCGACAAACTGGCGTTCGACGAAATTGAGTTCGACGAAATTGAGTTCGACGAAATGAAAACAGCGTTCGACGAAATGTGAGGCCGTTCGACGAAGATGCGTTCGACGAAAAGAGATGTGCTCTACCACGGAGCGTTAGCACTACCGCTAGCGCTAGCATAAATGGAAACAATTGACGAGAAGGAAACAGTGGAGAAAAAGGAATGTCGACGGGACGCTATTTTGGCAAGTACTATCGCGGCGCGTTAAGGCTAACGCCCAGCAGTAACATTTGGATGTCCCGCCGTCGTGATGCTGATTGAGGAGCAAATGTGGAAGAAGATCTCATGGGAAGGAATAATATACCGCTAACGCGGCGCGGTAGTTACTAGCGACGAGCGGTAGCTTTTGGAATCCTCCCGTCTGCATGTGATTGAGGAGCAAATATGGAAGGAGATATTGGTTGAAGGAAAGTTATCTCGTTATCGCGGAGCGTTAGCATTACCGCGATGTGCTAGGCGGAGCTCAAAGTTTGGCGCTCAAAAGTTGCCTAAACTGCCACGATCCGTGTGCTTGTACATTGCCTAATGTGGCTACCGCGGGGCGGTAGTACTACCGCAGGCGGTAGCGGCTGATTCTATTTAAAGACACACACTTCCTTCGTTGTTTCTTGCTGAAATAGAATGAATTGAAGCCATATATTCAGAGCACTCGTGAGAGCCTTCTCCAAGCAGCCCAAAGAACTCCGTAAACGTTCGTGAACGCAAAGAACTTGAAGACCGATCCGATCGCATCTACATCGACATCAAGTTCTTCTTTTGAGGGAGTTTCTTTATTTGTGTTGTTTTTAGTTTCTAATTGTAACCTTTATATCTTTTGTTCGGTAGAGGAATTCGCCACACGGCGACTAGGGCCTTGTGGGGACTAGGGGGAAATTCGCCTCGTGTTGGCGACTAGGTCTATGTAGGACTTAGGGAGGAATTCGCCTCGTGTTGGCGACTGGGTCTAGGGAGTAGATCTAGGGGGTGCTCGAGGCCTTTCTGGTGATAGATTGGCTAGAGCGGATTGAGGCCGTATCTGGGGAGAGATCGGCTAAAGCCAACTGGTTCGTGGGGGATATGAGTCGGTATAGAAAACAAAAAGGGTTTTCATATTATTCGCTTCGATTTCTAGCATCATAGAAATCAGATTTTGTAATCAACATTATTTATTGTTAATGAAAATATGTCTTTCTTAATCTCTGTTTTGTGATCTCTGATTTTCATTACTATAACATAAACAGATTTTCTCTGTCACGAACGCCGAGCGGTAACACTACCGCTTGCGATAGCAATAGAGAATTATTTTTCATTTAAATATTCTCGAAAATCTTAGAACCCTTATTCACCCCCCCCCCCCCCCCTCTAAGGGCGCCTACAGATCCAACAGTCCTGGCCACCCTTCCCCCGCCTCCTCACAGCCCGGGAGCCTGAGGAACGATCAGTGCGAGAAGTAGGAGGAGTTGCGAGAGAGTGCGATCTCGACAGTGAGATATATTTTCAGCACTATTCGGAGGACCCGCCTTCTCTCTGCCGACGCGGCACAGCTGACCATCGAGGAAGTGGTCCCGGAACTGTTCCAGCCAATCGCTGAGTCGATCGATAGCAAGAGCGAGTCATCCGCAAGCGAGCCCTGAACAGATGTATTTTTGCTTTACTTTTTGACGGCGAGATGGCCGATGTTTGTAATGGAACATTTATGAAATGAAATGAAACTCTTTTGCTCAGTACTTTTTTCTTGCTTTTTTGTCTCATTGTAATGTGTTCGCATGTCGATTATTTTTGAGCCCTAGGTTCGCGCCTCATTTTTACTCGCTCGCCTTTCTTACATAGTTCGTCCGCCTTTTTACTTATGTTCTCTTCTTCTCAGGACTTCTGCGTCAGACTTGGCTCGCTCACCATCAGGAATCACGCGTAAGAACCCAGTTACACTTTTCGTGCGATGTATGTCTAGATTGATTCTCTTTGATTCTCTTATGCCTGCGAGCCCCGCTGGCTCGCTAGTTTGAGTGTACCGGCATTCTCTTACCCAGACATTTGTGAGCTAGATCCTCCTCCATGGGAGGCCTTACCAAAGACTTGTTCTGTTGATGCCTCGTCGGGTGTGCACCGCATTTCCTCGCCCTCTTGAAGGGCTCACTGACCTCGCTGGCTAGAGGGAGCCCGGCAGCTAAATTTCTGAGTTGTCACCAAGCACTCCAGCAACTGGTTACCCTTGCCATCCTCTCCAGAGATCAACCTGACCCACCGTCTAATGAGAGCCCGACAGTAGAATCGATCTGGGGAATTCTAGCTCATGATTTCCTAGCCAGCCTCTCCAGAGATCAACCTGACACACAGTTTAATGAGAGCCCGGAGGTGGAATCGATCTGGAGCATCCCAGATCATAATTTCCTAGCCAGCCTCTCTAGAGATCAACCTGAACCATCTTCTAATGAGAGCCCAGCATCGGAATCGATCTGGGGCATTCCAGCTCATATTTTCCTAGCCAGCCTCTCCAGAGATCAACCTGATCCATCGTCTAATGAGAGCTCGTTGGCAGAATCGATCTGGGGCATTACAGCTCATACTTTCCTAGCTAGACTCTCTAGAGATCAACCTGACCCATCGTCTAATAAGTGCCCGATAGCATAATCGATCTGGGGCATTTCATCTCATACTTTCCTAGCCAGCCTCTCTAGAGATCAACCTGACCCACCATCTAATGAGAGCCCGACAACGGAATTGATCTGGGGCATTCCAGCTCATACTTTCCTAGCCAGCCTCCCCAGAGATCAACCTGACCCACCGTCTAATGAGAGCCCGACAGTGGAATCGATCTGGGGCATTCCAACTTATACTTTCCTAGCCAAACTCTCCAGAGATCAACCTGACCCACCGTCTAATGAGAGCCCGGCAGCGGAATCGATCTTTGGCATTCCAGCTCATACTTTCCCTGAGGGCCCATGATTAAAAAGGAGACATTGAAATCAACCTAATAACGAATCAATCATATAATAATAAATCAACACAAAAAGTTCAAGGATAGAAATGTTTTAGGTCATCCCCACTCCGAGCTCAGCTGAGAGGTACGCCTTCCACATCCTGGAGGTGGTACCCTCCTGACTTGAGCACTTCATCTACAATGTAAGGCCCCTCCTAGTTGGGGTTGAGCTTTCCCACCGCGGCCCCTCTCCTAGCCGCATCGACCTTTTTCAAGACTAAATCTCACTTCTCAAACTGCTTCACTCGGATATGCTTGTCGAAGTACCGAGCCATTCGCCATTTTACCTCCTCCTGCCGGATGGTGGCCAGGTCCCGGAGCTCTTCCACCAGGTCCAAGGAGAGACTTTGCTCCCCTTCATTCTCCACTAGCCATTCTCCATCTCCTTCCCCCGCGGCGATCACCCTGGGTGACTTTACCTCGAACTCTATTGGGAGAATGGACTCGGACCCGTGAGAGAGCTTGAACGGAGTCTCCCCTGTGGCTGTACTTGGTGTGGTTCTCAAGGCCAGAGGACTGAGGGCAGCTGCTCTTCCCAGTTGCCCCTTAGATTTTTGACCTTCTTCTTTAGCAAGTTGACAATTAGTTTGTTCGCCTCCTCCACCTGCCCATTGCTCCTTGGATGATGGATCGACGCGAACCGAAGATCTATGCCTAGCTGGGTGCAAAAGTTGACAAACTCATCGCTGGTAAATTGCGGTCCATTGTCTGTGACGATGGCTAGTGGGAGCCCATGTCGACAGATTATCTCCCCCCATATAAAATTTCTAACTACCTGAGAAGTTACCTTAGCTAGTGCCTTCACCTTCAACCATTTGGAGAAATAATCGATCATCACTAGCAGGAACTTTCTCTGGTCGCTTGCTTGGGGGAAGGGACCCACCAGATCCAATCACCATATTTTTAAAGGCCACAGAGCTGTGATGGTCTGGAGCCTCCGTGCTGGAAGGAGCTGGTGGGGAGCATATAGATGGCACTAGGAGCATTTCTTGGCGAACTTCGTTGCATCTAAGCTGATGGTGGGCCAGAAGTAGCTCTACCTCAGCACCCTTCCTTCCAAGGTCCTGCTCCCCGAGTGGCTGCCTCACTCCCCTAGTGGATCTCCTCCAGGACCCTTGGGACCTCCTCCTCTGACACGCAATGAGCTAGGATTCATGAGAGGGTCTTTCGATACAGTACACCTTTATGTAGGGAGTAGTATGCCAATTTATACCTGAGCCGTCGCTTGTCCACATCCCCTTTTGGGAACTTCCCTGATGTCAGGAAGGTAACGAAGGGATCCATCCATGATGCTTGTTGATCTAACTTCATTAACTCCCCTTCCTCGATGGATGGTCGGAAGAGTTCTGACACTGTCCCCCTGCCCGGGGACCGAACTTAGCCAGGAGGTCAGCCAAGATGCTTTCCTCCTCGGTACGTGTTGGATCGAGAAGGTGAGGAACTGTCCGATTACCCCCTTGACCTTCTCCAGATAGCGTTGGAGGGTTGGATCCTTTGCCTCAAACTCTCCCATGATCTGACATGCCACCACCATGGAGTCCGTCGAGGCCTCGACGTCTTGTACACCCAACTCCCGGGCCAGTCGTAAGCCTGCTATTACCGCCTCATACTCGGCCTGGTTGTTGGTGATCGAGAAGTGATTGTTGATGGCTTGCTCGATCCTTGTCCCTTTGGGGCTCACTAGGACGACTCCACCCCGCCCCACAAGGAATGCTTCCCTGATGCTCCATCAACCAACATCTTCCAGGCTACCGAGTGGTGTGGTCTGGCTTCTTCCACCTCGGTCATGTAGTCGACCAAGAAGTCTGCCACTACCTGCGTATTTATTAATAACCTGGGCACAAACGAGATGTCTAATTCGCTTAGCTCTACTAACCACTTAGCCAACCTTCCTGAGTGCTCCACTCCTTCCATGATGTTTCGAAGAGGGTGGTCGGTCACCACGTTGATTGAATGCGCTTGGAAGTAAGGCCAAAGCTTTCAAGCCAACACCACGAGAGCGAAGGCCAGCTTCTCTAAAATGGGATACCGAAGCTCGGCCTTCCTCAGGACCCGGCTGACATAGTAGATCGGGATCTGTTTCTTCCCTTCTTCCCTCACAAGCACAGAACTCACCACTTCGGACCCTACCCCCAAGTATAGGGATAGGTCCTCTCCTTGCCTCGGTCCCTGGAGCAAGGGATCCTGAGTCAGCTGCCTCTTCAATGCTTGGAAAGCCCCCGCACACTCCGGGGTCCACTCAAACTTTTGATTCCCCCTTAGAACTTTGAAGAATGATGCATATTTCTCCCCCGTCCAGGAGAGAAACCTGCTTAGCCCGGCCAGCTTCCTGGAGAGGCGCTGGACCTCCTTTGTGTTCCTTGGTGATCCAAGCTCCAAGATTGCCTTTACTTTGTCGGGGTTAGGCTCCACCTCGGCTGGGGTGAACAAGTGGCCTAGGAACTTCCCTCGGCTAGCCCCGAAGACACACTTCTGGGGGTTGAGCTTCATCTTGAATTTTCGCAAGATCCCAAAAGTTTCTTCGAGGTCCTGAAGGTGGGACTCGATTTCCCGGCTCTTGATCATGAGAACATCGACGTAAACTTCCAAGTTCCTTCCCTTCTGTTCTCGGAATACCCTATCCATCATCCGCTGATATGTTGACCCTGCATTTTTTAGCCCAAAGGGCATCATCTTGTAGCAGTAGCACCCATCCTCTGTGATGAAAGAGACATCCTTGACGTCGGGAGGGTGTATGCTGATCTGATGGTAACCTGAGAAAGCATCTAAACAACTCATTAGAGAAAAACTGATGGCTAAGTCAACTAGCGCGTCGATTCGAGACAGGGGGTAACAATCCTTAGGGCATGATTTATTCAGCAAAGAAAAGTCTACACACATTCTCCACCTACCATCCCCCCTTTTTACTATCACTACGTTTGAGACCCAACCTGGGTACTTGATCTCGGATACAAAACCTGCCTTGAGGAGCTTGCTCACCTCCTCTCGGATGAGTCCTTCTAGCTTGTTCGCGATGGACCTCTTCTTTTGACGGATGGGATGGGTGTCGGGGTCGAGGTTGAGGTGGTGGCAGGTCACATTCTCATCAATCGCGGGCATGTCCGCCGCGCTCTATACGAAAACGTCCACATTCTCCTCGACGCGGGCCAGGATCTTCTTTTGCTCTACGGGGCTGAGCTCCCCGCAGATCTTTACTTTTTCGATTACTCTTGCCAGGGAAGTGACCTCCAGCTCTACAATCTCATCCATGGCCTCCAGCCGGGACTGCTCCCCCCAATCTCCTTCCTTTCGCCACAAGCAAGCGCTTTGGCCTCTCCTTTCTCCATCCCCTCTTCCCAAACTTCCAGCGACTCCTCTGCCCCTCCTGCCCGGGCTTCCCCCTCTTCTTCGCTTCTCTCCCTCTTCTCCTCTGTCCCAGGTCCTCCAACGACCCCTCCCGCTTCCTCTTGCCTCTCCATATCCCGGTCCATCCCCTCTGCCTCGGCTTGCCATGTGGTGTTGACTGCGGTGACGTAGCATTGCCTTGCTACCTTTGGGTCACCCCTCACTTGGACATGGATTCCTCCTGCGCTGAGCTTGAGGCACTGGTGGAAAGTGAAGGGGATGCATCTAAACGCGATGATGGGGGGTTTCCCGAAGATGACATTGTAGCTGCTTGGAGCATACACGATGTAACACCCCAAATCTGGTAGTTCCGCGAAGTAGGCGGAGTGGTAGTGCGGCACGTGAAGCAGGCTAGATTTTTCCCTGTCTGCTCTTAGCGCACGATCAGTGGCCTCACCGCGCACGACCAGTGATCGTGTGCCAGCGATCGTGCGTTAATTCAGAAGAGAATCGAGTTCTGTCTCGGACAGTGCGCACGACCATTTCCCTCTTCGCGCACGACCAGTGATCGTGCGCCAGCGATCGTGCGCTTATTCGCAAGAATTCAGAGTTCTGTCCCGGATAGTGCGCACGACCTTTGCCCTCGTCGCGCACGACCACTGACCGTGCGCCTGTGATCGTGCGCCCTGTTTATTCTGTTCCGCGATTTTGAGCGGAGAAGAAGATCCGACCGATCAAATCTCTTGGAATTCGATCCAACGGCTGGGATTTAATGCTGGGGGGTCTTAGGGCTTTGGAGAGGGATTAAACCCTCATTATTTCATAGTGTTTCTCTCTCCTAGGCTAGAGGAAGAAGAAGGGGGCAAGGAAGAAGAAGAGGAGATTTCGCCATTGACGGAGCTCCGGAGCTCCGTTTCGCGAGCCGTTTCCAGATCCGGAGAGTGCAGCCCGGTGCGGTTCTTTCCCTCCGCGTAGAATCTCGGATCCATGGCGAAGAGGAACACGTCTAGGGTAACGATTCTTCCTCCCGAACTTTGGACTTGTATTTGTCCATTTATTCCTCTTTCTTTGCTTGCATGAGGTATCTCTTTCACCAAATGGGTGAAGTGTAGGATTTCCTCAAGTCCTTCGGGACTCCGGGTAGATTGTGTCCGTCCCCGGCATATTGCATGTAGAAAATCCGGTAGTCGTGCGGATTTAGGCATTTTGTGTGAAGCCTATTCGTGGCCGTGAGCCCGAATCGGTGATGCTTGATTTGCGACGTTGCATTTAGGTTAGACCTAGAATGCGTGCCGGAGAATGACTCCGTGAACTCACCTATAGTATTGCGGGAGTTAAGTGTAGGCGTCTTGTGAAGATCCCTACGAAAGCCCCATGCTTTGAGTTTTGGATGAAGGCAAACCTTCACCACGTTATTGATGCGGAGCGTATGTACCTCCCTTGTTGAGAATTCGCGAAGCCTAGATCCTTGTGAAGGGGTTAGGTGCGTAGCGTACATTTTTGTGTAGCACTTGAAAGTGCTAAACCCTTACGGGCCGAGGTGAAGCCGTACCCGCGTCGTGCGATAGACCGCGACGATTAGAGCACGGGCAAAGCTGAACCGAACCCGTTTCCATGCAGATCGGCGAGAGGTCCCTTCCTCATGAAAGCCGTGTGATCATGGGAGAGGTCGGGGAAGGTGTCATACCTAGACCGACCAAAAGCTCTTGTTTCCCACCTAAGGTTGTGACCCTTAGGGTGGAGTGGTGTTACAATTTGGTATCGGACTTAAGGCGTCGATCCGTAGTTTAGCGAATTCGGGACGAATTCCTTTTAAGGGGTGGTGCGCACGGGCTGTGCATTCACCTAAAACGACAAAAACTAATAAGAATGTCCACTTAGGAATGAAAAAAAAAACATACTTGTTTGCGGAACCTGAGCGTTCCATGATTGATGTTTGATATGTTTAGGGTCACTAAATTGTGCCTTGCATGATTATAGGTGACTAGAAGTGCTGCGGGGCGGTCTCAACCCCGTAACACCGCTGAAAGTAGTGGGTCGGCTGAGGTGCCAGCGACCACTCCTTCGGCTGAGATGATCAGAATGGTCGCAGAAGCAGTCTTCGCGATGATCAATGCTCAACCGCAAAGGCTTGCACAGCCTGCTACGCCTACTACTGATGCAGCCCCGGTAGTTGAACCTGCAGTGGAACCTGCGGTAGCACCAAGGGTTGATGCCCCTGTGCCAGTAGCTGCAGTGGAACCAGCGTTAGCACCAAGGGTGGAGCGTCAAGTTGCGCAAGTAGTTGCGGGGCGAGCGCGTGACCAACAATTAAAGCACTTCTTGAGCTTTAATCCTCCTACCTTCTCGGGATCTGAGTCCCCAACGGAGGCAGAAGACTGGTTGTCAAGAGTTAGAAGAACTCTGAGGGCGACGGCGACGGACGAAGCCATGATGGTCACCTTAGCCACTTTCCTTCTTGACGGAGAGGCGGTGCTGTGGTGGGAAGAGCAGGAACTGCACAAATTCGGCGATAGAGACATTACTGAAATAACAATGGCTGAGTTTTCAAAGTCGTTCCTCCAGCGGTTTATCCCCTCTGCCCAACGCATTGCGTTACAAAACCAGTTCCTGAGGTTAACTCAAGGTGATCGCTCCGTTGACGATTACTTACATGAGTTTACCAGACTGAGTCGCTATGCGGGGGCATTGGTGGAGGATGAGGAGACGAAGACGAATAAATTCTATGAAGGGCTTCGGGACGAGTTGAGGCTGCTCCTTGCAGGCCCTATGACGTTTGGCTTCCAAGTGATGGTGCAAACCGCCAGATCTTTGGAGTTGGACATGAAGAGGGTACAAGCAAAGAGTGTTGTAAAGAAACCCGAGTTTCATGCGCCGGCCTCTCAGTCCAAGCCGGACTTCAGAAGGAACAAGCGGAAGTTCAAGCAGGCGGAACCAGCTTCTTCGAATGTTTCGGGAGCCACGACCGCGCGGACTCCTATTACGTGTTTCACCTGCGGGAAGGTGGGACACAAAGCTGCGGTGTGTCGAAGTGGTCCCCCAAAGGCGGCAAATCGAGCGGTGGATTATGCTCGGGCTGCGGAAAAGGGCAAAGCGGCAGAGTCTTCGGCCTCCCAACACATTCCGACTCAGCCGAGAGTCTATTCGCTTGGCCAACAAGAAGCTATACGACAAACCGACGTCGTCACAGGTACGAATTAGAAGTTAGCTTTTACAGCTATGTATATGATTCTTTCGGTTGTACGACTGTATGTGTTATTTGTGTACAATTAGGTTTCGTCCTAATTTTCAACTATCCGGCGAGAGCTCTATTCGATACCGGTGCATCGCACTCTTTTCTGTCCGAGGACTTCGTGGTGCGAATCGGAGTGCCGTCTACCTTTGTAGAGGATAGACTGGAAGTAGTGCTACCCAATGGATCTCGAATGAGTGCGGATAGAAAGAGCCGTGTGAAGGTGCGGATCGGAAGTCAAGATTTCGACTTGGAAGCGTCGTTACTACCGTTAGCTGAATTCGATGTGATCTTCGGCATGGACTGGCTCTCGGAGCAGCGAGCATGCATAGATTGCAATACAAAGGAGATCACTCTGGGAACGAACACCGACGATGAAACCACATTCGCCGGTATGCGAGGAGCGAGCAAGACGCTGATGTCTGCTCTCCAGGTGGTTAAGGCGGTGAGAAAAGGCGCCGAGTTGTTCTTCACCTTGTTGGAGGCTTCGGAGCCAAAGCCCAGGTTGTGTGATGTCCCAGTTGTAGCGGAATACGCCGACGTGTTTCCTAACGAACTCCCTGGGGCTCCGCCTCATCGGGAGATTGATTTCTGTATCGAGTTGGTGCCAGGTGCCAAACCTGTGGCCCGCTCACCATACAGAATAGCGCCAAAGGAATTGGCAGAGTTGAAGGTCCAATTGCAAGAGCTGCTAGAGCAAGGCTACGTACGTCCAAGTTCTTCGCCTTGGAGTGCACCGGTCCTCTTTGTGAAAAAGAAGGATGGGAGCTTGCGTCTATGTATCGATTATAGAGAGCTAAACAAGTTGACCGAGAAAAACCGATATCCGATTCCTAGAATCGATGATCTATTCGACCAACTGATGGGGTCGACGGTTTACTCCAAGCTAGACCTAAGGTCCGGCTACTATCAACTGCGAATAAGGGAATGCGACATCCCAAAGACAGCGTTCAGTACCCGCTTTGGGCACTTTGAGTTCACGGTAATGCCGTTCGGTCTATCCAACGCACCGTCGGTGTTCATGGACTTGATGAATAGGACATTCCGAGAGTATTTAGATCAATTTGTGATCGTCTTCATCGACGACATTTTGGTATACTCTCAGTCGGGAGAGGAGCATATAGGGCATCTGCACGCAGTCCTGAGCACCTTGAGGAGGAGTCAGCTATATGCCAAGTTCTCCAAGTGCGAGTTTTGGCTACCGTCAGTGGCATTCCTTGGTCATGTTGTTAGTGGCGAAGGAATTGCAGTTGATCCGTCGAAGATAGAAGCGATCCAAGCGTGGCCTTTGTTGAAAAACGTAGCGGAAGTCCGAAGTTTCTTAGGACTTGCCGGCTATTATAGGCGCTTTGTGGAAAACTTCTCGAGGATCGCACTTCCTCTCACAAAACTGACTAGGAAGGATCATAAGTTCGTTTGGTCGCCCGAGTGCGCACGAGCTTTTGAAGAGCTAAAGAGCCGTCTGACCACGGCGCCCATTCTATGCTCGCCACAGGGTACGGAAGGCTACGAAATATATAGCGACGCCTCAGGAAGTGGTTTGGGTTGTGTCCTAGTGCAGTTCGGGAAGGTAATTGCCTACGGCTCCCGGCAACTGAAGGTTCACGAGAGGAATTACCCGGTCCATGATTTGGAGCTAGCGGCCGTGGTTTTTGCCCTCAAACTTTGGAGGCACTATCTATATGGCGTGAAGATCGATATCTTTACCGACCATAAGAGCCTCAAGTACTTACTAGACCAAAGGGAGTTGAACATGCGCCAAAGGAGGTGGATGGAGTTCCTTGGGGACTACACCTTCGATATCAAGTATACTCCCGGTAAAGGAAACGTAGTTGCAGACGCGTTGAGTCGTCGGGCTCCCGCACAAGCAAATTGGATTTTGATGCACGATGAGCGTCTAATCCGTGAGCTAGAAGAGATGGAGATCATATGCATTGATAGGAGAACGTCTACTTCAGCATGCTTGAACTGGACGGAAGTTCACTACGACCTTGCCGACCGAGTTCGACAAGCATTGGAGTTGGACGAGAGCTTGAAACGATACAAAGCGGAAACCGTTGAAGGGTTAAACGCTGATTTCTCCTTCGAAGACGACCTTATGTGGAAGCAGGAAAGGTTATGCATCCCAAACGTTGGTACTCTACGGGCGGAATTGATGTACGAGGCTCATCATACCAAGTACTCGATCCACCCGGGGAGCACTAAAATGTTTATGGATATGAAGAAACTGTTCTGGTGGCCGGGCATGAAGAAAGACATTGCCCTTTACGTGGCCAAGTGTCATACTTGCGCGTTGGTGAAAGCGGAATGTCAACGTCCCGGTGGGTTCCTGAAGTCCTTGCCGATTCCGGAGTGGAAGTTTGATGATATTTCGATGGATTTCGTGCACGGATTGCCGAGATCGCAACATGGAAACGACGCCATATGGGTGATCGTGGACCGTTTGACAAAGGTATCACACTTCATTCCGAACCGGAAGGATGATTCTGTAGAGAAGCTAGCAAAGCTCTATGTGGATAGTATCGTGAGACTGCACGGTGTCCCTCGTAGCATCGTCAGCGATCGTGACGGGCGTTTCACGTCGAAAGATTGGAGGCTTATCCATGAACTGTTGGGCACAAAATTGAAGTTCAGCACGGCCTTCCACCCGCAAACGGATGGACAGACCGAGAGAACCAACAGGACTATGGAGGATATGCTCCGAATGTGCGCTCTAGACTTTGGAAAAAGGTGGGAGGATCACCTCTTTATGATCGAATTCGCCTACAATAATAGCTACCAAGCCAGCATAAAGATGGCTCCTTTCGAGGCCCTCTATGGTAAGAAGTGTCGTACGCCGTTGTCTTGGGCGGAAACGGGCGATACTAAGCTATTGAAGCGAAAGGATGTTGAAGAAGCAACGTCGACGATCCGGGCTATACGCGAAAGGCTATTGGTTGCCCAGGATAGGCAAGCAAAGTATTTCAACGCCAAGCATAGGAACTTAGAGTTTGCCGTCGGTGACCGGGTTTACTTGAAGATCAAACCGTTCAAAGGGGTATCAAGGATTCGACGCTTGAAAAAGCTCAGTCCGAGGTACTTAGGACCGTTCGAGATCGTGGAGCGTGTTGGTGATGCGGCTTATCGGCTTGCACTATCTGCAGAGCTGAGCGGTCTGCACGACGTGTTCCACATTTCAGTGTTGAGGAAGGCAGTGCAAGAGCCTACTCATATCGTTGCGGTCGGCAAAGTTCCGGTCGATAGTGGGTTGTCGACGAAAGTCAAGCCTTTACGCATCGAAGATACCGAAGTAAAGCAGCTGCGGAACAAGTCCATTCGGATGGTAAAAGTCCGGTGGGATAACTGCGGCCGAGAGGAGCTCTCTTGGGAGAGAGAGCAAACGATGCTTGCGGAGTATCCCGAGCTATTTCCCTCAGGTAAAGTATAACTGTAATTTATGCTATTACTGTTTCCTGGATTTCGGGACGAAATTCTTTTAAGGAGGGTGGAGTTGTAACACCCCAAATCTGGTAGTTCCGCGAAGTAGGCGGAGTGGTAGTGCGGCACGTGAAGCAGGCTAGATTTTTCCCTGTCTGCTCTTAGCGCACGATCAGTGGCCTCACCGCGCACGACCAGTGATCGTGTGCCAGCGATCGTGCGTTAATTCAGAAGAGAATCGAGTTCTGTCTCGGACAGTGCGCACGACCATTTCCCTCTTCGCGCACGACCAGTGATCGTGCGCCAGCGATCGTGCGCTTATTCGCAAGAATTCAGAGTTCTGTCCCGGATAGTGCGCACGACCTTTGCCCTCGTCGCGCACGACCACTGACCGTGCGCCTGTGATCGTGCGCCCTGTTTATTCTGTTCCGCGATTTTGAGCGGAGAAGAAGATCCGACCGATCAAATCTCTTGGAATTCGATCCAACGGCTGGGATTTAATGCTGGGGGGTCTTAGGGCTTTGGAGAGGGATTAAACCCTCATTATTTCATAGTGTTTCTCTCTCCTAGGCTAGAGGAAGAAGAAGGGGGCAAGGAAGAAGAAGAGGAGATTTCGCCATTGACGGAGCTCCGGAGCTCCGTTTCGCGAGCCGTTTCCAGATCCGGAGAGTGCAGCCCGGTGCGGTTCTTTCCCTCCGCGTAGAATCTCGGATCCATGGCGAAGAGGAACACGTCTAGGGTAACGATTCTTCCTCCCGAACTTTGGACTTGTATTTGTCCATTTATTCCTCTTTCTTTGCTTGCATGAGGTATCTCTTTCACCAAATGGGTGAAGTGTAGGATTTCCTCAAGTCCTTCGGGACTCCGGGTAGATTGTGTCCGTCCCCGGCATATTGCATGTAGAAAATCCGGTAGTCGTGCGGATTTAGGCATTTTGTGTGAAGCCTATTCGTGGCCGTGAGCCCGAATCGGTGATGCTTGATTTGCGACGTTGCATTTAGGTTAGACCTAGAATGCGTGCCGGAGAATGACTCCGTGAACTCACCTATAGTATTGCGGGAGTTAAGTGTAGGCGTCTTGTGAAGATCCCTACGAAAGCCCCATGCTTTGAGTTTTGGATGAAGGCAAACCTTCACCACGTTATTGATGCGGAGCGTATGTACCTCCCTTGTTGAGAATTCGCGAAGCCTAGATCCTTGTGAAGGGGTTAGGTGCGTAGCGTACATTTTTGTGTAGCACTTGAAAGTGCTAAACCCTTACGGGCCGAGGTGAAGCCGTACCCGCGTCGTGCGATAGACCGCGACGATTAGAGCACGGGCAAAGCTGAACCGAACCCGTTTCCATGCAGATCGGCGAGAGGTCCCTTCCTCATGAAAGCCGTGTGATCATGGGAGAGGTCGGGGAAGGTGTCATACCTAGACCGACCAAAAGCTCTTGTTTCCCACCTAAGGTTGTGACCCTTAGGGTGGAGTGGTGTAAATTTGATGTTATGTTTAGCCTCATGCGACTTGCTTAGGCGGTTGTGGGAAACCTTCGGGGGAACCCAACCAACATCACGTGCATACCTAGGTTCCCTTCTTTTTGATGCTCAACCTAGAAGATTGATTGTGCTTGAAACCTCACCTTGTGTAGTTGCACTCTCTTTAGATTAGTACTTGTGCTAGTATGGCTTGCTTGCAGGGTAGAATCTCCGCCACCCCGGGAAAGGGGTGGGGTCGTTATAATTTGGTCAGCTGTGCTGACCGTTGCCTTGTTTACCACCGCTTGGTGGAATGTTCTTATGCAGGTGCAGGTGAGCCTAGCGGGAAATAGCGGGCGTTGGTCCTCTTGCTGTCCTTTTGCTGAGTTGGCCCTCGAAGGCCAGCCTTTTTCCTGTTTTCTCACGTATTGCCGGCCTGCGTGCCGATGTATGTTTTTTTAGAGTTTTGTACATTGATTTGATGTAAGGCCCTAAGGCCGTAACTCTTATTTCTGGATTCATTCCTATGATAGTGGACATGTCTATTTGAATGGTTTAATTAATGCTTCCGCTTACGTTTTGTACTCTCGTTAGTTGTTACTTTTCTGGTTATCACCTTTTAACTCCTAGCTAGTGTGGTTTGTATGGCGTGGGGTCCCGGCCGGACCTGCTGTTATACTTTTTGCACTGGCAGGGTGTTACACACGATGATAAACTGGCAGTTACGGGACTGCCCCCAGGACAGCGTGGAGCCCCACTCCTCCTTCCACATCCTTTCTTTCCCCCCGAGAATCCAAACAGCGGGCCATTTGAGGCCAACACCCTTCTAGCCTCCACCTTCATCTCGTCAAATGACTTCTTGACGATGACATTGACCAAGCTCTCGTTATCCACAAGGATTCGGGATACGGTGAAGTTCTCGATGGCTATCTAGATAACCAGTGCATCGCAGAACGGGTCCTCATGACCCGACATATCCTTATAGAAGAAGGTAAACTTTTCCGCTGGGGGTGGCGGGCGGCTTGGGACGTCGAAGCCATGATTCGACGGTACATGACATGGAAGCTCGCCTTTCAGGTCGCCTCGATCCCCATACCCCCATGGATCACTCTGATCGCCCCTCGGGTCCCCACATCGACCCGGACTTCGCACCTTTCTTCTTCTTCCTCTCGGGGTAGGACCTCCTCGATCCTCATCGACCACTGTTCCCGCTGCGCAGGCACTCTGGCCTCCCTCATCTCCAGGAACTTCGGGAGGGTGACTGTTACGTGACCTTCCTCCTAGTGGAAGTCACAATAGGGCAATGCCACCCACCTCATTTCAGCCTCCACGCCACGATTCCTTCTTCTCACTCCCGCTCATGCTCCTGCTCCTCTTCCCCCTCTTCCTCCTCGCCGATCGCCATAGATTTCTGAGGAGGGGGAGGCAACGGCCTTAGACCCTGCCTTCACCTGAGCTGATGAGGTCTTCCTTGACCCCCATGGAAGTTGCCTCCTCCCTGCTGCCTCCACCCCAACTCCGGGGACCTCGAATCTTCCCTTCTCCAAACCTCCTTCTACTCGACCTCCTGCTCACTGAGCTTTGCTAGACTCTTCATGAATTCTGGGTTATCTGCCTCGCTCTCGATCTCCTCCGCCTCCCTCTCCATCAACTCCTCAAAGGACAAGGGGGTCTTTCATTTCAGACTCATTTTGAAGAATCCCTCCTGTAGCCCCACCGTGAAGGCAAGTTGGAGGGTAAATCCCTGCACCTCCTGGATGAGGAGGACCTCCTCTTGGAAACGGTCCACATAATGGGCCAACGACTCACCGGGCCCCTGCCTGATCTTGAAGAGCGCCTCAGCATCCTTCTTCCTCTTCTTTGAGGTCGAGAAGAGAAGCAAGAAGCTGCGGCGCAGGTCCTCAAAAGCACAGATCGATCCTCTAGAGAGTTGGTGAAACCAATCCCTTGCCTTCTCCTTCAATGTGGTTGTGAAGAGTCGGCAATTGAAGGCGTCTGACAGGGTCCTGAGCGAGACCATATCCTCGAACCACTGCAGGTGCGGAACGGGGTCATCCTTGTCGGTGTAGTACATCATGTCTGACTCTCTGAAACCCTCAGGGAGTGGTGCCGAGAGCACCAATTCTAGAACGGGTTTCCTCCACTCGCCATTCTCGCCTGCTCGACTCGCCCCTCGAGCTCCCTAACTGGGCCCGCACTCGCTGGAACGGTGCTCACCAGAGCAGCGCTCGCCGGAGCAGTACTCGCCAGACTTGGAAGTAGCTCTCGCACAGCGAGGTCTCGCCCCGACGCCTCGCCGGCCACTTCGTTGCCGGCTCTCTGCCCTGGGGCATTCTCGCCTACCCCCGATGATTGGATGACCTGAGGTGCTAGAGTTGCGAACTCGCATCACGCTACGACGAAGGCGAGGTTGATAGTCTCGAGCACCTCCCTGCGAAGATCTGCCAGCATCTCTGTTGTCACCGGCAGATCAGGTGGTGGCGAACCGTCGAAGCCGCCCTCTCGCTCAGCATCTCTGACCATGTTACCTCCTAGGAAATTTCTTGCACCAACTGCTGTCCATGCTCACCGCACCAAAAATGTTGGAACCAGTATTTGGCCCAACGAGGAGTTCAGACCCCTGTGAAGGGGCGCATCTAGCGCTTACTGATCCCTCGGAGGAACCTGACCGAGGACTTAGATCAAAATAAATGACCCTTGGCAACAGGTTGGAGGTCTCACCACACACCTGGAAGATTTTTTGAGTGCTTCCCCTCCCAAGCCAAGGCTGTAGTCGGGCATTTTGGAGAGCTGAAGGAGCTAACCAAAGAGACCCTATGGAGAAGCAAAGATCTAGAATGCTCTCCCAAGGTGCCCCAAAGGGTCTATTTATAGCCTTTCTAAATTGGCCTGCTAATAGCAGGATTCTGCCTTTTGGTTTTACTAACCGCACCACAAACTGGTCTACTAACAGCGAAACTCCGCTCTTCTGAAGGGCTTTTGGCAGCCACCAAGGGTATTTGGGTAAACTTGCTCCCGAACCCTTACTGGGAGAATAGCCTATGAAGGCGACACTCGCCAGCCTCCTCGCGAGCCGAGCTCGCGAGATCTCCATATGCGAGCGGCCCACGAGGGCACCGCTCGCTCGCCTCCTGGTGATATAAATACTAGTCTGGCTCGCTCGCGCAAGGCGGCGAGCCACTACTCTCCTCGCCATCGCTGAACACCCATAAAGCGGCGGACATACTTTGGCCTCGCCTCCGACACTATACCCTGTGCGAGATTAATCTGTCTCGTCTTGCCTTCCCCTCGCGAGTCACTTGTCGTGTGTCAGCGAGCCTCTACTCGCTTCCCCTACATCTAATTCTCAATTTACCCCCCGGCAAACATGGGGTTGTACAATTGACATAATGTTAGTACTAGAATCAATTATTAGACATTCGTGTCTTATAAAATGGAATGTGTTGTTGATGCAAACCCTAATCGACAATCTTATAATCAGAAATGCTTTTCTGCCGCTCAAAGCTCTATTCCATTGAAAAGCTTAAGGAAGGAGAAGACAAGCACAAAACAAATGTTTAATCTTTTTCAAGAAGAAAGTTCGATCACAGTTGCTGATTCAGTTCAAGGATAGTTCAGCTAATAGAAGAATCTTCATCTGTGCAGAAGAAATTTCACTATTTCATCTACAACATCTGCAGGAAGATTTTAGTCGAAGCCAATCTCCATCAAGGCTTCAATATGACTCCAAAGCTTTCAAGCATATTCATTTTGAGTCTATAGAAAGTTTGTGACAAAACTTATTAAACTGTAGAATCTCTTTGAGATCTGAGTTGTAAGATTTCTGAGTGGAATCTGAGTTGTATGGCTCTGTCTAGCCGGAGCGTGGGAGACATTGTCTCTGAGGTAGGAAGACAGGAGTGCTTATGAGTTGTAGGATGTTGCGGGGTCTGAGGTAGGAGACTTGGTCTCTGAGGTAGGAAGTCGGACAAGGCTTCTGAGTTGTAGGGTCTTGCGGGACCTGAGGTAGGAGACATTGTCTATGAGTTGTAGGATATGCATTTCATAGTTTTGGAAGATATTGCTGAGTCTAGCACACTGCTAGATAGGCGAACGGGGTAGTGGAGTACCCATTTACATATTGTCTCGGGGAACCACTATAAATAGCATGTGTCTGTATTGTGCTTACTGCGTGATTGTGGCTTTTGTTTTTATTATTCCGCAAACTTTTAAAGTAGCAGACATCACCTATTCACCTCCCCCCCTTTAGGTGAAGACACACCTGGAATTTCAAATGGTGTCAGAGGGAGGTTATTCAAAGAAAGCTTAATAGCTTAAACATATCTGCCCTAGGGAGTGTCAACTGCTCATCATGACATCTGGGGAGAACTCGAAGGAGCTCTGATCCATGAAGCTGCCAATATGCATAAAGGAGAACTTTGTTATCTGGAAGAAGAGGGTCAAGAGTTTCATGGAAGCCTCTGATCCAAGTATCTTCTTTATTTTTGAAGAATGTCATTTTTGCCAACCAAAGCCTCAACTATTGATCCAACCAAGCCAGTTCCAAAGAGGTACAAAGAGATGGGCAAGGATGAGATCATCTTGGCCATTATGGACAAAAGAGCCAAGAACATCTTGGCAAGTTACATAGATGATTCAACCATTCAGAATCTGGTGCACTGCAAGATTGCCAATGAGATGTGGGACTCCCTGATAGTCTACATGGAGGGAACTGAAGATGTTAAAGATGACCAAAAATCTCTGCTAAATCAGGAATATGAAGCCTTTAGGAAGGACAAGAAGTACTTCAACTCTGAGTGCTATGAGAAGTTCTTCAGAATAGTAAATGGTATAAGAACATATGGGAGAGAGTTCTCCAACTATGACTTGAATGATAATGTTCTCATATCACAAACGAAGAATGGGAAATCACGATTTGTGTCATAAGAGAAATGGGCAAGTTGGCCAATATGCAGCCCCAAAACCTTTTTGGAAAGTTGCTGTCCCATGAACTTCAACTGAACACCAGAAAAGTTGAAGAGGAGAATAACAGGTCTCTTAGTAGAGAGAAATCCATTGCTCTCAAGGTTGAGAGCTCATGAAGAAGCCGAGAGGAATCTCCTATTCCTTATAGAAGACCGGCTGAATCAGATTTTGAACCCAACACTTCTGGGTCAGAATGGTATGATGGAGATATGGCTCTAATCTTCAAGCAGTTCAGGATGATACTCAACAAGAGGAGGGAATGGAAGAACATACCTTCCTCCTCCTCCAGCTCAATAAGGTCGAAGTACCATAATAACCAACCAAAGAAAATCTCCAAGGAGGAAAGGTATAACTCTTAACACAACAAACAATTTTCAACTAATGTTATGTGTTATGGTTGTAGTAAGAAAGAGCACATCATAGCTGAATGTCCCTCAAGAAGAAAAGAGAAGGAGAAGGAGGAGAAGAGGAAGTCACTTAGAGGCAATAAGAAGGAGAATAGCTTCATTGCCAAGAAATCCAAGACTTTGAGTGATAGAAGTAGCACCTCATCAGACTCTGAAGAAGAAGCCTATATTGGGCTAGTCACTATGACTGATGAGTGGGAGGAGGATGAATATCATGATGCCAAAGTGGGGATAAGGGCACCCCTTACTCTCTCAGACAGTGAGTCTGGAGAGGAAGAATAATATGGGCTTGTGTCCCTATCAGATTTGAAGATCAGGATGACTCACATCCTGCTCAGGTATGCCTCCCTTCTATAGTTTTTGAAAGTGCACAGTAACTCCCCCTGAGTATTCTCTAGAGGGGGTGAATAGAGATTTAAAAACTTTTACTAAGAATTGAATAGAAAATTAAGTCTAATTCCCAAGCATCCAAGATTCCAATGAAAAATAAAACAATCACAAAATAATAAATATAGAAGGCATAAGAGCTATAGTGGTTCCCCAAAATATGGGTAGTCCACATTGTTACCACCTTGGTAGGAATACACTATCACAGTGCCTGAGTCTTTTGATAAGGAGACTCTTAGAACCACTGAGTCATTTGATATGGAGACTCATAGAACCAGGGACTGAGTCTTTTGATGAGGAGACTCCTAGAACCAAAACCAGATCTTTTGATAAGGAGATCTTGAACCAAAACTGAATCCTTTGAAGAGGGATTCTAAAAACTCTGTACTCAGTTTACAAAACTGAGAATTCGATAGTACGAGAAAGAGTAAGAAGATGAAGAATGATCTTCTGAATTGAATCCTCTGTCAGCACAAATTCTCTGAGGATTCTAGGCACTAAGTGTTCTGGATCTTTTCAGATGATGAATCATTGCTTAGAAGAAAGCGCAAGGATTATATGTTAATATCCAGTCTTTCAGGTTGTTCAGCAGTGAAGAAGAAGAGAGAAGAAGAATTGTTGTTTCAGAGAGACAGAGGTTGAGAGGAAGAATGCCTGGAGATTGAGAGTAGCTGTATCGTGTAATCCTCTATCTTCTTTATTCTTCTCTAAATCTGAGTATATTAATCTCTGACAAATTTCGAATTCTTCTTAATCTGGAAACATATCATTAGAAAGAATGAAATAATACTCTTCAGTATTTGTCTTCATAAATCTTGACAACCTTTTCAAATTTCTTCCATAAATATTCTTCTGAAATTAGGTGGAGAATTCTTTCCTTATGCTCTCTTCCAACAACTCTAGAAATTCAAAAGAATACCATATTAATCTTCTTCAAATAATTCTCGACAAATCTTCTGAATTTTCCATTCCGAGTTTCATTTGACGTTATGTCTACTTCTAGAAGAAGATGTGTCGAGATTTGCCTAAGATATGAAGTTTTGTCGACTTGGTTAAATACTCGACATTATGTCGATTCCTAATCCACGTATCTGTGGACTTCACCTTCTAGCTTCTATGTCGAATACTAATTGATGTTGCGTCGACTTCATATTGAAAGAATGTATACGCGACTTCTGCTTTCTGCGTTGATATCTAGTTGACGTTATATCGACTACCAATCAATTGAAGTGTCGACTGCTAGTCTGACTTCTACTTCTATTCAAAGTTGCTTCGACTTTTAATCGAAGTTGCATCGACTTCTATTCGCCTTAAGTTAAACACAACTGAATTTTGACCTCCTTTTGACTAGGTTTTGAAACATAGGTGGAAATGACAACCTAGGATATCTAAAGACCATATTACCCTCACTATACAACATGGGTAATGAATCCTAGAGAATGAAACCACTTTTACAGAATTTGTAAGGTAAAACAAGAGGGTGTTTTTTCCAATAATCTCCCCTTATTTATCTTAACAAATTTTATAGACTCTTAAGGGATTTCAACATATTGAAAACTGAAAGAATATACAAAAAGCATAAGTTGAGAAAGACAGTAACATAAACTGAGATGGTATGAAGAACTTCTTGATAATAAAAATTATGTTCATCAGAATTGAGTTACCCAAAGAAGCATTATACTTTTTCTTTATAAGGAATATAGATAAGGCCTTATAGATTTTTTGAACTTTGTTTCGACATACTTGAAATTAACAGGTTTTGCCTTCTCTGGATTTTTTTGGATTCTGTCATGCCCTTTGAATAGTTTTTCTATATCAATTTCTGCATCAGAATAGACATCATTTACCTTGAATCCAAGGTTTATGATTTTAGCAGTCAGTTCATTTATTTCATCCAAGTATACCTCATCTGATTCTGGGATTTCAGGCCCTGTCACTATGAAGGTTGATTGAGTGGTACAAGGAGTTGAAGTGGTTTTGAAAACAATCCTTATTTTCTTTTGAAATGGTTGATCTGCTACATTTTAATCAAATCTAAGACCCATTTTGTGAAGTTTTCCCTTATCTTACAGAACTTTTGCTTGAGGATTCTTGGTAGCATATTTTGAAGGATCAAATAATGTGCTTGGAGTTTTGATGGCTTCTTTTACCTGCTCTTCTTCCACTGCATCTTTCTCTTTCTTGAGCCTTTCAATAAACTTCCTTCTATTCTCCATGATTTTTCTTTGAGAGGCATCATATTCATACTGATCCTATTCTGTAATTTCATCTAGGACTTTGTTAAGCTCTGAATCATTATATACTTTCATCTTGTTTTCAGGCATTTGAATCTTCTCATAGGTTTTATTGTATAATTTGTCCTTCTTGTGTTTCTTTCTTTCTGCATTGGAAAACCTTTCCCATATAGGTATTTGCCTTCCATGTGGCCTTCTTCTGAATGTTCCTCCTCCCCTTTGAACTTTTTTAGGAGCTGGTGCTGGAAATGGTAGAATAGGAGCAGGAGTAAGTAAAACAGGAGATTGAGTTGTTGATTCTATAGAAGCATGTTTCATTTCTGTGTCTTCAGTAATTGGTGATTCAATCCATATTGATGGTTCCTCCAAACTCGTCCAATAATCATCATCATTTGAGAAGAGGTTAGACTCCTCCTGAACTAAAGACTCCCCCTGGATTGCAGGCGGGAATCTATTTGGAGAAGATGGCGCATGTGCCAGAAGATGTTGAGAGATGATTGTCGGTTTTCCTTCAGAGACATAAGAGGAGTATTGATGCTCAATAGCAGTATAAACTAAATCAGGTCAGGGACTGTTTTCACCTTCTCCCTCTACTTTATATCATTGAAGAAGGATATAAATACCTCAGTGGGAAACTCCGATGATCACAGTTCTATCTCGATTGCTTTCATCTGAGCGGAGATATTCCTCAACCTGTGGTGTTGTTCAAATAGTTTCTGAGAGCATTCGTCTAAAAAATCCATATATAGCGATGAAAACTTGGACAACAATGTCTCCAAAGACAATTTGATCTCTTTAAGAATTTCGTTGTTAGAGGTCATTGGTTGTTTTTGGTACCTGCAAAGAAGGGAGAAGACAAGAGTAGAAGAGAAAGAAAGCAGGAGAGCAAGGGGGAGAAAATTCAAAAACACAATGAAGTCTAATGACTGTGTTGCTTTTAGAAGACGATTCATCGTACCTTAGGGTTTTACTCACAGTAACATCAAAAATAAGTAGATTCAGTGCGCCAAAATAGGTCGAAGTAGCTTCTATAAGAAAATTATGCACGCGCTCGAAATGTCGGCGTTGCGTCGAGTGGCAATCGACGTGACTTCAAATAAATGCAGCAACTATTGAGTTGACGCATGCGTCGATATAAATTCAACGTTGCATTGAGTGTTATTTGAATTATCTATCCCAGACAGCTCTCGAAGCTGGCGTCGAGTAGAAATCAATGGTGCGTCGATTTGTATTCGACGCAACTTTGAATGAACATTATATTTTCTTAAAATTTTGTTGTTTTCACATCAATACCTTACTATGGAAAATAGGTTGTACTAGATAATAAATATGACATAGAGAGCTCCATCAAGCATTCCCAATACATTAATGAAGAAATTATTGGGGACTCGGCGCAACCAACTAGACCAAAAGCCCGGACTGTTGGTGAAGGCGCTACCTATCCTTAATAGAGTTGGTCACCCATGCAGGATCCACGGGGCAGCCAGTTAGGCCCATGGGGGACACGCCCTTCCACTTCGAATAGCGCAGCATGCCGGGGCAATTGCTGACCGCAGCCCAACGATCCCCCCAGCAACGACCCGGGGTTTCGAACCCGCGACCCCCTCTGATACCACTTATTGAGGACTCGGCGCAACCAACTCGACCAAAATCCCGGACTGTTGGTGAAGGCGCTACCTATCCTTAATAGAGCTGGTCACCCAAGCAGGATCCACGGGGCAGCCAGTTAGGCCCACGGGGGACACGCCCTTCCGCTTCGAATAGCGCAGCACACCGGGGCAATTGCTGACCGCAGCCCAACAGAAATTGTGCTTGCTTTCATCATGTGGCTTAGTGAATATATCAGCCCTTTGATTATCAGTGGGAATGTATTGAAGATATGTCTTACCCTTCTCTACATTTTCTCTGAGAAAGTGGTGTCTTATCTCTATGTGCTTAGTTCTACTATGGAGAATAAGATTGGAAGCTATAGAAATTGCACTAAAACGGTCATAGAATATTGTGGAGTTCTCGAGATTCAAGTTGTTGTCCAACAATTGATTATGCATCCATAATATTTGTGAGCAACAGCTTCCTGCAGCTATATTATCAGCTTCAGCAGTATAAGTGGACACTGAGGTTTGCTTTTTGCTAAACCAAGAAATCAGTCAAGCACCCAAGAATTGACAAGTTCCTGAAGTGTTTTTTCTATCAAGCCTGCACCCATCAAAATCAGCATCTGTGTAGCCTAGTAGCTCAAATCCAAACTCTGTGGGATAGTATAAGCCAAGTTCAGGTGTACCCTTTAGATATTTGAGTATTCTTTTTACATAACTCATATGGGATTCCTTGGGGTCAACCTGAAATCTATCACATATACAAGTAACAAACAGTATGTCTAGCATGCTTGCTATTAGATAGAGAAGAGAGACAATGGATGCTCTGTAAGTCTTTTGATCAAATGACTTACCCTTTTCATCTCTATCAAGTATAGTATTGGTATTCATGGGGGTTTTCATGGTAGAGGCATTTTCTATCTCAAATTTCTTGATAAGCTCTTTAGTGTATTTGGATTGGGATATGAAAATGTCATCTGCACTTTGCTTTACTTAAAGTCCAAGAAAGTAGGATAATTCCCTCATGCTACTAATCTCAAACTTAAATTGCATCAGGTCAGCAAACCTTTAGAAAAGTTTTTGGTCTGTAGAGCCAAATATGATGTCATCTACATATATTTGTACTAGAAGTAGCTGATTCTTATGTGTTCTAGTGAAAAGTGTTTTATCCACCTTTCCTCTCACAAAGGAGTGTTCTAGAAGAAAAGTGGACAAGGTCTCATACCAAGCTCTTGGATCTTTCTTGAGACCATACAATGCTTTATCTAACCTATAAACAAAAGAGGGATTAGTTGGATTGATAAAATATGGGGGTTGCTCCACATATACTTTTTCTTAAAGAGTTCTATTCAAAAATGCACTCTTCACATCCATCTGGTATACCTTGATTTTCATATGAGCAACATATGCAAGAAACATCCTAATTGCTTCCAGTCTAGCCATTAGAGCAAAAGTCTGATTGTAGTCAATTCATTCTTCTTGTCTGTATCCTTGAGAAACTAGTCTGGCTTTATTTCTTACTATAACTCCATTTGAATCCATCTTGTTCTTATATACCCATTTTGTTACAATAATTGGGCAGTTCCTTAGTCTTTCCACTAAAGTCCGGACTTTATTTCTTTCAAATTGTGCAAGCTCCTCTTGCATGGAAACTATCCAGTGAGGATCATTGTCAGCTTCTTCAAACTTCTTTGGTTCATATTGGGAGAGAAAGCATTACAACATGGACTCATTTGTGATTTGATTTCTGGTTTTCACTCCCACAGTCATGTCTCCTATAACTTGAGATGGAGGGTCATCCTTTAGAGTTATTCTAGTTCTTGTTGAACTGTTTCATATCTTCATTGATTTCTTCTTCTATATTGGCTGTAGTAGTATCATTTTCTTCCTGCTAAATAGTTCCTTGTTTTGGTAGACTAGGTATCTTGATGGCATCATCATTTTCAACAGAGTCTTCATCTGATTCATTATTTGTTTGTTGTTTTTCTTTTTCATGAAAGTCTGATGAGTGATTCATAATACTAAGCCTTTCAACTTAATCTGCAAGTTGATCTTCTTCCTGTAATGTAACATTGGTGGAAGATTCCTTTCCCTTGGAAATATGTTAGTTTCATCAAATACTACATGCATTGACTCCTCAATTTTTAGAGTACTCTTATTATAACACCTTTAGGCCTTGCTTGATGAAGAGTATCCCAAGAATATTACATCATCAACCTTCTTGTCAAATTTGGCAAGTGGGCTCTTTCCATTATTTAGAATAAAGCAAGTACACCCAATTATCCTAAAGTATATGACTATATGTGTCTTTCCTTTCAACAACTCATAGGGAGTTTTTAACTTAGTCTTGTGGATGAGGCTTCTATTTAGAACATAGTAAGCTGTATTCACTACCTCAGCCCAGAAAGACTATGGCAAATTGGATTCAGCCAATAATATCCTTCCTGATTCAGTTAGGGTTCTATTTTTCCTTTCAGCCACCTCATTTTGTCTGGGGTTCTATGTTGGGTTTTCTTAATACCATTTCAGAAATGATAATAAAAGCATATCGAATATGCGCAGCGGAAATAACTAGAACAACCCTAAACAGTTATAAGGAACTTGCGATTTCATGGTTTCAAGAAATTAAAATAACTTTCACAATAAACGATAGAAATTATACCTGTATGCGGTTGAGTCTAAACTCAACCAAGGTGCTCCAATGGCAGTTCCAGAACAATTTCTTGAGTTCCAAGCGCTGAAATGATTTTTGTGCCTCTACAGGAAATCCACACGAGTGAGGAGAACCCCAAACTTCTTGTCCAACAGGAAGTGGGTCGGAGAAGAAATGCTCTCTACGTCTCCCTCGAACTGCTAGGTCCGACGTCAGGGAGAAGCGGCGGCGGCGGCGGCGGCGGGATCGAACAGTCGGAACAATTCCGTCAAAAACCCTTGCGGAACTCTTTCGTAGCCCTTTCTCTCTCGAAACAGATCGCCGAAGAAAAAGGGATCGCTCACCTAGGTCAAAAAGAATCGTATCCTTTTATACCCAGCGTGAAAGAGAGAGTCTATCCGCACACCCACAATTTAACTGAATTAATAATCTGCGTTCGACAAACAGGCTCCATTAGCCGTTCGACAAATTGGCTTCAGAAGCCGTTCGACGAATTGGCTTCAGAAGCCGTTCGACAAATTTTGCCGTTCGACGAATTGGCTTCAGAAGCCGTTCGACAAATTTTGCCATTCGACGAATTGGCTTCAGACGTCGTTCGACAAATTTTGCCGTTCGACGAATTGGCTTCAGAAGCCGTTCGACAAATTTTGTCGTTCGACAAATTGGCTTCAGAAGCCGTTCGACGAATTGGCTTCAGAAGCCGTTCGACGAAATGGCTACAGAATCCGTTCGACGAATTATCAATTCGTCGAACGAACTTTAATACTCTTCCTCCAATTTCTCTTAACACTCTTATGTGTGACCCCGTAGGCTCATATCGCGTTGGCAGTGAGACTAGATATTTGACTACTTCTAGATCACCATGGAAACACCAACAGTCTCCCACTTGATCTTGAACGTATCAAATAAAAGTCTCACAAACAATGAGAGGCATCTAGCAATGCATCATTGCTACCCAAGCAATAAGAGTTCTTAACTCAACAAGCCTGTCTTGACCAATGTATCAGTGTCATCATGTCCCTTTGTCCATTACATCCGGATAGAACTAGAGGCATGGACCGTGTCACCCTCATAATTGTTCAATCCTAATCCCTTGATCTAGAATAAACTGTCTGAAATTGTTGAGGATAATAT
The DNA here is from genome assembly GCA_033032865.1 of Dactylorhiza incarnata. Lineage (NCBI taxonomy): Eukaryota > Viridiplantae > Streptophyta > Magnoliopsida > Asparagales > Orchidaceae > Dactylorhiza > Dactylorhiza incarnata. The sequence goes on from JAWHQI010000303.1 coordinate 1,944,060, forward strand.
CACATATTGTCTCATCCAAGCATGGCCATGCATTTCTCAGTCTGATTCCATCAAGGGGCCCATGGATGTAACTTCTGTCATATAGGAGGACAAATCCCATATCTACCCACACACAAACACCCAAATGAATCTTAACATACCCAATAACCACCCTTATCATCAACCTTTCTCAAGGAAGACTTTAGATGGAATCAAAGTACGCTTTTCCTCACTTGATGAATGCTGTGACTTCAGGTCGAAGAACCACAAATACCATTGTCATATGAGACCTACTTGTGACACGTTCATATAACAATCCACACAGTAGTCTCATGATGGGTCTGTCCAGTACAACTTGTTCACTAACAAGTACCCATGTGATGACTTGATATCACAATATCATGACCTGTAAGAATCGGTCATCGGTCAACGCACATGCTAGTCTTTATGTATCATCATCGCACTGGAATTCTAAGATGATACAACGACCAGGGACAATTTAAGAATGAAGCTTCTTATAAACATAGGCCCTCACATTCAAGTCACGTACTTGAATTCCTATAGAAGCAAACATTCTAAGGGCATTTATTATGCTAATTAATCTATCTGTAGAATCATTTGACATAATAAAAGAACTTGCCATAAATGTAAAATGAAACATAAAGTACTATATTCATCACATGAATGGTCAACAACCGACAAATACAATCCACAAGACTCCCACTAGAGACGATCATTCAGGTATCTAATACCCATTGATCTAGTATGACCATCATGCTTTCTCTGTGCAAGAGGCTTCGTCAGTGGATCCGCAATATTTTCTTCAGTCGGTACTCTGCATATGCTCACATCTCCTCGATCGACAATCTCTCGAATAAGATGGAACCGCCGAAGTATGTGCTTGGAGCGCTGATGAGATCTAGGTTCCTTAGCTTGTGCAATAGCACCGTTGTTGTCACAGTAGAGAACTACGGGATCAACAATGCTAGGAACTACACCAAGCTCGCTGATGAATTTCCTAATCCACACAACCTCCATCGCCGCATTTGCAGCAGCGATATGCTCGGCCTCAGTCGTAGAATCAGCAACTGTCTCTTGCTTGGAACTCTTCCAACTTACAGCTCCTCCATTAAGGCAAAATACAAAGCCTGATTGGGACTTTGAATCATCCCTATCAGTTTGGAAGCTAGCATCCGTGTAACCAGTTACACTGAGCTCTTCCTCTCCACCATACACCAAAAATAAATCCTTAGTCCTTCTTAAGTACTTCAGGATATTCTTGACGGCTATCCAGTGACCATCACCAGGATCAGACTGATACCTGTTCGTCATGCTCAAAGCATAAGAGACATCAGGTCGAGTACATAACATTGCATACATGATTGATCCAATTGTCGAAGCATATGGAATCAACTTCATGCGGTCCTTATCTTCCAAAGATTTTGGACACTGGTCCTTAGAGAGACTCACACCATGAGATATGGGTAAGAATCCTTTCTTGGACTCAAGCATGTTGAACCGTTTCAACACTTTCTCAATGTATGTACTCTGGGTCAAACCCATCAACTTCTTCGATCTATCTCTATAGATCTTAATACCAAGTATATAAGTTGCTTCACCCAAGTCCTTCATAGAAAAGCAATCCCCTAGCCTGTTCTTAATATCTTGCATGGTTGGAATGACATTTCTGATCAACAATATGTCATCTACATACAATATCAGGAAAACGACAATGCTCGCACTAGTCCTCTTGTAAACACAAGGTTCATCCTCATTTTTGATGAAACCAATCTCTTTGATTTTCTCATCAAAATAAAGATTCCAACTTCGAGAAGCTGGTTTCAATCCATAAATGGATCGATTCAACTTGCATATTTTAGTGGCTTCATTTGGAGATTCAAAACCCTCGGTTGTGTCATATACACTTCCTCAAGGAGGTTTCCATTAAGGAAAGCCGTTTTGACATCCATTTGCCAGATCTCGTAGTCATAATACGCAGCAATAGCAAGTAGAATTCTGATGGACTTGACCATGGCTACAGGGGAAAAGGTCTCATCATAGTCAACACCATGAATTTGCCTAAAACCTTTAGCCACGAGCCGGCCTTTGAATGTCTGTACATTCCCATCCATGTCGGTCTTCTTCTTGAAGACCCACTTGCACCCTATGGGTCGTACCCCTTCAAGTGGTTCCACTAAGGTCCAAACTTGGTTTATGTACATGGAGTCCATTTCAGATTTCATGGCCTCAAGCCACTTCTCGGAGTCAGGTCCATTTATAGCCTCTTGGTAGGTTGCAGGCTCATCATCATGATCCATAAGCAACACATTACCTATTTGAGTCATGAGAAATCCATATCTCTTAGGCTCAAATCTTGGTCTACCAGATCTATGTAGGACTTGTGTTTCTTGAGCAGGCTCTCCAGCTACAACTTCGTGTAGTCCTTGCTCATGTTCCAATTCTAGTTTGTTCATTTTTTGTGGCTCTTGAACTTCTTCAAGTTCTACCTTTGCAGTCTTTCTGGATAAGAACTCTTTCTCCAAAATGACACCAGTCCTTGCGACAAACACTTTGCCCTCAGATGGCAAGTAGAAGTAGTATCATTTGGTTTCCCTAGGATACCCCACTAGATAACATTTATCCGATTTGGGTTCCAGCTTGTCAGGCATTTGACGTCGCACGTATGCCTCACAGCCCCAAATCTTGATGAACGACATACTAGGACGCTTCCCAGTCCATATCTCATATGGTGTCTTTCGAACCGTTTTCGTTGGAACTCGATTTAGTGTGAGAGCAGCAGTCTCTAAAGCAAAACCCCAAAAGGAAACAGGCAAATCTGCATGACTCATCATTGATCGCACCATGTCTAACAAGGTACGATTCCTCCTCTCAGAAACACCATTATGTTGAGGTGTTCCGGGCAGAGTGAGCTGTGATACAATACCACACTCCTTCAGATGATCATGAAACTCATGACTCAGATATTCGCCACCTCGATCAGATCAGAGTGCTTTTATCCTCTTTCCTAGTTGGTTCTCTACTTCATTTTTAAAATCATTGAACTTTTCAAAGGTTTCGGATTTGTTCTTCATAAGAAACACATATCCGTATCTACTAAAATCATCAGTGAATGTAACGAAGTAGTAGTACCCACCTCTAGCCATAGAACTTATGGGTCCGCATACATCACTATGTATGATACCCAAAAGATCACTAGCCCTCTCACTACAACTAGTAAAGGGGGCCTTTGTCATCTTGCCTAATAAACATGACTCGCATCTCTCAAATGATTCATAATCAAATGAATGCAATAGTCCATCTTTATGGAGCTTGGATATGCATTTCTCATTTATATGGCCTAGACGACAGTGCCAGAGATATGTAAGATTGGTGTCATTAGTTTTTAGTCGTTTGGTATTTTTTATGTTATAGATTGGATGATTTATGTTCAAAACATACAAACCATTAAACATTTGAGCAACGCCATAACAAACATCATTCTTAAAGATAGAACAACAATTGTTCTTAATAATAAAAGAAAAACCATTCATGTCCAAACATGAAATAGAGATGATGTTTCTAGTTATAGCAGGAACAAAATAACAATTATCAAGTTCAATAACGAGCCCAGTGGGCAAAGAAAGACGATACAATCCTATGGCAACGGCATCAACTCTTGCTCCATTTCCTACGCGCAGGTCCACCTCTCCTTTACCCAGCTGTCTTCTCCTTGTTAGTTCCTGCACATTCGTACAAATATAAGAACCACACCTGGTATCCAATACCCAAGATGAAGGAGCAGACATGTTAATTTCTATAACAAAAATACCAGAAGTGGAAGTCACACTTCCCTTCTTCTTTAGATCCTCGATGTAGAGGGGACAATTCCTCCTCCAATGCCCTGCCTTCCCGTAGTGGTGGCAATTTCCTTCTTTAGTTAATCCCTTCTTTTTCAGTGTAGAAGACTTTGGATCTAGGCTAGTCTTAGGTCCCACCTTAGACTTCCTGAATCCTTTGGCCTTGCCCTTGCCTTTATGCACCATCAGTATGGGGCTAGCAGGCTTGGTCTTCTTCATGTTATTTTCGGCAGTTCTTAACATGCCTAGGAGCTCGGGCAATGTCTTATCTATCTCATTCATGTTATAGTTTAAGACAAAATGCTCGTAACTGTCCGGCAATGATTGCAGGATCAGATCAGTAGCCAACTCTTGGCTTAAAGGAAACCCCAGTATCTGAAGGTTCTCAATGTACCCAATCATTTTGAGTACATGAGTTCCCACTGGGTCTCTTGCTCCCATTTTACACTGAAATAATGCCTTAGTGATGTCGAACCTCTCTTGCCAAGCCTGCCCTTGGAACATTTTCTTCAGGTGCTCGATAATCTCAAAGCCACACATGGTCTCATGTTGCTTCTGAAGCTCAGAGGTCATGGTAGCGAGCATGAGGCATTCGACATCTAGGGATTCATCTTGATATTTCTTGTAAGCATCTTTGTCTGCACATGTCGAGTTCCCGGTCGGCACAGGTGGGGGTCCTCTTCCAAGATATGGAGCTTACGCTCTTGCTTGAGAACAATTATCAAATTTCTATACCAGTCGAGGAAGTTCGTCCCATTGAGTTTGTCCTTCTCAAGGATAGCTCTCAGGGACAACGTGGAGTGCGATGTATTTGCCATGAATTTCTATAATGAATTTGCAAAAACCTTTTTGTACTATGTTTCAAAATACAACTTTTATTTAATAAGGACTTTTATGAAACACTCCCACTATTTTATTCAAATTGACAACCCTTAATATCAATTCGGAGAGTTTATGCGAGCTACTCTCTTAGTGGACAAGATCCGTATTTCACCAACACAACGAGTCCGCTTTGGCTTTCCTCTCATAATGCGGTTATTTAGGTAGGCAACACTTGCCAATTGCATCACTATGCAACTCTTGTATGGTTGGTGAATAACTCTTTATTCTCATCAATCATATGGTGCATGTCAACCCAATGCTTCTAGGCACTCAACTTTTGAGGTCACCTAGTTAAGTTAGACCCAATGTCGACAGCGGGATATCACAATTATCCGCTCGCACCCTAACCAAGATAGATTAATGCACCTTGCTTTGGAAAGCCCAAATTTCATCGATCGAGGCAGGAAGATTGTCATCCATCGGAAAGCATCCGCATACTTAATATTGGATAAGGGATTTTTATGTAAAATTGATTAACGATTAATCAAAGTGCACATTCTCATAATTACAACATTCACAAACCAAATACATCCCAGATGTGCACAAAAATAAAATAAAAATTATCAACACTTTTATAGAAAGGGCTAAATCTGAGCATTTAGAACATTTCTAAATCTTCAGATTTACATGCATTTGACACAGGCACAAACAACTCAACTTATGCAGTAGACAAGCTCGTCTCTCAATGTTAGATTCAAAATCTAAGACATTTGGTTTCACAAACCAATTAGAGGGAAGGTTATTGCAGAAGTGAAACAATGAAATCGCAATTTCTGAAACAATTTCTGAAATAATTTCTGAAAACAAATTCTGAAATCCACTTCATAACAAATTTCAGAAAGTAGATTTCTGAAATCAATTTCAGAACAAATTTTTTGAAAACAATTTCTGAAATCCACTTCAGAACAAATTTCTGAAAATAGATTTCTGAAATCAATTTCAGAACAAATTTCTGAAAACAATTTCTCAAATAACTTTCTGAAAACTGTTTCAGAACAATTTCTGAAAACACAAATCAGAAAACAAAAACCATTTCAGAAACCTCGCTTTGATACCACTGTTGGGTTTTCTTAATACCATTTCGGAAATGATAATAAAAGCATATCAAATATGCGCAGCGGAAATAACTAGAACAACCCTAAACAGTTATAAGGAACTTGCGATTTCATGGTTTCAAGAAATTAAAATAACTTTCACAATAAAAGACAGAAATTATACCTGTATGGGGTTGAGTCTAAACTCAACCAAGGTGCTCCAATGGCAGTTCCAGAACAAATTTCTCGAGTTCCAAGTGCTGAAATGATTTCTGCGCCTTTACAGGAAATCCACACGAGTGAGGAGAACCCCAAACTTCTTGTCCAACAGGAAGTGGGTCGGAGAAGAAATGCTCTCTACGTCTCCCTCGAACTGCTAGGTCCGACGTCAGGGAGAAGCGGCGGCGGCGGCGGGATCGAACAGTCAGAACACTTCCGTCAAAAACCCTTGCGGAACTCTTCCGTCGCCCTTTCTCTCTCGAAACAGATCGCCGAAGAAAAATGGATCGCTCACCTAGGTCAAAAAGAATCGTATCCTTTTATACCCAGCGTGAAAGAGAGAGTCTATCCGCACACCCACGATTTAACTGAATTAATAATCTGCGTTCGACAAACAGGCTACATTAGCCGTTCCACAAATTGGCTTTAGAAGTCGTTCGACGAATTGGCTTCAGAAGTCGTTCGACAAATTTTGTCGTTCGACGAATTGGCTTCAGAAGTCGTTCGACAAATTTTGCTGTTCGACGAATTGGCTTCAGAAGTCGTTCGACAAATTTTGCCGTTCGACGAATTGGCTTCAGAAGTCGTTCGACAAATTTTGCCATTCGACAAATTGGCTTCAGAAGCCGTTCGACAAATTTTGCCGTTCGACGAATTGGCTTCAGAAGACGTTCGACGAAATGGCTACAGAATCCGTTCGACGAATTATCAATTCGTCGAACGAACTTTAATACTCTTCCTCCAATTTCTCTTAACACTCTTATGTATGACCCCGTAGGCTCATATCGCGTTGGCAGTGAGACTAGATATTTGACTACTTCCAGATCACCATAGAAACACCAACATTCTAAGAGTTGAAAAGCTTTGTCTTATCGCATCATCCTCACAGAATCTACTAATTAACTGATTTTTGAACTCTATACCATGATCACTCAAAATCATAGAAAAACAACTCCCTAATGCAATATATTCGGCCTCCGTGGTGGAGAGTGCAACCAAATTTTGTTTCCTACTAGACCATTCAACTAATGAAGGTCCTAGAAAATGACAAGTACCACTAGTGCTTTTTCTATCAAGTGAGCAACCGGCATAATCCGAATCGGAATAGCCATGCAATGTAAATGAATCATTATGTGGGTACCATAATCCTAATCTAGATGACCCAATGAGATATCTAAAAATTCGTTTTACCGCTTTTAAATGAGATTCTTTTGGATTGGCTTGAAATCTAGCACATAAGCATACGGCAAACATAATATTGGGTCTAGTTGCACTAAGATAAAGTAGAGATCCTATCATACCTCTATATAAAGTTTGATCTATAGAAACTCCTGATTCATCTTTTCCTAATTTTAGTGATGCACTCATTGGTGTAGAAGCATGTTTAAGATTTTCAAATCCAAAACGTTTAAGCATATCATGAACATATTTTGTTTGACATACAAAGATACCATCAATTCTTTGTGATATTTGAAAACCAAGGAAATAAGAAAGTTCTCCTACAAGACTCATTTCAAACTCATTTTTCATCACTAAAATAACTTCTTTACACATCTCTTCATTAGTAGATCCAAAAACAATATCATCAACATATATTTGTAAAATAATTATATCATCATTATTGTGCTTAATGAAGAGAGTATTATCCGCACTTCCCATAATATAACCGTGCTTTAATAAAAATGATGTAAGTCTTTCATACCATGCACGGGGCGCTTGTTTTAAACCATAAAGCGCTTTTTCTAGTTTATAAATATGATTTGGAAATTTTTCATTAATAAAACCGGGGGGTTGTTCAACATAAACTTCTTCTTTTACAAACCCGTTTAGAAAAGCACTTTTCACATCCATTTGAAATAGTTTTATTCTTTTAAAGCTTGCAAATGCTAGAAAAAATCTTATAGACTCCAATCTAGCAACGGGTGCAAAAGATTCATCAAAATCTATCCCCTCGATTTGAGAATATCCTTGTGCTACTAAGCGTGCTTTATTTCTAGATATTCTAGACTCACTATCTAATTTATTTTTGAAAATCCATTTTACACCTACAACTGGGTGATTAGATGGTCTTTCTACTAATTTCCAAACATTATGACGCTCAAATTGTTCTGACTCTTCATTCATAGCCAAAAACCAAAATTCATCATTTAAAGCGGTTGTAACATTTTTTGGTTCAATTTCGGAAACAAAACAAATATTTGAAAAAGATTCATGAAGAGAAGAGCGAGTTCTTACCCCGATGGATGGTTCACCAATTATAAGTTCCCGTGGATGATCCTTTGTGAATTTTAAGACGCTTGGAGGTACATATTCATCTTTCTTGGCCTCCTCTTCTTCTTCTTTGGAAGGTTCTTCATCACCATGCTCCAAAGGAGGTAATAGATCATCCTCTTTACCTGCGGAAAGTCTTTCTATACAAGGAACAAGCTCATCAAATTTCACATTAATTGACTCTTCAACTTTTCTAGTTCTTTTATTAAAAACTCTATAAGCTTTACTAGTTGAAGAGTATCCAAGAAATGTTCCTTCATCACATTTTTCATCAAACTTTCCCAAGCTATCTTTTGTATTTAAGATAAAGCATTTACAACCAAAAACTTTGAAGTAAGACACATTAGGCTTCTTTTGAAAATAGAGTTCATACGGTGTGAGATTTAAAGATGGGTGAAGCATGATTCTATTTATAACATAACATGATGTGTTTACGGCTTCGGCCCAAAAGGACTTAGGTAATTTATATTCACATAACATAGTGCGTGCTAGCTCTTGAAGTGTCCTATTCTTTCTTTCTACAACACCATTTTGTTGTGGTGTGCGTGGTGCGGAGAACTCATACTTTATGCCTAACATATCACAATAAGATGTAATTTTTTCATTTTCAAATTCTCCTCCATGATCCGAGCGAATGCATTTAATTTTTAAATCACTTTCATTTTGAATACGAGTACATAATTTTGAAAATTCACAAAACGCTTCGGATTTGGATGAGAGAAATATTGTCCAACAATATCTAGAAAAATCATTTATTAAAACATATGTATACAATCTACCACCAAGACTTGCGGTACTAACGGGACCAAAGAGATCCATATGAATTAATTGCAAAGGTCTTGTAGTAGAAATAACATTTTTACTTTTGAAAGAGGATTTAGTAATTTTACCTTTTTGACATGGTGAACAAAGTGAAGGTAAATTTCCATTTAATCTAGGCAATCCTCTAATTAAATCTCTTTTGGTAAGTTTTACAATTACCTTTGTGCTAGCATGTCCTAGCCTTCTATGCCAAAGTTCAAGTTCATCATTTTTGGTAATAAAACATTTTAAAGATGATTTTGAAAGATCATGAAATGAAACAATATAAACATTGTGTATTCTTGGTGCAGTTAGTAAAATATTGTTTGTAATAGGATTAGATATTTTGCATAGATTAGTAGAAGATTCAAATAAAACATCTAATCCTTTATCACATAATTGGCTAATTGAAATCAGATTATGTTTTAGCCCTTTTACATAAAGAACATTTGATATAGTGAAGGATTCGTTACCAACTGTACCAATTCCCATGATTCTTCCTTTTTCGTTGTCGCCAAACGTCACGATCCCTCCCTTCTTCTTTTCTAGGCTAAGGAACTTAGCTTTATTGCCCGTCATGTGTTTGGAGTATCCTGAATCCAAGTACCACACGTCTTCATTGTCCTTAGCCTGCCTGCACATCTAGAAAGAAGATGAGAGTAAAGATCCGGATACCCAAGAGGAACCTCCCATAGAATAAGTGGAAGCCTTAGGTACCCAGATTTGCTTTAAAGTATTTTGTTTTATTTTCCTGCAAGAACTAGTTATGTGACCCAACCTATAACAGTTTGCACACGAAATAAAGGGGGTTGAGACCCTTTTATGGAAAATTTTCTAGCTGGAATAAACTTGATTTACAGAAGGATAGCATTTTGAAAAAGAAATTTCTGGTTTCTGATATGAGGTGCTAGCGTCGGCGTTAGTGGCTAGCGCTGGGCGGTAGCCCTCTCCTCGATATCCGAGCCCAAACTTTCCAGATCCATGGCACTGGTACCCTAGAATCATTTCCAGTGATTTTTGGCCTATACCAAATTTTTTAATGGCCATGGTGAGATCATGAACTTGTGCTTTAAGTGAATAATTTTCTTTCACAAGCATGACACACCTATTTTCAAAACCTTTCTTATTATTTTTGATTTGCAAAAGAGAGGCTTCCAATTTCCTTTCTAATTCCCCCTTCTCTTTTGTAAGAGTTTTGGCATGAGAGAGGGCTTTAGAAAGTGACTCTTCTATATCTTTTGCCAATTTTGTGGAGTGATCACATTCTTGGCAAGAAACCTTTCTCTTTTCTAAAACATTCACCTTTTTGGAAAGCTTTTGATTTTCTTTAATAAGAGATTCATTTTCACGATTTAGTAAAATACTATCTTTCATATGTTTATCAAAAGCTTTGCAAGTTTCAAGAAATTCATTATACAATTTATCATAAGTGGGAGGAGTTACCTCAGTGTCACTAGGAACACTGGTGTCATCGCCGTCATTTTCATGTCCCATGAGGCACATGTTTGCTTCCTCATCTTCGCTTGATGAAGACCCACTTGATTCTGAGGAGGAGGAGGAAGAGTCATCCCATGTTCTAGCTTTTAGTACTTTCTTCTTCTCCTTCCCTTTGTGCCATTTTTCATTCTTCTCCTTCAAGAACTTTGGGCACTGGCTCCGAATGTGCCCCGTCTTCCTACAATGATAGCATTCCGGTGGAGGTCTCTCTTCTTCATTGTCGCTCTCTTTTTCCTTCTTTGAAGATGACCCTTTCCATCTTTCACCCTTTTGGAAATATTTTCGAAAGGTGTTTCTCCTTTCCGGATTGCGCATGAACTTTCGGAAGTTCTTTACCAAAAGACTCTCTTCATCTTCATCCTCATCCTCTTGGCACTCCTTCTTTGATTTTAATGCCAACGCCTTCTTCTTTGGCTCCTTGTTGTATCCATCATGTTGGATTTTGAGTTCTACCTCATGGGTTTTGAGATTCCCAATGAGGCTCTCAACTTGGAGCGTCCTTAAGTTGCGCGACTCCGAAATAGTCGTCACCTTCGGGTTGAATTTTGGAGGAAGAGAACGAAGGATCTTACGGACCAAGTCGCCATTTGAGAAGGTCTTTCCAAGAGCTTTTGAGGCATTGACGATCTTGGTGAAGCGCGTGTACATACCATCAACATCTTCGCTTTCATCCATTCAGAATTTTTCATATTCCGACTCCAGTTGGAAAAGCTTGGAATCTTTAACCTGCGATGTACCTTCATGAGTAACTTCCAAATGATTCCAAATTTCATATGCAGTAGTACAAGCAGAAATTCTATTAAATTCATTTCTATCTAACGCACAAAATAGAGCATTCATGGCTTTTGCGTTATTTTAACATTTGAGTTTATCCCGATCATCCCATTTATCTTTGGGTTTTTCTAACATAACCTCTCCAACTACAAATGTAGGAGGAGTGTATTCTTCTTCTACCATGTTCCAAACCTCAATATCTAGGGTCATTAGAAAATAACGCATCCTATTTTTCCAATAATTATAATCCGACCCAGTAAATAGTGGAGGTCTACTAATTCCCTGACCCTCGGAAAAAGCGAGATCATAAGACGCCATTATTCCTGGTTTTTAAACCGTTTGGAATAACCTGCGCTCTGATACCACTTGTTGGATCTTACGACGCCCTTAGAGGGGGGTGAATAAGGGAATAAAATTCTTTTTATAATTTTTGAGAAAATTACTAAGTTGTTTTGATTAATAAGAAATAATGGTGACAAATTAAAAATAAATAATTTAGATTTAGAATTGAAAACTTAGAAACACAAAATAATAAAGATTACGCCAAATGATAGAAATCAAAGTAAACACAAAAGAGACATGATTATATTATGTGAAAAAGTGTTTACATAAAATTTGATTTCTATAACGCTAGAAATCGGAGGCGTACAAAAATGATTTTCTTTTCCTTTTCTATACCGACTCGTATCCCCACGAACCGGTTGGCTTTAGCCAATCCTTCCCCGGATATGGCCTCAAGCCGCTCTAGCCAATCCTTCCCCGGATATGGCCTTGAGCACCCCCTAGATCTAATCCCCAAGACCTAGTCGCCAACTCATGCGGTGAATTCCCCCTAAGCCGCGCAAGGACCTAGTCGCTAAAAACAAGGCGATTTCACTACAACGGATACAAAAAGTGTGGAATGAAAATAATAAATAACAAGCAAAACTCCCTCTTGAGATTTCTGGAGATGAGGATGAAGGATCGCTGAAGCACAAGCGAGGTCGAAGCGATCGTTCTTCGGATGCAGCGTGATGGCTTCCTTCTCCAGAATTTCTTCTTTGGCTTTGAGTGGGAGATGATGATTTGGTAGAGTAGCAGCACGAGAGTTTGGGCACAAGTAATATCTCTGGAAGGTCTGACCAAAACGAGAGAGAACACTTCAATTTATAGACCTTGGAGCTAGCGCCCTGCGGTAGTGGATAGCGCCGGCAGTATCGTTCGTGTGGAGCGGTTGCGCAACCGTCGGTGGCGTGGCGCTATGCACGAATTGGAGATAGCGCCTGGCGGTAGCGATAGCGCTGGCGGTAGCGGGAGATAGCGCGGGCGGTAGCGGTAGCGGTTGCGAAACCGTCGTGTGCACAAATTCGAGATAGCGCCTGGCACAAATTCGAGATAGCTGCTTTCTACCAGTGGAGTATTGCACCTATAGTTCCTGCACACTACAAGCAATATCAAATACAATATGGGATTTGTTATTCTCAAACAAAGGGATGTGACACACATGTCCAACACCCCTGAGTCACAGTAGTTTGCTCCCCATGAAATGGAACTTCCTTTTCTTCTACATTTATCTTTTCAGTTTCTTTCTCGGCTCCAGCTTCAGTATTTGGCTCCCCCTGAGCTTCAGCTTCTTTTTCTTTCTCTCCTATAGCTTCTTCAGCATCAGTTTCATTTTCAACTTCTTTCCCTGCTCTGCTAGCCTCCCCTTGAAGGAGAACTACTTGTTGGGCAGCTTCTCTTGCTATAGAGAGTATGCATGTTATCTGTTCTTCAGTATGTAGCTCAGGTACTTTTGAAGTAGGAAGGGACGTTTGAGAGAGAGATTTGTGACCTGAGGACTGCTCTTCATCTAATTTCTCCCCCTTCTTGACCTTCTTAGCTAAGGAGGTTAAGAAAGACTTGGTCACTTTAGAGGAAGAGACAGAGGTCTTCAAGCTTTGCACAGAGGCATTGACCCCATCTATTTGGGTTTGCATGTGCATGATGGAGGAGTAAATTTGAGAGCAGTGTCCATCCAGCATGTCCTGAAATTTTTGGGCTGCTAAGTGGATACACTGGGTGATGAGGTTTTCAGTGGATGGAGATGGTTCATGTTGTGTTGGAGGAAGAGGAGACAATGGAGGAGGAGGTGGATGTGATGAAGGTGGAGAGGGGACTGTATCATTTTGATGAGGTGTATTTGATGGAGGAGGTGGAGGAATAGAGGAGGGTTGAGCAGGTGATTGAGTTGGTATTTGTGAAGGTGTGGATGATGGTGGTACAGAAGAGATGTCTGTATGAGGAGGAGGAGGAGGAGGAGATGGATGAGCAGGAGAGTTAGGAGGAGATAGAGTCCTTTCAGGAATGGCACCAGGCTTGGGGATTGGCCTGGTCCATTTTGAGAAGAGAGCAATGGACATCCTTTTGCCAGGAGGGATGAGAATTCCTTTTGACCTGCATAGGTCAGGAAAGGAGTGGAAGAGGACTTGACTCATAATCCTCATGTAGGCATTCTCTTTGTGAGAATATTTGTAGCCTATCATTTTGAGTAAGCAGCTGCCCCAGTTTATTTTCTTCTTCAGCACAAGGGCCCCCATGAGATTCAGTTGCTGCCTGGGCACTGCATCATGGGCAGAGATCTTACATAGTAGTACTTTTCCTACTATGTCTGCTAGTAGCCTATACTCATCAGAAAAATCTATTTTCTTCAGATGGATTGGTCTATCTTTTGAGAACTTCATTGTGATTAGTAAATTCTTGATTTCATCAGGGGTGAGTTCCACAGGTTCATCACCTGATGGTAAAGGAGATTTATTTAGTTACTCATTTAGAAAATAACTTGCTTTCCCTATTTAATTTGAACAAGGATAATATTGGAATGTACCTGATGAAAGATCAAAGGTGTTCCTAATGTGTTCAGCAGAGATTGAGACAGGTGTCTCATATATTGTTCCAGTGATTTCTCCTTGTTCAGATATCTGAACATGATCCATTAGCTCTGTGAGTTCTGTCTCCAGGAGCTTGCATCTTGTGGAGATGAGCTTATCTAGGCCAGCTTCAGTGAAGAGAGCTATGATGCTCTTATAATTTTCGGCGGCGGCCTGGAAGGATTCGAGGTCAATGTCGAAACCAGAGTTTATCTTGGGAGCCATTTTAGGTCAGTGAGAGGGAGGAAGAGATGGCTGGACTGAGAGGTAAGAAGGATGAAAGATGCAGAGTGCGAGAGGATTTCTAACTGAAGAGTCTATTTAAGTCAGGTGAAACGTCGAAACGAGACACAATTCGAGGCTTATTCGGTACTACAGTAGATGTGATCGAAAAATATTTTAATATTGCCGCTCTTTTTCATGAAGTCGGCGTTACGTCGAGTGGAATTCGACGTAAGCGTTGATACAGTCTGAGTTAAGATGTTAGGGTTTCCTATCGACATATGCATCGATCGAAGTCGACGCATGCATCGATTTTATTTCTAATTATTGGTTATCGACGGTGCATCGATTAATAAGTCTACGTGACTTTCATTTTGCCTGGGACTTCTTGGTTTCTCTTGAGAGATTATTTCTTCCTGCTCCTAATGTTTTCTAAGTCAGTCTTGGACTAATTTTTAATAAACAATTAGATTGATTGTGCCAACATTGTTTGGCAATGCGGCCAGTTTTATTGCAGATATAACATCTGACTATCTTTAGATTATGGGAATTTGAGTTTAGAGAGGGATATTGGTGTTGATTAGGATAGAAATTTTGATTAGGATAGAAATTTTGGTTAGGATAGAAGTTTTGATTAGGATAGAAATTATGATTAGGATAGAAATTTTGGTTAGGATAGAAGTTTTGATTAGGATAGAAATTATGATCAGGATGAATGGGTCCTGGATGGAAAGTTTTTGGAGAATAGACATGTCCTGTAGTTATGTTGCTCTGAGTTTTTATGCATCGATATCTATTCGACGTATGTTGATAGTTGCGTCGATTTATATTCGGCGCTTTCTCCAGATTGTGTTGATCTAAAATCGTTGCATGTAAGAAGTTGCGTCGATTGGAAGTCGACGTACTTTTATTCAAGCGTTGAGTTGAGGTCGAAGCATCTGAGAGATTGCGTCGAGTAAAATTCGACGCACTATCATTAATGCTTCGATATGAAGTCGACGCAGTTGTGTTTTCACAAATTTTAGTTTTCCCTTTTTCTGATTTTATTTCTTTATGAGTTGTTTCTTTTGGCTTAGTTGCCTTCTTAGAAGTAGTTTGAGAGTTCTCATCTGTATAGTATGATGTTTCATCAAAATGGTTTTTCTCGTTGAGGGAGTCTTCTTCCTTATTTTGTGAGTCTTCTTCTTGGTTTATTGATTTAGTGGGTTTGGTGAATTTAACAAGGCTCATCCAAGCAGATTTGTTGGATGGAATTAGACTAGCTGGGGGATCAGCTCCTAGCCCAAGATTTTTATGTCTTCTTGTTTGTTTTTCTGTGATTTCTTTAAGTGTTTGGCTTCTCATTTTTATTGATTCTTCAAAAGCTTTTGCTTGGGATACCTTATTCTTAAGGAGCTGGTTTTCTATTTTAGCCCTCTCTATTTCTTTTTCTCCGATGTTAGCCCTTAACTCATAATTTTTAGAACAAGTATCCTATATATTTCTCTGGTTTTTAATGACATTAATTTGTTCTTTTAGATTCTTAATTTCTTGTTTAGCTTTTAGTTGATCTAAACATAATCCTTTAAAATCATTTTTGAAATCATCACACAGAAAATCTATGTCATCAAAAATGCTTACCTCATCCTCATCCTCAGATTCCTTTATGAGAATAAGGCTATTTTCTTATCATCTTCAGAAGAGATGCTTCTTTCTGATTCTGTCTCACTCCATGATTTAGCACCATGTTCTTCCTTTGAGCTTTCAAGAGACATTAAGCATAGGTCTTCTTGCTTAGACTCTTCATTGTCACTTTTGGATGAGGTGCTGTCCTCAGAATCTATTTCACTCCAAGCTTCTGCAATGAAACCTCTTTCTTTCTTCTTCCCCTTTTTCTTGAGATCTTTCTTTTTCAGATCTTTCTCTTTCTCAGTATTTTCTTGACATTCTGTTGCAATGTGTCCAGTTTTCCTGCAGGAATAACAAATGATTTCTTTAGTAGGAGTTTTATCATACCTTGGTTTTGATTCTCTCCTTCTAGACCCATCTGTCCTGACCCATTTCTTGAATCTCATGGCCAGGAGGCTGAATAATTCTTCTTCAGTGACAGGGGTCTCTTCTTCTGTTGCTTTCAAAGCAATGTTTCTATCTTTTGAGGAGGTTAAAGTGCTTCCTCTTCTTTCCTTCTCTTCTCTGGTTTTCAGCAGTTGTTCATAGGATTTGAGTTTTCCTAAGAGGGCATATGTTGAGATTTCCTTTTGTCCTCTTGTATCTCTTATTGCCCATATTCTTGAGTCCCATGAACTTGGGAGACTCATTAACAGTTTGTCATTGATCTCTGTGAGAGAGATCTCTCTGTCCAAGTTTCTTAATTGATTGATGATCAGACTGAATCTGTCATACATCTCATATATACTTTCTTCATTCTTCTTTTGGAAGTTCTCATATTGGGAGATCAAAAGAGCCTTCTTATCTTTCCTTTCATCAGCACTTCCTTAGACCATCTTTGTAAGAGCCTCCCAGATCTCTTTGGCTGATTCACAGTCAACAACCTTTTGAAAGATTTCATCTGAGAGGGTTGAGACAAGAATGTTCACAGCTTTTGCATCACATGTTCCTGCCTTCTTCTCTTCAACTGTCCACTCAGCCTTTGGGACAAGTGTTTGAGTCACTTCACCACTTGAGTTTCTTCTATAGGGCTTGGGAGGACCTGTCAAAATAACATTAAATAATTCTTCATCAATAGAATTCATATAAATCTTAATTCTTGTTTTCCAAACTGCAAACTTTTCAAGATTGCACATTGGTGGTCTGGTGGAAGCATAATCTTTGATTTGTGCCATGTGAAAAATAGTTTTTAGAAATATATATATATATATATAAGAGGTAGGATCTTTTTGATCAAGGAGTTAACCTTTTTAGATCAACCTCCCTCTGATACCAATTGAAAGTGCACAATTAACCTCACTAGAATTCTCTAGAGGGGGGTGAATAGAGATTTAAAAATACTTTGTGCAATTATATATATATGTGTAATAATCACATATTCAAGCTTCCCACACACCAACAAGAATTAAGCAAGTAAAGAAGGAAAATAGCAAGAAGAAAATCATAGCACAACACAAAGAAATATAGTGGTTCCCCAAACTTTGGGTAGTCCACTCTTCTGCCCCCTTGGTCTTTTGATAAGGAGACTCTTAGAACCAGCCTGAGTCTTTTGATAAGGAGACTCTTAGAACCAGCCTGAGTCTTTTGATAAGGAGACTCTTAGAACCAGTACAACTGAATTTTTTGAAGAGAGATTCTAAAAACTCTTTTACACAGTTTAAAAGTGAAATGAAGATAAGGAGAAGAAGTAGAAGAAGTAATTTAAACAAGAAAGAATCTTCTTCCTAGCAAGAAGATTAGAAGCACAAGTATAGTGAATATGATCTCTCTTCTATAGTGAGAAGGATATTGTAGTCCTTTCTCTCTTTTAGTGAGAGCTTTCAGAATTTGCAGCAGAATGGCTTCAGGAGGAGAAGATGAAGGCTTTTTCTTTGCTGCAGCACAATATCTTTTTTCTCAGCTTTCTCACTCTTCACTTGGGAGCTCTTCCTCTTTTTCAAATGTATATGGTGGATCACTAGTTGTCATTCTCTGCCGACCTCCTCTTTATTTATAGCTCTGTTTCAAAGATGTTGCTAAAGGGGAATAATCAGTCAGCAATTAGAGAGAAAAAATTTCCATAAGAATTGAATCTGTAGAAGGAAAGAATTCATTCTGATTTCAAATAATATCCATAATAATCTTAATCAAATTAGCCAAGAATCAAATAGAAGGAAAGACTGATTCTGAACGGCTATAAAAGAATAATATCATTCCATAAAAATCAGATCTACAGAAAGAAGGAAAGAGATCTGGCGTGTTTTTGAATTTCTTATAGTAATCGACGTGCGTCGATTACTATTCGACGTAAACGTCGATTTCATCCTGGCTGGACGTCGAGAGAAGAATAAGGAAGGTGCGTCGACTAAGGTGCGTCGACTTTATTAAATGCGTCAACTATAAGTCAGAGGTACGTCGACAAAGATTACGTCGAATTCTTCTTAGAGTTACTTCGACTCATTCTGAGAGAAACGTCGACTACATTTCGACGTTGCGTCGAATACTATTCGACGCATATTTACTTAGCCTAATTTTTCATTCTTTGAATTTATATTCTACTCAATTCTAGGGGTTAAGATAAATCATTTCCCCAACATATGGCATTAAAATTGGAGAATTTGCCGGTTCAAGAAAAAGGAAGAGGGTTCAGAGCAAAAGGTACAGACAGAAGATGCTAAGGGAAATTGAGCATGATCCACAGTAAGGCAAGTGGAGTCCTAACTCTAGGACCCTGATCTCAGAAGCTTGGATGGAGTTTGGATACCCTCAAGATGGGTTAGAAATAATCTACTATTCTATTGACTAGGATCTGCATTTAAATCAAATGGAGAAAAGGAGAAATCATAAGTTAGCATTCCCCCATGGTCCTCCTCCATCTACAAAGAAAATTCCAAAACCAATCAGCTTCTATAAAAGGCAGAGGAGAAAAGGAAAGGGAAGCAGCAGCAGAACCTAAAGATCATGGAATGTTTTGTATGAAAATGACTTGGGCAAATGACTGAAATATTTTGTCTTAAAACAGTATCTCTATTTATATCATGTTGATAGATTAATCACATTATACTTGCTGAATGACTTTAAATTTTGATTTTATTTATCACTTGACATTTATCATTGAAGTGAGTTATGACTTTTTCAAATAGGGGGAGATTGTTGGGAACAAAGCCCAACAATGTTCCTGATTTGAAGAAGTGATCAAATCAATGATAAATGCATTATATATTTGATGGCATATTTCATTCATGACTGCAGAAGATAAACCTTATGTCCAGTAATTCTCTAAGTCCAAAATCGTCAAGAAGGACTGGACATATCATTGAGATGATACACATATTGTTGAAATGCATCAAAGCTACATCATTAGTATCAAAACTATATTATCAGTATCAAAACTATATAGAAGTGAAAAGTTCACTAAGTCAAATATTGGTTTGAGCCTTAGCTGACAAATAGTTGAGACAAGGAACAACCGTTGACACAGTCTCGGCGATATTGTCTTGAAGAAACTTTGTCGCTGAGAAAGCAAGGTCAAGTCGTGTAGACAGCATCTCGACGATATCGTCGAGAAGAAAGCTTATCAACTTGAAGATTAAGGTTATGTCATGTAGAAGGAATCATCTAGACGATGTCATCTAGAAGAAGTCATATCGAGATAACTCATTAATTCATGACGAAAGTATCATATAGACAGCATTGACTTGAAGACCTGATATCGTCTAGAAGATCAAGACAATATCGTCTTGAAGAAAGACTATTAACATGAAGAATAAGTCTAACATATATAAAGAAACATCTCGACGATCTCGTCTAGAAGAAGAAATATCATTGAGATATCAAGTAAAGTCTTGAAGAAGGATGTGTGTCGACGATATCGTCTTGAAGAAGATATATCACCTTGAAGATTGAAGGCATATTGTATATTAGGAACAACTCGACGATATCGTCCAGAAGAAGCAAAATCGTTGAGATATCAAGTAAAGTCTTGAAGAAGGAAGTATGTCAACTATATCGTCGTAAAGATTGCATATCGTCGACACGATCAATATGATATCGACTTGAAGGAATTTTATCGTCTTGACAGATGCAGAGTTGTATTTAATGCGCTGATTTTCTTGGAAATTGATATACAGGGAATATGCACGTCGTCTATCCTGCGCATCAATCAAGAAATAATTAATGATATATCATCTGCAGAATATGGCTATTACACAGCATTACTGAAGAATATTATTCACTTCCATATTCTGCAAGTTCCAAAACGGCAAGGCATTCTGTCGTTTCTCTAAAATATTCTATCAGGCAAATTATGGAAGAATTCACTAAGGGCTTGTATGAAAAGTTACAGAAGAATATAAAAGAAAGGAAGTGTCGATTTTTGAAAGACTTGACTTTCTCACAACATACTGATTCTGATCAAGAAAAGAAAAGAAGAGCTCAAGCAGAAAATCTTCATCACTTGGCTGAGAAGACAAGAAAGAATCTTCCTCCTGTACAAGAAGTGCATCTATCAACTAAGAAGAAGATTCAAAAGAAAGGTTCAGTAATTCACAAGATCTCTGGGCTTACTGTTGCAAGAAGTAGAAGAAGAAGAAGACCTGTTATTTCAAAAGCTTTCATCTTGAAGTCTTTTCTTCTACAACAACAAACTCTTTGTATCATTCTGTAGGGTTCTTTGTGAACCTGAGCTTATAAGATCTTGTAATAGATCTGAGATTGGTAGGGTTCTGTGTGAACCTGAGATTGGTAGGGTTTTGTGTGAGCCTGATATTGGTAGGATCTTGGTGAAGATCTGAGTTATTGTAAGACTTGTAAAGTCTGGGCTTGGTATCGTTCTCTGTGAACCTGAGTTGTAAGATCTACTTATTGAGAAGATATCTGAGTTCGAGAAGTTGCCTAGTCTAGCTCATTGCTAGATAGGTGGGAGGGACAGTGGACTACCTCTAGACACATTGTCTTGTAGGGAACCACTATAAATTATGTGTGTTTTCTGTGTTGCTCTTGTGTTGTGATAGATAGATTTTAAAGTAGCAAATAATATTGAAAACACCTAATCACCCCCCCCCCCCAGGTGTATATTATAGACAACCCATATCTTTCAGTGGACAATAATGTAAAAGTGATGAAATCACTTAATGAAAAGCTAGACAGCTCATCTCAGGACATCTATAATATAGAGCAATACCTGAGCAAAAATGATGAAGTATTGGAAAGTGGGATCAATCATTTGCAGCAATATGTCCTCAACTGCCAAACTGAGGTATTGCAGAACTAAGAAAGCATTAGGAATGACATTCTGCAAGATCAAGAGCACATAAATCAAAATCTGACAAGAAGAATAGAAGCTACCAAAGCTGAAATTCAACAAATTATATTTAAAGAAGCCAGAAAGGGGGAGAATATGGGAGCTCAATAAGCAGCATGGGTAATGAATGAAATTCGCATTGATCTATGTCATCCTCCCTATGTACCATCTAAAGAATAGGATCAGCAACATTATCTCCCTCCAGTACAATATTATCAACTTAGCCCAAGTCAACAAGAACCTGAAGGCCTCTATATGCCTCCATAGTCCTATGACCCTGAGTATGATACTATCAATCATTCTGAAAGGGAAAGGGGATTATTACTGATGAAGATGAAGTTTTGGACAAAAAAATGAAGTATAAAGAAGAAAGGGAGAAAGACCCCAATTTTGAACAATGGAGCTCTCGATCAAGAAGCATCATTCTAGCCACATGGGAAGTTTACAGGAAAGGAGGTCTGGACATGGGCAGATTTTATAATTATGTGGAATGGAAAAAATATGAAGATTCAGGAACACATAGAAGGACACACTTCAATAACAAGAAGCCTCCTCCAGCTCCTCAAAGATGCATTCCCAAACCGTCAACTACTTTAAAAGAAAGGCAGAAAAAGGAAGATGTTGAAGCTAAAGCTGCTAAAAGAGCAAGAGAGTCAAGGGGTGTAATCATTATGAAAAGGGAATGATGTAGCCTAGTCCTAGTCAAGGACAATTTTAATCTATCTATATATAAAATTTGAAGGATGTTCTCAAATTTGTGTCAGTATCATTTTTAATGTCTATGTGAACTCATCTATATTTGAGGTTCTGACTTCTTCAAATATGGGGAGATTATTGGGAACAGTGCCCGCAATGTTCCTGATTTGAAAAATCCCTCACAATATAGATGAACACATTTGTATTTGATTCATGTGCTTTCTTGTCAAAGTGATTTCAGATACTTGACAGTGCAAGTCTAACATTGGGCTATACTTAGTGTCATCACACATTGTTTTGCCAGTGTAATCCCTCATAGTGCAAAACACCATGTCGACCAATGATCTAGATTATATTAGACTTTGCACTAACTCTAAATCATCAAGCATATCAGTCTATCAAGCGAGCTGAAGAAAAGGGGTTGAGTTGAGAAGTTCAGAAGTTGACTAAGAAAAATTTCATCTTGGTAAGCTTCAATATCATTGAGTGAAGTTCTAAATATCATCTAGAAGACCCTATGGTCTAAGACAATATCATCTTGTAAACTCGCAGCATTCCTTTTATCGTCTTGTTTAAGAAGAAGAAGAAGAAGATGGTCATCAAATTATTGTCTTGGTAAAATATTCTCCAAGACGATATCGTCTTGACAAGGTTCATATACCATCTTATCATTTTAGAAGTGTGCTACATATAGTTTGAATGAGTTATATGAAAGAAGAATTTGACTATGTCAATTATTGTCTTAGTCACTCGAAATATCGTCGACGAACCAAGACGACATTTCATGAATATCAAGTCGATTCATTTACAAGAACTCAAATTTCATCTTAAAATAGACTGAAGATATATCAAGGCAAATCGTGTTGAAGATTCGACTAAGGATTTATGTGAAGGAAGAAATTGACTAAGTCAATTATCGTCTTGGTCACTCGAAATATCGTTGAGGAACCAACACAATATTTCATGAATATCAAGTCGATTCGTTTACAAGAACTCAAATATCATCGTAAAGAAGATTGAAGGTATATCAAGATAAATCATGTTGAAGATTCTGGTAGAAGATTGAAGAAATAGAGTATAAACTTGAAGAAAGATCAAGTCGATTCATGAAGAAGAATCGGCTAGAAGGCAGAAGGAATGAATTATCATCTTGAAGAAGAGATAGCAAAATGATTTGTGCAGACAAATCTTCTAGAAGAATAAAGCGTGAAATATCATCTTATAGATTATCAGTCGCCAAGACGATTCATGTAAACGATTCAACCAGAAGAGTGCTCTATGACAAATCATCTTACAGATTATCAAGGCATCTAGACGAATAATGTAGAAGAACTAAAGTAAAGCATTACAATGCAGAATCATCCAGAAGAAGTAACATCGACTAAACATCTAGTCGATTGGCTGAAAGGAGTAAATTCAAATTAAAGCATAAGTGATAGGGGCACACACTTCTGTAATATCCAATTTGCTAAAAATTTAGCAAAATATGGCGTTACACACAAACTCTCCATCGCCTATCACCCACAAACTTGCGGCCAAGTGGAGGTAGTGAACCGCGAGCTGAAGAGGATTTTAGAAAAGACGGTTTCCATTAATGGAAAGGACTGGTCAATAAAATTTGATGATGCGCTATCGGCATATCGGATAGCGTACAAGACCGCCATCGGTTATACACCGTACCGATTAGTCTATAGCAAGGCATGCCACTTGCCGGTCGAATTAGAACATCACGCATACTGGGCTTTAAAATTTTTAAATCTTGATTTAAATTTAGCCTCCGAACATAGAAAATTGCAATTAAATGAACTAGATGAATGTCGTGCAAACACCTATGAAAATAATAAATTTTATAAGGAGAAGCCTAAGTTTTATCATGATCGAAAAATAAAATTTCCAAGATCTTTTTCACCGGGCGATCTTGTCCTTCGTTGCAATTCTCGACTTAGGCTTTTTCGGGGTAAATTAAAGCCCCGGTGGTCCGGCCCCTTTGTTGTCAAAGAGGTTTGGCCATACGGGACCATTCTTCTTGACCACCCGGAAAAAGGATCTTTTAAGGTCAACGAACATAGGTTAAAATTATATCTCTCCGATGACACCTCGCGTGGACAAATTGAAACTTTCAACCTACCCAATATCTAATCTTCCACGCAAATTAGTCAAGCTACGCGACGGTAAACAAAGAGCTTATGGGAGGCAATCCAGTTTTCTAACCTTCTTGACCGTTTTTGTTTTTCTTGTCTTTGTTTAACTTTTTTGTAGGTTTTGTTGCGGCCTCCCCGACTTCACAATCAGGGATGCCATCTTTCCCCTCTTCCCTTCTTTATCTTTATTTTGCACTTTTATTTTATGCATGGACTTTTTAATTTCCTTCTTTTTTTTGTTAGACTTCATACTTAGCTTTAAATATTGGGGACAATGTTTAACTTTAACTATGAGAGTGTAGTGTAGTTTCTTAAGCTTAGAAAAATTACAAAAAAATAGAAAATTTCAAAAAAAATATAAAATCCCAAAACTTCAAAAAAATATTTCCTTCGTTTTTGAGCACTTACAAAACCTAAAAAAAATAGAAAATCAAAAATCTAATTTCTTGGAAAGGGAGGTTTGGGATGTCATCCCATCATATCTCATAGTACCTGTAAGAGCCCTTCACAGGGTATACCTCGGGAAGTCTAAGAATTAACAAAAAAATTAGGATTAAAAATTTCTATGCTATTTTTTTCTTATTATTAGTATGTTATTATTATAATGAAGTATAGAAAAAAAAGATCATATTCCAAATTCGAAAAAAATTTGAAAATCTTTAGAAAACAAACCATACTTTTTTTTTGTTTCCTAGAAATCTATTTTGAGAATGCTTATAAGCATTATAATGTTTTTAATTTAGCTAATATTTTGTTTTATCATAGTTTGTTAAACTTAAATTTTAGGTAATTTAGTTTTAAGAAATATTTTATGCTTCTAATTTTATTAGGGAGTTTATTTAGCATTTCTTGTCCTTTTATTTTATGTAGCTTCATTTTGTAGTAGATTGGCTAAACATCCTTAGATTTTTATTATGTCTACTTCTAACTTTTAGATCTTAGGAAATTTCACTCTACTAATATTTTCTCTCAAAATAGTTTAGTTTATAAGTTAGAAATATTTCTCTAGCCTACCCTTTGTTGGCATAAAAGTAGTAAAAGATCATATGTCATGGGAATAAGAGGATAAAATTCATTATTCCCTAAACATATGCACCCAAAATAATTTAAAAGATTATATGTCATGGAGTAAGAGAATAAAATTCATTTTAAACATATACATTTTGGGTTTTGTTTGAAGAGAATTATTTAGAAGATTATATGTCATGAAAAATGAGAGGATAAAATTCATCATTTTACTAAACATATACAATAGAAAAAAATTAGTGAGGTGAGAGGATAAAATCCATCACCTCCAATCTAGGAACTCTTCTTATGCCAATTTTTGTGACCCCCTCCCCCTAGCCAATATCATTGATGTAGACTTAAATTAAAATATTAAGAGAGCAATATTTAGTAGGTATTTTCCATAAGTTTCTTTTAGGTTAGAGTTTTTATAATTTCAATCTATTTTTGTTTAATAATTTCTATAATGTTGTTGGCTATTTAGTTATTTTGAGAAGTCTTTAGCTAAGCATTTTTCTCTTTTAAAATTATTTTCATAATTTAAGACTTAATTCTTGAATTTCTAGAATTTATCTTTAGCTTGCTTTTGGTTTAATGAAATTTTAGTTAATTAAAAAGTATATTAATGTCTTATAAAATATTTCTCATACTTTTGCTCTGGAATAGCAAAAGGTCAAGTATGGGGGTATTTGATGAATAGTATTATATATATATATATATATATTTAATATCTAATTTAATATATTTTAATTTGAATTATTAATATTGTGGCTATTTTATTTATAAATCGTATCTTTTATTTTTAGTTCACTAATTTATGGTTTATTTGTTTTTGTAGGATAATGTTGTTGTTGCGCTCATGAAGTTGGAGATTTTATTGAAGTCCTCGCATTGCTCGAACCACACCCATGCAAATTCACTTAAACAATCTCAAGCAAGCTAGCCATTCACATGCATGCAACCCGCCACCCTAGCCATTCCCATGCATAGCCGAAATATCCAAGCCATTATTCTCATGCATGTCCACATGAACACCCCCATGCAATCCGGGCCCACTTCTTTTCCCATGCAATGCATGCCAAACCCATTCATATGGACCCTTCACATTCACAACAATTCATTCCCCCATGCATGGACGAATTCCTCCCACTTGGAGCCACCAATTTACTCCCCCATCTAGATTCATTCCCTAGCATCAATTCCCTATGATGATTCTAGAATTACTTTAGCATCTATAAAAGGGCATGTATCCAATCATGGAGGAGTTGGAAATTTTGGAGAGAGAGAGAGGTATTGGAAGAAATTATGGAGAGACATCGTGTAGTTTACTTTCAGTTTTGCTTTCTGTAACATCCCTGTACAACCCTGATATTCGCCAGGTAAGGAAGTCAAGCGAGACGGGAGTGGCGAGGCCCAGACCTCGCCGAAAACTGACCCTCAGCCGATGAGACCTCGGCAGACCACCAAAATATGCACCGAGGTCCTCGCGAGGCGACCCTCTAAAAGAGACGTCGCGGGCAGTATTCGCGAGAGGACCCGCGCGAACTCCTTCAGCAAGGTTCTCACGAGGCGATCCCCCGGAAGAGATATCGCGGACAGGACCCGCGAGAAGGCCTGTGAGAGCTCCGACAGTAAGGTCATCGCAACCCCTTATCCATAAATTATTAGGGTCAACTTACCATTTTACCCTTGGTGGTCTGCCCTTAGCCTCTCCAAACATCGGAGCTTGGCTGTTAGCAGACCCGTTTGGGGTGCAGATAGTAAAATCTAAAGGCAGAATCCTGTTATTTGCAGACCAAATCAGAAAATCTATAAATAGGACCTTAAGGGCACCTTTGGAGAGGATCTCACTTCAGCTTCCCTCTCCTTAGGCTTCCTTTGGTTAGCATTTCCAGAGCTCTCCAAGGTGCCCGAGTCTCAGCTTTGGCTTGGGAGGGGAAGCGCTCAACGATCTTCCGGGTTAGTGGAGGGACCTCCTTGCTGTGACTAAGGTCTTAGTCAGTTTCCTAATCTTCCGCCTACCCTCCTCGAGGGATTAGTAAGGACCAGCCGCCCCTCATCTCGGTGAGGGCCCCGAGCTCTACGGGAGACCGAGAAATCGGTTTCAACATTTTGGTGTGGTGAGCGTGGAGCGTGGCTGGTTCAAGAAAGTTCCAGAGAAGGGTTATGGCAGAAGATGAGGAGCAGGGCGAGGAGTTCGGAGAGACTCCTCAGGAGGCGATGGCTAGGATGCTCGCGGATTTCAGAAAGGAGGTGCTCGACACCTTGGGGTTCACGGTCACAGCTCTACGAAGTGAGTTTGCGACCCCAGCACCTCAGGCGACCCCTCCCCCAACAGCAATCGGCGAGAAGGCACCAGGAGGAAGGGCTGGAAAGGAAGTTGCCATTGGTTTAGGTCAGAGCCAGGAAGGGCGAGTGCTGTTCGCCAGTCTGGCGAGCTCCGTGCCTGCAAGCTCAGTGCTGGCGAGCTCCATCCCAGCGAGCGCGGCACTGGCGAGTGCGCGCCAAGAGGAAGCGGCGACTGTCGGGGTGGTTCAGGCGAGCACCGCCCTCGCGAGCACAGTCCCGGCGAGCTCAAGTTTGGCGAGCGAGCTTGGGGGACGAGTGGAGCCAGGAAGAGTGACAGGAGGGGGAAGCCCCTTTTGCGAGTTGGTGCTTTCCGCACCCCTCCCGGGGGGATTTGGAGAATGGGACCGGGTGTACTACAATGGTAGAGATGACCCTGTCCAGCACCTGCAGAGTTTTGAAGACTCGGTCTCCATCAGGCCGATGTCAGATGCCTTCAAGTGTCGGCTCTTTGCCGTCACCCTCAAGGAGAAGGCCAGGGACTGGTTCCATCATCTCCCTGCAGGTCAATCTACTCGTTCGAGGATTTGCGCTGAAGTTTTTTGCTGAGGTTCTCGACCTCAAAAAAGAGGAAGAAGGACGCTGACTCCCTCTTCGCAGTGAAGCAGGGACCCAGGGAGTCGCTGGCTCAGTATGCCGATCGGTTCCAGGAGGAAGTGCAGCTCACTCAGGAGATGCCTGGGTTTGCACTCCAACTCGCCTTTACGGTCGGTTTGAAAGAGAGTTTCTTCAAGATGGCGTTGAAGAGAAAAGCCCCCGTCTCCTTTGAAGAGCTGATGGAGAGGGTGTCGGAGGAAGTCGCGAGTGAGGAAGCCAATCTGGAGCTCACCAAGAGGCTAGCAAAGCTCAGTGAGCCGGAGGTGAGGCAGCAGGAGGTCAGGAGAAGGGAAGAGCCCCGGGCCCCGGAGGGGGAATGGAGGCCGCAAGGTGGAGGAATGCAAGGGCAGGGAAGGGGTTACGGCCCAGGAAGGGGTAACCATGTCGGAGGTCAATGGAGGCCCCCCCAGTTGGGGTGGAGGCAAGGTCCGATGCAAATGCCTCCCCCTCCCCAACAGGCCATGGCAATTGGAAGAGGAAGAGGAAGAGGAAGAGGAAGGGGAGGAGAGGCGGAAACGGCAGCCGCTAGGAGGAGAAGGAATAGGGTGGCAGAGGCCGAGGCACGGGAAGTGACGTTGCCATATTGTATCTTCCATGATGTGGAAGTTCACTCGACGGACACCTGTCCGGAGTTCCTAGAAGTGAAAAGGGGCAGAGCGCCCGCGCCACCACAGCAGCAGCCAGTAAGGATCGTGGAGGTCGAACCTCGAGAGGAGGATGAAGAAAGGTGTGAGGATAGAACCGATATGGGAAGTAGAGGAGGGATCGGGGTGATCCATGGGGGGGTAGGGGTGGAGGCGACCCGCAAGGCTAGCCTCCATACCATCTACCGCCGAAGCGTGGCTTCGACATCCACCACTCCGCCCCCGGCCGAAAAAATCATTTTCACCCAGAAGGACATGCCGGGCTACAAGGACCCGTTCTGCGACGCGCTGGTCATCCAGACGGTGATCGAGAACTTCACCGTCTCCCGGATCCTAGTGGACAATGGAAGTTCGGTCAACGTCATCTTCAAGAAGGCGTTTGACAAGATGGAGGTGGAGCCCAGAAGGGTGTTGGCCTCAGATGGCCCTCTGTTCGGATTCTCGGGGGAGAGGAAGGAAGTAGAAGGGGGAGTAGGGTTTCATGTGACCCTGGGTGGGCAGTCCCGGAACTGTCATTTTGTCATAGTGGACGCCCCAAGCAGTTACAGCGCTATCTTCGGACGGCCACTCATCAGCGCGTTTCGCTGTGTCCCTTCCACCTTTCATCAATGCCTTAAATTCAACGACGGAGGGGTTCATGTGCGGATCAGGGGGGATCCCAAGGTGGCGAGACAGTGCTACGTAACAGCTGTCAACACCATCTCCTGGATGGGAGAAGCTGAGGAGTGGGATAGGATGATGGAGGAGGCGGCGGAAGCCGGAAGTATGGAGGTAGCCGAGGAGAAGATGGAGGGAGATGAAGTCCATGCCCAGGAAGGGGTAGTTGAGGTACCCCGGGCGGAAGGAAACGAAGAAGAAGAGAAGGCCCAGGAGGGAAGGGCGGAAGAGCTGATGGTGGTAGAGAAGGAAGTGGGGGATGAAGCCCAGGCTCCCACTTGTGCCGAAGAGGAGAGGGCTTGGGGAGAGCAGTCCAGGTTGGAGGCTGTGGACGAGGTCGTAGAGCTCGAGGTAACCACCCGGCTGGGGGTAGTAGAAAAAGTCCGGGTCAGCGGAGAACTCAGCCCGGAAGATCAAGCGGAGATTCTGGCTTGCGTACAGAAGAACGTGGACATCTTCGCTTGGAGCGCCGCGGAAATGCCCGGGATCGACGCGGATGTGGCTTGCCATCGCCTCAACCTCGATCCCGGCACCCGCCCCATCCGCCAGAAGAGGAGGGCTATCGCCGACAAGCTGGAAGGACCCATCCGAGAGGAGGTGGGTAAACTTCTGCAGGCAGGTTTTGTATCAGAGATCCAGTACCCAGGCTGGGTCTCAAACGTAGTTATGGTAAAAAAGGGAGGAGGTAAGTGGCGTATGTGTATCGACTTTTCGCTTCTTAATAAATCATGCCCGAAAGATTGCTACCCCTTGCCCAGAATCGACGCGCTGGTTGACTCAGCCGTTGGTTTTTCTGTAATGTCTTTCTTAGATGCTTTTTCAGGTTACCATCAAATCCGCATGCACCCCCCGGACATCAAGGATGTTTCCTTCATCACAGGGGATGGATGTTATTGCTATAAGATGATGCCCTTCGGGCTCAAGAACGCAGGGGCTACGTACCAAAGGATGATGGATAGGGTTTTCCGCGAGCAGAAAGGAAGAAATTTAGAAGTCTATGTTGACGACCTCATGGTGAAGAGCCGAGACCTTGGGTCTCACCTCCAAGACCTTGAGGAGATGTTCGGGACCCTGCGGCGGTACAAGATGAAACTCAATCCCTTGAAGTGTGTCTTCGGGGCAAGCCGAGGAAAGTTCCTAGGCCACTTACTCACCCCCGCGGGGGTGGAGCCCAACCCGGATAAGGTTAAGAGGGTAATGGAGTTGGGGTCACCAAAGAATCCAAAGGAGGTTCAGAGCCTTACGGGGAAGTTGGCCGGACTCAGTAGGTTCCTCTCCAAGGCGGGAGAAAAGTGTGCACCTTTTTTCAAGGTGCTGCGGGGCAACAAGAAGTTTGAATGGACCCGGGAGTGCGAGGAAGCCTTCCAGGCTCTGAAAGAACAGCTCACCCAAACCCCTCTGCTCCAGGGACCGAGGCCAGGAGAAGACCTATCCCTGTACCTGGGGGTAGGGTCCGAAGCAGTAAGTTCCGTGTTGATCCGGGAGGAGGGGAAGAAACAGTTTCCTATCTACTACGTCAGCCGAGTGCTGAAGAAGGCAGAGCTCCGGTACCCGATCTTGGAGAAGTTGGCCTTCGCATTGGTGGTGTCAGCCCGGAGGCTCCGGCCTTACTTTCAAGCCCATTCAATCAAGGTGGTGACGGACCACCCGCTCCGTAAAATCATGGAAGGAGTGGAGCACTCAGGGAGGTTGGCAAAGTGGTCCGTGGAGCTAAGTGAATTCAATATCACATTCGTGCACAGGACGTCCATCACGGCTCAGGCGGTGGCAGACTTCATGGCCGACTATACAGCCGAAGTGGGGGAGCATGAGCCACCTCCCCCAGAGGCATGGAAGATGTTGGTGGACGGAGCGTCGGGAAAGTACTCCTATGGAGGGGGAATGGTCCTGGTAAGTCCTCAGGGGACTCGGATTGAGCAAGCCTTGAACATCCGTTTCCCAATCACCAACAACCAGGCTGAGTACGAAGCGGTGATAGCGGGCCTTCGGCTGGCCCGAGAACTGGGAGTGCAAGACGTGGAGGTCTCCACGGACTCCATGGTGGTAGCATGCCAGATCAAGGGAGAGTTTGAAGCAAAGGACCCAACCCTCCTGCTATACCTGGAGAAGGTTAAGGGGGTCATCAGGCAGTTCCGCACCTTCTCCATCAAGCACGTGCCGAGGGAGGAGAGCACCCAGGCGGACCTCTTAGCCAAGTTCGGTCCCCGAGCGGGAGGGACGGCTTCGGAACTCTTCCGTCCCTCCATCGAGGAAGGAGAATTGATGGAGGTGGATCATTGAGCCTCGTGGATGGATCCGTTCATCACCTTCCTATCCTCCGGGCAGTTCCCTGGAGAGGACGTGGACAAGAGGCGCTTCAGGTATAAGTCCGCTTATTACTCCTTGCATGCAGGAGGGCTATATAGGAAAACTCTCTCGGGACTCCTGGCCCGTTGTGTTTCCGAGGAGGAGGTTCCGAGAGTCCTGGAAGAAATCCACTCCGGGGAGTGCGGCAACCACTCCGGGAGTCGGACCCTGGAAGGGAGGGTGTTGAGGCAAGGCTACTTCTGGCCCACTCTCAGCAAGGATGCGGCAGAGTTCAAGAGAAAGTGTCCGAAGTGCCAGCTCTATGCTCCGCTCCAACTCCTCCCAGCTCAAAGGCTCCGAACCATCACAGCTCCCTGGCCCTTCGCCACATGGGGACTGGATCTGGTCGATCCCTTTCCCCAAGCCAGCGGCCAGAGGAAGTTCCTGCTGGTCATGATCGACTACTTCTCCAAGTGGGTAGAAGTGAAAGCACTCGCTAAGGTAACTTCTTAGGTTGTAAGGAATTTTGTATGGGGAGAGATAATTTGCAGGCACGGGTTACCTCTAGCTATAGTGACGGACAATGGGCCGCAGTTTGCTAGTGAAGAGTTTGTTGTCTTCTGCACTCAGCTCGGCATCGACCTCAGGTTCGCGTCGGTCCACCACCCGAGGAGCAATGGGCAGGTGGAGGCCGCGAACAAAATAATCGTTAACCTATTAAAAAAGAAAGTAGAAAACCTCCGGGGAAACTGGGTAGAACAGCTACCCTCCGTCCTCTGGGCCATGAGGACCACCCCGAATACCGCCACCGGGGAGACCCCATTCAAGCTCTCTCACGGATCCGAGGTCGTTCTCCCTATAGAGTTCGAGGTAAAGACCCCCCGGGTGATCGCTGCGAGCGAGGGAGATGAAGAGTGGCTAGAAGGTAACAATGCAGAACAGAGGCTGTCTTTGGACCTGGTGGAAGAACTCCGGGACTTGGCCACCATCAGGCAAGAAGAGGTCAAGCGGCGGATGGCTCGATATTTTGACAAACATATCCGGATAAAACACTTTCAGAAAGGAGATCTGGTCCTGAAAAAGGTCGATGCGGCCAGCAGAGGGGCCACGGTGGGTAAGCTTAACCCCACCTGGGAGGGTCCATATATTGTAAGCGGGGTGCTCAAGTCGGGAGGGTATCACCTCCAGGATGTGGAAGGGGTACCCCTCAACCGAGCCCGAAGTGGGGATGATTTGAAAAGGTTTTATCCTTGAGAGCTTTATTATGTTGTTTTACTCCTTTCTTATGATGCTTATAACTACTGCCGTGCCGGCGTGACAAAGGTAACATATGTTGGTGCTGGAATGCCCCAGATCGATTCCGCTCCTGGGCTCTCACTAGACGGGGGGTTCAGGTTGATCTCTGGAGAGGCTGGCAAGGTAACAAGTGGTGTTGCTGGAATGCCCCAGATCGATTCCGCTCCCAGGCTCTCACTAGACGGGGGGTTTAGGTTGATCTCTGGAGAGGCTGGCAAGGTGATAAGTGGCTGCTGGAATGCCCCAGATCGATTCCGCTCCCGGGTTCTCACTAGACGGGGGGTTCAGGTTGATCTCTGAAGAGGCTGGCAAGGTGATAAGTGGCTGCTGGAATGCCCCAGATCGATTCCGCTCCCGGGCTCTCACTAGACGGGGGGTTCAAGTTGATCTCTGGAGAGGTTGGCAAGGTGACAAGTGTTGGTGCTGGAATGCCCCAGATCGATTCCGCTCCCGGGCTCTCACTAGACGGGGGGTTCAGGTTGATCTCTGGAGAGGCTGGCAAGGTAACAAGTGGTGGTGCTGGAATGCCCCAGATCGATTCCGCTCCCGGGCTCTCACTAGACGGGGGGTTCAGGTTGATCTCTGGAGAGGCTGGCAAGGTGATAAGTGGCTGTTGGAATGCCCCAGATCGATTCCGCTCCCGGGCTCTCACTAGACGGGGGGGTTCAGGTTGATCTCTGGAGAGGCTGGCAAGGTGACAAGTGTTGGTGCTGGAATGCCCCAGATCGATTCCGCTCCCGGGCTCTCACTAGACGGGGGGTTCAGGTTGATCTCTGGAGAGGCTGGCAAGGTGACAAGTGTTGGTGCTGGAATGCCCCAGATCGATTCCGCTCCCGGGCTCTCACTAGACGGGGGCTTCAGGTTGATCTCTGGAGAGGCTGGCAAGGTGACAAGTGGTGGTGCTGGAATGCCCCATATCGATTCCGCTCCCGGGCTCTCACTAGACGGGGGGTTCAGGTTGATCTCTGGAAATGCTGGCAAGGATAAGGTCTTTATGCTAGAATACTCCGTCTCGCTCGGCAGACCTGTCCGTTCGGCAAAGAGAAATTTTGCACGACGACGGGCGAGTGGCGAGAATCAATCATACACGATCCCGGACAACTAGTCCTCGGCAGAAAGGTTGCCGACACCGGGTAAGGAGCGAGCCCTCGACAAGAAGAAAAACGCCTTGCGAAACCTAGGAAGAAATACGCATAACCCGAAGGGTAGTAATCCTAAGAAACGACGAAAGGGTCGAGCAACCAAAGTATCTTATGCCTATCTATTCAACAACGCGTGACGCGAGAACAACCAACGCGAGAATAGCCTCCGCGAAGGCGGATATCGAGATAAGCGAGAGCGAGACATTCAACGCATAAAAATAACAAGACAAGGAAAGAGAAGACACAATGAACAAAATAAAATTTACATTCCACAGTTCATAGCTTAGTTACAATCCTCGGCGATCTCGCCGATCGTAATTACAGCGCAAAAGAAAGGAATAGCGGCGAGCTTCAGGAACCACCCTCCGATCCTTCTTCGTCATCACTATCCTTCACGGGCGGAAGAGGGAGGAAGAGTTCCGGGACGATGTCTTCCAGAGTCATGTCGACCGCATTATCAGCCAAGAGGCCGATAGCCTTCGCCACCGAAAAAATGTAGCGAGCTGACTCTATAGATCCCACGCGGATCTCTTCATCTCGCGTTCGCCGGTCTTCTTTTAAACGGCGAGGCGAGGGGGGAACAACGGCGCGATTAAGGTCGCAGTTTAGGGCCTTCACCCCGGCCACCTCGCCCTCCAAATTCTCGATGCGAGCGTTGGCTCTCTCTGCGGCCTCGACATCCTGCAAATAAGTTTTGTTAGAGGTGAAACGGCCAAAGGAAAGGAGGATGAGGGAGGTCTAGATGACTCACCACACGGCCCTCCGCGGCGAGCAGCTTCTCCTTCAGCTGCGTGTTCTCGGCAAGAACCCCCTGGTAGGCCCTCGCAAGCTCCACATTCTGAAGCTCCAGCTGTAAGCAACGCCTCCCCGTCATGTGGGCGAGCTCGGCGGAGCGCAGCTGGGACCTCGCGCTCTCATAAGCAAGGGTCCTCGCGGTCTCATCCTTATAAGACCCCGCATCCTCGCGACCATACAGGGCGAACGCGAGGTCAAAAGCATGACCACTGACCGTCTCCTTCTCCACCCAGGAGGGGAGGATAGAAGAAATGTCCACCCTGTTGGTCTCCGGCTTCCAGGTGACGAGGGGCTCACCAGTCTCGTCCCGACGCCTCTGGCCGAGCCCGAAGTTGTAGTGGTTCACCGGGATGGGGAGGGCGGAGGTCCTGACCGCCTCCTGGCAAGGCTCTTCGTCCTTGCCCACCGAGAGGCCGGTGAGGTCAAACTCGTCGAAGGCAGCCTCGCGAGGTTCCTTACCTTTCGACGGAGCGAGCGAGGCCGCACTTTTCTTGCTCTTCTTCTTGGGCGGAGATTTCGAAGGGGCACCATTACCGGAAGCCCCCGATCTCTTGCGAGAAGAGGGCTCGGCTGGAGCGACGACGCCTCGGCAAGCGTCCGCCCCCATGGTAGCGAGAGCCATAGTAGCGTCGGTTTTCCGATTGCTCGCGTAGGGGGGATGAAGGGGAAGATCTCGCTCGCCTAAAAACAAACAATAATATGGATAAGTATAATATGCTAGCGAATCAAGACAAAGATATCAGGCTAGATTTTTACCTTCTCCGGCGAGAACCGGAGGAAGCGAGTCTAGGTTGCGGCGGAGGTAGACGACTTCGAAGTTCTTCTTGCAGAAAAACTGATGGAGGAGGGCGTCATGGCCTCCGAGGGCGGTGGGCCGGTAGGTGGTCTCGCTGTGTTGAACCGGCGAGAGGGGAATGTTGCCGAAGTTCCCCTTGACGACGACGAACTTCTGGGCCCAGAAGTGGGCCTTGTTGACGGTCTTAACCACCTTCGGGCCCGTACCCACGAAGTAAGCTGTCCCATCTTTGTAGGCCCGAAATGAGAACAGCTTCCGGAAGACCGGGAGGCTGAACTCGATTCGCTCCTCGCGGAGGTAGCAGGCGAAAGCGGTGACCACCGCCATGGCATTGGGTGTGAGCTGGCCGGGAACCACGCCATAATGCTTGAGCACCTAACCGACAGCGAGAACAGGATTAATCTGTGTGGCGAGCGAGGCTCGAGTGGCAAAAAAAAATAAGAAGCAAGCGAGAACGATTATTACCTGGCGAACTTCTGGCCATAAGGGAAGGCGCAAACCGACCGCGAAATGGGCGGTAGGAATGGCCAGCTCGTCGGCCAATGGGTCGTTGATCACGTCGTCCTCGCTAGGGCGGCGTGCCTCGAACGGTGGGGTGACGTAATCAACGACCGCGCTGAAGTACTCCTCATCAGTCAAGTTGCAGGAAAAAAAGCTATGCTCGGCAAAGGCCTTCGCGACCCTTCGCCGACCCTCCGACTCCGCGTCGCCGCCCATCTAGAAAACCTATGAAGAAGGGAGGAACGCGAGAACGAGAAAGAGTGAGAGCTCTGCAGCAGAAGAAGAAGAAGATCGGGAATAAATGCGGTGGTTGGCCCTGTCAAGACCACCTATTTATAGCCGAAGCAAAAGGGCGGGAAGAAGTCCAAACGTCGGCGAGCACGAGTATCAGCAAAAACATCACATCATGGCCATGGGCGAGGTGAACCTGCAAGGTTAGTATAAACATTTTTGCGGAATACGTCTAGCGAGAATAGAGTGTCCTCGCGAGCACAATATAACTTAAAATAGATCCATGGACAGCGAGCGAGAAACCATAAAAATAACGGTAGTTGTCAGAAGCCAGCATCAGTGGCAATAACGCGAGCCACGAAACATATCGAGATAGTTCAAAAATAGTGACACCTATTACAAGTAATTCCACAACATAGCAGTTAGCGGGAATCATGGGGTAGCCATTTCCACCGGCCGCCACCCCGCGACCCTGACCTCGACGGTGCCCTAGAATTATAATATTCCTCTGCCAAACGACCCTCCCGGTCCATGAGGTAAGCGTAGTCTCTCATTCTCGCTATGTGCACCTCCGGCGTCGTGGCGATCTCATCCTGATTGTGGTGTCTCGCTTGCCGGAGTCTCGCGCACTCCTCCATCAGGACCGCGTGCCTATCCTCCGCGGCTTCCCTATCCCGCCTCGCCTGCATATTGAGATCCATCAGCATTCCCCATGCTTCCTCAAGAGTTCTGCGGCTCGCTGCTTCATCGTCTCTGGATCTCGCGGATCCCCTAAGAATTCCTCCACCTGGTCAGGAAGGGGAGACATCTCGTCATCACCCAGCTCGGAATCGGTATGTGGATTCTCGGCATTGTCTGCAAGATTTTAAAAGGTTAGATGACGAGCGCGAGATCACGCGGGGTTTCGGCGAGGCCCCAACGCTTACCGAGAGGGCGGCGAGAAGTCAAAGGACGGCCCTGGAACACATTGCCGTAGTGGGGGTAGAGGGATTTTCCCAGGCCGGCGGGATAAGCTCTGCTGTTGGTCGGGGGAATCTTTGGCGGTGCGGAGCCACCGGTCTCCTCGCTCGTCAGGAGCTGGAACCCGGGCTTATCTATGATTTTACCTGGAGGAGGCGGAGACGGCGGCCGCGACGACAGGCGGGCCGGTGACTTCAGGGGCGAGACTAAGAAAAGAGTAACGAAGGTCATATACGGGTTAAAGAAGTATTACGGTATGCGAGGTTAAGATCATACCGGTGACATCTTTCCGCGCAAGGTTCAGGTCCGCCTGTGGACTCTTGCGAGACCCCTCAGCGGGTTCTCCAATATTGTCGTTCGGCAAAGCATCCTGCGAGTGAAAATTAGTGAGGAGCGATTTATCAACGTGAATTCGAGTAGCTCATACCTCCTCGGGACGGCGATCATCCGGGGAGGAGTCCAACATCACAGAATCGTCGCCGGAGCGACGAGCCGCCTTCGCCTTCTTAACTTTCGGCGATTGAACGGGAGGCGGCCGGTTCATCCAGGCAGGGATCTTGGTCGAGGAAGGTAGCCCACCAGCTCTCATCGCCCTCAGGTGAGCCTCTGCTTCTTCGGAGATCAGCATCTCCAGGCAGCTAAAATAAGAAAGGGAAGAAAAGGAACGGCGCGCGCCAATAGGTGTTCGGGATGATATTTATAGCCTACGGGGTGGGTCCCACCAAATATTCCTGACAGGTCATCCGGGAGCGGTCGAATATCAGGGGTTGGACGATTCTTCGCAAGGACATCAGTCCTCGCGAAGAGCGGGGATTGTGTACAACCCCGATATTCGCCAGGTAAGGAAGTCAAGCGAGACGGGAGTGGCGAGGCCCAGACCTCGCCGAAGACTGACCCTCAGCCGATGAGACCTCGGCAGACCACCAAAATAGGCACCGAGGTCCTCGCGAGGTGACCCTCTAAAAGAGACGCCGCGGGCAGTATTCACGAGAGGACCCGCGAGAACTCCTTCAGCAAGGTTCTCGCGAGGCGATCCCCCGGAAGAGATATCGCGGACAGGACCCGCGAGAAGGCCTGCGAGAGCTCCGACAGTAAGGTCATCGCAACCTCTTATCCATAAATTATTAGGGTCAACTTACCATTTTACCCTTGGTGGTCTGCCCTTAGCCTCTCCAAACAGCGGAGCTTGGCTGTTAGCAGACCCGTTTGGGGTGCAGATAGTAAAATCTAAAGGCAGAATCCTGTTATTTGCAGACCAGATCAGAAAATCTATAAATAGGACCTTAATGGCACCTTTGGAGAGGATCTCACTTCAGCTTCCCTCTCCTTAGGCTTCCTTTGGTTAGCATTTCCAGAGCTCTCCAAGGTGCCCGAGTCTCAGCTTTGGCTTGGGAGGGGAAGCGCTCAACGATCTTCCGGGTTAGTGGAGGGACCTCCTCGCTGTGACTAAGGTCTTAGTCAGTTTCCTAATCTTCCGCCTACCCTCCTCGAGGTATTAGTAAGGACCAGCCGCCCCTCATCTCGGTGAGGGCCCCGAGCTCTACGGGAGACCGAGAAATCGGTTTCAACAATCCCCCAGACAGCTAGACACCCCAGGTGAATCTGTCATGACAAGGTCATGACAAGGCCTTGGTAGTGTAGAAATCCCTTTAACTTAGGCAAAATTAGGGTTGAAAGTGCCATGGTCTGCAAATAGTAAATTGCAGCTACCCTACCTAGGGTTTGACATAGGAGCCTTAACTTGACTCAGTGACCCCACCACAGCATCCCTAGACCATTTAGGAGCCCAAGGGGACATTCAGGATCCATTGGGGCCAGTCAAACAGGTCAAGTTGACCAAAGTCAACCTTAAGCTCTAATTAGGTCAAAATGGCAATTCTTCACTAAGTGCCCTAATTGACCACTGCCATATTAAATTGACCCTACCCATAGTGTTATAATATCATAGGGGACCCAGTGGAACAAAAAGCCCCATGACTGGGTCAACCCTAGGGTTCAATTTAACCAAAGTCAGCTTAGCCTATTTTGGTCAAATCAACTCATATTGGGTCAACTAAGGCTCATGTGACCAAATTGACCCCACCAGTAGTTTCTAAATTTAATTTGGAGTCCAATGGACCCAAAAGCCCCATCCTAGGGTCACCCAATTGGTCAATTTGACCAAAAGGCAAACTTGCCCAAATTAGGTCAAATCACTTAAACCTAGCCCAATCCCTTTGGGCTAGCTCAATTGAGTGATCAACCAGCCTAGTAGGCTGACAATAAACACAGGAGAGAGTGGAAAATCGGCCATGGTGATTAGGAGAGAGAAAATGGGAGGTTTTCCCCAATTTTGAGGAGAGAGAAAGAGGTCATTCATGGCCATTAAGGTGTTACACCCCTTGGAATCCCCCATTGACGCCTCCTTTCATCTCCCCTGATGAATTGGAGGAAATTCCAGGAGTTTTCTGGAGGAATTGAAGGCAGCGGGGAGGCACAAGGGTGGTCGGCCATGGGGGAGAGGAGGGGTCACTTGGTGACCTCTTAATGGAGCCCTCCTCCCATTAAATTGAGGCCTCCATTAGCTTTAGAAGGGTTCAAGAAGTCGAAACTCCCCCCCCCCCCCCCCCCCCCTTACCCGAGAGTTTTGAGCTCTCTGTGCAGAGAACTAGGAGGCCACCAAAGCTTGTCGGCCACCAATGGTGAACCGATCATGGAAGCAACAAATCGACCCCAAACAGGTTTGGTTCTCTGCTCCTTCCTCTGTGGTGTAGATCCAGATCGCCGGCGGCTCGATTCGTAGCCAATTGGCCGTGAATCGAGCTAGCCTAGCCTCTCGTAGATCGGGTTGGGCTTCCGTTTACATAACCCGATTCCGGCCACCTCCGGCCAATCAAACACCGCTCATCACCGGCAACCACCTCAACGGAGGTGGTGGTGGCGTTGATTGGCCGGGGCGGCGCTCAGGTGGCCAGGAAATCAAAGTTCAACACAGCCCAGGCGCAGCAAATTCTGGCCGTAGGCTATCGGGGAAGACGATGTTTAAACCGTCGGATCGGCCTGTTATAGGTTAATGTATATATTCATATATATATATATATATATATATATTTATAAAGGTAATTATATGCTGATTATTAGTTTTAATTCTAGAAATTAGTTAGAGGTAATTTCAGAGAAAATGTTCTAAATGAAAATTGTAGGTATTAGCCTGAAGTTAATTTCAAAATTGATTTCATCACATTAGGAGGTCAGGTTTGACCTCAGCACCCATTTTAGTGCAAAGTTTGACCGAACTTTGAATGGGTGCCCACACTAAACCACTAGACCAAAGGACTTGAAATTTGGACTAGCAGTGAGTCATGCCAATGACAATAACATATTCAAATATGGGATTTTTTGAAAAACTTTTTCCTAAAGTTTGTGTAAAAATTTAATAATCCTTGTATAAATTATTTGGAGGGTCAAATGACCTCCAATCTCTCCCAAATTTTGGTGAGGGGTATTTAGGGTAATAATACGCCTCTGGTTAAAATGTCAACCCATTTGGGGTTGATTTGACCAGTCAGCTGTTTGGCTCAAGTATTGCCCTTTTAGGGAAAAATTGAACTAAAGGGGCTAAATTGAAGTTGAGGTGCCAAACCACCTCCAATTGGAGTGGAATTTGGGGTTATGAAGGACATGGGGGTGTTTATTCTTGAAGAGGAGTGTAATAGACTCCTTTGAGTTCTATGAGTGATATAACACCCTCATGAGAAGTTTGGGTGGATTTGGAGAAGTGTGGGCCCAAACCCTAGGGTAAACCCTAAGGGGTGCATTTAGAGGCCAATGAAGGAAGAGGGGTCAAACCTTTATGGTTTGACCTAAAATTTTGGGGAGTTGGTCATGGTGACCATAGAAGCCACCCCTGTGAAATTGAAGAGGTTTGGGGTTGTATACCTTAGTGAATAAATCCTTAGGTAGATTTGTAAATATTTAGGTTTTGGGTTTTAGGAGAGATTAACACTTAGGAGATAACTCTTTTTCTGTCATCGATATGATATATGTGTTATTATTCCCTGGAAATTCTATTAGAGCCATTGGAAGACTTTGGAGGTCCAACTTATAATTATTCTTATTGTTAGCAATTTTTGGGATGATTAATTTT
The DNA here is from genome assembly GCA_033032865.1 of Dactylorhiza incarnata. Lineage (NCBI taxonomy): Eukaryota > Viridiplantae > Streptophyta > Magnoliopsida > Asparagales > Orchidaceae > Dactylorhiza > Dactylorhiza incarnata. The sequence continues at coordinate 1,985,631 of JAWHQI010000303.1, forward strand.
AGGATGCTAGCTTTCTGTAAATTCATGGAACTTTGCTGGAAGTCTTTTTATTCCATTAAGAACCCACAGTAATTTTCTTATAATTTTTGGATTGATATTTTTGGTACTTCTAGTTCAAATTGGAATTAATTGCAAATATGACCTTTGTGGAAATTACAAATGTAACCTCTCTGGAATGAGGTCAAAATTTGTAGGACTGGATATTTTAGTATGATTCACCTCTGTAAAAATTTGCATAGGTTTTGGAGTTCATATGAGGGTACCTCCTTTGGAAATAATTGATGATTAATGGGTTCAGGAATTTTTAATAATTGCAACCCTTGCTGGAAAATCATGAAAATTCATATTTACAGATTACTAGGTACCCTTGATTTATGTAGAAAATTTAGATGGCATTGGAAGTCAGAAAAGTGCACTTGTAGTTCAAACCTTAGGAGGTTATATTTTTTGGAAAATTGCTTTAAATATTAATAACGTTGGGAAAATTATGAAACTCTGGAATTGATCTTAAATAAGTAGCATGGACCCCCAATAAAAATATTGGGTCAGTGAGTTGATTATTTAATGTACCTCCCTTCATGTGCATCAAAACATTAAGGATGATCTGCATTTAGCAATTTAGCAATTTTGGGGTTATGGGTCAATTTGGAGTGTAGTGATTGGAGTTGTGAGTGTTTATTGGTGATAATATGACTATGCATGTGAGGATCCTTGGAGTTAATTAGGGTTTGATGAGTCCTAGGGTGGTGGGGTGCCACCCTTGGGGTAGGTCATCTTGGGATTGACGAAAGATTGTCTTTTTCCTATTGTGTCTTAAAGCACTTAGGCTTAATTCAGGTGAAACATTAAGAAGAGTTTTCTTATGGGTAGTAACTAATAATAATAAGTGTCTTGAGAAAGGGAGCTTTGGGGTGTCATCCCATTATAGTTCCTAGTACCGTAGCGAGCCCCTTACAGGGTAACCCTCGGGAAGTCCAAGATTAACCATAAACTGTAAGAGTAAAATGTTATACAAGAATAATTTAATAACACACTCACCCACACCCCGTGGTTCCGGGAGTTTAGCTGGTTTGGTGCTACGAGCAGTAGGCTCGGTGGTTGTAAGAGCGGATTTCTAAGTCAGGTGAGCTTGTGACTCAGTAGTGTTTGTAGGTACGGAAGGGTTGGTTCGGCGAGCCGATGGCTCGGAAGGTTATTGATGGCGGGCAGGTTAGCCCGGGGAGCTTATGGCTCGGAGGTAGGTAGTGGAACATGTTGCATGTGCATTGAAGGTGGTGGGTCTTTGGTATTGGACGGTCGTTCACACCGACGTCAATACGTTGACTCGGCAAGTGTGGTATTTACACTTAGCCATGAAAGTCTGGTGGTCCAGCCAGTAAGAGTATGCAGATGCTCTGCGGGTTTTGCGTTGAGGTGTACGATAGGTCTAGGTTAGGTAGTGTGAATACCAACCTAGAGGTGGGCGAGGCCCAACCCACCGCTTCCGTTTGCCACTACGGGAGTATCCTGAGAGTCTAGCTCGCTCCAAAAAGGGGGAACTACAGGTCTATGCGCATAGAGTCAAAGTGGGTGAGTTGCACTTGTTTGAACATAGCATAACAGCATACCTTGCATGTCATAGCATAAACATTGCATTTCAACCCCTACCCCTATCGTATAAGTCAGTTATGGGACTTCTTATATGATAGGCCTTGCTAAACAACCCCTTGGTCTATAGGCTTGTATGGGCATTCCTATAAATCAATGGTTACTTTTCTCTCGCTATTGTCTTTACTTACTGCACTTTACTTATTCTTTACCTGCTCTTATTATGCCCCTTTACCGCTTCAGTTATATATATACACATGTGTAGTGTAGAAACATTTCATGTACCACTGTCACCTGCTCTTTGTTATACCCCTTGCTGTCCTCCGCTTCATCCTCCCGCACGGTGCCTAGGAGCCATTGGGGGTGGGGTGGGGAACATAAGGCTTAGTCTTTTTGACTAACGGTCGGTAGACCATATCATTTTAGGAGATCGAGGAGACGCAGCAACACCAGAGGCCGGTGCAGACGGAGGCGGACCAGTCTAGTACAGGAGCACATGATTCAGGATCAGTGAGTGATTAGTAGTTAGCTTCCGCGAGTGATCTTGTAGTGAGGATATGATGTACAGGGCATGCGCTCTTTATTATTGTAACCCTTATTATCTTTTTATTCAGTTATATCATGTGGACATTTTATATTTTTCATGTTGATTCTGTGGACTTGTCTTCTTTAATACACTTTTCTTTGTGATCGATTTGGCCGGCAGGATCGGCGTTTTGTAGTGGCGACCTTCCCGAGTGAAGGTGTCACCGCAAAGCGGCGGTTCTGGGCCTAAGACCCAGTGTTTGGAAAGAAAAAAAAAGGGGTCTTACACTTTCTTTCTTTCATCATGTACTTTTTCTTTACTTGTTAGATTGCACTCTTTTATTTTTCTACTTGTAATCTCTCCTTATTTAGCAATAAAATTAGTTTCCTTTTTCCTCCTATCTCAACCTCTCTTTTATTATCATGCATTTCTTTTATATCTCCTTTATTTCCTCCATCGCTATGAGTAACTAACCTTCCATTATTATTCGATCGAGATAATCCGAGGATGAGATAATCATGTTATAATCGTTATTCTCTTCTTTTCTTTGGTAAAATACTTTTGATTTACACTTGATTTTTATCGAGTGAGGTCATATTATCGATATATGATTATCATTTCTATTTTTGTACTTTAGTTAGTCGAGAGGCTCGTGTATGAATTGATCACTCAAGGGTAAAGATAGTAGCACGCAATCCTCAAGAGAGGACGATGTAACTCTCCCATATTGAAGTCAAATCCATTAACGGGGTTCATAACATAATGCAAGTTTTATGTGTTCGATTTGAGAATGAGAGTTCGATCGATTAATCTAAACTCAGTTGGGCAATCCTCGAGAGAGGAGCGTTCATATTTCAGGAACCCCATGGTCAAAGTGTTTCGTTAAAGAAAATTTGGGGTTTATTTTCCTTCGATTATTCTCATGCCAAAGTGAGTTGAAATCGAGTGCTAGTCTTTTAAACATAGTCTAAATCTTTTCTAAAATCCCAATCTGCTTTTTTTAGTCAAAAACAAATCCAAAAATCTCTTGATAAGATAATAGTAATCTCCTCGAAGTAAAAGTTATCGACGCGCCTGGATCTAATACGACCTTGGTATTTTTATATCATATACTATAATCGATAAGGTACATTTGTCTTTCTCGGATATAGAATCAGAGAACATCTTTTTTACAAATCTAAATTTTATCTATCATTGTGAGTGTGCTACCTATAGAGGTAGTTGTTTTTGTGAGCATGCAACCTGGTGGAGGTAATTGTTGTTATTGTTAGCGCACTTCCTATAGAGGTGGTTGCAATAGTTGTGAGCGTGCTACCTGGTGGAGGTAGTTTATGTTATTGTTAGCCCGCTACCCAGTGTTAGTATGAGAGGTAGTTGCTGAAATTGCGAGCGCGCTACCTAGTGGAGGTAGTTGTTGTAACTGTTAGCGTGCTACTCGGTGTTGGTACCATAGGTAGTTATTATCATTGTTAGCGTGCTGCCTAGTGGAGGTAGTTGCTATAACTGTTAGCACGCTACCCAGTGTTGGTACCAGAGTTAGTTGATGTCTCTGTTAGTGGGATACCTGCTGGAGGTCGTTGTTGTAACTGTTAGCTCGCTACCCGATGTTGGTATCGAAGGTAGTTGTTGTTATTGTTAGCGTGCTACCCGGTGATGGTACCAGAGGTAGTTGCTAAAATTGAGAGCACGCTACTTAGTGGAGGTAGTTGTTATAACTGTTAGTGCTCTACCCGGTGTTGGTACCTGAGATAGTTTCTATCATTGTTAGCGGGCTTCTTGGTGGAGATAGTTGTTGTAACTATTAACACGTAGCCCGATATTGGTACCAGAGGTAGCTGTCTTACCCTTCTGAGATTTGTTTTCGGATACCTGCATTACGAATGAAGTTAGAAAATAGGTGTAGTAATATTAAAGATAGGCACGCAAGTTTGGACTTGCAATTTATTGTCTCAAAGCAAGAAAAGCAGAAAAAGAGAAATCGTTGATAGATGAGGCGTAGGTTCTGCGCGTTCTTAGTGTGTGGAAGAATCTTCCCGCTTGGGATGATCATTCTTGGAGATGCCCCCAGGATCGTTCAATGTCGACCGTCCCATCACTTGTGCCTCCAGAAATTTCCCAAGGAGCCTTGACGGATGAGACGCTTGATCTCCTCACTCAGTCAAGTGCAATCTTCGGTCTTGTAACCACACCCTTGGTGGAAGTCACAATATTGTGATTGGTCGCCTGTGTTCCGGGGGAGTGGCACGGGCCTCCAGAGAGCTTCATCATTGCGAATAGAGAAACGTACATTTGTCCAAGAGGTAGAGCAGTGAAGTTCTGATGTTGTCAGTGCCCCCCCTCCCCCCGCACCCCCCCCCCCCCCCCCCCCCCCCCCCCCCCGCGCCGACTCGGTGGGAGGCGCAATGATGCTCATCATTCCTCTTAGGCACCAATGGTGGATCCTTCTCCCTCTTTCTTTTCAGACTACCTTCAAACCGCTAGTAATATGTTGTTATCGCGTCATCTCCTGCTATCTAGCCCTCGATGCGGTGAACGAGGTCAGGTAGTAGTAGGACACTATTTCTCTCATTAGTGTTGGGTGGAAGCCGCTGGGTCGAAGCCCTCTGAGGAAAATGTCGTGCAGAAGCTCGAGGTGGACCCCTGGAATCTGTCGCGCTTCTGTAGTGAAGAGGTGGAATTAGTCCTTAAGCATCTCTCCTTTGTTTTGGCAGACTCTAGAAGGGTGATAGGGGTCTCGAATAATTCGACGATTGGCGATGAATTATTCGGCGACCAGCTGAGATAATTTCGTAAAGTTGGCAATTTCTCCATCCGTTAGAGAAAGAAACTAGGTGTGTGCTTGCGCCTTTAGGGTCGTTGGGAACACCTGGCACAACAGTTGATCGGGAGCATTGTAAATCCGCATAATTATCGTGAAGTTATTGTTGTAACATGCGTTATGCATCTCTCAAGTTTGATAATAACAAATCCCAAGTTGTATTTGATCTTTGTCTTGTGTATAATGTGCATTTTTATAGGTATCGTTGCTTTGGCAGGAAAATTTTCTGGCAGCTTACTGCTGGCGTTAGTGCCAACGCCAAGCACTAGCGATGTCAACTTAACTGTCGATGTCGACTGGAAGACTGTGGATGTTGAGTTGAGCACTTATGTCGACTGGAAGGCGCTACCACTGGCATTAGTAATACCGTCGGGCGGTAGCTGCTTGTGTGCTTGTCGACTAGAGTTGCTCCAACAGAGGATGTCGACCAGACTGCTTATATCGACTTGATGATACCGCTCGCGATAACAATACCGTCGGGCGCTAGCCTATCGACTGAACAACTAATGCCAACTAGAATTGCCTGATACCGCCAGCAATAGTGATTCCGTCGGATGTTAGCAGATCGACTGAAAGAGAGAAGGATCGACTAGACAGCTTGTATCGACTAGAAGAAGAATCGACGAGACCAGGTGCTTCAACTACCTCCACGCGCTTTTCTTAACGCGCCACACTACCTGGAAGTCCACGTCAGCGATCTGAGTGCTCAACGCGGGAACTTGGTGGCAGCCATAGAAGGAAATGTCACTACCATTCGCGGTACTACCTACCGCTCTGCAGTAACATGGGTTAGCATATGGAAAGGCCACCAATCAGCACTAAAATTAGGATCAATGGGAGAAAGAAATCTGACGGTGCAGCACGTATAAAGCTAATGTGGTGCGCTAACTCTATCGACTCGCGGTAGTGATAGAGAAATTTGTGTTCTCCAATCTATACTCGATTAAGGCAAGTGTACCTATCGAAATATAGCATAGGATATAAAATATATCAAGGTCATATAAAAACTCGGGGCAGGCAACTAGTATTACTCACAACGTTTCTATTATCCTACCGAACGACTGATTGGGTTTTTGGAAAATAAAAATAAACTAACTTAATTAAAAGAGTGCTCGATCGACGATTCACTTTGAAATAAAATAACGGAGAAATTTAGTTTAACATTTGCAGATTCATAAAGACCGTGACGGATCCGAAACTACGAAATTTTCTCGCTAGAGCAATAAGTCTCCTAACTTCTAGACGTTTTGACCGAAATCTCTTTGCAAATCGAAAAGGCCTAAAGTCGCATTATCGAAGTGATCCGCACTATTGGATTTGACTCCAATCCGGAGGATTTACGTCGTCCTATCTCTAGGGTTGCGTACAACTCCTTCCTTCCTTGGGTGATCTTTCACATTCACGAGCCTCTCGGCTACTCGAATATGAGATCGGAATCTACTACCGTATACTAGCAATACGGAGTCGATACGAAATAAATCAAGGTCGGATCGAAATAAAAAGTACAAATGCCAACATAAAAGAAAGATATTAATTCATTGCAAGGTTCATTGCGATCGAACATAAAAAGAAATTAGCTACGCATTATATAGGGAGAAAAGAGAGGAGAAGAAACAAATTGCATATTCATTAAACTTGAAATAAGAATACAACAATACTAACTATTACATGAAGAAATAAAGACAAGACAAGAAGAAATACTTGAAACAAATAGAAGCTTTCTCTCTAACTCTCTACACTACAACTACATTCGCCTCCTTATGCTTGAGAAATAGGGTCCTTATATAGAAGAGGGGGAATGTTCTAGATGGAAGAAATGAAGGGGCACATGGGGTGGAGATGCATGAATCATATTGATGAGGGAGGAGAGAGGAGGAGAAAATTTAATGCATGGAGGAGGAGGTGCATGAATGGTGTTAAATGGGAGGAGAGAGAGAAGGCTAAATGCATTAAGCCATGCAAAGGTGGTGGTTGATGAATGGATGAAGGGGGGCCGGCTGTATGAAATGATTTAATGAAGAGGGCTGTTAGTGGAGTTCACGGTTTGGATTATATTAAGGAGGTGGGCTGAAATGAAATGAATGGAAACTGCTTCAAGGTTTCTTCATGGGCTGGATTTAAATGTAGTTTAATTAGGAGGGCCGCTTCACGTTGTTGGGCTGCAAGGTAAGCTGGACAGCATCATGGCTTGGGACATGGGCTGCAATCATTAGATCTTCAAAGTGGCCGGCTGCTTCATATGGCTCGACAGAATTTGCATGGTGTGGTGATGACGATGCGGCATAATTATTGACGGCGCGACGATGGCGACATGGACGGTGACGAGCAACATCAAACCTACAAAATAAGATATAATATAATTTTAGTTTTGATAAAATAAAATAAGAAATTATAACAAAAAAAATAAGACACAACATAACATAGTTTAGAAAATATAAAACAACAAAAACATAACAAACATAAAAATATTAGGACTAAAAACTAACCTAAAACATAAAAACAAACATACATAACAAAAAACATAAAAATATAACTAAACCTAGGGAAAATTATGCTAAACTAACCTAAAATATTATGACTAAAAACTACTTATCAGGTAGCTTTAGGAAACCCCATCAATCATAATTGGGGAGCCACAAGGAGCATCCAATATCATTTTGGAGGCAAGGATTTATCATATGTTCGTGGGGAAACATTTTTTTACAAAGATGATAATCATTGGTATGGAATAAAAGGCAAATAAAGAAAGAACAAGAAGACTGTGTGTTAAATAAGATGATAGCCATTAGTATGACTGCGCCAGACAATTCATCCACAGCGGGATCTTCGAAGCGAGTTACGCCTTCGGGCGAAATGTGATTCAGGATCAATGGTGGTCGATTGCCCGGTGCGAGTTGCAGGTTGGCGGCACGAGAGGCCCCTAAATTCCTATGCAGGGTGTGCATCTTAGCCTGGCGCTCTTTCGTCATGTGTGCGTGCTCATCAACGGATGCTTCCACTGTTACTACGGCTTCTTCGATAAGCAGAATGTTGCTAGCAAGTGAGTCGGCGGGGATAGATCGACACGCTCCTCGTGAGCTACTCTGTTGGCTGTGCGATCACTTCTTCTCGCCATTGTTGTCAGCTTGGAGTACTCTACGGAGCGAGTATGTTCCTCAGAAGTTCTTTAGAGAGTTGGAAACACCTTTCCCACAAACGACGTCTGTTGGGAATTGTATCCACAATTACCTTGATTTGAAGAAGTCCCCTTGAACTAAGTTGAATTGAGTTTGTATTTGATGTTACTCTCTAGTTAAGTGTTTGCAGGTTTTAAATGGCTAAGTACAAACCAATGTCAGGTTTCAATGGGTCTTCAAACACAGGCCTATGCAATGTAATTCCTCATTGTATGGACCAAGGTGTTGACTCATGTGAAATCTCTCTATTGGGATGTACTTCTTATTCAAACACAAAGGAAAAGTTAGGAGAAAGATGTTGTTCTTTTGTTCTGAGAGAAGAAATATTTTTCTAAGTATTTCTGCGTTCGACGAAAGTTGGTGCGTTCGTCGATCTCAGTTCGACGAACTGAATAAATTTCGTCGATCTCAATTGTGCCTAAGTTGAAAGTAGTTCGTCGATCGCATTCGTCAATCTCCGTTCGACGAACAGAAGAAGATTTCGTCGACCGCTGTTTCGCCAGAGTTGAAGTTGTTTCGTCGATCTCAGTTTGACGAACTGAAATAGTTTTGTCAATCTCAGTTTTTGCTGAAGTTAAAGCGATTTCGTCGATCTCCGTTCAACGAAGTGATGAAATATCGTCGAGCGCTGTTTAGCTGAAAGATAAATTGATTTCTTTGATCGCCTTTTGTTGATCTCCGTTCGACGAACTCTTATTATTTCATCGATCGCTGTTTTCTTGTAATTGAAGTGTTTCTTTGAGCTCAGTTCGACTAATCTTTGTTGGCCGATGAATTGACGCTGTGTTATTTTGTTTCTCAATTTCTTTTCTCGAGAAGTCTTTCTATTTTTCGAGAAATTCTTTTCTATCCCGTAAAATCCTTCTATTCTCTTTCTCGAAGCTGAAGCTATCATTTCTCAAGAAATTCTTTGTTCTCGAGAAATTAATTCTTTCGTTCTTAATTATGTTTTCTCAGAAGCTTATTTATTTTCTCGAGAAATCTGTTTAATTCCTGAAATCATTTTTCAATCCTTTTTGACGGGACGTTAATTCATTTTGTTTATTCCGACGGCTCTTTTGATTTTGTTTAAGCATTCTACCTTAATTGATGTCGTTAAGCCTTTGATTATATAAGGGCTCTCGTTCATAAGATTCTCAATCATTATTTTCTGATCAACCCTAACTCTCCTTTTGTTCCAAGAACGAGAAAGTGTCGCCTCCAGTCGGAAAAGCTGGAGATCGATCTGTTGTTCTAAATCAGTTGTCTCCAGTGGATGAATAGGTTCGATTGATCATTGCTCCTTCCTCTACTACATTTATTGGATCAAATCGAAACGAAGAAGGTCAGATCTGAGTTTTTATCGTTCTTCCTCATCGCCATCAAGTCAAAGTTTTTCAAGTCTCAAGAAGGAAGAAGATCTATCAGTGTTTTCAGATCTGATTATGTATTGATAAGTTTCTATCAAACCTTAATTACATTTGATTGTAGGAGAAGTTTTCTCCGAGTTGTAGGAGTGGTTTTTCTCTGAGTCGTAGGAGAAGTTTTCTCCGAGTTGTAGGAGAGGTTTTTCTCCGAGTTGTAAGAGAGAATTTCTCTGAGTTTGTAGGAGTGTTGACTCCGAGATTGTAGGATCATTCTTGATCCGAGTTATAGTGAAGTAGTCAAGTCTAGTTGTGGTGCTAGATTGGCGAGGCCGGCAAGTGGAGTACCCAAGAATGGGGAACCACTATAAATTTCTTGTGTTATCTGTGATTGTGATTTGCTTTCTGTGCGTTCTATTTCATAAAGTTTTTAATTCTGCAAAAAACGCAGTTATCACCTATTCACCCCCCTCTAGGTGATTTAGGTAGGCAACTAGATACTTCAACGTCAAATTGTTGTGGGTTGCTTAGCGCTCCCACAGATCGGGCGAATTGGATCATCTTAGTTCGAGAGTGAGTCAAGTGTTGAAACAGTCAAAATGAGAACTAACAACAGAACAACGAGATGTTTTACGTGGAAACCTGAAAAGGGAAAAAACCACAGGGCATGATGCTCAACTCTGACAAAATCCAATAGTTGCAGGCGGTTACAAGAGTTAAGAGTACTTGAGAGGGTGACATGCTACCGCTCCTTTTACAAGTATCTTGAGGAAAAAAGTAAAGTATTCAAGAACGCTTGCGGGAGTGGTCTCTGTTGTAGTCTTTGCAGCTGTCTTTGTAGAAGTCTTCGCTGTAAGAAGAGAGAACGATGAGCAGGAGAGTGAACAGGGAACTAAATTTTTCGTCGAAAAATAGCAGAGCAATATCTTCTCTCCTTTTTGTCCCTTCAAATGAAGGTATGGAGACCATTTTATAATTTTTCTAGGGGCGCTTTGATAATTGTGTTCTCTTGACAATTGAATGGACAAATAGCAATGCGCGATTCTAGTCACCTCGATCAACGATTCTTGGAATATAACGACCATGACCCCCAGGTGGTCTAGGCAACTTGGGCAGCACGGGCAGGTTCGTCGGCGACAGCAGCTGATGCGGTAGCAGCGCAAGGACGCGCGCCGCCGCGGGCACAATGGCGCGCGCAGGAGTGTGCACATGTCGTACTTCCCCACGCAAGGTCATGCATTCCTAGAGGTGCGCACAAGGTAGCGTGTTCTACTTTACAACAACGTCCACATTGTATGTAATGTCGCACGCAACGCGTGCGGTGCCTGCGTAGTTGTGCACGACGCACAGAAGCCGTTGGGTCGAAGCCCTCCGAGGAAAATGCCGCGCAGAAGCTCGGGGTGGACCCCTGGAATATGTCGCGCTTCTGTAGTGAAGAGGTGGAAATAATCCTTAAGCATCCCTCCCTCATTTTGGCGGACTCTGGAAGGGTGAGAGGGGTATCGAATAACTCGACGATTGACGATGAATTGTTCGGCGACCAGCTGAGATAATTTCATAAAGTTGCCAATTTCTCCATCCGTCAGAGAATGAAACTAGGTGTGTGCTTGCATCTTTAGAGTCATTGGGAACACCTGACACAATAGCTGATCGGGAGCATTGTAAATCCGCATAATTTTCGTGAAGTTATTGTTGGAACATACGTTATGCATCTCTCAAGTTTGATAATAACAAATCTCAAGTTGTATTTTATCTTTGTCTTATGTATAGTGTGCAGGTTTATAGGTATCGTTGCTTTGGCAGGAAAATTTTCTGGCAGCTTACTGTTGGCATTAGTGTTAATGTTAAACACTAGCGATGTCAACTTAACTGTCGATGTCGACTGGAAGACTGTGGATGTTTGTAACGACCCACCCACCCACTACGGGCTTAAGGGCTACCCGAGTCGTTGATAAGGACTACAGTCCGGTCAAACCCCAACCAAATCACTGAGCCTGTTTCTCAGCAACAGTAGGTTGTTGATGGCGGGTCTCGATCCCCCGCCACCCTAGACAAGACTTTTTTGTAACGACCCACCCACTACGGGCTTAAGGGCTACCCGAGCCGTTGACAAGGACTGCAATCCGGTCAAACCCCAACCAAATCACTGAGCCTGTTTCTCAGCAACAGTAGGTTGTTGATGGCAGGTCTCGATCCTCCGCCACCCTAGACAAGTTTAACCTTCAATAGTTCTTGTCACCAACTGAGCTGCAGCTCAATTGGTGACAAGAAAGCTCAGTTGGTGACAAGAACTATTGAAGGTTAAACTTGTCTAGGGTGGCGGGGGATCGAGACCCGCCATCAACAACCTACTGTTGCTGAGAAACAGGCTCAATGATTTGGTTGGGGTTTGACCGGACTACAGTCCTTGTCAACGGCTCGGGTAGCCCTTAAGCCTGTAGTGGGTGGGTGGGTCGTTACAATGTTGGGCTGAGCACTTATGTCGACTGGAAGGCGCTACCACTGACATTAGTAATACCGTCGGGCGCTAGTTGCTTGTGTGTTTGTCGACTAGAGTTGCTCCAACATAGGATGTCGACCAAACTGCTTATATCGACTGGATGATACCACTCGCGATAACAATACCGTAGGGCGCTATCCTATCAACTAGAAGGAGATATCGACTGAACAACTAATGCCAACTAGAATTGCCTGATACCGCCGACAATAGTGATATCGTCGGGCGTTAGCAGATCGACTGAAATAGATAAGGATCGACTAGACAACTTCTATCGACTAGAAGAAGAATAGACGAGACCAGGTGCTTCAACTACCTTCGCGCGCTACTCTTAACGCGTCGTGCTACCTGGAAGTCCACGTCAGCGATCTGAGTGCTCAACGCGGGACCTTGGAGGCAACCATAGAAGGAAATGCCACTACCATTCGCTGTAGTACCTACCGCTCTGCGGTAACATGGGTTATCATATGGAAAGACCACCAATCAACACTAAACGTAGGAGCAAAGAGAGAGAAATCTGACGGTGCAGCACGTATAAAGCTAACGTGGGGCGCTAACTCTATCGACGCGCGGTAGCTTTAGGAAACCCCATCAATCATAATTGATGAGCCACAAGGAGCATCCAATATCATTTTGGAGGCAAGAATTTATCATATTTTCGTGGGGAAACATTTTGTTACAAAGATGATAGTCATTGGTATGGAAATAAAAGACAAATAAAGAAAGAACAAGAAGACTGCGTGTTAAACAAGATGATAGCCATTGGTATGGCTGCGCCAGACAATTCATCTGCAGCGGGGTCTTCGAAGCGAGCTGCGCCTTCGGGCGAAATGCGATTCGGGAGCAATGGTGGTCGATTGCCCGATGCGAGTTGCTGGTTGGTGGCACGAGAGGCCCCTATATTCCTGTGCAGGGTGAGCATCTCAGCCCGGCGCTCTTTCATTATGTGTGTGTGCTCATCAACGGATGTTTCCACCGTTACTACGACTTCTTTGATAAGCAGAATGTTGCTAGCAAGTGAGTTGGCGGGGATAGATCGACACACTCCTCGTGAGCTACTCTGTTGGCTGTGCGAGCACTTCTTCTCATCATTGTTGTCAGCTTGGAGTACTCTACGGAGCGAGTACGTTCCTCATAAGTTCTTTAGAGAGTTGGAAACACCTTTCCCACAAACGACCTCAAATTGTTGGGGGTCGCATAGCGCTCCCACAGATCGGGCCTTGGTTCGAGAGTGAGTCAAGTGCGGAAACAGTCAAAATGAGAACTAGCAACAGAACGGCGTGACGTTTTACGTGGAAACCCGAAAAAGGAAAAAATCACAGGGCATGATGCCCAACTCTGACAAAATCCAATAGTTGCAAGCGGTTATAAGAGTTAGAGTACTTGAGAGGGTGACAGGCTACCGCTCCTTTTAGAAGTATCTTGAGGAAAAAATAAAGTCTTCAACAACGCTTGCGGGAGTGGTCTCTGTTGTAGTCTTTGCAGCAGTCTCCGCTGTAAGCAGAGAGAACGTTGAGCAGGAGAGTGAACAGGGAATTAAATTTTTTTCACCGGAAAACAGCCAAGTTATATCTTCTCTCCTTTTTGTCCCTTCAAATGAAGGTATGAAGACCTTTTTATAATTTTTCTAGGGGCGCGTTGGTAATTGTGTCCTCTTGACAATTGAATGGACAAATAGCAATGCGCGATTCTAGTCACCTGGATCAACGATTCTTGGAATATAACGACCATGACCCCCAGACGGTCTGGGCAACTTGGGCAGCACAGGCAGGTTCGCCGGCGGCGGCAGCTGAGGCGGCAGCGGCGCAAGGACGCGCGCCGCCGCGGGCACAATGGGGTGCGCAGGAGTGTGCACATGTCGTACTTCCGCGCGCAAGGTCGTGGATGCCTGAACTTCCTGCCGCTACCGTCAAATGTGGTCAAAATCAGAGCCACGCGTGGCAAGAGGTCAAATGGATTCTTATTTCAATCTGATATCTAAGTTCTATTGATAAATATCATATTGTAACTAATCATTATTGAGCTTGGCTTATCGCCGGGTCAATCAGTTAGCGGTCCAACCGGCCACGCCGGTCCAATTATTCATAATGATGAGACTTGAGGAAACAGACAGAACGTGGTTTGGAGATGCGGCATCCAATTGTTGAAGCTAAATAATAAAACCAAGCGGGCCCGCTCTTCCTGCCGCTACCGTCAAATGTGGTCGAATATTGATGGCCCACCCGCAGTATCACGTGCAGTGCGGTCCCCACCGAACGGGGATTCGACCGAAAACACGTGGAAAACAGGAAAGTATCTCAAGCTCATCCGCTTTTGCTAACTCGCCGCAGTAGTTTTGACTATCCGCAACCCTTTTATATGAAGTATTAGATATTTTTTGAAAATACGCCTTCTACAAGCATTTTTAGGAAAAGTGTTCAACACGAAAGTTGTAGATATCGTCGAGATCTACAACTTTCGTGTTGAACACTTTTCCTAAAAATGCACGCACAAGACATTGCCGCCCGAATCGAAATATGGGCTTAGCTATAACGAATTTTTGGAAATACGCATTGTGCATGCATTTTTAGGAAAAATGATCAACACGAAAGTTGTTGATATCGACGATATCTACAACTTTTGTGTTGAACACTTTTCCTAAAAATGCTTGTAGAAGGCGTATTTCCAAAAAAGCGCGTAATACTTCATATAAAAGGGTTGCGGATAGCCAAAACTGAGGTGAGGTTAACAATTGCAGTACAAAACACAGCTGCATCAAAATAACTCAAACCACACCACATGCTTAAAAATATGTATTATATTCATATACACACATAATATTAAATCACATGACATGAAGAACGCTGAAAGCCTGAGAAGCTGAAACAAACTCCCTCTGATTCGAGGCCATGGCGAGACCCTGCAACATTCGCACAATCTCCGTCGTATCCTCCAAATAATATTTTGCTCGGCTCGGCTTCTGGCCAACAGTGCACGCGAAAACTTCGGCCACCGGAGACAAGGCCAACCCTTCATTTGCGTTGCTGATCACCTCAAACATATCCTCATCTGACCTGTCATCACCAATGCAAAGAACAAAGTCGGGGAGCATGTTCTTCTCTTGCATCAGTGAGAGAAGATGCTCGGCGACGAGGCCCTTAGTGACGCCCTGCGTATGTGCGAGTATGTGCGAGTACGAGAAAATTGTATTAGGATATCATGGAAGCGAAAATACATGAAATTATAAATACATGCGTTTAAAATAACTAATACGAATCAAATTTAAAAGCTGAGCAGAAATTGATACAAATAAATTCTACCCATCGCAATCCGACAAAATTGTTGGATGCAAACTATCCGCGGGCCTCTAAACCGTGCAAACTTCTACAGTCCTGTGCGAAGAAAAAGAAAGGCTAAGATTTCAAATGCCTTCTAATCATATTTATAGCTTAGTTCTCATCATCAACTGGTTTAGGCCCTGTTTGACGGCAACGGAGGTGGGACGGAGGCGACCCAAATGGTCGCGGCGGCACGGCGGCGTTTGGCCTAGACAAGCGCTCCGTTCGGACTGGTGGCGTTGCGGCCCGCCTCCCGTGGGAGAAGACTTCCCAACAGGGCCTTAATCGAGCTAATTCAGTTTTGAATCCGAACCAGAACCCAGCAAACACCACCTTCATTCAATATCCCAAAACCACGGCCTACAAGAAACATTAACTGTACTCATCACCGCCTCAAAATTGAGATAATAGTCGATTAGTCGCACGCTGGTTCCACATTAGAGTCTGGCTCGAATTCGTGCATCTCTGCAACTAGCTTTATGCACGGGCGATCGGCACACTGAGATCAGTGCAAGAGACTAGTTGAACCCGGCCAAGTTAAAATCATGGGAGCACCGCCTCACGCAGTGTTTTCCATCATTTGGTAAATGCAACAACAATTTTATCCTCCCATGAGCGCAATGCACTAACCCGTCACCACCAGAGCTCCTCTTGCTGAAAATTCATAGCATGTGGAGTCCATTTTGCCCAACAAAATTAGATGCTTGTGCAGCTTTAATACAAGTTGCACCCCACTGTCTGCGCACTGCATCTTGATATCAATAGTCGCTTCACATGCAACCACACAAGTTGAGTTGTCACCTATGTAAATTTAACCAATCTTCACCTCCAAGGTACTAGACAATGATGTA
Organism: Dactylorhiza incarnata; assembly: GCA_033032865.1. Taxonomy (NCBI): domain Eukaryota; kingdom Viridiplantae; phylum Streptophyta; class Magnoliopsida; order Asparagales; family Orchidaceae; genus Dactylorhiza; species Dactylorhiza incarnata. Next base: position 2,001,746 of record JAWHQI010000303.1, read on the forward strand.
TTCCTACTGAGAGATCTAAATCCAATATCCATCCATCTGAATGATCAATACTCTCAATGAGTGTGAAAATATCACAGCTAACATGATCGCAACCCAACATCAACATTGTCGCATCCCTACCATCTCCACTGTCTTGTTAATGGTGCTCATATTTCTTTTGATGTGATATATTTGCTTGTAATAATAAGTCATGTCCTATGATGTTTATCAAGTCAATCCATTATCGAACGACATTCCTCTTTTTTATACTGACTAAACATGCTCGCGCAGAACGGGGCCTTTCAACATCTGACTGGATAGAAACGAAGTAGTGACCTCCTCCAGCCTCATTATATCCTCCCCGCACAAGAGCATTGTTAATATCTAGTTGTAAGAAGAGGTAAGCGAAATATGAAGTAATAGAGTCATGTATTTTCTTCCACTTTTACGCCAATGAACTGGCTAAAAAATTTATTGAGCACATTAAAATGATCTTGCAGCTTGCCACATTCTTGCATATTCAGCCTATATATAACTGTTGCTTCAGGAGTAGCCTCACCAAGACTGACTTCGCCATATAATGTCTCTAAGTTTCTTCCAAAGCCCAATTGCAGTCTCTTCAACTGCAGTATTGAAGAAGACATTATTAGCTACACAAATCTTGATGGAGCTCATGACACACTCAACCAAGGCTAATCATTCTTCTTCATTTATCCCCAAAGAAATATTGGCTTTCCCATATAATACTCTCTAAAGCCCCTAATGCCACAGAAATCCCTTGACTCGTCTTTGCCACAAGCTAAGTATCCCTTTCCATTAAATTTCCCCATAGTGTGTCTGTCCAAACTAGTCCAGTACTACTCTCTAAATTGCTAAACCTTCAATGAAGCTAAAAGACCTGATATTTCAAAGACTGTATCTGGGAAGAAGATATTCTCGCCGCCTACCGTTACCCAAAGCTAATGCTCCAATACACCTGTTGGTCAACCTACAAAACCTGATGTTCTGATACACTTATCGGTCTGTTTCCCAATAATCAATGCATAATAAAAATAAGAAAATTTTGACTATACACTACAAAATTAATGGATGAAAACGCAAGAAAATGTAACATTGGAAGTTGAGGAAAAACTGGTACAATTAAATTGTACCCAGCGTGATTCGATAAAAGTTTGTCATATGCACTACAATCGCTACCAAAAACAATCTATGTCAACACACGACAACCTGCTACTGACAAACATTGTGTTGCCCATGTGCATGGTTCTGTGTTCTTATTCTTATGCACTATTCTGCGCACTGCATGGCCTATGTGCTCTTGCACCTACTGTGCAACTTGTCATGCCTTGCTGTGCCTTCTATTCTGTTGCACCCAATATGCAATACATTGCGCCTCCTGTTGTACGCTCCCCTGCATACATCCCTGCATAGACTGCTATATTACGCGCTCTGCATGCACTGCGCAACACCCGTTGTACCAGCCGCATAGCCCCGTTGCTCCTACACGCCTCCCATCGCACATTGTCCACTCACCCCAATGTGCTCATTTGCACATCACTCTACTCACACCGGCTGCACCCTAAATCCAAAACAATAAAGCTGAGAAATATCGTTCAAAACAGAAGTCTGAAAAAAATAGGCGCAAATCATTAATTCTTTGGATTTGATCAAGCATGATTCAAATTTAGAATGTTTTTTGATATTTAAATACTTATATATGTTCGTAAATGGGTTATAGGAAATTTATGAATGACAATTTATGGAGGAATGAATTAGGAAAGGTTTTATGAAGAAAATAAAGGGGGAAATTCAAATTAGAGGGAGTTATTCATCTAAGTTGGGGTGGGCGGAAGTGGGTTAAATTGAACGGGAGAGCATGGAGGCCATCAGAGAGTTCCATCCAGCAGCCCATGAGTCTCCTTTTCTCTTGATGCACTATTTCATTCAAGATAAAACTTTTCTTTCATTTATTATACGGAATAGTTTTTAATGTTACTAGTCAGAGAGACCTATTCCATCTCTCTCTCTCTCTCTCTCTCTCTCTCTCTCTCTCTCTCTCTATCGTATTTGTTCTTCTTCTATGGACCCAGTTCTTCATGTTTCTGTTGATTATGAGTATTATTTATGATCCATATTTTTCTTCAATTAGTTATGTTAGGTATGATTCGTGCATGGTGGAAAAGAGAGGGAACTACCACCAACAAATAACATTAGTAGATGTTTTGTGTATTACTATAGTTTTCATATCCTTCATTCGTTTATGTGATTTGTGATTGTCAAGTACTTTAAGTGTGACAGACACAACTGTCCGAAATTTCAAGCAGAAATAGTCTACTAATATAATTTTGTTGCAATAATAAATCATTTCTTAAATTGAAGTAGAGAAACTGAGAGAGGTTTATTGACTTTTAAGTGACTTATTTAATCAAAATTGAAAGGGAGTCTAAGACATAAGATTTTGTACATCGCAATGCATGTTAGATGAAATTGCCTTAAGGAAAAAACCGAGAGAGACCTTGTAATTTAATGAAACCTAATATAATTCATTTTTTCATAAGGGGGAAATCTTTTCTTAACAATGAAAACGACAACAAACAACAACAACAACACTCAAGCCTTTATCCCACCATAGTGGGGTCGGCTATATGGATCCTCTGTCGCCATTGCGCCCTATCTTTAATCATAGTCTCACTAATGCCTAAGTACATCATGTCTTTCCTTATAGTTTCATTCTAAGTCTTTTTTGGTCTACCCCTCCCCTGTTTAACATGTCTAGTAACTAAACTCTCACAATGCCTAACAGGTGCCTCTAATGGTCTCCTATGTACATGTCCGAACCATCTTAAACCAGCTTCTCGCATCTTCTCTACAATTGGTGCCACTCCTGTCTTATCCCTGATACATTCATTCCTAATTTTATCCAGTCTCGTGTGACCACACATCCACCTGAGCATTCTTATCTCCACAACTCCCATTTTTGCTCGTGTACACCATTCACTGCCCAACACTCAGGACCGTAAAGCATTGCTGGTCTACTTGCAATACGATAAAACTTGCCTTTTAAGTTTTAATGGTACTTTACGATCACATAAGATCTCAGACGCGCCTCTCCACTTCAACCAACCTGCTTGGATTCTATGTATCACATCTTTATCTACACCTCCATCTTTTTGAATTATTGATCCCAGATATTTAAAGTACTCACCGCGGAAAATATCCTGGTCACCCAATTTAATGACGGAGTCATCCGACCTTCTTGCACTACTAAATTTAAGCTCTAAATACTCCGTTTTTGTCCTGTTCAACCTAAAACCCTTCTTTTCTTAACAGTGAAAACACAAATCCGAAAATGTGTCTTTCAATGATTCACAAGAGCTTGGGAGAATTAACCCCCAGAACATATTTTATCAACTGATTACAACATATTTTTCTAGTTCATCAATTTTTCGTTCATTAACTTTATTAGTTTAATTTTACTATCTAATTATTTTATTTCGAGTTTTATTTTAAAATTAACAAAATCACCACTGAATTAATATTCATCTCATTTTGATTATTTTGTGTAATTTAATCAATTCTCATGAGATCGACGCTACTCATTAATATTACTTTTCATGACTAATGTTGACATCTCTCCACAAACCAGTCTTCTTTCCATTAAATTTCTCAGCAAAAGAGTATATGACTAAACCTGCACTATTCCATGCAATTGCTAAACTTCAGCACAGCTTGAAGACCTAATTACTTCAAAGATCAAATTTGGGAAGATAGAAACGGATCTTGTCGTCACCTATTGTTACCCAAATCTGACAAAAAAAGGTCCAATCGGTCAACATATTGACCCTGGCGCTCCAACAACTTGTTGGGAAATCAAGTATGTTTCCCAAGAATCAAGACACAACAAAAAGAAATCTTTTACTATATTAATCAAAGAGAATAAACTACAAAAAAATAGATGAAAACACGAGAAAATTGTACACAAATAAAAAGAATAAAAACTAATACTAATAAATTGTTACAACTGCTATCCGACAAAAGTCCGTCGGATGCACTACCGATCACTACCATAAGCAATCTTCATTGACACACGTGGTCAAAAATTGTGTTATTCATGTGCATAGTTACAGTGTTGTTTTGTCTACACACTGTCATGCTTACTGCGCAGCTTGGACTGTGCTCGCAAGACTCATGCGCATCCAGCCTACCTCACATCCCACTGTGCCCTGCTGCGCTCTTGCATATGCAATCTGCTACACCGCCCATTGTGCACCCGTCTACGCATAGACTGCTTTAATGTGCACTATGCGGGCTCTTCCTTCACTGCACAACTCCCGCTGTGCTGCCTATAACAACGTTGTGCCTACCATGCCGCCTATTGCACAAAGTTTTATCGTGCATCGCTTGCAGGTTCCTGTCTGTGCATAACTCTTCTGCTCCACACACTGTTGCGTGCCAGCAACACCATTAAATTGCCAGCACTCAGACCAACCTGTGCTCCTCTGCGTAGAACCACATGCTGCAGTCCTATGAGGCTGAGAAGAACATGAGGAGAGGCTAGGGTTTTGGATACCTTCTAGTCAGTCCTCTCCGTATTTATTCAGGAATTCTCAAAGAACCTTAACCGACTTAAGCTAACAGGTTCAGAACCAAAAACTAACATGTAAATCAATATGAGTATTTAAATTTGAAGTGTCATAAGTTGCAATGAATCTGAGCATTTAAACGTTGAATTTCATTAGCTCAGGCAGATTAGCACCGGAGAAGAGGAGACTGAAGCAATCTTCCTTAAGACTAGATTGTTGTGTTACGACCTTCTAATTGCGAGCACGTTTGTGGTCTTGAGAGGGAGAAGTATTGGGGAGGATGGTCTCAAACCTTCCTTGACCTAGTCTTCTATATGGTGGAGGATACAATGGGAACCGAGCTCAACCACGAGAGGAAGAGGAAAAGGGGAGTCTTGCTCAACCATAGCTCCATCTTGAGAAAATGAGAGGGACGATAGTATATTAAGAGGAGAGATTTAGGGTTTAATTCATGCTTCCTTTCCAAGGTCCCCCCATTATTCACATATATAGGGAGAGGGAAATGCTCCACAATATTTCTGTTATGCACCTCACCCAGGCTATATGATACGCAAGTAAATTAAGATGTGAAAACAAGACAGACTGCAAAAAAAGAGCACAGCTTGTGATTGAAAAGAGCAAAGCCTTGTATATTCTCCTTATTCAATTAAATACAAAGTATAAATACATATATATAGGAGGGAGAAAGAGAGAGGAGCCCCCTATACACGGTGTGAGACTAAAGTAAAGAAAGAAGAAATATGAAACTAAATGGGCCCCAATATGGGCCTTTACATGGACTTTTCTAGCACTCCCCCGTACGCTGGAGAGTACAAGTCGTAGGCACCCAGCTTGGACAGGAACTGATAAAATAGGGTACTTGGTAGGGCATTGGTGAGAATATCAGCAACTTAGTTAGTACCCGGAACATGTTTTAATTCTAGCTTCTTCATTTGAACTTTATCCCGGATGAAGTGACAGTCCACTTCAATGTGTTTCGTTCTTTCGTGAAAGACCGGGTTCATAGCTATGTGTATAGCGGCTTGACAGTCACATAGTAAGATAGCTGGTGAGAGAAGTTTTACTCCTAGATCAGCGAGGAGACTTTCAAGCCATGTGAGCTCAGAGACAACTGAAGTCATCGAACGGTATTCCGCTTCAGCTGAAGATCGAGCAACCACAGCTTGTTTCCTACTTCGCCAGGTAACAAAGTGACCTCCAAAGTAGGTACAAAATCCACTGGTAGACCGCCGATCATCCAGGGAACCAACATAATCTGCATCAGAATACGCAATGAAAGTTCGAATAGAGGATGAGGTTTTGTAAACCAGCCCTTGACCAGGGGCTGTTTTTAGATATCTTAGGATGTGTTCGACGGCTTGAAGATGAGACATTCGAGGGGAAGGCATAAACCGGCTGACAACCTCAACAACAAAGGATATATCTGGTCTCGTGGTCGTTAGGTAAATCAGTTTTCCAACAAGTCGTCGATAATATTCTGGATTTTAAGATGAAGAATATCATCAAAGACATGTTCACACAGCTTGTGATTGACATCCATAGGAGTGTTAATCGGCTTACATCCAGAGTATCCAGCATCCTAAAGAAGATCGAGACAGTACTTCCGTTAAGAGAGGACAAGTACATCAGGACGTCTCGCGATCTCAAGACCAAGGAAGTATCGAAGGTTCCCCAGATATTTTGTTTGAAAGACGGAGCTAAGGTGTTGTTTGACCGCTTGTATTCCCTTTGAATCATTTCCAGTGATTAGGATGTCATCAACATATACCAACAGAAGAACCGTTCTTGTTGTTCGATGTCGAGTGAACAAAGAGAAGTCTGTCGAACTCCGAGTAAAGCCCACTTCCTGAATAGCCTTATTGAACTTGTCAAACCATGCCCGAGGGGATTGTTTGAGACCATAGATTGACTTCTTAAGGTGACAAACTCGGGACTCCCCCGTGGTCTCAAACCCGGGAGGTTGTTGCATGTAGACTATTTCTTGTAGGTCATCATTTAAAAAAACATTCTTGATATCCAGTTGATGTAAGGGCCATTGGCGATGCACAGCCACGGAGAGGAGGACACGAACTGTGTTGAGCTTGGTTACTGGAGAGAATGTTTTCTCATAATTGAAACCTTGTTGTTGGGTAAAGCCACTAGTCTGGCTTTCAGACAATCAATTGTCCCATCAAGCATGCTTAATGACAAAGACTCATCTACACCCAACAGGAGTCTGGTCTGAAGGGAGAGGGACCAGGTCCCATGTCTGGTTAGCCAGAGGGCTGTCATTTCTTCGTCCATGGCTGACCGCCAGCCTGGATGTTGGAGAGCCTCCTGCACAGAGTTAGGTACAGAAATAGAGGATAATGAAGTAGCAAAGTGTAGAAGCGGTGTGGACAGGCAATGTAAGGATACATAGTTCGCCATGGGACGAGCGGTGGACGCCGGTGCCGGATCAGCAGGGCGCAGAGTGTCAGAGGTCGACGCCGACTGTATTGGGGCAACGGAGCGAGGAGGGTGACGGGTGTAGAAACGGATAAGAGGTGGCTTGTGGAGAGCGGGAGCAGTGTCAGGAAGGAGTAGTGGTGGAGGAGTAGTAAGGGGAATGACAGGTTGTGGGAAGGATTGTGGTGGAAGAGGTGGGGTTGGTGCGGAGAAGAAAGGTTGATCCTCCTGAAAGGTAACATTAGCAAAAACGGTCACTTTTCGGGTAGCAGGAGAGTAGCAGACGTAGCTTTTCTGAGTACGTGAATAGCCGGCGAACATATGTTTGGCTGCTCGGGGATCCAACTTGTCCGTGGACGAACCAAGTAGGTGAACGTAGCAAGTACAACCAAATATGCGGAGTGTGAGAGAGAATGCAGGAGTTGAGGGGGAAAGGAGACTAAACAGAGTAACATTTTGGAGGACGGAGGAAGGGAGACGGTTAATGAGATAACATGTCGTGGACAGTGCAAAGTTCCAATAGGCTTTGGGGATCTGCATGTGAATCATGAGAGAACGAGCAACATCGAGCAGATGTCTATTTTTCCGTTCAACAACGCCGTTTTGTTGGGGGTATAGGCACACGACGTTTGGTGAATGATCCCAAATTCAGAGCAGAGATTAGCAAATTCATGGCTAGTATATTCGCGAGCATTATCTGTCCGGGGAGTTTTTATGTTGTCGGAAAACTGCGTGTGAATCTCAAGAACGAAAGCTCGAAATACGCGGGGAAGCTCAGAGCGATCACGAAGTAAATACAACCATGTTGTGCAAGAATAATCATCAATAAAGGTGATGAAATAACGATAACTAGAGATAACTAGTAATTTTGTATGAGCCCCAAACATCGGAATGCACTAAAACAAAAGGAGCAAAACTCCGAGTACAATGAGGAGAAAAAGAGGAACGATGTTGTTTTCCCAAAATACATGATTCACACTTAAAAGCAGAAAAAGAGATATCTGGAAGAGCCTTCTGAAGGACTGGAAGAGGGCATGCCCAAGACACCGATGTCAATTGACGGAGGAGACTGAGGAGAGGATGGTAGGAGAAACATCAAGAAGGTAAAGCCCGTTTTGCAGTCGTCCCTTACCAATGATACTCTGCGTCCGTCGATCCTGCATCAGAAAAGAATAAGTGAATGTTGATGAGCAATCCAAATCGGTAGTGAGGTGACTAACAGAAAGTAAATTAAACGGGGAGCCCGAAACATGAAGAGCCAAGCGGAGAGAGATAGAAGAATTGAGAGGGATATCAGCAGAGTCGGATACAGGGACAGTGTCGTCATTGGCCATTGTGATATACTTAGAATGAGGATAATCCAAGTATTGATGTGGTCTCAGCGAGGTGATATGGTGGGTAGCACATGAATCCACTATCCAGCGCGGACTAGTGGAGAGACAAGCGATACCTTCATTGGAGATAGAGGCGACAAAGGCAGGTGGGTGGCGGAGCATCCCGTGAAGTTGCTGGAGCTGGAGGCGAACCGCTTCAAGATCAGCACGAGTGGCAGAGGGATTGTCAGCGGCAATATAAGCAGTCGGATGAGGAGGACGACCATGTTTGCGGTAGCAGGTCGCCTCAAGATGTCCATCATTTCCGCAGAACGAACACTTAAGACGTGGCCGGCCTCCGCGACCCCCGCCCCGAGAGCCTGAACGTCCTCCACGAGCAGCGGGGGGGGGGGGGTGAGGTAGTAATGGTGCAGACGAGTGCTGGAGAAGGACCGGTGAGGGAGGTCCAGTAGTATCAGGAGGCGGTGAAACTTTGAGCAACATGGAGCATACATCAGATAATGGCAGGGTAGTAGCAGACGAAAGGATCTGAGCCCGAATACTCTGAAGGTGAAGCGGGACACGAGTCATCATCATGGAAATACAAACAACCTCTTTTTGAGCACGCTGGGCAGCTAGATCCGTAGTAGAGGGCTGATGTTGGATCCAGGCTTCAGCAAGAGTCTTAGCCCGAGCAACAAATGAGGTTAAGTCGGCAGCCCCGCCAGTGTCAAGAGTTTAAAACTCGGTAATGATGTCATACAAGTGCTGAAGACTGTCCTTGCCGGAGTACAAGGAGTAGAGCTCCTCCCACATTGCCTTAGCCGTCTCGTGATACATGGTCATGCGGTAAGGTTCGTCATCAAGTGAGTTGAGAAGCCACGTCTGAACACGGCCATCGTTACGCAGCCAGTCATCAGTAGGATCAGAAGGAGGCTCCTTAGTGAGATGAAACAGAAGTCCCTTGGACTGAAGAACCCGTCTGACAGAGTGCACCCATTCGACGAAATTTTTCTTCCCAGTCAGGGAGATGGTGGTGATTCTTAGCTCGTCGCGTAGTTCGGGAGTGGGGAGCAAGCGGGCTGCAGGAGAGGAGGGGGTCTGCTCGTCGGGATTCTCTGAAGGATTAATGGAGGAACCCATTTGGTTGCAGCGGTTAGAGCGGCTAGAGCAGAGAGGTCAGCAAGAAGGGAGACTGCTGGGAGACTACTGGCAAACCACGGCAAAACAAGAGACCACAGAGGGAGACGCCGACTGGTAGCTGCAGATAAGGAGTCCGCTGGTAGCTGGATAAGGAGGCCGCTGGGAGACCGCTGGATAAGGAGGACGCTGGGAGACCGCTGGATAAGGAGGCCGCTGGGAGACCGCTGGATAAGGAGGTCGTTGGTAGCTGCGGTTAAAGGGAGATCGCGCGAGCAGAGGGAGACGCCAACTGGTAGCTGCGGCTAGAGGGAGATCGCGCGAGCAGAGGGAGACGCCGACTGGTAGCTGTGGTTAGAGGGAGATCACGCGAGAAGAGGAAGTCCGCTGATAGGAGGAGACCGCGAGCAGCGAGAAGGAGACTGTATGGGAGCGGAGCGAGCAGCGAGCAGGAGGAGCGGGTCCTACTTGTCAGAAGGGAGGAGGCTATAAGAGAGTTGAGGAGAAGAGGAAGCGGGAAGGAGATTGGAGACAGCAGGGGAGCTGCGGTTAGAAAAACAGGAGACCGCATGGGAGGCGAGGAGCTCGGCAGAGAGGAGGCGGTTAGAAAAATAGGAGACCGCAGGTTCGGACCAATCGCTCTGATACCATGTAGAAAAGAGCAAAACCTTGTATATTCTCCTTATTCAATTAAATACAAAGTATGAATGCATATATATAGGAGGGAGAAAGAGAGAGGTGTCTGTTGGGGTGCAGCAATGCCCCCGGTGTTGCGGCACTAGTCGAAGCAGAAGGGCGTGTCCCCTGTGGGCCTAACTGGTCGCCCCCGAGGTCGTTTTTTTTTTGTGGGGGGGGGGGGGGGGGGGATTGTTGGGGTGCAGCAATGCCCCCGGTGTTGCGGCACTAGTCGAAGCAGAAGGGCGTGTCCCCTGTGGGCCTAACTGGCCGCCCCGTGAGTCCTGCCTTGGGATAGCCAGCTCTATAAAGGAGCGGTGGGCGCCTTCCCCAACAGTTAGGGATTTTGGGAGAGTTGGTAGCACCGTGTCCCTACAGAGTCCCCTATACACGGTGTGGGACTAAAGTAAAGAAAGAAGAAATAGGAAACTAAATAGGCCTCAATATGGGCCTTTACATGGACTTTTCTAACAATATATATATATGTATCTACATATCTGTGTGTATACATCTCCGTGTGTGTATACATATCTCCCTGTGTGTATACATATCTCCCTGTGTGTATACATATCTCCGTGTGTGTATACATATCTATGTATATCTATAAATATATCTATATATCTATCTATATATATAAATATATGTATATTAAATTCATCAGAAGTGTAAAAATAAATTGTGATCAACAATTTGGCCTAAAGTTTTCTATTTTACAAGACAACCACCAAGATTTCTCAAGTTATAACTCAAGAAAGTTTTTAACAAAAAAAAAATCTTTCTAATGAAGGATAGCATCGGAACTGACCTGGGGTTTAACTTCGACGAAGTGCTGGCCACTCTTCACAGAAACAGGCTCATTGGACAAAACACTTTCGAGGTGATCTAGAAGTTCTTTAGCCTGGCATGAACCAAAATCAGGATCTGCATACTGATAGTGCCAAACAAGTGCGCTTTCTTTAGCTTCTATGCTTGATCCATCAGTTGTTTCTGTGTATAACTTCATAACAGGTTCTGCAATCTGCTTCCAACCAAAGTCAGAGACTGGCACATGTGTCTCCCATTCTGACCCTTGATTTTGCCTGAAACATATAATTGTATCAAGTAAAAGCCCCATGGAGCACAAACATTAAAGCTAATTAGCATGATTTGATTATGTTCGAACATGAAACTTTTTTAGGTTTGCAACAAATAATTATGTGGCAAAAGTGGGAATGATAAATTAATGAATGAATATGTTAGAGAACGGCAGAAATAACATCTATCAAAGATAAGGTAATTTTAAAAAATAGACCAGGTGGGTTTGCAAAGGTAATAGGGTAGAAAATGAATCCATAGTTGAGTAGATTTAATTAGTTTCAAAAGAAGAATGAGAAGTAGACCTATGGTATGATGGATAGAAAATGTTCAAAATGATTTTAAAAAAAATAAGCTTAACACAGGAAAAAAACTCATAGGAACAAATGAAAAATAGATTTAGGTGGTTTGGAAAGGTAGAAGGGTAAAAAATAGACTTCTGTTTAATACCATAGAAAAACTAACAAGAACCAATGAAACATGATGATTCATAAACTTGCACCAAATAAATAGGATAAGGCTAATGATGATTGTTAGAGTCTAAGCATAAAAGCTAAAAGTAACACGTCATCTCATGCATATAGTGTTTTTGGCTACTAAAATATAGAATATTTTTCCTGTACTGGGTGACCAAGGAGTTGGATGTTAGGTCTACCCTACTCTGAAATCATGTTAGAACTTAGAACTATGTATCCAACCAAAAAACAATTGATTGTTAGTGGAGGGATAGAATCTATATTAACTGTGCAAGACTATAGTTTCCAGATGTGAGTATTCTCAAGAATGATGATCAAATAATTCAAAATGGAAGGCAGAAAGAGTACACCTTATAAAGTATCCATGTTCGGCGGCAAGCAGGAGCTTTTCACAAGGAGCAAACCACTCAGTAAGAGTGTCCTTGTCCTTTCCACTAACCAGAAACACTATATTGCATGGATCCCTACACAAGCTATTCAAGATGCTTATGGCTTCCGAATTCGGCATCTTGTTGATAGATGTTTGAGGCATCATGGTACCGTCATAATCTAAAAGAATAGCTCGGTTCTTCGTTCTCCTATACGCAGAGACAATTCGCTCGGAGAAAAGCTTCCTGAAATTAGGGTCTAGAGTGATGACCCGAAAGCCCAAACCAAATCCGATTCCCCAACATCTCCTCCTCCCATGGTCCCGGCAAGCCCTCTCCAAGTCTTGCAAGAAGCTATTCGCCCAATAACCGACATCATGAGTGCTAACATATCGATAGTGTTTCTCGTGTCGCAGTTGCCTCTCGTTATAACTCATCGTCAAAGCAGTATCCATGGCTTCGGCCACCAAATCGATGTTCCATGGATTCACACGAATAGCTCCACTTAGAGATGGCGAGCATCCGATGAACTCGGATACAACAAGCATGCTTCGTTTGGGATCCGGCTGAAGAAGATGATCCAATCTTTCATTGCCTTGCCTGCAAATGATGTACTCATAAGGTATGAGATTCATGCCATCCCTTACTGCAGTAACAAGGCAGCACTCGGCTATGACATAATAGGCGATTTTCTCGTAGAACTGGAGACAGGTATCGATCAGAATGACAGGCTCATAACCAGGACCTCCGAATGTCTCGTTGATCCTTTTCGCCGTGGAGTATGACTCCGTCTGCACCTCGTGAACATCTCGCCCCCGACCTCTCGCCGGGTTTGCAATCTGGACGAGAACAGCTTTTCCTCTCCACTCCGGATGCTGCATGAGAAACTGTTCCATTGCCAGAAGTTTCAAGCTGATCCCTTTGAATATGTCCATATCATCCACCCCGAGTAACACGATTCGATCTTTAAACTTGTTGAGCAGTTCAGCAACTTTAGTCTCAGTTTCTGGAAGGTTTAACACAGATTGAAGCTGCTGTAGATGAATCCCAACGGGAAGAATTTTGATGCTAACAGTTCGACCATAATACTCTATCCCAACATAACCTCTTTTGGACTGATAAGAAAGGCCAAGCATTCTGCCGCAGCAGGAAAGGAAATGCCTTGCATAGTCAAATGTATGAAATCCGATGAGATCACAATTTAGAAGGGCTCTGAGGAGCTCATCTCGAACAGGAAGAGTTCGATAAATCTCGGACGAGGGAAACGGGCTGTGGAGAAAGAACCCAAGCTTTATTCGGTTAAACCTTTTCCTCAAGAAGGTCGGCAGGATCATGAGATGATAGTCATGAACCCAGACAAAATCATCTTCAGGGTTTATCACTTCCATCACCTTATCGGCAAATATCTTGTTTACCGATACATAAGCTCTCCAAAGGGAGCGATCGAAGCGGCCACCGAGGTCAGGGGAAAGGGGAAGCATGTAGTGGAAAAGCGGCCATAGTTGCTGCTTGCAGAAGCCATGATAGAATCTGCTGAAGAGTTCCGGAGGAAGAAAGGTGGGGACGCACTTGAATGTATCGAGAAGAGTCTGCGAAACATCGTCTTGTTCCTTCAAATCAATCTCTTCTCTGAGGCAGCCGATGTAGACGACTTCGATATCATCTCCGAGACCATCTTTGAGCTGAAGAAGCAAAGAATCTTCATCCCAGCTGAAGTTCCAGCCAGATTTATCAGGTCGACGATGAGCTCGAACAGGGAGCTGATTGCCTACTATGATTATTCGATCCTGGGAAACAGAAGATGGAGCATCAGAGTTCACACTATTTGCGTTCTCCTCGTCTAGCTCAGAGACTATGCCGGCCACTGTCATCACTCTAGGCAACCTCTTGCCAACTAGGCCAACAGCGGGCGAATCCCCAGAAACAAGATCCATGAGATTTGAATAGGATCTTGACACCATTTTGGGCTGCTACTGGCTCGCCGCAAGAATCTGACAAATTGGGGCAGAAAGTGAGATTTGAATCTTCATGAAACAAAAATAAACAGAGCAAACAACAAAGTAAGTAGAATCATGCAGAAGGAGGCAAAAACCAAACCTGAGACAGAACAACGGAGGAATTGAGAACGAAGAAGATACCAAAAACTGGAGGATTCCTACAAGAGAAAAAATAGATAAATGAAGGTAAGGTATCAGCGTGATGAAGAACACAGAGATATAATCGCTAGAAACTCGGGACTTTAGAGACGAAGTTCTACCTTTCTGAAGTGGGCAACAGAGCGGGCGAAAGGGAAGGGGGTTGTTCGGAGATGCAAAGTGAAAGAGACTGGAAACGCTGGCCCTTTTCCTTCTACGCTCTTTCTTTCTCTACCTCCTCTGCTTCGGAGCTTTACACCCGACAAACTAAAATAGTATGAGAATTAACTCTGCTTCACCACCATCAACGGTGGGAAGCAGAAGTGGCGAAGCAGGAATGGCGAGAGTGCTCCCTCTCTCTCCTGCCGTCCACTCCCCAAGAACAAAATGCATCTTTTCGTCGTCTTTCGAGTATGGCGGGTTAATTACGATGCGGTGAGAAGTTTAGGGCAGTTGTTTGCAATGAGTACACTGCGCTGAAATTTAGGCGATTGCACATTCGATTTGACAATTCCCACGTCACCAATTATATTTAAATTTACAACTAGTAAATCCTACCTCTTCGGCTCTTCCTAACAAGGTTGAAGTCAGAAACTCGTTATTCACTCATAAACTCGTTATTCGCTCGAATTTTGATCAAATCGAAATTGAATTAAAATGAATCAAAATTGAATTAAAATGAATCGACATCGATTTAAAATGAATCGACATCGAATTAAAATGAATCGATTTGGATCGAATCAAATTAGCTCGAAATCAAATTAAAATGAATCGAAATCGAATTAAAATGAATCGACTTGGCTGAATTAAAATGAATCGACTTGGATCGAATCAAATTAGCTCGAAATCGGTTTTGAGCCTTATACGAGTCCCTCATTTATTAAATGTTGCATGTCGGTCTGCAACTCTATCCTTCGGTTTTCCAATAGGGTTGATGGCTCATGGCATAATGGCAATATCCAATCCCACTTTCCAATCAAGTTCTGTCGCCTGGCCCTCCTCTACGTCATAGTTAATGTTATCCCTCGAAAAACAAAATAGATGTAATAATCCACACATTCTCGTTTGCCTCATTCAGCTTTCACGATTTCACGGTCACGTGCCTCTTCAGAGGTTCAGACTTCCTTCAACATTTTTTGTTGTTGCTCTGCCTTTTTCGTTCAGCTTTTTCAGTTCCAAGTTCCAAATCCAGCTGACCAGCGCTCTTCAGAGCTCACGCGGCCGCACGGGGACGAGCCTAAATCCAGCGAAGTGGCGGAGTCTTGGTCTCTCGGAGACATGTTGCCATCATCCTCAGCGAAGGCGTCGATCTGAGCGTCTCCACGTCCTCTTCTAGGGCATCAACGCATCGCTAGTTGAAGGTTATATTTTCTTCTTTTTTTCTTCAAAATCATCTCGATGAAAGTTGAAATACCATGAGCAGCTTGTTAATGGTGGTGAGCTTTCTGCTAACCATCTGCAGTCGAGAGGCTTCCTTCCTTTACTTCTCACGACATCTAAAATGAAATTACAAAATCAATCGAAAAACTAGTAGACTATCAGTGTTCTCCATTAAACAAAACAACTAGCAACCATCATTTGTAAAGAAAACCACATCGGGAACGTGAGAACTACAATTACAAGCAAAAGATTTTCGTATGCATGAAAGTCATAAGCTAACATGTAAGGTGATAAGGTGTGAAGAAATTGAGTCAAATGGAGAGAGAAGTCAAAAAATCATTACAATTTCTTTTAACTCACAAATTTCCAAACACAATGTGTTTTTTAATGCAGGAACAAACATTTGATCTGCAAGTTTATCAGAAGTAATCTTTGTTAATAAAATAACAAAAATAAGTCAAGCCAAGGAGAATATAAATGTCAAGTGTTTACAATCTCAAATTTCCCCAAATTTTTTCCCGCGAAAACCTACAGAATCAGACATGCATTTGGAATTCATTACAATTCTTTCTTCCTTGCCAATAAGTGCAAACCGACATAAATCAAAAGCAGATCATCAAATCGAAACTGAACTAAATCTTTCTTCCTTGCTTCGTCGATAAACTCTAACTTTTTTCACTCACTCTATAACATTGTTGAGCCTGATTTTTGTGCTAGCCTGTTAATAATTAATAGTTGTTTTGTCCAGTTGTTGATTCAGAAATCGTATGCTCTATTTGAATTGAATCCAAAAAGTAGAAAATGCAAGTACCAATTGGTAGCACAAAAATCACTGGCATGATTTTCAATTGACAGCTTCAGTACCAATTGGTAGTTTTTTTATACACTTGACAACTTCTATCTAGGTTCCCGTTTGTCTACAAACTTCTTTGGGATCACATTGCATGAAGAAGACAACCTGAGTTGTGGATGGATGCCTTCAGTTGCATCAAGATTCATGTAGAAGACAACCTATTTTCTAGAAACCTGTAATTTTAGAAAAATCTTGACTAGTTTTGATATCATTTTGCTTCTACCAAATTACTGTAAATGTTGAATGTAGTTTGATTATAATCTTGCAATCCTTTTTTATTTTTGTGCAAGAACATATAAATTGATTTGTATATTTTTCATATTGGCTATAGTCCTCCGAAAATTAAGATAAAACAAAGAAAAATTGTTGGTATTATGTGTTGATTGCATTTTATTTGGTGAACATCATATCTTGATAAATTTAATGCTGCATCTTACTTTATTCAGATATAAATGATATCAATTCAATAGAGAATTATAGTGGATCATCATCCTCACCGATGAAGAAAATTTCAGTGATAATTCCCAGCATACATGTCATCATTACCGATCTTAATATAAGAAATGAAGAACTAACACCTATCTCAACTCAACCCACTCCAACTACTACTCCCACTAAACCATCATTAGGTCAATAATCTACTAAAGATGAGAAGAGAAACAAAGAAAAAAAAAATAAGTGAAGTTTGGGAGCACTTCAAAGTTGAGAAAATGAAGGATCGAAGTGGGAATATTGTCTCCAAATGACAATGCAAACATTGTTTCAAGACATAAAAGTATCAATTATCTGGATCCACTTCAAACTATACTTTTTTGCCCGGAAGTCCGCGACCTATCCTTTTCGATCAGAATTGTCGGCCCCGGCGGTCTCGATTTTTTGAGACCGCCCAGACCACTTGTATCTTCTCAGATAGATTTTCTAAGGCACATGCAGCCAGGCTCCATTTGTAACGTCCCAGTTCGAACTAGACCCCTCGAGTGACACGAGTCACTTAGAGATGCTCGGACCAGGTGGGATCTGGGGATCCTAATAGGCCATGGTTGTGCCCTGATCTCCAAGAGTGGAGGTAGCCCTCAATTAGGAAGTTGCGTTCGTCGAACGGCCTGGAGGCTGCGCTCGACGAACGGCCTGCAGGCTGCGCTCGACGAACGGCCTGCAGGCTGCGCTCGACGAACGGCCTGCAGGCTGCGATCGACGAACGGCCTGCAGGCTGCGATCGACGAACGGCCTGCAGGCTGCGCTCGACGAACGGCCTGCAGGCTGCGCTCGACGAACGGCCGGCAGGCTGCGCTCGACGAACGGCCCGCAGGATGCGTTTGACGAACGGCCTGCAGGATGCGTTCGACGAACGGCCTAAAGGCTGCGTTCGACGAACGGCCTGCAG
The DNA here is from genome assembly GCA_033032865.1 of Dactylorhiza incarnata. NCBI lineage: Eukaryota > Viridiplantae > Streptophyta > Magnoliopsida > Asparagales > Orchidaceae > Dactylorhiza > Dactylorhiza incarnata. Next base: position 2,019,533 of record JAWHQI010000303.1, read on the forward strand.
GATGCGTTCGACGAACGGCCTGCAGGCTGCGTTCGACGAACAGCCTGGTGATCATCGAACGACCCGATCTGGCGTTCGTCAAACGGCGTTCGACGAACAGCCTGACCCTTTCTTTTTCTCGAGAAATGGCATAAAAATAAGGCTGTAGTGGAGTTGATGTCCAATAGGAAGCTGATACTAAAGTTTTGAGTTTCAACACAAGGCATGGGAAAGGGTTTAGCCATTAATGATCATTAATGCAAATATCTCTCTCTCTTTATTCTCTCATAACCCAAATGGGCTGATATCTTCTAATCAAAAGCCCTTTTCATTTTCTTCTTCATCTTCTTCTTCTCCTTCTTCTTTTCTTCATCTTCCTCCTCCCACCTTAAGGTTCTAACTTAGGGTTCTTGAAGGAGCAAGCTTGGAGAAGGATTTGGAGCTTGGCCGACCACCACCCCGCTGCCATGAAGATGAGCTTGAACCATGAATGGAAAATAAGGTGACTTCCGACCCATCTCCCTTGGTGCTAGATCGTAGAGAAAAATTAGGAGAGGTGTTGAGCTCAAAAGAGCTTGGCTTGTGAGTTAATGGAGTTTCCTAGGAAAAGACCAAGCCGGATCTTTCTTGTTAGGGCACCGATTGCCACAAAAGTTCCTTCAATCACTTCTTCTCTTCAATAGGAAGAGATAGGATTTGATTTCTTTGAAATCCATGGTCTATGGAGGGAGGATTGGATGGGAGAAGGTGTAATGACCTAACCCTTGTTTTTGGGGAAGATGATGAATAGTCCCCTGTTATGTAGGATTCCAAATTATTTATTATGTGAAAAAGATGATGAGAAATTCCCAGTTAAAAATCCCCTGTTAATTAGGGTTGTTAATTATATAATTGTGTGATAAAGGTGATGATATGTAAGACCCCCCTCCCGGAACACAAAACACGGCCGAGGGGAGTCTTATGCCCAGGACAGCCGCCTTGCGGAAGCGCCAGCTCACGGGCTAGCCACCTCCACAAGACGCCTATCCCGCCGGCTAAACCAACTCAACAGCGCCAACCCATCAATAAACTAAAACAAGAAACCACATATAGATATATAAAATTCGCATAAGTAGAGTCCATAATTATACAAAAAGGTAGCTCCACGAGCTCCTGCAAAATATATCAGAGTATCACAAAAGATGCCCAAAGGGGCTACATCTCAAAACTACTACTCACGTCAGCCACTGCCGGTACTGAGGGTATCGCTGTCTCCGGCCCTGTCGTCCTGACCTGACTGCCCTCCTCCTGCGCCGTGCGCTGCGGCTCTAGGGCGCACTCCTAAAAAGAGGGACGTAGCAGCCATTAGTCATAAAGACTAAGTGGCTTCACATCCGCTCCCCGGGCGACTCCAAGGCACCGGGCGGTAGAATTGAAAGAAAGCTGCAATATTAGCAATAGTATACAAAACAGGTGACAGGAAGGGTTGTTCATATGTGTCGGTTGTATAAGTACCCAAGTACTTGCAATATTCCTAACTAGCATGTTCATAGTTATATATATAGCAGCAGTGACTATCCAAGCAAGTGTAAGCACAACAAACATAAGTTGAGTATTAAAGAGCTGAATTGAACTTAACTTATAAGGATGCCCATACAAGCTTATAAGTTAAGGGTCTGCATATAAAGGTAACTCATCATATAAAGATGCCCATACAAGTTTATATGATGAGTATCCATTGCTGTGCAATGCAATGATTATGATATGAATGCGGTGCAATGATTATGATATGAATGCGGTGCAATGATTATGATATGATGACTTCTCCAAGCGCATTTGCTATGTTGACACAGACTTTTAGTTCCCACTTTTCGAGGGTAGCTAACCACTCAGGCGCCCCCCGTCGTGGCCAGACGGTGGCAGTGGCACGGGCCTCGCCACTACTAGGAAGGTATGCACACTACCAGTCCTAGGCCTATGTACGCCTCAACGCTCTTGTTCATAGCGGAGCCCTGCGTACTGCTCGCATTTCTGCAGAGTCTTCAGGAGTGGAAGGGGGCTTTGGGAGATGAGCACCAAGAAGACGAGCCCTTCCAGTCCGAGTCTGACTGCCAGCTCCCGTCGGTGTGACGATCGGCGAGCCCGTAGACCCGCCACCAACTATCCTCTACCGAGGATCACTACACCACCATGTGTGAAAACCTGCGCATTCATACTGTCACGTCCTGCCCGTAGGCCCATTCACAACCGGTGCTCACAAGCACCCATCATATTTACTCGTTCTGCCCGTAGGCTCATTCACAACTTGTGCTCTCTAGCACCCATCATATTAACGCGTTCTGCCCGTAGGCTCCGCCCAATTGACACGTAAATCTGGGCACTCATTCCTCATTAAATTGGAGAATATAGATTTCTCTGTTGCTTCCGTAGTTCCGCTAGCTTGTTATGGTCATTCTCTTCAAACAATAGCCACGTCGGCATTCCTAATTATTATTCCCGGAGCGAAGCGAGAACGAACTACGGTTGGCGAAATCACAACAAGTACCCTCCCACAACTCATGAAATTCAACCAAGGTCAGCACAATACCATCAATTCGATTTCTACCAATTATTAAGAGTGTCAGACAAGTATTATAAAAGATATCCCCAAAGATTACCGCAATTCAAACTACAACGACGCTGATTAACAAAACTGAGATTCTGGGAGTTCTACTCCATCCCAAATTATGTGCCACCCCATTTTGGAAAGCCCTCACCAAAGGCTACAACATTCATGTTGAGTCCTATACCTAGATCCAAGTGGCTCCTACCTAAAATCGGCTCCAAAGTCAGCTGCAGAAATCCTGGACAGCAAAAACAGCACGCAATAGACCCAAACCAGCTTTCTAGACAGTCCACTCGACTGGACCTTTAGAGAGCTACAGGTCACTTCAGGAAACGGGTAACCTATCGTTGGAAAGCTCTTTCCGAGGGCTACAACTTCCTTGTTGAGCCCGAAGTCTAATTCCAGTGGGGTCAAGCCTAAAAATTGGCTCGAACCCAGCTGCGCACAATTTCCTTAATAGCTACGTGCAAGTTATAAATTGAATCTGATTTAACAGGGAGCTGTCATCACATTTATCATACCTAATCAAAAATCCTAATAACAGAGGATTATTCATCGTCTCCTCCAAACATGATTTAGGTCATTATATATATATAATTGAAATCCAATTAATCAGGGAACTTCTTCCTCAAGCAGCCAAATGACATATATATATATACATATAAATATATAATTGAAATCCCAATTGCAGGGAACAATTCATTATCATCCCAATTGCAATTTAGGGCAACGCCTTCTCTCCTCCCATGCACCCTCTCGAGGCCTTCGATTATCACGACACCAACGCCCCACGTTCGTATTGAAGCGGGGAGTTGAATGAGGGAATTTTCGCGGCGATCGGCGCCCTACGACGAAAACCCTAACGCGGCCTTTTTCCTACGGAGCTTCATCACGCTCGCAAATTGACTCAATTGAGTTCGATATCTCACCTAGCGGATCTAAGAAAACTAGCACCAAGGGAGAGGGGAGGAAGTCACCTGATTTTATGGCCATGGATGGAGCTCATCCAGATGGAAGCATGGTGCTGGCCTGCCAAGCTCCAAATCTCCTCAGAGCTTTGCTCCTTCAAAGCTCCATGGCCAAGAGAAACAAAACCCCTTAGGGTGGCAGGGAGAAGATGAAGAGAAGAAGAAGAAGCAGAAGATCAAGAAGATCAAGAATCGGAGAAGTGAGCAGCCCTTGAGTTAAGAGAGAAGAGGGTTTGCATTAATTAGCCTTGGGACCCCAAAGTTAGCTGTCAGCTACTTATTGGAAAGTAAATCCACTGTTGACCTCAAATAAACATAAAGAAAATGAGCACCCAAGCTTTATAGGTTGACGGGAAGAAAAGGCCCAGAATTCGTAAATTAATCGAACGCAGGAATTCGTCGTTCTCTGATCACTTCGTCGAACACAGCCTGACGCTATTTCGTCGACCGCTGAAGGAATAACATTTCGTCGAGCGCAACCCTCCTATACTTCGTCGATCGCAGCTATTATAATATAGTCGAACGATGAGCAGCACAATTAGTCGAACGAAAGCAGTTAGCCAAAGCTTCCCGTTTGACGTTCGTCGAACGGTAGCAAATAGCCGAACGCTCCCCGTTCCACGTTCATCGAACGGGAGCTACTAGCCGCAAAAACAATAAATAAATAATAAAATAACAGAGCTCCTTTTTCTAACTATTTTATTAGTTCTAATTTGCTGATATTTTAGAATATTACCAAAACAATTGTGCTAACAGCACACCATAGCTATCAGCACACCAAGCTCATATTTATTCCAATAGGAATTAGATAGCAGCACCCCCAAATAGGAAATAGCTAGCAGCACACCTATCCACAAGTGCTATCAGCACACCCTTTTTTTTTGTATTAGCAGCCCATATATAGTTTCCAAAGCTTCTTCTTTTAGCTATAAACAATTCCTTATTTTAACACCACGTGACGAGGAGGCAACCATTCATTTCACTGTTTTAAATTTCATCATAGGGCCTAGAGCGAAATGGGATGTTACAAATCCAATAAACGAAGAAACAATTTCGTCCCCAAAATTTAAGTTGAGGTTAGGGGGGTTTTGATCCACTTAATTATCCAACATATATTCAGTCAACATTACCCAAACTAAAAGCCCTAACAGCAATTCTAACAGGAAAGAAGAAGTGCAATGGAACCAACAACATTCCCCCCCATAAGCAAGAGAATAAGATAAAAGTTGAATAGCAGCAGCTGGTCCAATGAGTAAACATTCACAATTTTACTTTACCCATCAAGAAGACTATTCGACCAAACCAAAGCCTCACAGTTGAGTACAAAATTTGGCCCAGATCTCAACATCAATTTCAACTGGAAAGAGGAATCAAAATAGAAACAGCACAAAGTACTACCAATCATAAATCTGGACTGCATAAGGGCAATAAATCATCAATACACTAAATTCCCAAGTAGCAGCCAACCAAATCAAAATAGAAACCCCTAAAATCAATATTTGAGTTAATGAATAGATTTGGCCCAAATCTCCTAACAGCACTCATATGAGCAGCCCCAAATCAAAACAATATAACAACATCCCCTCCACTGAACCATACGAATCAGCCACAATGAGAAGATTGCCATGAATAAATTTCCAGAATTTCCAAACAAAATCCAAATTTCTAAAACCTGGAAGGAGAAAACAAGCAGCCACTAGCCCTGAATTTCCAAATAAATTCCAAGACTGAAATATGTACACTGCACCTTTGCTCTAAACCCCCTTAAGATCGGTGACCCCGATACACACGAGGTTACTACTCGTGTCTCCAGATAAAATTTAGAATCCTCCACCAAAGGAGTCATGTGTTTTAAATTCGCAATAATAAATTGATTCTTCCAATCCCAAGCGTCGTTATACAAATAACGTGTAGCACTTTCAATATCATCACTTCGGTGCATCCAACATCTTATTCAAATACACATCACCATGATTCATTCATCAAATAATATATAACAGGACATTTAATCAAGGCTTATTTCAAGCCAATCTTTAAACCTCATTTATATTTACCAAAGTTAGTTACGACGCAATAAATTTATAAGAAGAGGCTAGCCATATTACCATAAATATATATCCAAAACTCATAATTCTGATCGGGGTGAACTCAATACCATTAGGCACACGTCCGCCAAATTTCACGAGCATCCGATAAGTAATTTGAGAGAAATCCATACAACATTATAAACTTTATGTGTGTGTCGCTGTTTACCGAAACTGGATCATAAGATCTTAGAGCATATGTATCCATATTTCATACAACACGATATAGACGTGTACCACCATATTAAGTTCAAGTCCTTCGATTTCGTATGTGTCCGAAGACTAAATTAAGAGAGATCCAATTATATAATAATCTATATATTAGGGATACATCATACTATATCCATAAATCATACATATCGTCCAGTGCATCGACACAACTACTCTGGATTCCTGAGACTCAGAGGTCAAGTTGAGGGTAATCACATTTTCTCCCGGACAACACGTCGGACGAGGTAAATAAGCCAACAAGGTTTCTACATACGTCTCGCGATTTCACAAGACCCAAAAATTACTACACGTATTTATAATGCAATTGTATGAATCGTCAACTTAACAAATCACGAACAAAGCCTTAGCACCACGGGTGCTACAATCTCGTATAGTTTTCTTAATTGGACGCTTGCAAACACACCTATCCGATCAGAAATCGATACAGTTCCCACTTGACAAACTTTAAGGCGTCCCCCAAAATTTATCATGTGGTCGTCATATCGACCTTTGATCCTTGAGAGACACTACAACGCTACATTACAGTTTACTTCTCTGCATAGTCTTCGATTAGAGTGAAGACCTGCTCATCCTTAAGGTACTCACCTCTAGTACTCTGGGAGTGAACTCGCCGCAAACCAAAACTTGGTGTTCGATCATCCCCTTTGCTTAAGATGAACACATTCCTCAAGGAGTGCCAAACTCCAAATACTAAAACATGTAGGCAATTAATCATGCAACACGCCTCTTCTTCGCTTAGCACGACATCCACTTGATAATAAGTTTCAACAATTGCTATGATCACCTTATAATAATTCAAGTGCAAGGACATTCATGCAAAAGCCACCAACCAAGTCCAGTATCAAGTTATGGCAAGATAACTACAAAGGTCAACATCATGGATGTTTACCGCTTGACTTGAAATGACATTATGCCCTTTAAATCCATCGACTACCCAAAAATATGATGTTACTAGCTCAAGGGTTTAAGTTCAGGAAGCTTCTATGTTTCCATATAGTTTCCAAATCCCGCAATGCATGCACAAAACTTCATTAACTGCCCAGTTATAATGTTATCACAACATAGCTGCATATCCCCAAAGTGTTAATTTACTACCCTCCTCGTTACTTATCCATATAAGCTTAGAACCGTATAGAGATAATTATCATCCTTAAAATGCTTTCCTCTCTTATAACGCTAATAAAATTGCTATCAACCCAAACATGGCGTTTGCCGCCCATCTTGCTTACGGCGAGTTAATTATTCAGAGATCACAAGCTTCTGAGGTTAAAATTACAAGGATTTAAAATCCTCAAAGAATTCCAAGACGGTACATCACTAGCCCAATAAACGAAGAGATAAGCCCCCAAATCTCTTCGGCTGGATTTCTTTTTCCCGTAAATTCTACGCTCATGTCTTCTTCAATCCATGTTCGAATACTCATCCAAATTTTTATTCATCATAATAATCGCCTACATCTCTTTCAACCGAAATGCGCATCTAACAGTTCTACACGGCAGGGGCGACTTCAACGGTAGGCTAACATCAACTATCATTATCATAGGCTCATTCCCCAGGTAATCGTATTCGCGTAACCATTTATAAGGAATTATTGAATCAGGGGATTATTTCAAGCGAAAACCTCCCAAATTTATCACAACAAATAATCCCCCTCTGAACATTTCCGCCAAATTTAAGTCTCACCCATTATTACCATAAATATACAACCCAATTCATAAATTTCATTTGGGGTGATCTCAATATCATCGGCATATATCCACCAAACTTTAGGGAAGGGCAATCCTCCAAGCCTATATGGAAGATACTCACCCGAGTCTTTCAAACTTCATGGGAACGGTTCGTCGTCATTATAGTCGTGCACATACAAGATCTCTTCTACTCCCTGCCATAAGGTTATCATTTCCAAGATATTCCTTTCTCCTGTTTTACTAATGAAATTGCCCATCGCTCAAGGTCTGACGATACAAGCCGTACCGCTCAAGATGAAGTAAATCCTCAAGGGTCACCGACTCTAAGCGTCGTAGAATTGTGACGACTCAATAAGAGACAACACCCCACGACGACATCTACTAGCCCCAATAAACGAAGAAACAAGATCAGCCCCCATACCTCCCGGGCTGAGTTTCTTCCATTGCCAATACGATACATTCGTCCCAACATGAGCCTTCTTTGGATCCGAATTCTTATCGTATCTTCTCTATATGAAACCTTCTACATAAATAGAAGTGTGAGGTATCCACGTAGAGTATAAAAGACATGCTTGGTGGTCTCTCACTAAGCTGGTAATAGACTACAAGCACCAGTCTCATTGAAATTGGCCAAATTTTTGTGTAAGGTGATAATATTACTCCATTTCTAGGGTAGAAATCTCAGGGTGTGAGTCTCCAGCATTTACACTCACGTTAAACTCTTCCCTTAGTCACTCAATGTCACTTATTGCTTGGCCCAATCATCCCCAAGATCAGTATAAGGCTAGGATACGTCATGACCTATCCTGCTAAGTCGACCAAAAAGGTGTCATATGCCAAACCAACTCTGACTATTGGAATGGGAAAACAAATTACTGTCTCGGGATGAGCCAGCATCTATACGTAAGGGTACGAGTTTGGCTTAGGTTGGCACTTTCTATAAGAAAAAGCGGACATACTTATAGCGAATTACACATGGGCACACCACCGCTTCCGCTGCATCAGTTTGTCCTCAAACTGATCTAGCTAGCCGGGGTAGCCTAGTGGTCTAATGGACTTCTTTATCTCAGGATCGTTGCAAGCTGATACCATTTGTAAGACCCCCCTCCCGGAACACAAAACACGGCCGAGGGAGTCTTAAGCCCAGGACAGCCGCCTTGCGGAAGCGCCAGCTCACGGGCTAGCCACCTCCACAAGACGCCTATCCCGCCGGCTAAACCAACTCAACAGCGCCAACCCATCAATAAACTAAAACAAGAAGCCACATATAATTATATAAAATTCGCATAAGTAGAGTCCATAATTAAACAAAAAGGTAGCTCCACGAGCTCCTGCAAAATATATCAGAGTATCACAAAAGATGCCCAAAGGGGCTACATCTCAAAACTACTACTCACGTCAGCCACTGCCGGTACTGAGGGTATCGCTGTCTCCGGCCCTGTCGTCCTGACCTGACTGCCCTCCTCCTGCGCCGTGCGTTGCGGCTCCAGGGCGCACTCCTAAAAAGAGGGACGTAGCAACCGTTAGTCATAAAGACTAAGTGGCTTCACATCCGCTCCCCCGGCGACTCCAAGGCACCGGGCGGTAGAATTGAAAGAAAGCTGCAATATTAGCAATAGTATACAAAACAGGTGACAGAAAGGGTTGTTCATATGTGTCAGTTGTATCAGTACCCAAGTACTTGCAATATTCCTAACTAGCATGTTCATAGTTATATATATAGCAGCAGTGACTATCCAAGCAAGTGTAAGCACAACAAACATAAGCTGAGTATTAAAGAGCTGAATTGAACTTAACTTATAAGGATGCCCATACAAGCTTATAAGTTAAGGGTCTGCATATAAAGGTAACTCTTCATATAAAGATGCCCATACAAGTTTATATGATGAGTATCCATTGCTGTGCAATGCAATGATTATGATATGAATGCGGTGCAATGATTATGATATGAATGCGGTGCAATGATTATGATATGATGACTTCTCCAAGCGCATTTGCTATGTTGACACAGACTTTTAGTTCCCACTTTTCGAGGGTAGCTAACCACTCAGGCGCCCCCCGTCGTGGCCAGGCGGTGGCAGTGGCACGGGCCTCGCCACTACTAGGAAGGTATGCACACTACCAGTCCTAGGCCTCTGTACGCCTCAACGCTCTTGTTCATAGCGGAGACCTGCGTACTGCTCGCATTTCTGCAGAGTCTTCAGGAGTGGAAGGGGGCTTTGGGAGATGAGCACCAAGAAGACGAGCCCTTCCAGTCCGAGTCTGACTGCCAGCTCCCGTCGGTGTGACGATCGGCGAGCCCGTAGACCCGCCACCAACTATCCTCTACCGAGGATCACTACACCACCATGTGTGAAAACCTGCGCATTCATACTGTCACGTCCTGCCCGTAGGCCCATTCACAACCGGTGCTCACAAGCACCCATCATATTTACTCGTTCTGCCCGTAGGCTCATTCACAACTTGTGCTCTCTAGCACCCATCATATTAACGCGTTCTGCCCGTAGGCTCCGCCCAATTGACACGTAAATCTGGGCACTCATTCCTCATTAAATTGGAGAATATAGATTTCTCTGTTGCTTCCGTAGTTCCGCTAGCTTGTTATGGTCATTCTCTCCAAACAATAGCCACGTCGGCATTCCTAATTATTATTCCCGGAGCGAAGCGAGAACGAACTACGGTTGGCGAAATCACAACAAGTACCCTCCCACAACTCATGAAATTCAACCAAGGTCAGCACAATACCATCAATTCGATTTCTACCAATTATTAAGAGCGTCAGACAAGTATTATAAAAGATATCCCCAAAGATTACCGCAATTCAAACTACAACGACGCTGATTAACAAAACTGAGATTCTGGGAGTTCTACTCCACCCCAAATTATGTGCCACCCCATTTTGGAAAGCCCTCACCAAAGGCTACAACATTCATGTTGAGTCCTAAACCCAGATCCAAGTGGCTCCTACCTAAACTCTGCTCTAAAGTCAGCTGCAGAAATCCTGGACAGCAAAAACAGCACGCAATAGACCCAAACCAGCTTTCTGGACAGTCCACTCGACTGGACCTTTAGAGAGCTACATGTCACTTCAGGAAACGGGTAACCTATCGTTGGAAAGCTCTTTCCGAGGGCTACAACTTCCTTGTTGAGCCCGAAGTCTAATTCCAGTGGGGTCAAGCCTAAAAATTGGCTCGAACCCAGCTGCGCACAATTTCCTTAATAGCTACGTGCAAGTTATAAATTGAATCTGATTTAACAGGGAGCTGTCATCACATTTATCATACCTAATCAACAATCCTAATAACAGAGGATTATTCATTGTCTCCCCCAAACATGATTTAGGTCATTATATATATATATAATTGAAATCTAATTAATCAGGGAACTTCTTCCTCAAGCAGCCAAATGACATATATATATATATACATATAAATATATAATTGAAATCCCAATTGCAGGGAACTATTCATTATCATCCCAATTGCAATTTAGGGCAACGCCTTCTATCCTCCCATGCACCCTCTCGAGGCCTTCGATTATCACGACACCAACGCCCCACGTTCGTATTGAAGCGGGGAGTTGAATGAGGGCATTTTCGCGGCGATCGGCGCCCTACGGCGAAAACCCTAACGCGGCCTTTTTCATACGGAGCTTCATCACGCTCGCAAATCGACTCAATTGAGTTCGATATCTCGCCTAGCGGATCTAAGAAAACTAGCACCAAAGGAGATGGGAGGAAGTCACCTGATTTTATGGCCATGGATGGAGCTCATCCAGATGGAAGCATGGTGCTGGCCTGCCAAGCTCCAAATCTCCTCAGAGCTTTGCTCCTTCAAAGCTCCATGGCCAAAAGAAACAAAACCCCTTAGGGTGGCAGGGAGAAGATGAAGAGAAGAAGAAGAAGCAGAAGATCAAGAAGATCAAGAATCGGAGAAGTGAGCAGCCCTTGAGTTAAGAGAGAAGAGGGTTTGCATTAATTAGCCTTGGGACCCCAAAGTTAGCTGTCAGCTACTTATTGGACAGTAAATCCACTGTTGGCCTCAAATAAACATAAAGAAAATGAGCACCCAAGCTTTATCGGTTGACGGGAAGAAAAGGCCCAGAATTCGTAAATTAATCAAACGCAGGAATTCGTCGTTCTCTGATCACTTCGTCGAACACAGCCTGACGCTATTTCGTCGACCGCTGAAGGAATAACATTTCGTCGAGCGCAACCCTCCTATACTTCGTCGATCACAGCTATTATAATATAGTCGAACGATGAGCAGCACAATTAGTCGAACGAAAGCAGCTAGCCAAAGCTTCCCGTTCGACGTTCGTCGAACGGTAGCAAATAGCCGAACGCTCCCCGTTCCACGTTCATCGAACGGGAGCTGCTAGCCGCAAAAACAATAAATAAATAATAAAATAACAGAGCTCCTTTTTCTAACTATTTTATTAGTTCTAATTTGCTGATATTTTAGAATATTACCAAAACAATTGTGCTAACAGCACACCATAGCTATCAGCACACCAAGCTCATATTTATTCCAATAGGAATTAGATAGCAGCACCCCCAAATAGGAAATAGCTAGCAGCACACCTATCCACAAGTGCTATCAGCACACCCTTTTTTTTTGTATTAGCAGCCCACATATAGTTTCCAAAGCTTCTTCTTTTAGCTATAAACAATTCCTTATTTTAACACCACGTGACGGGGAGGCAACCATTCATTTCACTGTTTTAAATTTCATCATAGGGCCTAGAGCGAAATGGGATGTTACATGATAGCCCCTTGCTAAAGAAGTTTTCAAATCATATCATTGCACTTGGTTGTTAAGGGGTAAAATTATGCGCAGCTGGGTTCAGGCCAATCTTTAGGCTTGATCACACTGGAATTATACATCGGGCTCAATATGAAAGTTGTAGGCCCCGGAAAGAGCTTTCCGAATATAGGTTACGCGTTTTCTGAAGTGACCTGTAGCTTCCTAGGAGTCCAGTCGAGTGGACTGTCCAGAAAGCTGGAATGGGTTAAGTGCGTGTTGTTTTGCTGTCCAGATTTATGCAGTTGACTTCAGAGCAGATTTTGGGTAGGATCCACTTGGATCTAGGTTTAGAACTCAACATGAATGTTGTAGATCTTGATGTTAGCTTTCCAAAATGGGGTGGATCGTAATTTTTGGACAACTGTAGCACCCAGAAATCCAATTTTAGTGAACTATGTCATAACACTTTTAACATCAGTATTTTGTGGATTTCTCTCAAAATATTGGTTGGATGCTCATGAAAATTGGTGGAGATATTGATGAAAATAATATGTAGATCCCTATTGAATTTCATGATGTTTGTATAAGTGGTATTAAAGTTATTGTCGTTTCAATTGATAAATTTGAAGGAGATATAAATGCTGAATGTGAAGGCCGCTTGGGCTGAAATTTTGTATAAATCATGTACATGCTAGTATGGGCCTGTGATAATAATTTCAGATTTATTTCTGTTGAGATGTCTCCTTAAATGAACCATTAACTGTTAGTTATAGGTGAAATCATAAAAAGGGCATGTGTGGTTGATGGTGAAGGTAAATGACATTGATTATGGGTGAGAACTAAGTGTTTAACATTGTTTATAATGGTCATATAAATGTTGAGCACCGTAAATACGTATTGCATAATACAATGAGGTCGAAATTTGGTGGTAATGATTCTGACATTTATTATGACTTATAGTAGAAGTTTCAGTGGATTTGGTTTTAGAATGAATCCATAATTAAACGCGCCGCTATAAATTATTATGTTGAAAATAGAGTTTAAGGTGCTCATCTGGACCAGGATTTTGGAAACGTGACGTTAAACGCACAAGTAGTCCTACAGGATCTAGTATGGTAATTTCCATGCTATACACACGCTACTGCATAGAGTCATGACAACTCGGTGTGAGTAGCATTGATGGTATTGTGTGGATTATAAGATATGGTTATATCTCGTGGTGAAATGTTAAGGACCCGGTTGTTGGGGGCCTTGGATGCTAATTAGCATCGGTTGAACTGGTATGATGTGAAAGGTAAGAAGGCTCCATCCGTGAGTCCCTGGGTGCTTGATTGCACGAGTGTGCATGGGAATTACATGAACGTGCATTGTTTACACAGGGGTGGTGTAATGATCCGGGTTGGAGGATTACTTGTTGCGGGTCTACGGGCTTGCTAGTCGTGACACCGACAGAAGTCGGTAGTTAGACTCTAGACCGGTTGGGTTGGATTCTTGGTGCTCACCTACCCAAGTCCCCTTCTGTGTCCTTGAAGGCTCAGCATGGTGAGAGAAGTACGCAGGTTCTCCGCTTTTTGTTCTTAGCGTCGAGGCGTACAGAGGCCTAGGACTGGTAGTGTTCATACCCTCCTAGTAGTGGAGGAGCTCGTTCCTATTGAAATTGTTGAAGTGAAGTGGAAGGTGACCGGGCGATCTGATTTTGAGTGACCGCAGAGACCGCGCGGTTTGTGTTTGTGATCTGCCGGTCTGCTAGTTGGCCGGTCTGTTCTTGACTGCTGCGGTCTATTCTTGAGTTGTTCTGCTTGGTTGGCCTGTCTTCTTTGTTGGAAGACCGAGCGGTCTGTTCTTATGTAACCACCTGACCGGGCGGCTTGTGCTGGCGATCTGACGACTTGTCTGAAGTCAGCCATTTGGTTCTTGGTTTGCTCCTGGTGGTCTAAGGAAGGAGCGTTCTTGTGTCCGCGCGGCTTGTGCGCGGTCTCGTGTTCGCGTGACTTGTGCGCGATCTGCCTGCTGATCTGCGGTCTTGGACAGAAGGTTGTCCAAGTGGTGTGATCACGCGGTCTGCCTTGTGAGACCGCTGGCGATCTGGCGGGTGGTGATTGTATCTCTTTTGTGCGGTGAAGACATCCGTCTTGTCGCCTATAAATAGAGGTGCATGACCCGTCATTTGTAATGAGGACTGTAAGAACTAGAGCCTGGGTTAATTCGTGCGGTCTCAACTTTGAGGTCGGGCGGTCTCAGAAGCGAGTTGACTGTTTGTTGTGTTCGCAGGTTTGCGGTCAGCAGGTTGCGGTCTCCTTCCTTGGTGATTATCCAGCGGCTTGAATAAATAGTTCGGCAGCGGTCTGTCTGCGAACTGGTTTATGGTGTTCTTGTGCTGTTCGCAGCAAGCTCAGCGATCAGGCGACCTTCGGTGGTTAGGCGATCTAAGTTGCGGTCTGGCGACAGCCTCTGTTCTTCGTTCAATTCAATAAGCTCCAGTTCGTGCGGTCTGAGGTAGCGGTCTTGCAGTGTAGGCGGTCTGTCTGTTTTCTGTTCGCGCGGTCTCAGGTCAAGCCGGGCGACCTCTGGAGTTGAGCGGTCTGTGCGGTCTCAGCTTGTCTAGCTGCCAGATTTTTTTTGGTGTCTTGTTCTTCTCTCCTCCGTGATTCTTATGAATCATGTCTCGCCATGTATACCTCGCGCTGTAATCAAGTATTGTGATTCAATAAAGCTTTGTGTTGTTGTGTGGCATATTGTGGTTGTTTGGCTATAACTCAATTGATGCAACTCCTGCTTACTCCTAAACGATTCAAATCAAAAATTTTAACATGGTATCAGAGCTAGGTTATTGGAGTGGATAAGCAGTGATCAACTTGAGTTGCCATCGTCTTTGTGAAGAAGAGACCACATAGATTGCCATGGAAGGTGGATACGCAAGAGGGCTTGGTATTGAACTCCTCACATCGACTAACTATAAGAAGTGGAGGTCGTGTATGGAGAGTTACTTACTTGGCGAGGATCTATGGGAGATAGTTGGAGGAGAAGACACACAAGAAGCATTTCTAGCAGGAGATAATATGGCAGAGGTGAGACTTTGGAGGAGGACTAATGCTAAGGCAGAGTTCACACTCAAGAGGGCTATCTCACCAGAGTTGTTTGATCACATCATTGGATGTAAATCTGCTGCTGAGATTTGGACATCTTTGGACGGGTTGTTTAATAAGAAGAATGTAGCTCGGCTACAGTTTCTTAAAAATGAGTTGGCGAAGGCCTCTCAAGGTGATCTTTCTATTTCTACCTTCTTTCTTAAGATGAAGAACCTCACAGCAGAGATTTCTGCATTGGACCCTGATGAGCCCATCTCGGAGGCAAAACTGAAGAGGCATATCATCCGCGGGTTGTGGAAGGAGTATCTTGCCTTTGTGACTTCAGTTCAGGGTTGGGCAAATCATCCATCTCTGTTGGAGCTGGAGAACTTACTTGCTTCGCAGGAAAGTTTGGCAAGACAGATGGCGGGGACTTCTATCTCTGGAGGAGATAGTGATGTGTTGTTCTCTGGGAAAAAGAAGAAGAAGTGGGAGAAGAAGAAGCCAGGTCAGGATGGACCCTCTACTTCAGGTCAACAGGATAGAGGTTATGCTTCTAAGTCTGATTGGAAGAAGAAGGGAGAGGGACCAAGGTGCTTCGGGTGTAATAAGAACGGCCACTTCAAGAAGGATTGTCGGGTTAATCTTCAGTCGGGACATGTAGCGGAGAAGGAGAAGCCAATGTCTGATGAAGCTGGATGGGGAGGAGCCTTTGCGGCTAATATGACGGCGATGCCCGTTAAGGCCTTGGCTGCCATCAACTTCGAAGAGGATTGGATTGTTGATTCAGGGTGTGGACATCACCTCACCGGGGATGAATCAAAATTCTCTTCTTTGACGCCTTACTCAGGTAACGATGCTATCATTACGGCTGATAATTCGATTCATGCAGTAGAACAAGAAGGTGTTGTCTCTCTGAGCAGTGATAAGGGTCCACTCACATTGCAGAGTGTTTATCACGTGCCTGGTATGAAGAAGAATCTCTTCTCTGTGACCAATGCGGTCGATGCCGGTTATCATGTTCTGTTTGGCCCAACAGAAGTGAAGTTTCTTAAAACTCAGCTGGAGATAAAGGGAGATGTTATCCATGTTGGAAAGCGGGTTAAGGACTTGTTCGTTTTGTCGACAAGTACCTATGTTGATAAGATGAAGACCAATGATAGCGCGACTATCTGACATGAAAGGTTGGGGCATGTTGGCATGGACAAATTGAAGGATATGGCGGTAAGGGGCCTTGTCAAGGGCTTGCCTAGCTTGTCCTCTTATGGAGACGGTCATATTTGTGCGGGATGTCAGTTTGGTAAGTCTCATCGACTTCCATTTGATAAATTGCAAACAAGATGCAAAGCGCCGTTGGAGTGTATTCACAGTGATTTGATGAGACCGACTGCCACCCCAAGCCTTGGAGGCAACAGATATATGTTGGTGTTGATTGACGATTACACCAGATATGTCTGGGTGTATTTTCTGAAAGAGAAGTCGGAAGCCTTTGCGAAGTTCGTGGAGTTCAAGGAGCTGGTGGAAGGTCGGTTAGGCCTGCGGGTGAAAAAATTGAGAACTGACAATGGTGGGGAGTTCACCTCTGGTGAGTTCTCAAGTTTTTGCAGGAAACACGGCATCCAGAGAGAGCTCACTTGTGCCCATACTCCACAACAAAATGGCGTTGCGGAGAGGAAGATCTGTCATCTGATGGAAACCTGCAAATGCTGGCTTCATGCCAAGAGTATCCCAAAGTCCTTTTGGGCGGAGGGAATGTCTTGTGCGGCTTACGTCATCAACAGGATGCCTCTAAGTCCTATCAACATGAAGACCCCTCACGAACTGATGTTCAAGGAGAAGCCAAGTGTTGCACACCTTCGGGTGTTCGGGTCAACATGTTATGTGCATATTCCTGATGCTCTTCAGACAAAACTAGATGCGAAAGCAAGAAAGCTAGTCTTTGTTGGGTATGATGAGCGGTAGAAGGGATGGAGATGCATGGATCCTGAGACACGAAGATCAATGGTATCTCAGGATGTGGTATTCGATGAGGTAACTTCCTATAAGGGGAGTTCAGGAGTTGAACTACCGGAGAGCAGGGTTGATGAAAAAGGGAAAGCTGCGGAAAGTCTTCAAGTGGAGTTGCCTGCTTCACCAGGAGCTCCAGCCGTGTCAAGCTCTGAGATGGAGGCTTCAGGTTCTGGAAGCAGGGGGAGCGATGCTCCAAGTTCATCTGAAAGAGGAGCTAGCACAGAAGAAGCAGTTGAGGAGGTGGTTTGTCAGGAGCAACCTCTTAGGAGGTCGAAGAGGACTATCAAACCACCAGATCGATACACAGGAGGAAACATGGTGAGCTTTGTCTTATATTTCTTTGCTGGTCCCTTGGATGAGAGGGAGTCGTCGAGCTTTGAGAAAGCCAAAGGCGTGAAGCAGTGGGACATTGCTATGCAATAGGAGATGGATGCTCTCAAGAAGAATGAGACTTGGTCTCTAGTGCCCAGGCCCAAGGGCATTACCCCTGTGACATGCAAATGGGTTTATAAGCTCAAGAAGAAAGCTAACGACACGATCGAGCGATAGAAGGCTCACCTTGTGGCTCGTGGGTTCTCACAGCAGTATGGTGAAGATTATGATGAGACGTTTAGTCCAGTGGCAAAGATGACCTCGGTTCGATTTGTTATTGCTTTGGCGGCATCTAGTGGATGGGAGATTTGGCAGCTCGATGTGAAGAATGATTTCTTATACGGAGAGATTGACAAGGATATCTTCATGATCCAGCCGCCGGGTTTCATCTCGGAGGATCGTCCGGACTACGTCTGCAAACTGAAGAAGACCCTATATGGGTTGAAGCAAGCGCCTCGGGCATGGTATGGGAAGATCATAGAGTATCTTCTATTCTGCGGGTTCTTTGCTTCAGACTCTGATTCTAGCTTATTTGTCAAGAAGGAGGGGGCGCTTCGGGTTATTGTTCTGCTGTATGTGGATGACATGATTGTCACCGGGAACTCGAAGGAGGTAGTAGCAAGGCTGAGAGCTGAGCTTGCTATCAGGTTTGAGATGAAGGATCTGGGTGAGCTTCACCATTTCCTTGGACTCGAGGTCCATAGGCGGGAGAGCGGAGTGCTCATTTCTCAGGCTGGATATGCAGAGCGGATCGTTCAACGATTCGGCATGGAGGAAGGGAAGAGCAGCTCTATACCTCTGGAACAGCATCATAAACTTCGGAAGGATGAGGGAAGAGTTCTATCTGATCCATTGGTGTTCCGAGCTCTGGTTGGGAGCTTGATTTACTTGACCATCACGAGGCCAGATATTGCTTATGCAGTTGGCAAAGTGAGTCGGTACATGGCGGAGCCACGAAAGCCTTATCTTCTAGCGGCAAAAAGAATTTTGAAGTATGTGAAGTCGACCTCTGATTTGGGTCTCCTATATAGGAGAGGGTCAAGCTTGGAGTTGCATGGATACATGGATGCTGATTATGGGGGAGACGTGGATGATCGGAGATCAATGTCTGGTTTTGTCTTTATGACGGGCCCCACAGCTATTTCTTGGTGCAGCAAAAAGCAGGACTCGGTGTCCGTATCTACCACAGAAGCGGAATACAAGGCTTCGGCCTTGGCAGCTCAGGAAGCCGTTTGGCTCAGGAGGTTAGTGGAGGATGTTCATGAGGAGGTTCGAGGTCCCACTATGCTACGCGGGGACAATGAGAGTGCTCTCAAGCTGGTTAATAATCCAGTCTGTCACGCGAGGACCAAGCACATTAAGATTGAGCACCATTTCATTTGTGAAAAGGTGTTGGGAGGATCTCTTATGGTCGAGCATGTTCGGAGTGCGGACAATGTTGCAGACATCTTCACAAAGCCGTTGGCGAAGGGACCGTTTACTCGGTTGCGGAGTTTACTCGGGCTAGTTTCCACTTCCCACTTCAAGGGGGAGTGTTGAAATTGTTGAAGTGAAGTGAAAGGTGACCGGGCGGTCTGATTTTGAGTGACCGCAGAGACCGCGCGGTCTGTGTTTGTGATCTGCCGGTCTGCTGGTTGGCCGGTCTGTTCTTGACTGCTGCGGTCTGTTCCCGAGTTGTTTTGCTTGGTTGGCCTGTCTTCTTTGTTGGAAGACCGGGCGGTCTATTCTTATGTAACTGCCTGACCGGGCGGCTTGTGCTGGCGATCTGACGACTTGTCTGAAGTCAGCCAGTTGGTTCTTGGTTTGCTCCTGGTGGTCTAAGGAAGGAGCGTTCTTGTGTCCGCGGCTTGTGCGCGGTCTCGTGTTCGCGCAACTTGTGCGTGATCTGCCTGCTGATCTGCGGTCTTGGACGGAAGGTTGTCCAAGTGGTGTGATCGCGCGGTCTGCCTTGTGAGACCGCTGGCAATCTGGCGGGTGGTGATTGTATCTCTTTTGTGCGGTGACGACATCCGTCTTGTCGCCTATAAATAGGGGTGCATGACCCGTCATTTGTAATGAGAACTGTAAGAACTAGAGCCTGGGTTAATTCGTGCGGTCTCAACTTTGAGGTCGGGCGGTCTCGGAAGCGAGTTGACTGTTTGTTGTGTTCGCAGGTTTGCGGCCAGCAGGTTGCGGTCTCCTTCCTTGGTGATTATCCAGCGGCTTGAATAAACAGTTTGGCAACGGTATTTCTGCGACCTGGTTTATGGTGTTCTTGTGCTGTTCGCAGCAAGCTCAGCGATCAGGCGACCTTCGGTGGTTAGGCGATCTGAGTTGCGGTCTGGCGACATCCTCTGTTCTTCGTTCAATTCAATAAGCTCCAGTTCGCGCAGTCTAAGGTAGCGGTCTTGCAGTGCAGGCGGTCTGTCTGTTTTCTGTTTGCGCGGTCTCAGGTCAAGCTGGGTGATCTCTGGACTTGAGCGGTCTGTGCGGTCTCAGCTTGTCTAGCCGCCAGATTTGTTTTTGGTGTTTTGTTCTTCTCTCCTTCGTGATTCTTATGAATCATGTCTCTCCATGTATACCTCGCACTGTAATCAAGTATTGTGATTCAATAAAGCTTTGTGTTGCTGTGTGGCATATTGTGGTTATTTGGCTATAACTCAGTTGATGCAACTCCTGCTTACTCCTAAACGATTCAAATCAAAAATTTTAACAGTTCCACTGTCTCCGTCTGGCCACGACGGGAGATGCGTGTGAGTAGCATTGATGGTTTTGTGTGGATAATAAGATATGGTTATATCTCGTGGTGAAATGTTAAGGACCCGGTTGTTGGGGTCCTTGGATGCTAATTAGCATCGGTTGAACTGGTATGATGTGAAAGGTAAGAAGGCTCCATCCGTGAATCCCTGGGTGCTTGATTGCATGAGTGTGCATGGGAATTACATGAACGTGCATCATTTACACATGGTGGTGTAATGATCCAGGTTGGAGGATTACTTGTGGAGGGTCTACGGGCTTGCTAGTCATGACACCGACAGAAGCCGGCAATTAGACTCTAGGCCGGTTGGGTTGGACTCTTGGTGCTCACCTACCCAAGTCCCCTTCTGTGTCCTTGAAGGCTCAGCATGGTACGAGCAGTACGCAAGTTCTCCGATGTGTGTTCTTAGCGTCGAGGCGTACAGAGGCCTAGGACTGGTAGTGTTCATACCCTCCTAGTAGTGGAGGAGCTCATTCCACTGTCTCTGTCTGGCCACGACGGGAGATGCCTGAGTGGTTAGCTCCTCTCAAAAAGCGAGAACTGTAGGTCTTTGTCGACATAACAACTATGCATGGGTGAGTCTTCATATCATAATCATTGCATTGCATTCATCATTCATAATCATAGCATTGCACCGCATCAGGTCCATCATATAAATTAGTATGGGCTCTTTTATACGATGAGTTCTAACATGGAAACCTTAACTTATAAGTTTGTATGGGCATTCATATAAGTTACGGTACGATATGAACTGCTTACTTCTTTTGTGTTGTTTCACTACTTGCTTATACTCTGCCATCGTCATATTACCTGTTAGATGTACTTCTTATACATTTGATACACTGCTGTAATTACATATTTCCTTGTCACCTGTTTTTGCTACTACTGACTATATTGCAACTTTTCTTCATTCCCTTCCGCCCGGTGCCTTGGAGTCGCCGGGGGAGAGGATGTGAAGCCACTTAGTTTTTATGACTAACGGTTGTTACACCACTACTTTTAGGAGCAGCAGCGTACTACACAGGAGGACAGCCAGGACATGGTGACAATGCTGGTGATTACGATACCTTGGCTACCGTCAACGACAGATTTGAGCGAGTGATTAGAATGTAGCCTTAGGGCAAGTTTATACTCTGATGATATACAGGAGCTTGTGTAGCTTCCTGTCTTTTTGTACTGTTTGGACATTGCTACTTAATTGTGAATAAATGGCTTCTATGGTTCTATTATTGATGGGTTGGCGTGATGATATGTGGGAATAGCCGGCAGGTTTGCGTCTTGTGGAGGGGGCTGGACCGTGTGCTGGCACTTCCGCAAGGTGGCTGACCTGGGCATAGGACTCCCCTCGGCCATGTCTTGTGTTCCGGTTGGGGGGTCTTACACAGCGAGACCGCGAGACCGTGCGGTCTGAATTTTTGTCCTTTTTGCTATTTGCACCCCCTGTATCTTCTCTTTTTTGCCCCGGTTCTCCTATACTTTTGCAGCCCGTTATTTTTGGACCTGCCCGTTTGGGAAGGCCCCCGCGCCTATAAATAGAGGGGTAGGGGTACCAGAAAAGGGACTTTTGGATTTGAGCCTCTAGCTTGTGGTCTGTACCAGCGGTCTCAAATTTTGTCATTTTTCTACCTCTCACCCTCACCTATTTTGGACCCCCCTGTAACCCTTTTTTGTGATTAATCAAAGCAGATTCTTCCCTCAGAAACCTCTCCTTTCTAACACTCTTCATCATGAGTAACTGACACTCCGCATTTCACCCTCATCCCTTTGAAGTGTGAGTATTGGAGGTACAATTTTTGTGCCAACAAAACGAACACGCGACCTTCCTATTGGAGTATTTAGGTGAAATCAGCGGACATACAAGATGTTAGACCATGAGATTCAACCAAATCAGTTAGTCGGCGATCACCCCTCTTCAAGCAGCACAAACTCCCTAGAAGCCTTTGAGCTTTGCTTCGAGCTCCGTCTCGAGCAGTCCCATCGTGAGACTGCCCGACAGCACAATGAATCAGCTTTTAGCTGCGATCTCCCAAAGAATCCTACCTCAGACCGATCAGGTCGCCACTCCTGATTCCCTGGCTGGCGATCACGCCCCTGAACGTGCTAACCCTCAACCCACAGCTCCCATGTGGTCTCAAGGTGAGGAGTTCACAGCTCGCCAATGTTTCTTTAGAGCAGCAACTCAGGGAACTCTAGCCCGAGCGCTGAATTTTTAGGAGGATTATTTCTATCCTCCAGCTCCTGTTGCTGCCCCTCCTGCTCCTTCCGACGCTGTTGAAGCGGAGGACTTTCTCCTTTTACAGATAAAGTTCATTTGGAGCCCATTCCCAACGGCTTCAGAGAACCCAGGTTACCCATGTTTAATAGAGAGAGTGACCCAGTCTCTCATCTTCAAGCCTTTGAATCTGTTATTGCTCTGAGGTCTCTCTAAGATGCGATGAGGTGTAAGCTTCTGATCAACTCCTTGGATGGGCAGGCACGGGAGTTGTTTTATAAACTACCTCCCCAGTCCATCTCTTGCTTTGCCATTCTAAGGCAAGAGCTTCTTTTGAGGTTCGCAACCTCAAAGAAAAGGAAGAGTGGCCCCGCAACCCTCTTCAGGATCAAGCAAGGAGAAAGCGAGACCTTAGCTCGCTTTGTGGATCGTTTCCAGAAGGAGATTCTCGGAATAAGGGACATCGATCCCTCGCTCTATATGGTGGCCTTAGTCAATGACCTTCAGGAAGGTCCTATCAAATTCGAGGTCACTACCCAAGAGCCTAGCTCCTATCAAGAGCTGATCAATATAGCCAATCAATTCATAGAAGGAGAGATCCAACTTGATGTGCAGAGCCAGCCAGAAGGGCTCTCCTGGTTTCTATCCTGCCCAGTAGTCGACGAAACTGCCTCGTCAAGAGTTCCAACCTCCTGCTCAAAGGGGAGGAACTTCCGCCATCACCGTCCTTATCAGGGACATCAGTAATTCCAGCCGCAAGGGACCTTTGCTACCAACTCCAACTGCTCCAGCTCCACAACCAACACTTGTTCATCAGGTCCAGTTTGTCAAGCCGCCTCTCCCAACCTCTTCTCAATCTTCTTTCAATAACTCTTGATGAGTTGTAAATTATACATATTTTAAGTATAGTTTTTAGTATAATCATAATTAAAATTGTATATTTTCTATGTAAATTAATGAATAAATTTCTTGTTTTTATAATTTCCTTACTAACTTAGCTTCATTTCTGTTTTGTAGCATTTTGGTATTTTTTGTTAGATCACGCCTGTGACCAAGCGCGTGTAAACTTAAAACACCAAAACCTCAGGTCTCGGCCGAATTCAGAGCAAGCCAGCAAAGTGATTAAGTCACGCCCTCGGTCACGCCCATGACCGAGGCCGTGTAGCTAGTCACGCCCGTGTGCAACCAACTCTTTCAGAAGGCCAGCTGTTCTGACTTCTCCAACCACCCCTGGTCACGCCCCAGGACACGACCATGTAGAAGGTCACACCCATGTTCAGTCACTTCTCCCATCAACTCAGCCAACTCTTTCAGAAGGCCAACAATCCTGACCTCTTCAACACACTGCTGGTCACGCCCTCGGCCACGGACGTGACCGAGGGCGTGTAAATCCAAAAATTTTCCTATAAATACAGGGGTCCGACTGAAGCTTAGGGTTCACAATTTGTATGTATTTTTGAGTGTTTGTGAGCTGCTTTTGTGTGTTTTCTTTGTTCCTTTTTTGTTCTTATGTTTTTAGTAATTGAAATTTCTCTCTCCTAGTCTAGTTGTAATCCTCATTTTGGAAATGAAATAGTTTGTTTCCTCAATTTGTTCTTCTTTTCATTATGTTGGAGTGTGTGTATGAGTTTAATTTTTCATCTCTTTTTAATTTTAGTTCTCTTTATGTTTGTGTGTGTGTACGAGTTGTATTTTTATTTTCTTTTAGCTTAGTTTTCATTATGTTTGTGTGTGTGAGTGTATGATTGTTACTTTATTTGTTTTGGCTAAATTAGTTTCTCTTTATGTTGATGTGTGTGTATGAGTTGTGTTTTTATTTTCTTTTAGCTTAGTTTTCTTTATGTTAGTGTGTGTAAGTGTATGAGTGTTACTTTATTTGTTTTAGCTAAATTAGTTTTCTTTATGTTGGTGTGTGTGTATGAGTTTTAAATTTTAATTGCTTTCTAACTTAGTTTCCAATTCAAGTAGAGAGAGAGAGAGAGTGTGTGTGTGTGAGTTTTAGATTTTAATTGCTTTATAATTTAGCTCTCAATTCAAAGTAGAGTGTGTGTGTGTGTGTGTGTGTGTGAGATGATTTTTTTTCTTTTTTTGTAACTTAGCTTTAATTTAAAGTAGAGTGTGTGAGTGTGCTAACTTAGATTTATTACTTGTCATTTAAATTATTGTAGAGTGTGATTTTTAATTTAGTGTGTTTTTATTTACTAATTGTCTTTCTTCAATTTTTGCTAAACGCACTCGTATTTGCTTAAAAAATTATCATGTACTCTTTAATCACTAAAGTCGTCCCCATTCCGATGAGTGGCTAATTTCTCTTAGCACTCGATGTCGAAGAGCATTGTGACAAATAAATGGTTTTCTAAAATTAAAAAATCTCTTTCTTTTCTAATCAATTAACGAGCTTAAGGTTTACCCGAGAAAAACGTTGAGTGGAACCATATAATCGATGTGTGGTTTTCATTTCTGTTTCTGTACACTAGTTAGCGAGAGACTCGTGCGTACGGATTGATCGCTAGAGGGCAAGGATAATTACGCGCTACCCTCAAGAGGGGATGACATAAGTCTCTCAAATTGGAATAAAACCCCAATAATGGAGTTCACAACATAAAGCGAGTATTAAGGAGATTCGATTAAAGAACAAGAGTTCAGTCAAATATTCTCTCAGGTGGGCGTATTCCTCGAGAGAGGTGCGTTCATACTTATGGAACCTCCATGGAAAGTTATTCTAATTAATTGAAAAATCAGATCTTTTACTTCTAAAAAAGGATATTTTCGTCTCAAGATAATTCGACATCGGGCGCTATCCTTATCATCAATTTCAAACCCTAATTATATTTTTATTATCGCTCTCTAAAAGCTTAAAACCGAATCAAAATCTCATTCCGATAAAATAATAGCTCGTTCCTTATAAGTAAAAATAATCAACACGATCCGTGGAAAAATATGACCTTGATATTTTCTAAGAATATCATATACTATATGCGATAAGGTATACTTGCCTTCATCGAATATTAGTTCGGATAAAATTTTCAAAAGCTTTCAAAAGCAATTAAATTAATCATCAAGTTCTTGGCGCCGTTGTCGGGGACATGTGTTGTTATTTTGAAAGATGAATCACTATTAATTTTAACTTTTACTTCTTCCTCCCTCTTTTTCTTTCTTATATACATATTTTAAGCACACCCAAAAAAACAGAAAACCAAAGAAAATTTATTTATATTAGTGTATGACCCGAGGAAGCTCTTCGAACGATCTAGATATTCCTTTTGATCCCGAAATCGAGTGCACCCTTCGCGAGCGTCTTCGATCTCGTGATCAAAATCCACCCTTAAATCTCGAAGACTCTATCAAAGACACTACCACAGAAGCTATGGCTGAGCCCAATCCAATTGCGGCCCCGCCACGGACCATGACATATTATGCACGCCCAAATTTGGACGATACGAGATCAAGTGTCACTCGCCCGACGGTGGCCAATAATAATTTTTTAAATTAAACATAGCATCATTCAAATGGTACAACAATCAGTTCAATTTGATAGTTTGCCGGATGAGGATCTTTCAATTTACATCTTTCAATTTTTTTGGAAATTTGTGATACTTTTAAAATTAATGGCGTCACTGACGACGCCATTCGTTTGCGTTTATTTCCATTTTCTTTGCGGACAAAGGCCAAGAAGTGGGCGAGTTCTCTTCCAATAGGATACATCACTACATGGGTCGAAATGACGAAGAGATTTCTAAATAAATATTTTTCTCCGTCTAAAAATGCTAAATTACGCACAAATATCGCCACTTTCATTTAATTTGATTCTAAGTCTCTCTACGAGACTTGGGAGCATTTTAAGGAATTTTTGCATAGGTGTCCTCATCATGCGATGTTGTCCTGGCTACAGGTCCAAACGTTCTATAATGGCTTGAATTTCTCAACGCGGCAGATGATCGATGCAACCGCCAGGGGAATGTTAGACAACAAAACCCCGGAGGCCTCTCAAGATCTGTTCGAGGAGATGACCATGAACGCCTATTAATGGAATGTGTCTGGGTCGCGCCCTAACAAACCGACAAGGATTTACGAAGTGGATGTCACTGCTCACTTAGCCTCGCAAGTAGAGAGGCTAAGTAAGCAAGTGGCGGAGATGACTGTTTCCTCCTCCACTCCCGTTTGGGCTCAAAATAATAACTTAGTTGAAGAATTTGTAGATTACCTAGGCAATCCAGTTCGTCCCCCTTCAACCCTAACAATAACCCTTATAGTAATAATTATAATGCGGGTTGGAGGAACCACCCAAAATTCTCCTGGAGTAATCAAAACAATGCTCAACGCCCCCCAAATGCGAATCCGCAAGGATTTCTGCACGGATTCCCAACACCTCCTCCAAAACCTTCTCTGCTCGAAGAAGTTTTTGCTAAATACGATGCGTCCAACGAGTCAAATATTCGGAATATTACCGAATCGATAAAAAACTTGGAAAACCAGGTTGGACAGCTTGCGAAGATGATCTCCGAGCGGCCATATGGAGCTTTGCCAAGGAACACAGAGCCAAACTCCAGAGAAAATGTCAACGCCATAAACCTTCGCAGCGACAAGGAGGTAACCTCCCCAAAATAGGATGAGCCTAAGGTACATAGTTCAATACCGACCCCTACACCCTCTCCTTCGATAGCTAAATCACAGAGTACTCCGAACGCGCCGAACTTTTCTAGCTTGCCTATTCTTTATCCTTCAAAAATAAATAACAGGCGGAAAGACGAGAAGTATAAAAATTCTTACAAATTTTAAAATAGATTCAAATAAATGTTTCATTCTGCGAGGCACTCTCCCAAATGCCGAAATACGTGAAATATCTTAAAGAGTTGCTTTCTACTAAAAAGAAACTCGAGGATATTTCACGCATTTCCCTTAACGCGGAATGCTCGACGATTCTCCTTAACAAATTACTGCCAAAACTGAACGACCCAGGACGGTTCTCCATCTGGTGCCTCTTCGACAATTTATTAATAAAGAACGCACTAGCGGACTTGGGCGCCAACATCAATTTGATGACTTTTTCTCTTTTCAAAAAACTCGGTCTAGGCATTCAGAGCTCGACAAAGATGAGCATCTAACTCACGGATCGCTCGATAAAGTACCCGATATGGGTAGTGGAGGATGTTCTGGTCAAGGTTGACAAGTTTATCTTCCCAGTAGACTTTGTCATCCTAGACATATAGGAGGACGCTGAGGTACCTATTATACTCGGTCTCCCCTTCCTCGCAACATCCCATGCATTAATTGATGTAAGTAACGGTTGACTCCTCCTTTGGGTCGGAGACGATGAAGTTACTCTTCACATTAATCCCTCAATGCGAAACTCCCTATCGAACGATGATTCCTGTTTTAACCTGGAACCCACATTTGAATAGGAATGTTCTTCTCTTTCTGAATTTCTCTCCTTAACGCTTGATGATTCAGATTTGGCGATTCTATTTTGTCCACACGAAATGATGACAGATTCGCCATTCGAACCCTTCGATTCAGAAGTTTACAAAATTAAACCATCATACGAAGAACTGCCAATCCTCGAGCTGAAACAGCTCCCCGATAGTTTGAAATATGTTTTTCTCGAAAAAGATTTAAAACTTCCTGTTATTATTTCTTCTACCTTAAGTGATTCGGAGACTTGAGAATTAGTAGAAGTTTTATACAAACATCGCCGTGCAATTGCATGGTAGATTTCAGATATCACGGGGATAAACACCTCATTCTGCACCCACAGAATTGTTCTCGAGGATAACTCCCGTAAAACCACCCAGCCTTAATGACCGCTTAACCCAAACATGAGGGATTTCATTAAGGCTGATGTAATAACACTTCTCAACGCGGGAATTATCTATCCTATATCAGACAATCATGGGTAAGCCCCGTACAAGTCGTCCCCAAAAAGGGCGATATAACGGTCTTGGCAAACCAGAACTACGAACGTATCCCAACCAGTACTTTTACGGGTTGGCGGGTGTGCATCGACTACCGAATATTAAATGATGCCTCCCGAAAAGACCACTTCCCGCTATCGTTCATCGACCAAATCCTGGAGCGACTTTCAATACAACCATTTTATTGTTTTCTAGATGGTTTTTTGGTGTTTTTCCAAATCCCTATTTCCCCCGAAGAGCAGGAGAAAACAACTTTTATTTGCCCCTTCGACACCTTCACATATCGAAGGATGTCATTTGGCCTCTACAATGCGCCAGCTATATTCTAATGATGTATGCTGGCAATATTTGGTGAGATCGTAGAAGATATCATGGAAGTCTTTATGGATGACTTCTCCATATTCGGAAACTCTTTTAAAAATTGCTTAAAAAATCTAGATAGAGTCCTCTAGCGGTGTGAAGAGACGAACTTAGTTTTAAACTGGGAGAAATGCAACTTTATGGTCCGAGAGGGTTTGGTCCTCGACCATAAGATTTCTGCCAAGGGGATGGAGGTCGATAAGGCCAAAGTCAAAATTATCGAAAAGCTTCCCGCACATTCAAACACAAAATCTATTAGAAGTTTTCTAGGCCATACAGGTTTTATCGTCGGTTCATACAAAACTTTTCAAAAATTACAAAACCGCTAACCCACCTCTTGGAAAAAGAATCACCTTTCATTTTTTATAGCGAGTGCATAGAGGCATTTAATTTCATTAAAGAAAAACTTATTAATTCTCCCATTTTGATGGCGCCAGATTGGTCCCTTCTGTTTGAAATCATGTGCGATGCAAGCGATATCACTGTACGTAGGAGCCATTTTAGGCCAGTGTGTTAATAAATATTGTCATCCTATTTATTACGCTTCACGAATGCTCACAACCGCACATGCCAATTACACTACAATGAAAAATGAACTATTGGTCATTTTCTTCGCCTTCGATAAGTTTAGATCATACGTCACGCTTTCAAAAGTAATCGTTTTCACCGACCACTCCGTCCTCAAATATTTATTAGCCAAAGTAGATGCCAAGCCCCGCTTACTTTGATGGATCCTCCTTTTGCAGGAATTTGACTTAGAGATCCAGGATAAGAAGGGGGCTGAAAATTTGGCGGCCGACCACCTCTCTCATTTAGAACACCCAGCGGCAGAAACGCTTGTAGAACCCAAAATAGATGATAGATTCTTTGAGGAGCGCCTCTTAGCTGTTAATTACGTGAAATATTCTCCCACCCCTTAGTTTGTAGACTGTGCCAACTATCTAGTTGCGTGGGTCCTTCCAAAAGATTTTTCTGTTGGAACATGGTCTTCCTCATCTCCTAGGTTTGAGAATAACAAATCCTATGTGTATTTGATCTTGTGTGTTTAAGTGTGCAGGAAAAGAAAGTCCATATGACACAAGGATTACATAAGAAGGTTGCCCCCAAATTTGAGCCATCAAATCCAAAACTCCTACTAGCGCCGGCGGTACCGCTAGCGCTAAGGAACCGCTGAGACGAAACCAAACCGCTGAGACGGAACTGCTGAGACGAAACTGCTGAGACGCTGAGAAGAAACCGCTGGGAAGGGAAACCGCTGAGATGCAAGCTGGCGTTAACATATATAGAAGGAGATAGCGCCTGGCGGTATCCGATAGCGCAGGCGGTAGCACGGAGCACAGAAGGCAAGAGAAAATTGTTTCCTCGGATTGAAGATTCTGCCGCGCAGAATATGTCCTAAAATGGGATAGCGCCGGCGGTACCACTAGCGCAGGCGCTAGCCCTGAGGCTATAAAAAGGATCGCTTGGCTCCGTCTTCCTCATCCTCTTGAGATCCAAAATTCCAGAGCTTCGTGCCACAACATAGAGAGGAAGGTTCAGAGAGATGAGTCCCACAAATCCATGAAGGCTTAAGGAGATCCGTGGAGAAGATTTCAACACGCGTCATCATCGTGACGAAAGACCGCATCGACTATGATCATACTCTGTGGGTCTTCGTCTACTTCTCCAAGAGATCCATATAGGGAGTTCTTATATTGTTGTTTATTTATTTCACATCTTTTCTTATAATCGTTTAGTGAACTCGCCTAGTGTTGGCGACTAGGTCTGGGTAGGACTTAGGGAAGAAATTTGCCTCGTGTTGGCGGCTAGGTCTCGGGTGTAGGTCTAGGGGGTGCTCGAGGCCATATCTAGGGAAGGGTTGGCTAGAGCGGCTTGAGGCCGTATCCGGGGAAGGATCGGCTAAAGCCAACCGGTTTGTGGGGATACGAGTCGGTATAGAAAACAAAAAGAGTCTTTCATATTTCGCTTTGATTTCTAGCGTCATTGAAATCAAATTTTGTTATCAATTTTATTAATAATAATCATGTCTCTCTTTGTGTAATAAAATTGATTTGATCTTCATTTCTCTAAATTGTTTACTATCCTCTCCTTCATTATAAAATAATTTAGATCTTTATTCAAAATCACTATTGTGATCTCTTATCATTAGCAAATATTTCAAAATATAATATAAGTTTTTAAAAACCCTTATTCAACCCCCCCTCTAAGGGCGCCTACCGATCCAACAAGTGGTATCAGAGCTAGGTTTATTCCAATCGGCTTAACAACCAAGAATAATGGCGTCTCATGATCTCGCTTCTATTAGTGGGGTAAATTTTTATGAAGAAGAAAAATCTCTTAAACCACCTTTATTCGAAGGGAGAAATTATAAAGGGTGGAAATTTTTAATGGAAAAGTTCATTAAAAATTTAGATATCAATGCATGGGATATAGCAATAGTTAGATCAGCGGATGAATCAAATAAACAGGAACGTCATCTAAATACAAAAGCTTTAAATAGTATTTTCTGTGCTTTATCTCACGAAATTTCAAAATTAATATATTATTTTTCTAGTGCATACAAAGTATGGAAATTTCTTGAAGAAATGAATGATTCTCCATCTACAGGTATGGAATAAATGCAAGAAGTGGAGAACATACAAGATTGCACATCAAATGGAAAAGAAGAAATCCCATCTTTGGAAGAGGAATGCCAAATAGATGAAGACAACAAAGAAAATTCGTGCTCAAATCTCACAGCATCCAAAAGCACTGTAAGGAAATCAAATCATCTTATTGTTTGCAATTCTATCTCTTCATTACAATTGCTTCAAACTACAAAGCGCAAAATTAAGAAATTAAAAAATGCTAATAAACATCTGTGCTTAGAAAATAAAAATTTAAAGGCAAAAATTAATGAAGAATCAAATTCTAATTCATCTAGTTCTACCCATGGCTCCTTAGTTGAAAACATTACACCTTGTATGGAATTTGATGATTTGAAAGAAAAATGCAAGGAACTTCTCTTTATAAAAGAACGCAATGAAAAATTGTCTTTAGAAAATTCATCGTTAAAAAATATTGTGATATGTGCAAAAACTATAAAATTAAAATTAAAGAGATGGATGAAACTTTTGATGACTATATAAATGAATATAACAATCATATTGAGTCTATCGTATCCACTCTCAAGAATAGCACAATGGCATATAATAAAACTAAACATGAACTCAAAGCTAAAAATTATGAATTGGAAAGAAAAGTTAACTTGCTTGAGGAAATCATAAAGAAAAATTCTCAACACATAAATCAACAATTTCAAGCAAATTTCAAAAGCAAGTTAAATCTGAATTTTCATAATATGTCTAAGCCTAACAAAGGAAATGAAAAATATCAAATGCCTGAAAATGAAATTCCAAATCATTATTATTTACAAAATCATGTTTCTCCCAACATAAAATTAAATGTTCACAAATTTCCAATAAACAATGTTTCACAAAATCATCATGTAAATTTGACATATAAGAATAAAACTAAACCAAGGTTTGAATGGAGACCTAAAGTTAAAGATGAAATACAAACTCCACTCAAAAGGGCTCATTCACTTCCATCTCCCCAAAAGCAAACACGATGTATTTGTGTACCCAAAGGAACCGTCACACCCGGTACTCTTTGGATACCTAAATCTCTCATTCATTAGTATCCAATCATTTGCATGAAGTAGAAATCAACTAAAAAAATAAAATAGCAATTATCTACTTCATGATATGCTTAATTTCCTTTTTGTTTATTTGTTTTTATTTCTTTGAGCCATCATGATAAGATCACTTTATATAACATGTGATATGACTTTCACATATTAAACCAAAATTCATAAATAAAGCAAAGTTGAATAAAAAGTCATATCATTTTTCAAGTGATCTACTTATCTTTTTTTTATCCTTCTAAATCCAATTTCCTAAGTCTTATAAAATTTGAAAAACTAAATTTGTCATATGACATTATTAAGACAAAATGAAATAAGTGTCAAAATGGATTCAAAAGGTATTTTAGGGGTATTGGGCTAAATTTATAAAATGCGCAAGTTTTGCCTAGGTATTTAATATATTTGCGTCATTTTTGATTACCCCTAGTATGTTAAATCATAATCATGTCAAACCGAAATTGAAAAATTGCATGAATATTATTTCAATTATTTATGATCATTTCACTCATGCATATGTTGTGCAAAACTCAAGAATTAAGGTCTAATAAATTTAGAGCTTTAATGAATGTGAAACTCATGTACTAAAATTTTAACTTCCGCAACTTTTTGCGTTTTCTTCTCGTCTCTTCACTTCATTAGACATGTCTTACATTGCACAAACATAATTAAGAAAAATTGGAAGTACAATCAAAGAAAATCTAGGCTATATGATTAAAATAAGCACTCTCTGTGAGCCAACGCAGGCGCTAGAAACTAACGCCGGCACTAGCTTAAGTCTCCGATTTTCTGAAATTTTAAAATTCTGTAAAATCAATAAAAATATATTATTTTATATGTACTACTCATATTTGCATCTATGCCTATAATTAATTTTTGAAAAATTAAAATACAAAATTACAAAAACCAAATTACAAAAAAAATTATTTTTTCTTACTTCCTTTCTTTGGTTATTTGTTTGATTTCTATATGCAAAAATCAAATACAAAAATACAAAACAAAAACAAGTATTTTTTTGAACTTACATTTTCTACTTACATGTATCTTGCGAAAGGGAGATTTGGGCTATCATTCCATCACATCTCCTAGTACCGGGAACACTCCTCACAAGGTAGTCCTCGGGAAGTCCAAGATCAATCTTATGAGTTCAAACTTTAAATTAAAATTATTTCTCAAAAATACTGTATGGACTTTATTGTGAAATTCAAGCATGATTTCTTCTATCATTTAAGACTTTCTACAATGTTGTGATTCATATTTTCAAACTACTTTGAACATTGTCTTTATCATGCCTTGATACTTCTAAACACATGTGCATAAATTATATTGTAAAAGTTGTGTAGAACCAAGCTTAGCATGCCTCTAAGTATGAGTAAATATTTTATGTTTGATAATGGTATTTATTTACTCACTTATTTTGGCATTGTCTACATATTTTTTTAATCTAAGAATGCTTGTGTATGTTTTGTAATAGTACAATGAATTAAAATTACACAAGTATCTTACCTACACAACCTTTGTTTGCACTTTTAAAAGTTAAGAAAAGTGGTTACGTTTTCAAAAATTATATTGGTTTGCAAAACAAGTGTATACGGAGAACTTTGTACAAAACAAAAATCATAAAATAAAGTGACAAGATAACTCCACCAAGCACTACTTGAACCTCCTGATAAGTCTTAATAAGCATTGTGAGGTTGAGCACCTTGGAAAGAATAGTAAAGTATCTTGTGCAAACCATACCTTTCTTTCAAAATAAAAACCACTTACTCTTAAGTACACCGGATCACTAGTTTCAACATTAAAATAAAATAAAATATGTGATCCCCCAAGCACTACTTTGCACCCTGATAAGTCTTGATGAGCATTGTGTGTGCAAAGCACCTTGGTAGTTGTACATTTTTTTTGTGCATTGAAGTGTGTGGAAGTAAAATTATTTGTGTTTTATTGTGCTCTTTACTTTCCATATCTTTTGTATTTTTGATTAAAACATTTGTTTACTCTATTCAAAATATACTTATGTGCACATCATTATCTTCCATAACACTTCTTCTCATGAGTATTGGATCCTAATGCTAATTCTATACTACTCTTTATTTATGAAATGCACTAGATAACCTAGCATGCTTTCTACAATGTTTGGTATGTTTTGAATTTGTGAATTAAAATAACATTGTAGTAATCTCTTGTTGATAACATTATTTCATGCTTGGTTAATTTATTGTTAGACTTAAAGATTTTAATTGAACAATGATTTACAAAAACATCTTCTTAATGAAATTTAACTCATATATCTTTTTATGGATCATCATTGATTACAATAAGATGTTTCTTGTATTTCGATAAGTCTTCCGCATCATAACCATATAATTATTTTACCTTGCACTTTCATGCTTATTTAAAGTCTTTTATTTTGTGTGCATCCTCACTTGAATCTTAACATTCCTTTCTTTCAACAAGTGGTAGACTTGCTTGGTAAACTTTATATTGGTTGCTTTAAACAAGAATATTTTTTTATGCTAAAAACTCTGATTTATTTCTATGAAAATATTGTAATACTAAAACTCTGATTTATTAGCTATGCGAACTTTTCTTTAAAAATTCAAATATTAAACCCATTGGCTATGAAATTATAATTTGATTTAAAACACATAAATGTTTCCAATTATTATTATCCATGATTACATATCTCACCATAGCGGGGGCGTAGGGTTATAGAAATTAGATAACCTAACCTCTAAGTCATGTCTTGTCCATAACCGGGGAGGGTTCCAGTGGGGCCTTGCGAGGCACTGGGGGGAAAGAGTGCTGGGTTGAGTTTTTCTAGTGTTTGTATATGGGACTAACACCCCAACCTACGACATGTATGCAGCTCCTTGTACAACCCCATACCCGTCGGGTGTGACCCTCCCCAGATAGTTGGGACCCGAGGTGTCTTGTGGTTGGCTAGCATTGATTGGGCTGCATCTAGCGGGTTTTGGTGTGCGTTTAGAGGAATGGTCTGCGGATAGCAGTTTTGGCTAGGGTTTTTTATAAAGCCTAAAGAACTAAAACCCTAGAGGAGGAGATTCTGGCCCGGCCGAAAAAGACCCTAGCCCCTTCTCCTCCCCAGATCCCTCTCATTCGCATAAGACGCTGCAACCCTCCCCTCCCCCGATCTCCTTCTCCCCCATCGCCTCTCCTCCCCGTCGGCCTGGAGCAGGGAAAACGCAGCCCCTCCCCCCGATCTCCCTCTCTCGCCGCCTCCTGGAGCAAGGAAGGGCCGCCCCCGAGCCTTCCTCCTCCCCCTCTCGCCGTTGGCCTGGAGCAAGGAGGAGTAGCGCCCCGTCTCCCTTCCTCACTCTCTTTCCCGTCGCCGACCTGAGCCTTCCCATCCCCGTCGGCCTGGAGCAAGGAAGCCCGAGCCCTCTCTTTCCTCCTCTCATTTTCCTGGAGCTAGGGCAGCCGCAAGCTATGGGAGGAAGCTTCCTCCCTCCTCTCTCTCGTTGGTCTAGAAGAGGACCTGAACCATCCCCTTGCCGACCTAGGGGAGGGCCGACCCATTTTGGTTGGGTGTTGCTGTGTGAACAACCGTGGAGCTCGAGCTTGGCCGGCCAAGTGCGTGGACAGACGTTACGTTCGTTAGCCGTCGAATCTGGGCACGTTCCCATGCCTCCGAAGCACGCTTCAAGGGTAACGAAATTTCTCCTCGGGCAGGTGAAGCCCTAATTTATCATGATTGCATAGAAACCCCTCTCCACCAACGGGTGGAGGAAGGGAGCTCTCTGACGGGTCGACGTGTACGTCCCCGCTTGTAATTGTATTAGCGTCCGGAAGCGAGAGTACGGACTTAGGCATGCTGTGTGAAGCCCATCCAGATATGTCAATCCGGATTGGTGATGTTCTGGGGTTCCTGGAGAAGACTCCGAGGAAGTTGCATACTACTTGCTTGCAGGGGCAAAATATTGCCATCCCAAAAAAGGGGTAGGGTCGATAGGCTTTGGCCCATTGTTGCTGATCGATGTTCAGCATGCCACCGCTTGGCAGGACGTTGGTGTACAGGTGTCGCGGAGCAAAGCAAGAAATAACGGGTTTAAGCCCAAGGTTGTGCCGGCCCGAGAAGGCCTTATTTATTTATATTGCCGGCCTGCGTGCCGAAGTATGGAATTCACATTCCTGTAATCTGTGATGCATGTTCTTTGTTTTTCTTTTCAATCGTAGTCAAGTGGAGTCCCCGTGGACCCCTCGCACGGTGTGGGCCCAGAGGGAAATTTACTTGGTAGCCCCTGATGGTTTGCTAATAGTCTCCCGGAACAGCGGAGTCACGCTGTTGGCAGCCCCATTTGGTCTGCGTATAGTAAGATTATTAGGCCGGAGTACGTTGTTGGTCGACTGAGCGAAATTGGCTTTATATAGATCCAGGGAGGTGCACCTATGGAGAGGAAAGGGTCGGCTCTGAGATTTTGGCCAGCCAAGAGAGCCCTCCAAAGGTGCCTTAGCTCAGCCTTTGGCTTGGGAGGGGAAGAGTTAGTTAGTCTTCCGGGTGTGCGGTGGGACCTCCACGCTGAGACCTTGGATCTGTACTTCGAGTTCCTAGTCTTGTGTCTAGATCGTTTACTTGAGCATAGTAAGTGCGCGGTCACCCCTTTTTTGGGACCCCGAACTCCACAGAGACCGAGATATCGGTTTCAACATTATGGTGCGGTGAGCGTGGAGAGTGACTAGCACAAAAGAACTCAAGCGAACGTCATGGCTAGAGAAGGGGAACTAAGTGGCGACCAGGGTCATGCGCCGACACCCGCGGGAAGATGTGAGAACTTCTACTAAGATGGATCGATCATGTGTAAAGGGGACCATTAGAGGCACCAGTTAGGCATCGCATGATAAACGAGTGAGGGGTAGACCAATAAAGATTTGGAATGAAACTATACGGCAAGACAAGATGCACTTAAGCATTAATGAGGTTATGACTAAAGATAGGGCACAATGGCGACAAAGGATCCATTTAGCAAACCCCACTATAGTGGGATAAAGGCTTAAGTGCTGTTATTGTTGTGTGTGAGCATGCTAAGTATAATGGTATAAACATATTACATTTTCTACTGGCAATAAAATAAGGTTTACCCCTTTTCATTTAATTCAGAGACATTTGGGGGTCATCTAATACTCGAATGTAAGTGGAGCTCGTTGGTCTGTATCATTTAGTAATAGTAGCATCAGGGTCACTTCGATTTTCCTCTAACCTATATATTTTGTTAGTATAACTCTTATAAATTGTCATGATCTAAAGTCACTTTGGCGGTAAAATACAAAGTTCAGGTATTAAAGATTATTTCCCAGACTGACTTTCTACTTTCATGTGTCTAAATCATATTGGGGAAGCCACCATTACTACTCATCTTACAAATGACCTTCCATCTAGAATTTTGGGTTTTAAATGTCCTATGAGTATACAACCAAATACCTATCCTAGAAGTTTCAGTTGTCCTTTTGTTCATTATCATAGTCCTAATATGGAGAAATGAAATCACAGGGCTATTAAGTATGTTTCTAGGATATCTTTCCGCTCAAACAATGTTATAAAATCACCATTATCTATCTAAGAAATCATGTCTATTTGGGTGTCACATTCGTGAGGGAGAATCATACTTTATACAATCTCATCACCAGGTGAGAATATTAACATGGAGGATAGTTCGGAGGATAAGTATAAAAATGTTCAGAACGAATGGTTAGCCCCGAGCAGACCCGCTGACTAGGCTCTCATCTAGCTGGCAGGGCCGAAGGCTCACTCGGTGGCAGGTTCCAAAGGCAGTTAGCCCCGAGCAGACCCGCTGACCAGGCTCTCATCTAGCTGGCAGGGTCGAAGGCTCACTCGGTGGCAGGTTCCAAAGACAGTTAGCCCCGAGTAGACCCGCTGACCAGGCTCTCATCTAGCTGGCAGGGCCGAATGCTCACTCGGTGGCAGGTTCCAAAGGCAGTTGGCCCCGAGCAGACCCGCTGACCAGGCTCTCATCTAGCTGGCAGGGCCGAAGGCTCACTCGGTGGCAGGTTCCAAAGGCAGTTAGCCCCGAGCAGACCTGTTGACCAGGTTATCATCTAGCTGGCAGGGTCGAAGGCTCACTCGGTGGCAGGTTCCAAAGGCAGTTAGCCCCTAACAGACCCACTGACTAGGCTCTCATCTAGCTGGCTGCGCCGAAGGCTCACTTGGTGGCAGGTTCCAAACGCAGTTAGGCTCGAGCAGACCTGCTGACCAGGCTCTCATCTAGCTGGCAGGGCCGAAGGCTCACTCGGTGGCAGGTTCCAAAGGCAGTTATCCCCGAGTAGACCCGCTGACCAGGCTCTCATCTAGCTGGCAGGGCCGAAGGCTCACTCAGTGGCAGGTTCCAAAGGCAGTTAGCCCCGAGCAGACCCGCTGACCAGGCTCTTATCTAGCTGGCAGGGCCGAAGGCTCACTCGGTGGCAGGTTCCAAAGGCAGTTGGCCCCGAGCAGACCCGCTGACCAGGCTATCATCTAGCTGGTAGGGCCGAAGGCTCACTCGGTAGCAGGTTCCAAAGGCAGTTGGCCCCGAGCAGACCCGCTGATCAGGCTCTCATCTAGCTGGCAGGGCCGAAGGCTCACTCGGTGGCAGGTTCCAAACGCAGTTAGGCTCGAGCAGACCTGCTGACCAGGCTCTCATCTAGCTGGCAGGGCCGAAGGCTCACTCGGTGGCAGGTTCCAAAGGTAGTTAGCCCCGAGCAGACCCGCTGACCAGGCTCTCATCTAGCTGGCAGGGCCGAAGGCCCACTCGGTGGCAGGTTCCAAAGGCAGTTGGACCCGAGCAGACCCGCTGACCAGGCTCTCTTCTAGCTGGCAGGGCCAAAGGCTCACTCGGTGGCAGGTTCCAAAGGCAGTTAGCCCCGAGCAGACCCGCTGACCAGGCTCTCATCTAGCTGGCAGGGCCGAAGGCTCACTCGATGGCAGGTTCCAAAGGCAGTTAGCCCCGAGCAGACCCGTTGACCAGGCTCTCATCTAGCTGGCAGGGCCGATGGCTCACTCGGTGGCAGGTTCAAAAGGCAGTTGGCCCCGAGCAGACCCGCTAATCGGGCTCTCACCTAACCGACAAGTTCTTTATAATGGCAGGTTGACCTCTCGTGGAGGCTCTTTGGTCTCGGCTCCGTGATGGTTCCGCTGTTCGGGCTCTCATCTAACCGGCAGAGCGGGTAAAACTCTCGGATGACAGTTTGAGAAAGGATGAGATTCAATATAGGGCTTTAGCATATAAGGGATCAGTTATGCTTGATAAATTGATAGTTTTCACTGACAATCGAGGCCCTTTAAGAATAGTTTTGAAAACAAAAGCTTAAGATAATGAATCCTACCATGACACAACATTATTTGATTAGTTTTAGAAACAAAATCAGATTCATTCTAAATTGTCAATGCATGATTGTTTAGGTAATCATTATAGATAATAGTGAACATTCTTTTCCTCAGCACTGTTAATCATCCCTGAGGCCCATTCCTGAATAACACAATATGCAACAGTAAAAATAACGGCAATCTAAATTATGAGTTTGCTTGCTAATAGACATTAAGTTGCATGACATTTTGAGACATGAAGAGCATAATGTTTCTACCATAAAAAAGAAGGCATAGTGTATAACCAAGGTTGTTGACAACCAAATTGATCATTTAAAGGCAACAAAGAGAAAGGTTTTCACATCAGGACAAATATGAGTACAAAAACAAGAAGAATCATCATTCATATGATTATATACCCATTTTTTTTTCGGGTCGGCTCCCACCCGCCGGATACTTGGGGTTGGACATTTCTTTCCGAGCGTGGGGCACGCTCGCAAAGAGCGGGGATTGTGTACAACCCCATACCCGTCGGGTGTGACCCTCCCCAGATAGTTGGGACCCGAGGTGTCTTGTGGTTGGCTAGCATTGATTGGGCTGCGTCTAGCGGGTTTTGGTGTGCGTTTAGAGGAATGGTCTGCGGATAGCAGTTTTAGCTAGGGTTTTTTATAAAGCCTAAAGAACTAAAACCCTAGAGAAGGAGATTCTGGCCCGGCCGAAAAAGACCCGAGCCCCTTCTCCTCCCCAGATCCCTCTCGTTCGCACAGGACGCCGCAACCCTCCCCTTTCCCAATCTCCTTCTCCCCAATCGCCTCTCCTCCCCGGCGGCCTGGAGCAGGGAAAACGCAGCCCCCTCCCCCCGATCTCCCTCTCTCGCCGCCTCCTGGAGCAATGAAGGGCCGCCCCCGAGCCTTCCTCCTCCCCCTCTCACCGTTGGCCTGGAGCAAGGAGGAGCAGTGCCCCGTCTCCCTTCCTCACTCTCTTTCCCGTCGCCGACATGAGCCTTCCCATCCCCGTCGGCCTGGAGAAAGGAAGCCCGAGCCCTCTCTTTCCTCCTCTCGTTTTCCTGGAGCTAGGGAAGCCGCAAGCTATGGGAGGAAGCTTCCTCCCTCCTCTCTCTCGTCGGCCTAGAAGAGGACCTGAACCATCCCCTTGCCGACCTAGGGGAGGGCCGACCCATTTTGGTTGGGTGTTGCTGTGTGAACAACCGTGGAGCTCGAGCTTGGCCGGCCAAGTGCGTGGACAGCTGTTACGTTCGTTAGCCGTCAAATCTGGGCATGTTCCCATGCCTCCGAAGCATGCTTCAAGGGTAACGAAATTTCTCCTCGGGCAGGTGAAGCCCTAATTTATCATGATTGCATGGAAGCCCCTCTCCACCAACAGGTGGAGGAAGGGAGCTCTCCGATGGGTCGACGTGTACGTGCCCGCTTGTAATTGCATTAGCGTCCGGAAGCGCGAGTACGGACTTAGGCATGCTGTGTGAAGCCCATCCGGATATGTCAATCCGGATTGGTGATGTTCTGGGGTTCCCGGAGAAGACTCCGAGGAAGTTGCATACTACTTGCTTGCAGGGGCGAAATATTGTCAATCCGGTAGGGTCGATAGGCTTTGGCCCGTTGTAGCTGATCGATGTTCAGCTTGTCACCGCTTGGCAGGACGTTGGTGTACAGGTGTTGCGGAGCAAAGCAGGAAATAGCGGGTTTAAGCCCAAGGTTGTGCCGGCCTGAGAAGGCCTTATTTATTTATATTGCCGGCCTGCGTGACGAAGTATGGAATTCACATTCCTGTAATCTGTGATGCATGTTCTTTATTTATCTTTTCAATCGTAGTCAAGTGGAGTCCCCGTGGACCCCTCACACGGTGGGGGCCCAGAGGGAAATTTACTTGGTAGCCCCTGATGGTTCGCTAATAGTCTCCCGGAACAGTGGAGTCACGCTGTTGGCAGCCCCATTTGGTCTGCGTATAGTAAGATTGTTAGGTGGGAGTACGTTATTGGTCGATCGGGCGAAATTGGCTTTACATAGATCCAGGGAGGTGCACCTATGGAGAGGAAAGGGTCGGCTCTGAGATTTTGGCCGGCCAAGAGAGCCCTCCAAAGGTGCCTTAGCTCAGCCTTTGGCTTGGGAGGGGAAGAGTTAGTTAGTCTTCCGGGTGTGCGGTGGGACCTCCACGCTGAGACCTTGGATCTATACTTCGAGTTCCTTGTCTTGTGACTAGATCGTTTGCTTGAGCGTAGTAAGTGCGCGGTCACCCCTTTTTTGGGACCCCGAACTCCACAGAGACCGAGATATCGGTTTCAATACTCCTCATGCCCATCCGTCACTTAGTACGGGGCTAGGGTGTAGACATATTGTCTGGGTAGTTTAGTTACTTAGAAATCATTATATTTTTTTATGCTTAAAACTCTTATATAGAAAGGAAAAAACTAACATGATAATATTGAGTACTTAACAAATGTTTGATTGTTCATCTTTAAGCTAAAAACTCTGATCTATTTCTATAAAAATTATTCTAAAACTCCTTATTATTCCCTCTCTCTAAAAGCTCGATCATGTCTTTATCTTATTATCAAAAATTTTGTGTTTTGCTTCCTTACCCACTTTTGCTAATAACAAAAGGGGGAGAATTAACATGATAAATATAATCCGCTATCAAAATAAAAAAAAACCAACATGATTAATTAAGATGATAGTTTACATATTAGGGGAGCATTCACTTAGGGGAAGCATGTATTTAGGGGGAGCAATTCTAAATTTTAAAATCGATAATTATCCTAAGTCATCACTCTCTCACGCACACAAGTAAGTTTCATCATGCTTATATATATTAATGCTCTGATTTATCATTAATGGATTTGTTATTATCAAAAGGGGGAGTTTGTTGGAACATGGTCTTCCGCATCTCCTAGGTTTGAGAATAACAAATCCTATGTGTATTTGATCTTGTTTGTTTAAGTGTGCAGGAAAACAAAGTCCATATGACTCAAGGATTACATTAGAAGGATGCCCCCAAATTTGAGCCATCAAATCCAAAACTCCTACTAGCGCCGGTGGTACCGCTAGCGCTAAGGAACCGCTGAGACGAAACCAAACCACTGAGACGGAACCGCTGAGACGAAACCGCTGAGACGCTGAGAAGAAATCGCTGGGAAGGGAAACCGCTGAGATGCAAGCTGGCGTTAACATATATAGAAGGAGATAGCGCCTGGCGGTATCCGATAGCGCAGGCGATAGCGCGGAGCACAGAAGGCAAGAGAGAATTGTTTCCTCGGATTGAAGATTCTGCCGCGCAGAATATGTCCTAAAATGGGATAGCGCCGACGGTACCACTAGCGCAGGCGCTAGCACTGAGGCTATAAAAAGGACCCCTTGGCTCCGCCTTCCTTATCCTCTTGAGATCCAAAATTCTAGAGCTTCGTGCCACAACATAGAGAGGGAGGTTCAGAGAGATCAGTCCCACAAATCCATGAAGGCTTAAGGAGATCCGTGGAGAAGATTTCAACACGCGTCATCATCGTGACGAAAGACCGCATCGACTATGATCATACTCTGTGGGTCTTCGTCTACTTCTCCAAGAGATCCATATAGGGAGTTCTTATATTGTTATTTATTTATTTCACATCTTTTCTTATAATCGTTTAGTGAACTCGCCTAGTGTTGCCGACTAGGTCTGGGTAGGACTTAGGGAAGAAATTCGCCTCGTGTTGGCGACTAGGTCTCAGGTGTAGGTCTAGGGGGTGCTCGAGGCCATATCCGGGGAAGGGTTGGCTAGAGCGGCTTGAGGCCGTATCCGGGGAAGGATCAACTAAAGCCAACCGGTTCGTGGGGATACGAGTCGGTATAGAAAACAAAAAGAGTCTTTCATATTTCGCTTTGATTTCTAGCGTCATTGAAATCAAATTTTGTAAACAATTTTATTAATAATAATCATGTCTCTCTTTGTGTAATAAAATTGATTTGATCTTCATTTCTCTAAATTGTTTACTAACCTCTCCTTCATTATAAAACAATTTAGATCTTTATTCAAAATCACTATTGTGATCTCTTATCATAAGAAAATATTTCAAAATATAATATAAGTTTTTAAAAACCCTTATTCACCCCCTCTAAGGGCGCCTACCGATCCAACATTTTCAACCCTGCAAAAGAAGAAATTATTTTCTGATTATAAAAACTACTTTTGGGAGGACCCTTTTCTCTTTCATGTCTGCGTGGACCGAGTAGTGTGGAGATGCGTTTTGAACGAGGAGGGTGCGCAAATCTTACGGCACTGACAAAAGGGGCCGGCGTTGGGCATTATCAAGCCAACCGGACCGTGCAGAAGGCGCTAGAGGCGGGCTTTTATTGCCCCACTCTCTTCAAAGATGCTCACACTTTTGTGAGTTCCTATGATAGCTACCATCGGTCGGGTAACATCTGTCATCGTGACGAGATGCCCAAAAACTTATTTTTAGAATGGGAAA
This sequence comes from Dactylorhiza incarnata, assembly GCA_033032865.1. NCBI lineage: Eukaryota > Viridiplantae > Streptophyta > Magnoliopsida > Asparagales > Orchidaceae > Dactylorhiza > Dactylorhiza incarnata. Next base: position 2,063,945 of record JAWHQI010000303.1, read on the forward strand.
TCTTTGATTTATGGGGCATAGATATTGTCGGCCCTCTACCTTCATCTTCTTCTTCTTCTTCTTCTTCTTCTTCTTCTAACAATCACTATATTTTAGTGGTGGTCGACTACGTATCCAGGTGGGCGGAAGCGCAAGCTCTCCCCACCAAAGATGCGAGAGTCATCGTCAACTTTCTAAAAAATTATTTTCTCTCTTTGACATGCCTCGCGCAATAGTAAGTGATAGGGGTACGCACTTCTGCAACGCTCAATTCACAAAAATACTATCTAAGTATGACGTTATGCACAAGATCGCCACCGCCTATCACCCCCAAACAAGCGACCAAGTTGAGGTAGTAAATCGAGAGATTAAACGCATTTTGGAAAAACCGCATCTCTAAATAGGAAAGATTGGTCCATAAAACTCGATGACGCGTTGTGGGCGTATCATACGGCATACAAGACCGCCATCGGTTGTACGCCATACCAATTATTCTACGATAAGGCGTGCCATTTACCGGTAGAGTTAGAGCACCGCGCCTTTTGGGCTATAAAATTATTAAACCTCGATTTGAACTTAGCCTCCGAGAGTAGAAAATTTCAACTAAATGAACTCGATGAATGACATGCGAATGCTTATGAGAGTAATAAATTTTATAAGGATCTCTCTAAGTTCTACCACAATCGAAAAATTAAAAATCCAAAAACTTTTGTGCCGGACGATCTTGTCCTTCTTTATAACTCACTCCTCAGGCTTTTTCCGGGTAAGTTAAAATCTCGTTGGTCCGGCCCCTTTGAAGTCAAAGAGGTTTGCCATATGGGACCGTTCTTATCTCCCACCCAGAAAAAGGCTCATTTAAAGTCAATGGGCACCGTTTAAAACTTTATCTTGCGGGCGATCTAGTGGACAAAAAAATTTAATCTTTAACCCTCCCCAACTTATAATCTTACCGTGCCAAATTAGTCAAGTTGCGTGACGGTAAACAAAGCGCTTATGGGAAGCACCTCATATCTATCTAATATTTTATTATGCTTCGATACTTTTACATGTTTTTGCAGGGTTTATTGCGGCCTCGCTAGCCTCAATTTAGGGAAGCCTTTTCACTCCCCCTTCTTCCTTTTTGTACAAACCACACTTTCATTTTAGATTCTTCATACTTAAATTACAACATTGGGGACAATGCTGGGTTTTAAGTATGGGGGTGTTTTCCTGTTTTCATTTAAAAATTTTGTAAAAAAAAAAAAAAATTATAAAACCACAAAATTTCAAAAAATAGTTTATTTCGTAGCAAAAAAACAAAAAAAATTACAAAACCACAAAATTTACAAAAAATAGTTTATTTCGTAATATAAAAACCAAAAAAATTATAAAACCCCAAAACTCTCCAAAAATAAGTTTATTTCGTAGTAGAAAAACAAAAAAACCATAAATATAATAAAACCCTACATTTTTTCGAGGCACCTAGTTTCAAGAGCATCTATATATGGATTTTAATAATTCTTAAATTGCTAGTCATTTGTTCATCACAGGTAGATAGATTTAAACATCTGAGGTTAAGTTTTTCAGAATATCTTGTGTTTCTAATTTAAATAGAGGATTTATTTTCAAGCACTACTTCTGAATTATCTAAAATAGAGGCACGTGTATTATGTTAGAAAACAACCTTAGACCTCAATTATCTCTACTTTATGCCTTTAGGAATTCAGGAATATTCAAACTACTAAGGTTGCTCTCAATTTTTTTTATTATTATTCTAGAACTTCTCTTGAAACCCCCCCTGTATGCACCCATTTAGCATGGCATGAAAAATAGAAGAAGAAAAAGAAAAATTTAAAAGATCTTATATCAATGGGAATAAGATTTCATTCTGTAAACATAAACACCCAATAAAAATTTAAAAGATCTTATGTCAGTGAGAATAAGATTTTGTTCCGTAAATATAAGCATTGTGTTAATTGAAAATGAATTAGTTCTCCCTCGTAAACCACAATGGGCGCCAAAGAAAAATAAAAAGGAGGGGTGAGAGGATAAAATTCATCACCCTTAATTCAAGTGCTCTTCTTTTGCCAAAGCTTTATACCTCTTTCCCCTTAGCAAATTTATTGCACTTAGACTTAATTCAAAAATCTTTTTGAGAGCATAATTAGTAACTTGTATTATTTCCTTCAATTTTCTTAAAGCAAAGGTTCTTATAATTTCGATCTAACCTTGTTTACTAATGATTGCAATTTTGCCTGCTATTTGTTCTCTTAAGAAGTCTTTTGGCTAAGACATTTCTCCAAACTTAAATCACTTACATAATTTAGGACTTAACTCTTTATACTCCAGATTTTTATTTTTCGGTCCCTCTTTTGATTAAAATGATAACCAAAAATTAAAACTTATGATAATTCCGTACGGATATCTTTCTTACGTTTGCTCTGGAATAGCAAAATCTTAAGTATGTAGGTATTTAATGAGTAGTAAATTATACATTTTTTTAGTATAGTTTTTAGTATTGTCATAATTAAAATTGTACATTTTCTATGTAAATTAATGAATAAATTACTTTTTTTTATTATGTCCTTACTAATTTAGCTTTATTTCTATTTTACAACATATTGGTATTTTTTGTTAGGTCACACCCTCGGTCACGCCTGTGACCAAGGGCGTGTAAACATAAAACACCAAAAACTCAGGTCTCGACACAATTCAGAGTAAGTCCGCAAAGTGATCAAGTCACGCCCTCGGTTACGCCCGTTACCGAGGTCGTGTAGTTAGTCACGCCCGTGTGCAACCTGTTGAAGCCAGGAAAATCCTAGGCTCCAAAATTCGTACCAATGCAGCCGGAGGCTACTCGCCCAGCAGTCTAACGAGATGACTTGGCTGGCAACGACGAAGAAGCTAGAAGAGTAACAAACAGGACCCCAGGTGCTGCGGCAGGGAGGTCCCACCACGTACCCGGAAGCTCAAGGGAGTCTTCCCCTCCAAAACCAAAAATGGCCGAGCTTGGTACAAGGAAGGCAGGGACATGGCGAGTATCTCGCCTGAGGGGGTCAACCTCGTCCAAAAGTGTCTTCTTTCTTGTACCCCTGGGGGTCTATTTATAGAGAAATCATAGGGGGGGGGGGGGTACAGGCGAGTATACTGCCTCTGCTCGCGAGTTACAAGGGCTACTCGTCCACGCTCGCAAGATACTCGCACAAGCTCGCCTCTTGCTCGCCTCTGCTCGCCTCTGCTCTCCCATGCTCGCCCCTGCTCGCCTCTTGGTCGCCCCTGCTCTCCCCTGCTCGCCTCTGCTCGCCTATGCTCGCCACTGCTCACCTCTGCTCGCCTCTTGGTCGCCCCTGCTCGCCCAGCGAGGACTGCGAATAGGCATCTTCTTAGGCCTTTTTGATCTCGACGAATTACGGGTTGAGCACAATCCCCGCTTTTTTCGAGCTCGCTCGCGAGGTAGGAAAAACAATGTTGGACCCGCAGTCCGGAGAGATGTGAACAAGAGGACGTATCGCGCAAGGTCCTTTGCAGGAGGGGATCTTATCTGTAGGAGAAAAAAAGAGTCGATACCTCGCCGAGCTTAACTGGAGGAGGAGAGAACGCCGATAATTCACGGTAGCCAAGCTGAACAGGAGGCCGATACAAGGTTGACACATTCTAGGAGCCGAGCTCAACTAGAGGTGGAGAGAAGGTCGACACCTCGCAGGAGCCGAGCTCAACTAGAGGCGGATAGAAGGTCGACACCTCGCGGGAGCCGAGCTCAACTGGAGGCGGATACAAGCTCGACACCTTCTAGGAGCCGAGCTCAACTAGAGGCGGAGAGAAGGTCGACACCTCGCAGGAGCCGAGCTCAACTGGAGGCGGATACAAGGTCGACACCTTCTAGGAGCCGAGCTCAACTAGAGGTGGAGAGAAGGTCGACACCTTGCAGGAGACGAGCTCAACTGGAGGCGGATAGAAGGTCGACACCTCGCGGGAGCCGAGCTCAACTGGAGGCGGATACAAGGTCGACACCTTCTAAGAGCCGAGCTCAACTAGAGGTGGAGAGAAGGTCAACACCTCACGGGAGCCGAGCTCAATAGGAGGCGGATACAAGGTTGACACCTTCTAGGAGTCGAGCTCAACTAGAGGCAGAGAGAAGGTCGACATCTCGCAGGAGCCGAGCTCAACTGGAGGCGGATATAAGGTCGACACCTTCTAGGAGCCAAGCTCAACTAGAGCTGGAGAGAAGGTCGACACATCGCAGGAGCTGAGCTCAACTAGAGGTGGAGAGAAGGTCGACACCTTCTAGGAGCCCAGCTCAACTAGAGGTGGAGAGAAGGTCGACACCTTCTAGGAGCCGAGCTCAACTAGAGGTGAAGAGAAGGTCGACACCTTCTAGGAGCCCAGCTCAACTAGAGGTGGAGAGAAGGTCGACACCTCGCAGGATCCGAGCTCAACTGGAGGCGGAGAGAAGGTCGACACCTTCTAGGATCCCAGCTCAACTAGAGGTGGAGAGAAGGTCGACACCTTCTAGGAGCCGAGCTCAACTAGAGGTGAAGAGAAGGTCGACACCTTCTAGGAGCCCAGCTCAACTAGAGGTGGAGAGAAGGTCGACACCTCATAGGAGCCGAGCTCAACTGGAGGCAGATAGAAGGTCAACACCTTCTAGGAGCCCAGCTCAACTAGAGGTGGAGAGAAGGTCGACACCTCGCATGAGCCGAGCTCAACTGAAGGTGGATACAAGGTCGATACCTTCTACGAGCCGAGCTCAACTAGAGGTGAAGAGAAGGTCGACACCTCGCAGGAGCCGAGCTCAACTGGAGGAGGAGAGAAGGTCAGCACCTCGCAAGAGCCGAGCTCAACTAGAGGTGGATACAAGGTCGACACCTTCTAGGAGACAAGCTCAACTAGAGGTGGAGAGAGGGTCGACACTTTCTAGGAGCCGAGCTCAACTAGAGGTGGAGAGAAGGTCGACACCTCGCAGGAGCCGAGATCAACTGGAGGTGAAGAGAAGGTCGACACCTTCTAGGAGCCGAGCTCAACTAGAGGTGGATAGAAGGTCGACACCTTCTAGGAGCCGAGCTCAACTAGAGGTGGAAGAGAAAGAGTCATCCGAGGAGGCAAGTAGCCGACTTGCTGGAGAAGGGATCGGCCAGAGGCCTAGATTACGACAACTCCACAACTCGATGACTTCATTTCACTCGAGGGGGTGGGCAACTTCGGGCTAGGAGGGTGGCTTCCAACTCTATTCTGATAATCTCTCCAGATGGATGAGAAGTACAATAAGGGGGGGGGGGGGTGGGGGTAGCCCGGACAGCGTGCAAGGGGGGAGCTGACATCGACCGTCAGTGTAGAGGCTTGGTCTTAGGAGGACGCATTAAAAAACCCGGTATACTGTCCCATCACCCGCTCTGGATGTTATGAGAGCTAAGCATGATACTCATCCTCTAACCCACTCGTGTCGCGAATCGATGACCGCTTCGGCTGAATCTTGTCGCATCGCCTGGATAGGGCATGAATATCGGGGGGGGGGGGGGGGGGGGGGCTTCTAGACACACACACTCGAGGTCTCCACTCTTCCAAGGGGACGCATCATCCCGAGGCCTCCATCCTACCACTTTGCTGAAAGCTAACTAGTAGGGAATGACAGCCGGGGAGGACCAAGGGGACACACCATCCCGAGGCCTCCATCCTACTGCGTTTGCTGAAAGCTAACCAGTAGGGAATGACAGTTGGGGAGGTCCAAGGGGACACACCATCCCGAGTCATCCATCCTACTGCGTTTGCTGAATGCTAGTTGGTGAAATTGATCATCTCTTCGTCAAGTTGGGGGGTTGGCGTCCGGACTCTCCTTTGATAACCTCTCCAGCCGGATGGGAAGTGCAGTCGGGGGGTAACTCGGCCATCGTGCAAGGGGGGAGCTAATCTCGACCGTCAATGCAGAGGCTTAGTCTTAGGAGGACTCTCTCTCGAGGCACTATCCCACCACCCGACTTGGGTTTTTACGAGAGTCTAGTCGGAGGCCTGTCCCCCAATCGGTCGCCAGGTTGCGGAAGAGTCTTCATACTGTCACTCAACAATCAGAGGGGATTAACCGCACCAACCCATATGATTGGAATAAATGACAAGAGATATTAGGTTTTGCAGCAAGAGGTCAAATGACACCTTTATACAAGGGTCCCTCAGTCAGTTAAATCGATCATCGCTTCGTCAAATTGGGAGGTCGGCGCCCAGACTTTCTCCTGATAATCTCACCAGTCGGATGAAAGATGCAGTCGGAGGGAACCACAACCAACGTGGAAGGGGGGAGCTGATCTCGACCGTCAATGCAGAGGCTTGGTCTTAGGGGAACGCACTACCGAGGCACCGTCCGATCATCCGTTCTGGGTTTTACAAGAATCAAATCGGAGGCTCATTTCCCAACCTATCGTGGAGATCAGTTTTACCTACTTCGAAAAGCTCTTGCCAGAAGAGAGAAACAACTCTCGCGACCCATGTTTCAGGGGGCGAGGAATTTTTAATCAAATGGAATAAACACAAGGAGGGGGAAAATACACCTTCCCGCTCAGGGTTAGAACCTTTTCAGGTCATTGCCGCTCCAGGTGCTCCCAAGCAGCTCCCCTTCATGGTTCTGCAGGCGGTATCTGCCAGTCTCGAATGCCTCTTGAATAATGAAGGTCCCTCCTAGTTCAGGTTGAGCTTCTCGACAACAACTGATCTCCCTGTTGAGCTTTTAGGTACTTCTGAGCAGTTCCTCATCTCATAGAGGTGAGTAGTTAGAGATATCCTTGCTAGTAAGAGTCGTTGAAGAGATTAAACAAATAATATAGCTGCATAGTTGCTGAAGCGATGACCTCACAAGCATGACCATTTTTTGAATTCTCATGGAATGTCGGTGTTGGAGAAGATTATCACGAGTAAGAGCTTGTGAAATTAAAGAGTACTATAGCTGCTGAAGAGACGATCTCACGAGTATGGAACTCGTGAATTTGAAGGGGAGCATCATAGTTGTCGAAGAGATCACCTCGTAAGTATGGATCTCACAGAATAGCAGCTCACAGACGTCATGAGTAAACTATCTCATGGAAAGTACGCTCTTGGTGAAGATCATCGCGAGCAAGAGCTCGCAGAATCCTAGCTTGAAGACGTCACGAGTAAGCATCCTCGTGCAATAATAATTGCAACCTTGGGAGGTACTTGGTGCAATTGACGATCATACCTTGCTCGCACCTGTCTGCTTGCCCCTGTATACTCGTACATGCATTTGAAGAAGTTTTTTGATGCATGTACTCCCAAGACTTCATTTGGTACCCCTATGTTTGCTGCTGATGAAGAAGTGGCCAAAATAGGGAATGACAGTCGGGGAGGTCCAAGGGGACACACCCTCCCAAGGCCTCCATCCTACTGCTATTGTTGGTGATGTTGAAGAGATCGACAAGTAGGGATTGACAGTCAGGGAGGTTCCAAAGGAACACACCATCCCGAGGTCTCCATCCCACTTGGGTGCTGAATTCCGACCCAACCTATTTCTTGTTGCTCAATAATTAATCGGGGAGTTAAGCACACTTAAGCACATTAACTCACACGATTTGGAGGAAATAATTGGAAACGAATCTCTTTGTTACGGGCTTTTAGCCCTCGAGGATACTCGACACCTTTATTCAAGGTTCCCCTGATTGGTTAAGTCGATCATCTCTTCGTTGAATTGGGAGGTCGACGTCCAGACTTCTTCCTGATAATATCGCCAGTCGGATGAGAGATGCGGTCGGAGGGTAACTCGACCAACGTACATGGGGGGAGCTGATCTCGACCGTCAGTGCAGAGGCTTGGTATTAGGAGAACGCACTACCGAGGCACCGTCCCATCATCCGTTCTGGGTTTTACGAGAATCAAGTCGGAGGCCCATTTCCCAACCTGCCGTGGAGATCGACTTCACCTGCTTTCTTCCTTTCTTTTGACAATGCTTAGCTGAAAGAGACAAAAGACTCACAATCTCCCATGTTTCAGGGAGGTGAGGGTTTTACAGATAACATAACATTTTGAGTGGTCGCGAGATGCCAACTTGAAGGCTATACGAGTAAGAACATAGCATCGGGGGATACCAACTGGAACACCTCATGAGTAAGCATTCTCATGGAGCATAGCCGATGGAAGGAGATCATCGCGAGTAAGGAGCTTACGGAATACCAAGCTTGAAGACGTCACGAGTAAGCATTTTCGTGGAACATAAGTCCTTCATGAAGATCATCGCGAGTAGAAGCTCGTGAAACACCAGCTTTGAAAACCATCGCGACTAGGAGCTCGCCGAGCATCAACTTGGAAACCTCGCAAGTAGGTGGTTGAAGAAGACCATCGTGACATGGAGCCGCGGAACAACTTATGTGCTTTCCCTTGGTGGCAGACTCGTCATGAATCATCCTGTTTGTTAGTCAGACAAAAGCACTCACGAGCTTTACCAAAGCACCCGTAAGTATGAACATGTATGGAAATCACTGGCATTGAAGAAGGAGGAAACTGAGGGGAGGAGGAGTGTCCCTTTTGACATAAGACCCCCTACGAGTAGGTCTCGTCACCCTCGCGAGTAGAGATCTCGCATATGGGCGAGTAGAGAAGAATCTTGCTCTCCTGCATGAAGTCGCCTCATTTGATGCTGCTCGCCTATGGGCGAGTAAGGAAGAAGCTCGCCTATGGCCGAGTATTTGAAGAAGCTCGCCTCTGGAACTCGCCTGCATGAGCTCGCCTATCATGGTCTCATCTTCTCACCATCTGGAACTCGCCTGACGATGTCTTTGTCTGGAACTCGCCTGACCATACTCGCCCAACTTGTCGAATGCTCGCGAGTTGCCGCCTTTGGCCTCCATCTTGCCACTTTAAGCCATGAAGCCTTCTCGCAAAAATTTCTTCCTCCGACTATGATCCACACTCACCGCACCAAAGTGTTGAAGCCAGGAAAATCCTAGGCTCCAAAATTCAGACCAATGCAGCCGGAGGCTACTCGCCCAGCAGTCCAACGAGATGACTTGGCTGGCAACGACGAAGAAGCTAGAAGAGCAACAAACAGGACCCCAGGTGCTGCGGCAGGGATGTCCCACCACGTACCCGGAAGCTCAAGGGAGTCTTCCCCTCCAAAACAAAAAATGGCCGAGCTTGGTACAAGCAAGGCAGGGACATGATGAGTATCTCGCCTGAGGGGGTCAACCTCATCCAAAAGTGTCTTCTTTCTTGTACCCCTGGGGGTCTATTTATAGAGAAATCCTGGGGGGGAGGTACAGGCAAGTATACTGCCTCTGCTCGCGAGTTACAAGGGCTACTCATCCACGCTCACGAGATACTCGCCCAAGCTCGCATTTTGCTCCCCTCTGCTCCCCTCTGCTCGCCCATGCTCACCCCTGCTCGCCCCTGCTCGCCTCTTGGTCGCCCCTGCTCGCCCCTGCTCGCCTCTGCTCGCCTATGCTCGCCCCTGCTCGCCTATGCTCGCCTCTTGGTCGCCTCTGCTCGCCTCTTGGTCGCCCCTGCTTGCCTCTTGGTCGCCCCTGCTTGCCTCTTGGTCGCCCCTGCTCGCCCCTGCTCTCCCAGCGAGGTCTGTGAATAGGCGTCTTCTTAGGCCTTTCTGATCTCGACGAATTACGGGTTGAACACAACCAACTTTTCCAGAAGGCCAGTTGTTCTAACTTCTCCAACTACCCCAGGTCACGGCCTTGTAGAAGGTCACACCCATGTTTAGTCACTTCTCCCGTCAACTCAGCCAATTCTTCCAGAAGGCCAACTGTCCTAAACCCTTAAACACACTGTTGTCACACCCTCGGTCACGACCGTGGTCGAAGGCAAATAAATCCAAAATTTTGCCTATAAATACGGGGGTTCGACTGAAGCTTAGGGTTCTTTATATATATATATATATTTTTGAGTGTTTGTGAGCTGCTTTTGTGTGTTTTTTGTTCCTTTTTTATTTTTTATTATTAGTAATTGTAATTTTCTCTCTCCTAGTCTAGTTATAATCTTCATTTTTGAAATGAAATGGTTTGTTTCCTCAATTTGTTCTTCTTTTCATTATGCTGGAGTGTGTTCATATGAGTTTAATTTTTCTTCTCTTTTTAATTTTAGTTCTCTTTATGTTGGTGTGTTTGTGTATCGGTTGTGTTTTTATTTTCTTTTAGCTTAGTTTTCTTTATGTTAGTGTGTGTGAGTGTATGAATGTTACTTTATTTGTTTTGGCTAAATTAGTTTCTCTTTATGTTGGTGTGTGTGTATAAGTTGTGTTTTTATTTTCTTTTAGCTTAGTTTTCTTTATGTTAGTGTGTGCGAGTGTATGGGTGTTACTTTATTTATTTTAGCTAAATTAGTTTCTCTTTATGTTGGTGTGTGTGTATGAGTTTTAATTTTTAGTTGCTTTCTAACTTAATTTCCAATTCAAGTAGATTGTGTGTGTGTGTGTGTGTGTGTGTGTGTGTGTGTGTGTGTGTGAGTTTTAGATTTTAATTGCTTTATAATTTAGCTCTCAATTCAAAGTATAGTGTGTGTGTGTGTGTATGAGATAGTTTTTGCCTTTTTTGTAACTTAGCTTTAATTTAAAGTAGAGTGTGTGAGTGTGCTAACTTAGATTTATTACTTGTCATTTAAATTATTGTAGAGTGTGTGAGTTTTCAATTTAGTGTGTTTTTATTTACTAATTGTCTTTCTTTAATTTTTGCTTAGCGCACTCGTATTCGCTTAAAAAGTTATCATGTACTATCTAATCACTAAAGCCATCCCCATTCCGATGAGTGACTAATTTCATTTAGCACTCGATGCCGAAGAGCATTGAGGCAAATAAATGGTTTTCTAAAATTAAAAAAATATCTTTCTTTTATAATCAATTAACGAGCTTAGGGTTTACCCGAGAAAAACGTTGAGTGGAACCATATAATTGATGTGCAGTTTTCGTTTCCATTTTTTGTACACTAGTTAGCTGAGAGGCTCATGCGTACAAATCGATTGCTTATGGGTAAGAGAATTACGTGCTACCCTCGAGAGAGGATGACGGAAGTCTCTCGAATTAGAATAAAAACCCAATAGCGGGGTTCACAACATAAAGCGAGTATTAAGGAGATTCGATTAAAGAACGAGAGTTCGGTAAAATATTCTTAATCTCAGGTGGGCGTATTCCTCGAGAGAGGTGCATTCATACTTATGGAATCTCCACGGCCAAGCCGTTCTAATTTATTGAAAAATTAGATCTTTTACTTCTAAGAGGCTATTTTTGTCTCAAGGTAATTCAACATCGGGCGCTATCCTTTTCATCGTTTTCAAACCCTAATTATATTTGTATTATCACTCTCTAGAAGTTTAAAACCGAATCAAAATCTTATTCCAATAAAATAATAGCTCGTTCCTTATAAGTAAAAATAATCAACACGATCTATGGAAAAAATGACCTTGATATTCTCAAAAAATATCCTATAATATACGCGAAAAGGTATACTTGCCTTCATCGAATATTAGTTCGGATAAAATTTTCAAAAGCAATTAAATTAATCATCAACTCTCAAGAGTCTTTCATCGAGATCAACATATCCATGAGCGAGGTGGTCAAAGTGCTCCAAAAGCAGCCTTTCTATAGAAGGCATGCTCTGCTGTAATCATATCCCAAATCCAGAAATCCTTCCCTCTAATATGAGCATCACAGGGAGAGGGGTCATTTGACAGAGAATTACAGAGCTCTCCGCATGTTGGTGGAGAATCTCTTAAAGGAAGGAAATCTGCAGGATCTGGTCCCGAAGGGAGACTCCTCCAAAGCTTCGACCTCTAAGAGCAAAGAGGTAGCAGAAGCTCATTGGGAATACGAAGAAGTGAATGATGTTGGCCAACTCGGAAACATTGGCTGCCTGAATGAATGTGTGGAAGTAAATGATGAGGGTGCTCGGGCTACCTCTTCTGCATACACAGAGGAGCAGGACTTGAATCCTCTAAAAAATCTAGCCTCGCGAGAGTCTACCATTCAGATGTCGCTGCTGCCTCCTCTTCTGCTCTAGTTCGAGGGATGGTCACTTTCGGGCAAGATGACCTTCATCCAACCGCCAATCCTTTCAATGACATTGTAATCATCAAGGCGGTAATAGAAAATTATACCATGGAGAATATCCTGATCGACACCAGAAACTCGGTGAATCTCCTATCCAAGCCAGCATTTGAGGCCCTGAAGACTGGGAAGACTCTTCTTTCCACCGAGGTGTCGCTCTACGGTTTCTATGGGGATAAGAAGAAAGTGGAAGGAAATGTCACTCTTTCAGTGACGCTTGCAGGCATAACCAAGTTGGTCAAGTTCATAGTCGTTGAAGCTCCGAGCAGCTACATCGCAATTTTCGGAAGACCGATTTTGAATGAGTATCAAGCGGTGGTTTCCACTTACCACATGGTTGTGAAGTTTGTCTTGAATGGAAAATAGTACTGAATCAGGAGTGACCCAAGGAAATCTCGGGAGTGCTACGTGAAGATGGTCAACGTGACCGAATCATCTCCCCCATGACAGCTGAGATCTCTCCGGCAACTCAAGTTTTCGACCATGCCAAAGTTGCGGAAGAGATCATAGAAGATGAAGTTAGAGATGGAGTGTAATGCCCCTGAATTTTCAAGAATTATTTAATCCTCTTGGTGACGTCATAATGATGTAAGGGTGTTATGTTAGTGCAGAGTTAGCAGTGCGCTGTCATTTGCGTGTTTTCACGTCCGTTCGATCTATTCGACCAAATTTTGAAGCGCACCGGAATTGGAAAGTTTTATGATAGAAAATTAAATTAATTAATTTTAGAAAGGCCGTCGAAGTATCGTTGCGATCCGAGCGATATTAGAGCCTCAGTGATTTTTCTAAGATTTGTAGGTTTTTCGTTCACCGTAAACTTTGGAAATTTATATCTCGTGAATGGCTCGTCAGATTTTGATTCCGACTTCTCCGTTGGATTCATAGCGCCGGTTTTTGCCTTCAGTGTGAATTTCATTCGAATCGGTGTGCGTTTAGCCCTTTGTAATAATATGACAATATCTATATTACTAATATATTATTACAGTTACTATTATTATTAATATTAACATGATTATAAAATCTTTCTATAATAATATATTTAGTTCATATCCTATTTCATAAGAAACTGAATCAACACTCATAATTTCTATAAAAAAAATAATAAACTTTCATGGAAATCTAAACCACTTACTTAGAAGATTTAAAAAGCCCAGCTTGACTTCATCTTCTCCCCTATGCCGATTTCATTTTCCTAGATGCCAAAGCGAGAGAGAGTTGAGAGGGGAGGAGAATCTTTTCTCCGTGAGTCTTCCGGCCGCCGTCTCGAGAGCTCCGATGTTCTTCTTCTTCGCCGGAGCTTAGCTTCGGAAAGATCTCGGCGAGCTCTTCACGTTCGTGTTCTTCATGCCGCGTCTCCGTTGGAGTATAGACGAATTTGAGGCAAGTAGCAATTTTCTTTCTCCCTCCTTTATTTCCTTGTTTCCCTTGTTTTTATTAGGCTTAGAAATATGTGCCTTCTCGTTTTAAGACTTTAGACTTAGCAGATTTTTTTTGTCTTCCTCGAGTAGATCTCAATTCGTCGAGTGAACTTGAGAGGCTAAGTTAGATTCGTCGAGTGATCTCATTCGTCGAGTGAAATTGTGAGGTTAAGTCCAATTCATCGAGTCATCTCATGAGGCTAAGTTAAATTCGTCGAGTGATCTTAATTCGTTGAGTGAACTCGAGAGGCTAAGTTAGATTCGTCGAGTGATCTCAATTCATCGAGTGAACTCGTGAGTTTAAGTCCAATTCGTCGAGTCATCTCATGAGGCTAAGTTAGATTCATCGAGTGATCTCGTCGATTCGCCGAGTGATCTCATGTGTGCTTCTCTTCTTGTCGATGAGTGCTTTTCGGCTAGTCGACTCTTAAGTTTGAGGCAAGTTGCAGTATTTCTTTCTTATTGCTCTTCCTTTAATGCAAGAAACATGATTTATTCTTTGTTGGCCTTGGGTGGTTTTTCTGGTTAAGGTAGGAGCAACCTATTGTCTTTCTCTTTGTTCTTTGGAGTGGTTTCTTTATTTAGGTAATTATTCTTAGTGAGGAGTATTACTTCTTCCTCCCTGTTTTTAGTAATCTGGTTGGATGTAAAGGTTTTCCTTGTGGTTATGGGTTGTAGGTTGCCGTTACTTTTTTCTATTTGGTTTTCTTATTGGCATTATGCTGCAAGCAGTAGCTTTTCTCCTTGATTAGTTTTTACTGAAATTGATGGCTCAAGTATACCTTTTGGCTGAACTCTAGTTATGCTAGGTTGTATAGAGTAATCTTTATATCTTTTGGTCCTTAAACTTGGTGTATTTGTTGGATCTGAAGGCGCCCTTAGAGGGGGGGGGGGGGGGGGGTGGTGAATAAGGGTTTATAAACTTTTATTATATTTTGAATGACTTGAAAAGCTAAGAGAACAAAATAGTGAAAAACCAAACAAATCAAGTGAAATAAAATAAAGACATGATTTTATTAACTTGAAATATAAGATTACAAAACTTGATTTCTTATGACGCTAGAAATCGAATGCGAAAAGTAAAATGTCGTTTTGTTTTCTATCCTAACTTGTATCCCCATGAACCAGTGGCTTTACCCAATCCTCCCCGGATACGGCCTCAAGCCGCTCTAGCCAATCCTCCCCCGGATACGGCCTCGAGCACCCCATAGATCTACACCCTAGACCTAGTCACCAACATGAGGCAAATTTCTGCCCTACCACCTAGACCTAGTCGCCATTACGAGGCGAATTCACTACACGATTACAAAAGTAAAGAGATGAAATAAACAACAACAATATGAAAAACTCCCTCTATGGAACTTCTGAAGTTAGAGACGAGAGATCGTTGTAGAATAAGCATGGTTGAAGAGATCGTCGGTCGGATGCGGCGTGAAGAAGTCGTCCTTCAGAAGCTCTCAGAACTTTTGGTGGGAGATCTGAAAGTGCACAATGTGTCTCTGAGTATACTCTAGAGGGGGGGGGGGGGTGAATATAGATTTAAAAATTATTTCTATCCTATTTGTGCAAACATAATAAAACACTAAGTATTTTGCTTCAACAATTCCACACACAGAATAAAAATAGTGCTGTTAAATAAAGTAGGAAATCAGTAAAAGAAATGGGATAGCACAGAAAAGTGACACACACAAAAGACACAAAATTTTATAGAGGTTCCCCAAAATATGGGTAGTCCTCTCTTCTACCACTTGGTAGGAATGCACAAACCTGTGCATGAGTCTTTTGATAAGGAGACTCTAAGAACCAAAGATCTTTTGATAAGAAGATCTTGAACCACTCAGATCTTTTGATAAGAAGATCTTGAACCACTCAGATCTTTTGATAAGGATATCTTGAACCACTGAATCCTTTGGAAGAGGGATTCAAAAAACTATGTACAGTGAAGGAGAATGAGAGAAGAAGGAAGATGGAGAAGAAGAATTCTATTTATCAGAATTCTGTAGAAGCTTTCGGCTTCTGTTTTCCCTTTCATAGGATCTGCTAATGATGAACCCTTGCTTAAGATGAATTGCAAGGGTTATGTTCATCAGATCCTTTTGAATGTTTTCTACTTGCTATCTGGCTGCTATATGGTGTTGATGAAAGTGCAACCTTCTATATCTCTGTTCTCAGATAACACTTGTTGTTCTTTTGTCTTTTAGGGTTCCAAGAGGAGGAAGAAGAAGAGGAAACCCTAATCGACAAGCTGAGTGAATAATGTGTTGAATCATCTGCCATTTTTCTCTCTTCTATTATTATTTATTGTCCATGATTTAATTTTGAATTCCTTTCCTCTTTTGGGTGTACTGAAAAGGTACTATCTTGGACAATTAATCTCTCTTCCTTTATTTGTTCACGACCCATCTACCAACTGGTTGAATCCTTTCCAAGAAAGCTTTTCCTGTCTTCTTGAATGCTCCTCTCCATTCTAGGCAATAAGCAAGCTGTTGTAGAACAGTCTTTAAAACTGTGGGCCCTCAGAGAGATAGTGCAAAAAGAACAGCTGAAAAGGTTTCTTTTTCAGACTGTATTCTACACTGCGTCGACTTCATCTTTATTCTTATCGACACACCTTCGAGTTCATGTAAGAGCAGCGTTGAATTCCTTCAAGCTTTGGTTGAACTCTGTTGTCGATGTTGCGTTGATTTCTTATCGACGTAACCATCGAGTTGAAGACTTCATTCTGAACTTTATTGTCTGCGTCAAATTGTAGTCGACGTTGCGTCGAATTCAAATGGATCTGACAAATACTTCCTTCTGTGTTGAATTGAAGTCGAGGTTGCGTCGAAGTCTAAGATAACTTCAGTATGCTCCTTTATCTACATCGACGCCTATTCGACGTAGTGTCGACTTGATATACTTTGACAGAGGGTTTGAGTTGCTTGGACTTCTAATCTGCGTTGCGTCGACAGCAAGTCGAAGTTGCGTCGAATTATATTCGATGCAAGTATTGATTCAACTCAGATTGTGCTTGCACTGACCTAGTCTTGACACTCTAAGTTGAGTGTGACATCCTAAGACATCTAATGACCAGATTACCCTTACTATACAATGTGGGTAATAAGCCTAGAGGCTAAAATCACTTATAAGTATTTTGTTAAGTTAATCACAAGGGGTTTTTCCCATAAATCTCCCCTATTTACCTTAACAAATTTTACAGATTTTGTTAAAGTGATTTTACATATTCTTTGGCATAAACAGAGATATATACAAGACAACATAGACAATTACAGTATGATAAACTGAGATCACAAAATATTTTATACATTGTCAAGTGTATTTTAATGTTCAACACACCACCTTCCCTTTTTATTTCTCTTTAGACAGTATAACAGAATTACCCGAGTTTCATTGCTCCTTCTCAGGGGTTTTCCTTTTTCTTGAAAACACCTTTGGAATTATCTTCCTTTGAGCAAGTTTCAGAGGCTCATCAACTTCTTCAGCAGAATTGTCCTTGGGAAGCTCCCCCTGAATCTGTGCATTCAGCTCAGCATTATGAACAACTTCCTTGGCAATCTTGGCCACCTCATCCAACAGATTATCATCATGGGGCTCCCCCTGGACCACTGCTGTACCTACAACAATCAATTCTCCAGCTGTCTCTTGGGCTAGTTCTTGAGGTGTTCTAGGAAGCTCCCCCTGAGTTGATGGGAGGTACCCCTGAAAATGGTCACTTTATCAGGAGCTTCATCATCATTCTCCTTATTATTGCCACTCAACTCTAGGACATGCCCTTCCTCCCCCTGAATATTCTCCCCCTTCTTAACCTTGCTGGCAAGAGAGGTTAAGAGCTCCTTTGTCACTAGGAAGGAAGACATGAAGTCTTTGATTCCCTGTAGAGATCTTTTGGAGTCTAGGAGTTCAGACTCCATTTGGGAGTATTTCTTGTCAAATTTTCTGGCTTGGCTGTCCAGTAGGTCAGCAAATGTCCTGGAGTCTAGCCTTACTGCTTTTGATATTGCTTGCTCAATGTCAAAGGAGGGTGTAGGAAGGGAAGTAGAGGCAGGTGGAGGTGGAGGTGCGAGGTTCTCATTTTTATCCAGAGGATCTTTGTAGGCAGGGGAAAGGGTTTGGTAGATTTCTGGAGAAATAAAAGTTGGTGGTGGAGATGGAATGTGAGGTGTAGGTTTAGGAGCTGATGTGAATTGTTGATGCTGAGGGGGATCTGTGGGAGGAATGGATGGACTGGCCTGGTTGCACTGGGCTGGATCAACATTTAGATCAACACTTGGTTGATTATCCGGTTGACTTGCTGGAGTGTCTTGAGGAGGAGTGTTATCCATGGGGGGATTTGGTAGATGTCTTTCTGAATCTTGAGGAGCTGGAGAGGGAGGAGGTGAAGATGGAGCTTGACCAGGCTTCAAAATCTGCCTGGTCCACTTTGAGAAGATTCCTATGTTGATTCTTTTTCCTGGAGGAATAAGCACTCTTTTTGATTTGCACACTGTAGGGTAGTGCTGGAGAAGTACTTGACTCATAATCCTTAGATAAGCATTTTCCTTATGAGTGTACTTGTGCCCAATCAATTTCAGGAGGCATCTCCCCCACTTTATCTTCTTCTTTAGAACAAGAGCTCCCATGTAGCTGCTGCTTTGGAATGGCATCATGATCAGAGATTTTGCAGAGCAGCACCTTCCCTATAATGTCTGCAAGAAATTTGTATTCTTACCCAAGGTCAATCTTCTTTAGGTTGATTGCCTTCTCCTTGCTGAATTTCATAATCTGCAATGCCATGTTGGTCTCTTCTGCTGAAAGTTCATCAGAATCACTACCAGATGGTAGATCATATGTTTGAGTTAACATCTCCTCTCTAATGTTGATGGCAGTCTCATATATGTTTCCATTTATGGAGCCATCATCTCCTTTGTGAAAGCTGTCCTTTAACTCTGTCAGTTCAATGTCCAATATCTTACACCTTGTAGAGATTAGTTTGGTTAAACCAACATCTTGAAATAAGCTAAGGATGGCTTTGAAGCTTTATGCTGCAGCACTGAAAGAATCGACATCCACATCAAAGCCAGAGTTCACTTTTGGTGGAGCCATCTATTTTAGGTACCTGCAAACACAAGAGAGAGAGAGAGAGAGAGAGAGAGAGAGAGAAACAAGAGCACGAGAGTACTGGAGAAGGAGAGAGCCAGAGATCAAGGAGAGGAAAAATCGAAAGCGTAAATGATTCGACGCGGAAGTTGCTTAAAAGAAGATGATTCGTCGCAACTTAGGGTTTTAAGTCGAAGCTGCGTCGATAAGAATTAATATTTAGCACGCAATAATATGTCGAGACTGCTTATAGAAGTAATTCTGTGCGTGCTGTTATATCGACATTGTGTTGATTAATATTCGACACAACTTCGAGATTACTCAGCAATTCTTAAGTCGACGCAGTGATGTCGACGTTGCGTTGATTCATAATTAACGCGACCATGAGTTTGATCAGCGGCCATTAAGTCGACGCATGCATCGACATGAACTTGACACTACGTCGAATAGTATTCGTATCATCCACTCTGATTGGCTCTTGGCGCTTGTGTCGAGTAGAACCCGACGATACGTCGAATTATATTCAACGCAACTATGAATAAATAGTTCTATTTTCTTAGAAAATTCTTGCTGTTTTCCCAGCAATTATGTTTATTGAAAATAGTGATTATGCTATTAATTTTATGAACTATAAAGATAACAAGGGAATTTAAAGAAGAAATCACTCCCTTGGGTTCATTTAGTTCTTCTTTCATGACCTAGATCTTTCTTCCCACTCTATTGTCTATTAGGAGGGATCCTACCTAATCCTGCACAATAATTCAAACATTAGAAGGAACTCAGGTTACCTTGGGCCCTTTGCTTTTACCATTGTAAGGTTCAATGAAAGACTAGAAGGGTCTTTCATGGTATTCTTTTGGATGGTAGAGGATTGATTTACCCAACCTATGTTTATTATCTTGGTATTGAAACTGTGCATAGAATGAGTCTGAATATAATAGATCTGCAGAGTGTCTAATGATTCTTCTTTTGCTGTTAGTTCTTTGATTGAGATTCACTGGTTTTCCTAAATTGTTTTTCCTTGAAGCTTTCTTTTCACTACTTGGATTAACTCTACTGAATGTAGTGATTCTATCTTGATGATTGTTGTTTGTGGATTTTTCTACAAGATGTTTGCTTAGTATTCCTTGTTGATTATTAACATTCACTCTATTGAATATTGTAACTTTATCAGGATGATCATGTACTTCTTCACAAATTTCACTATCTTCACTTAGTTGATTCTCACTAGATCCAAAAAAAATTACTGGATTTTTTCAGGCAGGTCTCCTAGGGACTTCTGTGCTGGTGGATGGGTCTGCTCCCAAACCAAGATGTTTAAATCTCATGTTGAGATTTTGTGTGATGTCTCTTAGTTTTTGACTCCTCCCATTGAGTGAGTCTTCAAAGGTTTTTGCCTTTGTAAGCTCTTCCTTGAGTTTTAGATTTTCGGCCTTCATTTCATCTACTTATTTTCTTAACTCTCCTACCTCAATCCTGAGTTGATTATCATAGGAATGATTTTCATCTATCATTTTACTTTTCAGTTCTTTCAACTCTTTCCTAAGTATTTTTATTTGATTTTCTGCTTCTAATTGATCTTGACAGAACTCTTTAAAGCAAATTTTAAATTCATTGGAAGAGAAATCAAAATTATCAAAATATGATACCTGATCTTCTTCATTATCTGAGGAGGCCCCCAAAGCCATCAGACAAATTTCTTCAACAGTATCTTCTTATTTACTTCCAAATGAGGAGCATGACTCAGATTCTGAGTCACACCAAGTTTTAGTTAGGGAACTTCTTCCATTCTTCTGACCCTTCTTATCATCAACACTTTCTTCAGCTATACTGATCATTGTATCCCATATTTCTTTTGCAGACTGGCATTGAGTCACTTCCTGAAATATGTCATCTGACAGAGTGGATAATAATATGTTGATAGCCTTAATATTACAGGCTTCTGTATTATTTTTACCCTGTGTCCAGTCATTCCTTGGTATAGCTTCCAGTGTTGAAGATCTACTGGTATCTTGTTTGAGTAGAGCTGGGGGACATGAAATCATAACATCAAAGATGTCTTCATCAATAGAGTTCATGTAAATCTTTATTCTGGCCTTCCATAGTGTAAACTTATTTAGGTTACACACTGGAGGTCTTGTTGAGGCATAATCCTTAGAACTCATTTTATTTTTTTCAAATAAGTTTTAATTAATTTTAAAAATAAGTAAACAAGAGTAGGAGATCTTTTTGATCAAGGTGTTAACCTTTTAATGATGAAACTAGCTCTGATACCAATTGAAAGTGCACATTGTGCCTCTGAGTACACTCTAGAAGGGGGTGAATAGAGATTTAAAAATTATTTCTATCCTATTTGTGCAAGCACAATAAAACACTAAGTATTATGCTTCAACAATTCCACACACATAATAAAATAAGTGTCGTTAAGTAAAGCAGGAAATCAGTAAAAGAAATGGGACAGCACAGAAAAGTGACACACACAGAAGACACAAGATTTTATAGAGGTTCCCCAAAATGTGGGTAGTCCTGTCTTCTACCACCTGGTAGGAATGCACAACCTGTGCATGAGTATTTTGATAAGGAGACTCTAAGAACCAAAGATCTTTTGATAAGGAGATCTTGAACCACTCAGATCTTTTGATAAGGAGATCTTGAACCACTGAATCCTTTGGAAGAGGGATTCTAAAAACTCTGTACAGTTAAGGAGAATGAGAGAAGAAGGAAGATGGAGAAGAAGAATTCTGTTTATCAGAATTCTGTAGAAGTTTTCGGCTTCTGTTTTCCCTTTCAAAGGATCTGCTAATGATGAACCCTTGCTTAAGATGATTTGCAAGGGTTATGTTCTTCAGATCCTTTTGAATGTTTTCTGCTTGCTATCTGGATGCTATATGGTGTTGATGAAAGAGCAGCCTTCTATATCTCTATTCTCAGATATCACTTATTGTTCTTTTGTCTTTTAGGGTTCCTAGAGAAGGAAGAAGAAGAGGAAACCCTAATCGACAAGCTGAGTAAATTATGTGTTGAATCATCTGCCATTTTTCTCTCTTCTATTCTTATTTATTGTCCATGATTTAAATTTGAATTCCTTTCCTCTTTTGGGTTGTACTGAAAAGGTATTATCTTGGACAATTAATCTCTCTTCCTTTATTTGTTCACGACCCGTCTGCCAACTGTTTGAATCCTTTCCAAGAAAACTTTTCCTATCTTCTTGAATGCTCCTCTCCATTCTAGGCAATAAGCAAGCCGTTGTAGAACGGTCATTAGAACTGTGGGACCTCAGAGAGATAGTGCAAAAGGAACAGGTGAAAAGGTTTCCTATTTAGACTGTATTCGACGCTGCGTCGACTTCATTCTTTCTTCTTATCGACGCACCTTCGAGTTCATGTAAGAGCAGCATCAAATTCCTTCAAGATCTAGTTGAACTCTGTTGTCGACATTGCGTCGATTACTTATCAATGTAACCGTCGAGTTGAATACTTCATTGTCTGCGTTGAATTGTAGTCAACGTTGCGTCGACTTCAGATGGCTCTGACATATACTTCCTTCTGCGTTGAATGGAAGTCTAGGTTGCGTCGACTTTTAAGATAACTTCAGCATGCTCCTTTATCTAAGCCAACGCCTAGTCGACGTAGCGTCGACTTGATATAATTTGACAGAGGGTTTGAGTTGCTTGGACTTCTAGTCTGCGTTGCGTCGACATCAAGTCGAAGTTGCGTCAAATAATATTCGACGCAAGTATTGATTCAACTCAGATTGTGCTTGCCCTGACCTAGTCTTGACACTCTAAGTTGAGCGTGACATACTAAGACATCTAATGACCAGATTACGCTTACTATACAATGTGGGTAATAAGCCTAGAGGGTAAAATCACTTATAAGTGATTTGTTAAGTTAAATCACAAAGGGTTTTTCCCAACAAGATCAACTCTCGGCAGAATAGGGCTCTGGAATTTAGGCACTGGAACCCTCTCTAGCATGTGTGTTAAAAATGAGAGAAGAGGGCTCCTTTTATAGGAGAGCGATCTAGCGCATGCGCTATCGCTACCGCCGGCACTAGGTTGACTTAAGAAATATTCTGCGCATGCGTATCTTTCATTCCAAGGAAACCCTGTCGAAATTCCTCTTGTACATCGAGCTACCGCCTGCGCTAGCCGCTACCTCCTGCGCTAGCGCCTTCTATAACTACCTCCCGAAATTGCTCTAATCAGGTCTAGCTCTCGCGCGAGTGGCTACCGCCGACGCTAGTGACCATGCTAGAATTTTGGCTTCAAACTTGGGCGCAACCTTCTTATGTTATCCTTAAGTCATATGACATTATTTCCTGCACACTTAAATACACAAGATCAAATACACATAGGATTTGTTATTCTCAGACCTAGGAGATGCGGAAGACCATGTTCCAACAAACTCCCCCTTTTGATAATAACAAATCCATTAATGATAAATCAGAGCATTAATACATAAAGCATGATGAATCCTGCTTGTGTGTGTGTGAATGATGACTTAGGATAATTGTCAATTTTGGTATGTAGAAGCACTCCCCCTAAATGCATGCCCCCCTACGTGAATGATCCCCTTATATATAGGCTATCTCTTAATCATTAATCATATTAGTTCTCCCCATTTGATAGCATTTTTATTTATCATGTTTGTTCTCCCTCTTTTGTTATTAGCAAAAGTGGGTTAAGGAAGCAAAAGACATAGAACGAGGATTTTGATAAAAAGATAAGGCATGATCGAGCTTTTAGAGGAAATGAAATGATAAGGAGTTTTTAGCTTAAAAAAGATTTTCAAAAAGATAAGAGTTTTTAGCATTAAATTAATATGCATGGTAGGATAACCAATATAAACTTTATCAAGCAAGTCTACCACTTGTTGAAGAAAATGGAATTTTGAGATTCAAGTGATGATACACTCCAAAAGAAAGACTTTAAATAAGCATGAAAGCGCAAGGTAAAAAATTATATGGTAATGTTGCGAATGACTTTATAGAAATACAAGAAACATCTTTTTGTACTCATGACAATTCAGAAGAAGAAATATGAGTTAAATTCCAAAATTAGAAGATGTTTTTTGTAAATCATTTTTCTTTTAAAATCTTTAAGGTTTACAATAAATTAACCAAACATGAAAGAAAGATATACAAAAGGACTACTACAATGTTATTTTAATTCACAAATTCAAGACATACCAAACATTGTAGAGAGCATGCTAAGTTATCTAGTGCATATATATATAAAGAGTAGTATAGAATTAGCATTAGGATCCAATACTCAAGAGAAGAAGTATTATGAAAGATAATGATGTGCACATAAGTGTATTTTGAAGAAAGTAAACAAATGATTTAATCAAGAAATACAAGACATATGGAGAGTAAAGTGCACAATAAAACACAAATAATTTTACTTCCACACACTTCAATGCACATAGAAAAAAATGTACAACTACCAAGGTGCTCTACACACACAATGCTCATGAAGAATTATCAGGGTGCAAAGTAGTGCTTGGGGGATCACACACTTTATTTTTCAATATTGATATTTTTGTGATCCTGTGCACTTAAGAATAAGTGGTGTAAAAAAAACTAAGGTTTGCACAAGACACTTTACTATTCTTTCCAAGGTGCTCAACCTCACAATGCTTATTAAGGCTTATCAGAAGGTTAAAGTAGTGCTTGGTGGAGTTATCTTTGTCAATTTATTTCATGATTATTTTGTGTACAAAGTTCTCCGAATACACTTGTTTTGCAAACCAATGAAATTTTGAAAGCACAATTACTTTTCTTAATTTTTAGAGTGCAAATAAATGTAGTGTTGGTAAGATACTTGTGCAATTTTAATTCATTGGACAATTACAATACAGAAGCAAGCATTCTTAGATTAAAAGCACATGTAGACTTGCCAAAATAAGTGAGTGAAGAAATATCATTATCAATCATAAAACATTTACTCAAACTTAGAGGCATGCTAAGCTTGGTTCTAGACAACTTCTATAGTACAAATTGATGCACATGTGTTTAGATATATCAAAGCATGATAAAAAACAATGTTCAAAGTAGTTTGAAAAGATGAATTCCAACATTGTAGAAGGTCTAAATGATAGATTAAACCATGCTTGATATTAACAAGAAAGTCCATACAGTTTTTTTGATGTTTTGAAAGAAAAATTTGTTTAAAAAATTTGAACTCTTATTATTGATCTTGGACTTCCCGAGGTCTACCCTGTGAGGGGTTCACACCGGAACTATGAGAACACAAGATACATGTAAATAGAAAAGGTTAAGTTCAAAAATAATTTTTTGGTAAGTATTGTTTTGTTTTATAATTTTGTATTTTATTGTCTGCATATCGACGTAGAAATCAAACAAATAAACAAAGAAAGGAAGAGAATAAAATATGTTTTGCAATTTGGCTTTTGTAAATTTTTATTTTTATTTTTCAAAAATTAATTAATGGCAGAAATACAAAAAGTAAGTAGTACATATAAAAGAATATATTTTTAGAGATTTTGTAAAAATTTAAAAACACAAAAAAATAACATCACGAGATACCGCCCGCGGTAGCGCTGCTTTTAATAAATACCATTTTCTTTGTCGATTTGTCTATTGCAACACAAGCCCTCACCGAGAACCCTATCAGATAGCGCAGCTGAAGGATAAAACTAAGGTAAATCTCCATCATTTTTATGATTTTTGTTTTAAACTTTGATTTTGATGTTTGAGATGAAGATATTTTGAGATATTTAGTGGTTTAGATGATGGATGTAAAAGGTTTGGTCTTTTTGTTTTAGAAAAGAGAAACTAAGGTAAATCTCAATCATTTTTTATGATTCTTGTTTTAAACTTTGATTTTGATGTTTGAGATGTAGATTTATGAACTTATTGGAGATATTTAGTGGTTTAGATGATGGATCTAAAAAAAGGTTAGATCAAAGGGAAATCTCCATCATTTTTATGATTCTTGATTTTAGCTTTGAATTTTATGAAGATTTCTAGTTTTTATTTTAGCCTAGAACATATGAGATTCATGGATCTAAGTGTTTGAGAAAGTAGGACTCAGGAATAGGAATAGTAGATAGAGTTTCTTGACAGAAGGCTAGCGCCGACGCTAGTGCTAGCACTGGAGCTAGTGCTAGCACTAACGCTAGTGCTTTATCTTTAATTTTAATTTTCTTATAAAAATGTGGCAGATGGCACCTGGATCTAAGGGAAAGAAGAGGGAAGGACTGGAAGTAGAGACAACAACTATGAGTTTGTCATATTATGTGGAATTTGCACTGTCGAGACATCACCATATAATGTAGTTGTTTGCACAGTCTGAGGTGTCAAATGTTTTTCTTTCAGAGCAGTTTTCCTCAGAGTTTGTATGAGAATTTTATAGGCATTTGGAAGATCCATCACAGACAGGTTTGGATGGAGGAGTGCAGTCACAGGTGCAGGGGCACATGGTCACAATAACGCATGAGGATTTTAGGGAAGTGTTTGGATTGACCGAGCACCCTCATAAGTTAGATGTCGTTGAGAAGTTCCCGACTGAGAGAGATTGGACTCAATTGAATTTAGTACTTCCCCAAAGGGCAAGCAGGAGTTTGATCTCTTCAGGGGCGTCGCTTATATTAGATGCCCTTGTGGTTCATGATGTTTTACGTCACACCATTCTGCTGAATTTGGGCGATACAACCAAGATTACGGCACAACTCAGCCTTGTTTCATATTTCATTCTTGAGGAGGAGAGGTTTTATGTGGCTGACTTGCTTCTTTCATTGATTCGATACACTTACAAACTGTAGTATCCTTCCCGACAACGATACAACAACCTACCCCTTGATGGTATTATACAGGGGGTCATTCTACAGAGGTACCCTACCATTGAGATTGGTTTTTATCTGATGGATTGCTTTCCTTCCCTATACAACACCGCATACCTCCGAGCGACATCACAATCAGACGAGCCATTTTCATCCACCCGACCACCACTCTGGCGCGGAGCGTCAGTCCGAGAGACTCGAGTCGGTTCTTTTGAGCATTTTCGAGATGATATGGGGGAGCGGTTCATATGAGTGGAGGAGGAGGTGTCAGAGGTGAGGCGGGAGGTAGGTGACGTAAAAAAGGAAGTTTCTGACATCAAGAAGATGATGAAGTTTCTGATAAAGGCACTAAAGTTGAATCCATCATCACTAGAGCAGAGGGAATGGGATAGCCCGACAGAAGATCCGCCATGACATTCTATTTGGCGGAGTCGCAGATGACGGTCACCTACTCCTAGTGTGGAGGAGGTAGATGAGACTGAGTAGAGGAAGAGGATGA
Organism: Dactylorhiza incarnata; assembly: GCA_033032865.1. Lineage (NCBI taxonomy): Eukaryota > Viridiplantae > Streptophyta > Magnoliopsida > Asparagales > Orchidaceae > Dactylorhiza > Dactylorhiza incarnata. The sequence continues at coordinate 2,090,738 of JAWHQI010000303.1, forward strand.
CCGGAGGTTCACTTATATTTGAGTTTTGTAATAAGACTGGAGTTAAAAACATGTTTTAAAAAAAATTCACTATTGCTGGCGCTACCAACTAGCGCCGGCGTTATCCTTTTAGTTTAATGATAATATTTTTGGACTGTGAATATCTTTATCTGGTTCTTATGATCCTTTTTAGTAATTATAAATTTTTTTATCTTACGTTCTCATCTACAAGTTTTGGAATTACATGAAGTGGAGATGTTAAGCAATTCATGTTCTTTTGATAAAACAACTTCCTATACTTAACAAATGACTAGATGGAAAGAGATTTGGATATCCAAAAAGAACTATTCGTGTGAGTTTCTTTGGGTACCCAAATAGATTGTGGAAGATTGTGAGAAGGAAAAGAGATACTAACTTTTTCATAACAAGTTGATGTGTCTTCTTTTCGCACTGGTCTCCATTCATATTTTGGTGGATTCTTAGTGTTATGGTTTGAGATTTCATTATAAGCCCTATAATTTTTGAAATATTGATTTGTTGGTTTTTGATTATCTTTATCTGTAAGATTATGATTGTAATGATTATTGAAAGTATCGTTCATTGGAAATTTGTGTAATTTTAATTTTAAGTTGGGAGAAACAAGATTTTGTTAATAATAGTGATTTGGATATTGATTTACAAATACTTTGTGTTTCTTACTTCCATTATTAGAGTTAGTTACGATATTCATATTCCTATTTAACTTGCTTTTAGATATTGCTTGATATTGTGAATTTGTGTGTTGTGAATTTTTATTCATAGTTTTTATAAGCAAGTTGATTTTTGATTTTAATTCATCATTCTTGATCTTAAGATTATGTGTGGCTTTATTATAAGCTATTGTGCTATTTTTAAGAGTGGAAACAATAGGCTCAATAAGACTTTGATAGTTATTTCTTAATTCCTCCAATGTTTCGTCCATCTCCTTGATTTCAATTTTATAACTTTGACACGTATCACAATCACTTTTCAAAGATGAATTTTCTAAAGACAATATTTCATCATGTTCTTTTACAAAAATAAGTTCCTTTTCAAGTTCCTTTTTTTCTTTAATATCATTACAATCAAAACAAGGAGAAGAGTTTTCTTGAGAAGAATTTAGATCAGAATTTTGCAAATCAATACTTTTAGCATTTGATTTTAAGTATTTATTTTCCATGGGTAATTTTGAATTTGCCTCCTTTAACTTTTTAATTTTTTGTTTAGCTATTTCAAGCATGTGAAATGAGGAAACCAATTTTGTAATGAAAAGAGAGGAACTAGTTTTGCTTATAGTGCAATCAGAAGAGGCAAGATTTGAACTTAAAGTTTCTTTGGCATTTTTTAGCACTCCTCTTCCAAAGATAAGATTTCTTCTTTTCTTTCACTAGGCGTGCACTCCATTGATCCATCATGAGAGGAGCTTTCTTCTGTGCAAGCTTGTATATTCTCCAATTCTTGTGTTAGTTCCATACCTGTGGGAGGAAAACCATACATTTCTTCAAGAAATTTCCAATCTTTGTATGCACTAGAAAATTAATATATCAATTTGAAAATATCTTGAGATAAAGCACAAAAAATACTATTCAAAGCCTTTGCATTTAGGTGACGTTCTTTTTTATTTGATTCATTCGCTGGTCTTACTATTGCTATATTCCACGCTTCGATACCTAAAGTTTTAATAAACTTTTCCATTAAAATTTTCCACCTTTTATAATTTCTCCCTTCAAATAAAGGTGGTGCAAGAGATTTTTCTTCATCATACAAAATTTTCCCGCTAAAAGAAGGGAGATCATGAGACGCCATTATTCCCGGTTGTTAGTTCGTTTTGGAATAAACCCACTCTGATACCACTTGTTGGATCTGTAGGCACCCTTAGAGGGGGGGGGGGGGGGGGGTGAATAAGCGTTTAAAACTTTTATTATATTTTGAATGACTCGAAAAGCTAAGAGAACAAAATAGTGAAAAACCAAACAAATAAAGTGAAATAAAATAAAGTCATGATTTTATTAACTTGAAATATAAGATTACAAAACTTGATTTCTTATGATGCTAGAAATCAAAGGCGAAAAGTAAAATGTCCTTTTGTTTTTTATCCCAACTCGTATCCCCACGAACCGGTGGCTTTAGCCAATCCTCCCTGGATACGGCCTCAAGCCGCTCTAGCCAATCCTCCCCCAGATACGGCCTCGAGCACCCCCTAGATCTACACCCTAGACCTAGTCGCCAATACGAGGCAAATTTCTACCCTAAGTCCTACCCAGACCTAGTCGCCAACACGAGGCGAATTCACTACACGATTACAAGAGTAAAGAGATGAAATAAACAACAACAAAATGAAAAACTCCCTCTAAGGAACTTCTGAAGTTAAAGATGAGAGATCGTTGTAGAATAAGCGTGGTTGAAGTGATCGTCGGTCGGATGCTGCGTGAAGATGTCCTCCTTCAGAAACTCTCAGAACTTTTGGTGGGAGATCAACTTTCGGCAGAATAGGGCTCTGGAATTTAGGCACTGGAACTCTCTATAGCATATGTTTTAAAAATGAGAGAAAAGGGCTCCTTTTATAGGAGAGCGATCTAGAGCTTGCTCTAACGCTACCGCCAACACTAGGTTGATTTAGGAAATATTCTACGCGTGCGTATCTTTCATTCCAAGGAAGCCCTGCCAAAATTTCTCTTGTGCGTCGAGCTACTGCCTGCGCTAGCCGCTACTCCCTGCGTTAGCGCCTTCTATAACTGCTTCCCAGAATTGCTCTAAATAGGTTTAGCGCCTGCGCTACTGGCTACCGCCGACACTAGTGACCATGCTTGAATTTTGGCTTCAATCTTGGGCGCAACTTCTTATGTTATCCTTAAGTCATATGCTATTATTTCCTGCACACTTAAACACACAAGATCAAATACACATAGGATTTGATATTCTCAAACCTAAGAGATGTGGAAGACCATGTTCGAACAGTATTTTCTCTTCACTCATAAAAGTCCTGCTGTTGGATTAGTCAAGTAGCAATTGCCTTTCCTTGTTTGTATTTGTTTGGTTCTTCATGTTAAGTTCTTTCCTGCTATTTTTTGTTAGGTTCAAATATTTTATTTGCAATCCCTAAAATTCTGTTGTTGGAAGGGTTTGGTAGTTTCGTGTCGTTCCCCGAGTGTTAGAAATTCGTCGAATGGCTTAGGAAAATTCGTCGAGTTATTGCGACGAATTCGTCGAGTGTTCTTTGAATTCGTCGAGTGTTCTTTGAATTCATCGAGTTTATGCGATGAATTCGTCGAGTATTTTGTCAATTCGTTGAGTATTTGTCAATTCAGCGAGTCTTCAAATTTAATTCGCCAAGAGGCAAGGAAATTGTCGTGTCTTCCCGTTGATTTTGTCGTGTATGTTGGGTTATTTCGTTAAATATTTCAAGTTAGATTTTGATGAGCATTCTTGAATATTTTAATCTATGTTGTCAATGCTCTGAGTACCCTTGTTGAGATTTTGAGGCTGTCAGTACTAGGGTTCCTTTTTCTGCAGCTTTGTTCCTTCATGGATGTTGTGGTGACACTTTGCCAATGCTAAAGCTGGTATGCTATGATAAGTTGATGGTTTTTTGACTGTTGGTGGGTTGGAACAAGGGTTCACCACCACAGTGGTTTTTTGTTGGGTTTGTTTTGGACTGATGGGTGGGTCCTCCACCATTATTCTCTTTAATAGTGTGCAGTTTGGATTGATAAGTCCACCACCACGATGCCTCTTTATAGCTTTGGACTGATAAGTCCCTTTAGTGGGTGGATTAGTGACTAGAGGTCCTCAACTGCACTCTTTTTCAACTTATCACACAACAAGTTTTTATGGTTATTTATTGCACTTGGTGCTGGTTTTCTTTTACTGAGTTGATTCTACTGAATCTATTTACTTAATTGTCCATTCTTAATACTGTCTAGTTGCTCATACTTTTATGCTAACTTAAATCCTTAGTGATTACTATTTCGCTTTCTTGCACCCTTTTGGGCTAAGGCATTCCTTTCTGTGAATGCCTCAGGTTCAGGTTAGTTGTTATTGCAGGTGGATGAGCTGAGTCATCCAGGCGTTGTGGTGGATTTCTTCCTTCCCTCTTTGGTGAGGAGTGGTCCTTTGGTTGTTGTCATGTCTTGTTTTCCTATGGGTTCATGTCATTTGTTGACGCCCACAACGATTTTCTTGTTATAATCTGTTTACTTGCGATTTTGCTATTACATCTTTCAGTTGATGAACTATTGCTCTCTGGGAAGTTGTGTTAGGATGCATGAATTATTTTATGTATAAGAAAATTGGCATTCTTGCTTAGCATGATTTTAAGTAAATGTCACCTACTTTGAAGATCATAGAAAATCCTTTCTTACTTATACTAAATTTAGAGATGCGCATATCATTGTTGAATTGTTTGATCTTCATGCTCATGTAGGATAAAATGAACCTATTTTTTCGATGCGTATATAAAGTTTGCTACTCGTGGACTAGATGGTTCACTGGACTGAGGGACACAGTCTTAAAAATTCTATTTTTAACTCAATCATATTTATGTCTTTTAATAAATATCGATAAAGAGTGGTTGCCTGAGCGTCTGTAGTTGTCCCCTGCATGACGTGGCATCATAACGAGTATTTTCCCCTTACTCTGATATTATTTATTATTTATTGAGAAAGTCCGGGTTGTGACAGTTGGTATCAGATCCAGGTTTTGCAAGAGGGTTGGTTGGTTTGGCAAGTAAGTCGGGCGACCACTTCCCTTATGCAAAATTCTAATAGTGTCCTTTCATTGCATACACACACCGATATGTCATCAGTATGTCTTGATGGAAACATGAACACTACACTCATAAGCATGATAAGAAGTATACGGGGCATATTATGTAGTATGGGATGCATAATATATGATCGTATATGGATCCTCATAGGAAGCACCATGTGACTGTTATGTAGTATGAGATGCATAACAATCATCACATGAATGCCCATTAGATTTTATTTTTGTTACATGGGATATTAAGTAGTATAGGATGCATAATATTGCATGTGTGCGCCGCTCATAACATGCATTAAGGCTATTATTTGAATGCATAACACAACATATACATCATAACATAGCATTAGCACACGTGTCAAGATAAAGATCTGCATGATGACATATGCACACACATGATTTAAAAGGAAGATCTTAAGCATTCATGCATTCATATTATATGCACGAGAGTCAGCAATGACGGATCTCATCTGTTAAGCATAACATCATTAAAAAAAATCCCAGAGCAAGGTAGTAGCAAGAGCAAGTTTGTGTTTCCCTTTCTTTCTTTAGGGTCTGAGTTAAGTCTTGATAGACTGTTTGTTGGTATTCTTTAGTGATGGATTCTAAGCGTCAATCATTGGAATATGTTCCCAAATTTGAGGGCAAGTCTTCTGGTGCGCATAGTGAGGCGTTGATCGAGGAGCTGCATCAGAGCAATGAGGCCCTGTCGAGGCAGTTAGTTGCGATGCAAGAGCAGTTACAGGTTCTGTTGACTGCCACTTTACCACAACAGCCTGCTGTGTGGGATCCTGCGGTGGTTTATGCTGTTCCTGTCCGCCCTGTTTCTTTAGTGCCCCCTGTTGTGTTGCCGCCTGAGATGAATTTCATCTCGCTTTTTCAGCATTTAGTTCCCCCGACCATTGATGAGAGAGCGGATTTTGAGGCATTAGAGGATTGGCTTGTAGCGATCGAGGGATTGTTCTCTTATGCAGGGATTTCAACGGACCAAAAGGTAATGGTCGCTGCTTTTCAGCTAAAGGGACTTGCTAAGGGCTGGTGGATCAGAGAGAAGGAGTGTCTTGTGGATGAGTGCTCGTGGGAGCAATTCAAGGAGATATTGCTGAGGAAGTTTCTGCCGTCAGTTGAGCGGGATAGGCTGCTGAATGACTTTCTGCATTTGAGGCAAAGACAACTCATAGTTGGTGAGTATGAAGTTGAGTTTAGCAAGTTGAGCAGGTTTTCTCCATAGTGGGTGGCCACAGAGGAAGGCCGAGTTAAGCATTTTCTGGGAGGTCTTCGCAGTGACTTCCAGCGTCTAGCTTTTGCTTACCAATTCGATAGCTATTCAGATGCGGTGGACACTGCCCTGAATATAGAGGCAATTGATAATGCTAAGAACCGTGGGAAATAGCTGAGAAAAGAGAAAAGGGAAGTTGATGATAGTGGCAACCCTGCTCCAAGTAAAAAGAGCAAGTAGGTGTGTAGTTTTTATGGTCGTGCAGGCCTCTCTTTCAGGAAGTGTTGTAGGAGATTGGGTCCTCAGAAGAAGCTTCAAGTGCGTGGGATTCAGGATGCCCTAAGAGAGACATTGTTTGCACCCACTGCTAGAAAAAGGGGCACGATGTGACCCGTTGCTTCAGAAAGGCTGGAGCTTGCTTCCAGTGCGATCAGTTAGGGCATAGGAAGGCTAATTGCCCGCAGTACCAGCCCGCACTGCAGGAGATTCCTTTGCAGACTCTACTGTCGCAGCCGAAGCAGCTGGGCATGGAAGATGAAGAGCTAGATGTGCTGACAAAGGAAGAATCTCAATTTTCTGCTTAGGTGATTTCAGGTTAGGTTTTGACCTAGTTTTTCCTTCTGTTGGCTTGCAGTTGTGGATTTAGATTTTCGTCATATCGATTATATGCGTGATTTTTACAAATGAGTTTAAGGTAGAGGATATCGAGTGTGCGTTCCTTTCGATTCAAGTTCTACCAGATCTTTTATGACTAGAGAGTTTCGTAGACAGTCATCGTTAGGTCGTCGATCGATTAGCGGATCCCCTTAGTGCTAAGTTTCCCCTAGAGATTCAGTGATGTTGAGTCAGGGCATTCAGGGATGTCCTGTTTCCTTTTAGGTGATTCCCCCATGTATGTTAATTGGGAGGCATTGTCAAACTCCCTTGTTTTGGGCCGAGGTTGGTGAGAGACCGTTGTTAGGTCCGGAAGCTTTGGAAGAAATGAGTGTTGTCGTGGCGCAAAACCGCGAGAAGCTATATGTAGATTAGGAGCGTTGTGAGAAGTATGCTAATCGGAGAAGTATTAATCCGGAGTTCGCAGTTGGGGGCATGGATTTGTGAAAGTTTCTCCGATGCCAGGTGTTGAAAGATTTGGGATGAACCATAAGTTGGATCCCAGGTATGTGGGAGCTTTCCGGATTGTTGAGCGCATCAGAGTGTCAACTTATAGGCTAGAATTGCCTGCAACTTTCCCTGGTGTTCATAATGTGTTACATGTGAGCAGTTGGGAAAGTGCATGCTTAGTGACCGTCATATTCTCGGCTCGGTGCCCCAGTCGCAATCCAATCTTTCTTATGTCGAAGAGCCTGTTTGTATTATGGAGACGCAGGACAGAGTGTTGAGGAAGAAGATAATTCTTATGGTTAAGATACTTTGGCAAAATCAGGACGTCAGGAGTGTGACATGGGAGCTAGAATCTGCGATGAAGGAATCTTATCCTCATCTTTTATCTTCGTTTCTTCGGTAAGTTTTTCTATCCGATAAGATCTTAGTTTTGTTCGTTTGTCTCTTAAGTTCGTTTGCATTTCAAGTTTCAGGACGAAACTTCCTTTTTGGTGGGGTGGCTATAACGCCCCTGAATTTATGGGAATTATTTAATCCTCTTGGTGACGTCATAATGACGTAAGGGCGTTACGTTAGTGAGGAATTAGCGGTGCGCCGTCATTTGCGCGTTTTTATGCCCATTTAGTCTATTCGACCAAATTTTGAAGCATACCAGAATTGGAAAGTTTTATGTTAGAAAATTAAATTAATTAATTTTAGAAACGTCCGTCGAAGTTTCGTTGCGATCCGAGCGATATTAGAGCCTCGGTGATTTTTCTAAGATTTGTAGGTTTTTCGTTCACCGCTAACTTCAGAAATTTATATCTCGTGAACGGCTCGTCGGATTTTGATTCCAACTTCTCCGTTGGATTCGTAGCGCCGACTTTCACCTTTAATGCGAATTTCATTCGAATCAGTGTGCGTTTAGCCCTTTGTAATAATATGACAATATCTATATTACTAATATATTATTAATGTTACTATTATTATTAATATTAACATGATTATAAAATCTTTCTATAATAATATATTTAGTTCATATCCTATTCCATAAGAAACTGAATCAACACTCATAATTCCTATAAAATAATAATAAACTTTCTTGGAAATCTAAACCACTTACTTAGAAGATTTAAAAAGCCCGGCTTGACTTCATCGTCTCCCCTAAGCCGATTTTGTTTTCCTAGAAGCCAAAGCCAAGAGAGTTGAGAGGGGAGGAGAATCTTTTATCCGTGAGTCTTCCGACCGCCGTCTGGAGAGCTCCAGTGATCTTCTTCTTCGTCGGAGCTTAGCTTTGGAAAGCACCCGGCGAGCTCTTCATGTTCATGTTCTTCATGCCGCATTTCCGTTGGAGTATAGATGAATTTGAGGCAAGTAGCGATTTGCTTTCTCCCCCTTTATTTCCTTGTTTCCCTTGTTTTTCTTAGGCTTAGAAATACGTGCCTTCTCGTTTTAAGTCTTTTGACTTCGCAGTTTTTTTTGTCTTCCTTGAGTAGATCTCAATTCGTCGAGTGAACTAGTGAGGCTAAGTTAGACTTGTCGAGTGATCTCATTCGTCGAGTGAACTCGTAAGGTTAAGTCCAATTCGTCGAGTCATCTCGTGAGGCTAAGTTAAATTCGTCGAGTGATCTCAATTCGTCGAGTGAACTCGAGAGGCTAAGTTAGATTCATTGAGTGATCTCAATTCGTCGAGGGAGCTCGTGAGGTTAAGTCCAATTCGTCGAGTCATCTCGTGAGGCTAAGTTAAATTCGTCGAGTGATCTCGACGATTCGTCGAGTGATCTCGACGATTCGTCGAGTGATCTCGACGATTCGTCGAGTGATCACGTCGATTCGTCGAGTGATCTCATCAATTCATCGAGTGATCTCGTCGATTTGTTGAGTGATCTCGTTGATTCGTCGAGTGAGCTCGTGTTTGCTTCTCTTCTTGTCGAGGAGTTCTTTTCGGCTAGTCGGCTCTCAAGTTTGAGGCAAGTTGCAGTATTTCTTTCTTGTTGCTCTTCCTTTAATGCAAGTAGCATGATTTATTCTTTGTTGGCCTTGGGTTGCTTTTCTGGTTAAGGTAGGAGCAATCAATTGTCTTTCTCTTTATTCTTTGGAGTGGGTTCTTTGTTCAGGTAATTATTCTCAGTGAGGAGTATTGCTTCTTCCTCTCTGTTTTTAGTAATCTGGTTGGATGTAAAGGTTTTCCTTGTGGTTATGGGCTGCAGATTGCAGTTACCTTTTTTCTATTTGATTTTCTTGTTGGCATTATGCTGCAAGTAGCAGCTTTTCTCCTTGATTAGTTTTTACTGAAATTGATGGCTCAAGTATACCTTTTGGCTGAACTCTAGTTATGCTAGGTTGTATAGAGTAATCTTTATATCTTTTGGTTCTTAAACCTGATGTATTTTCTCTTCACTCATAAAAGTCCTGATGCTGGAGTAGTCAAGTAGCAGTTGCCTTTCCTTGTTCGTATTTGTTGGGTTCTTCATGTTAAGTTACTTTCCTGCTATTTTTTTGTTAGGTTCAAATATTTTATTTGCAATCCCTAAAATCCTGTTGTTGGAAGGGTTAGGTAGTTTCGTGTCATTCATCGAGTGTTAGAAATTCGCCGAGTGGCTTTGGAAAATTCGTCGAGTTATTGCGACAAATTCGTTGAGTGTTCCTTGAATTCGTCAAGTGTTCTTTGAATTCGTAGAGTTTATGTGATGAATTCGTCGAGTATTTTGTCAATTCGTTGAGTATTTGTCAATTCGTCGAGTCTTCAAATTTAATTCGTCGAGAGGCAAGGAAATTGTCGTGTCTTCCTGTCGATTTTGTCGTGTATGTTGGGTTGTTTTGTTAAATATTCCAAGTTAGATTTTGACGAGTATTCTTGAATATTTTAATCTATGTTGTCAATGCTCTGAGTACCCTTGTTGAGATTTTGAGGCTGTTAGTACCAGGGTTCCTTTTTCTGCAGCTTTGTTCCTTCATGGATGTTGTGGTGACACTTTGCCAATGCTAAAGCTGGTATGATATGATAAGTTGATGGTTTTTGGGCTGTTGGTGGGTTGGAACAAGGGTCCACCACCATAATGGTTTTTTGTTGGGTTTGTTTTGGACTGATGGGTGGGTCCTCCACCATAGTTCTCTTTAATAGTGTGTGGTTTGGATTGATAAGTCTACCACCACATCGCCTCTCTATAGATTTGGACTAATAAGTCCTTTATTGGGTGGATTAGTGACTAGAGGTCCGCCACTGCACTCTTTTTCAACTTATCAGACAACAAGTTTTTATGGCTATTTATTGCACTTGGTGTTGGTTTTCTTTTACTGAGTTGATTCTACCGAATCTATTTACTTCATTGTTCATTCTTAATACTGTCTAGTTGATCATATTTTTATGCTAACTTAAATCCTTCGTGATTATTATGCCGCTTTCTTGCACCCTTTTGGGCTGAGGCATTCCTTTCTTTGAATGCCTCAGGTTCAGGTTAGTTGTTGTTGCAGGTGGATGAGCTGAGTCATCCAGGCGTTGTGGTGGATTTCTTCCTTCCCTCTTTGGTGAGGAGTGGTCCTTTGGTAGTTGTCTTGTCTTGTTTGCCTATGGGTTCATGTCAGTTTTTGACACCCATAGCATTTTTCTTGTTGTAATCTGTTTACTTGCTATTTTGCTATTACATCTTTTAGTTGATGAACTATTGCTCACTAGGAAGTTTTTTGTTAGGATTCATGAGTTATTTTATGTATAAGAAAATTTACATTCTTGCTTAGCATTATTTTAAGTAAATGTCACCTGCTTTGAAGATCGTAGAAAATCCTTTCTTACTTATACTAAATTATTAGATTCGCATATCATTATTGAAATGTTTGATCTTCATGCTCATGTAGGATAAAATGAACCTATTTTTTCGCTACGTATATATAGTTTGCTACTCGTGGACTAGTTGATCCACTGGACCGAGGGACACAACCTTAAGATAAAAATGTAAATTCTATTTTAAGTCAATCATATTTATGTCTTTTAATAAATATTGATAAGGAGTGGTTGCCTGAGTGTTTGTAGTTGCCCCCTGCATGACGTGGCATCATAATGTGTATTTTCCCCTTACTCTTATACTATTTATTATTTACTGGGAAAGTGCTGGTTGTGACATGGAGCTCACTTGGAACCTGCCTAAACGGCTCTAGCCTTTCCAATCAGCAAAAAAGATGAGAGCAAGAAGCTCTCAATCAATGCAGAACTACTTGAAGCAGACAAGAGTCAGCTCATCTCATGCCTTCTACGGAATTTGGATTTCTTTCCTTGGCCAGCAGATGACATGCCAGGAGTCGATCTTGATGTTGCATGCCATCATCTTACTATTGACCGAAATTTCACTCCTATCAAGCAGAAGAAAAGGGTGGTGAACCTAGATCAACCTATCCAGGAGGAGGTTGAAAAGCTCCTGATGGCGAAGTTCATTCAAGAAATTCAATATCCGGATTGGGTATCAAATATTGTAATGGTTAAGAAGGCTGGTGGAAAATGACGAATGTGTGTTGATTTTACAAAACTCAATAAAGCTTGCCCAAAAGATTGCTACCCCTTGCCTCAGATAGATTCTTTAGTTGATTCCGCGGGTTGGGTGTTCTTGCATGAGTTTTTAGATGCATTCTCTGGTTATCACAAAATAAGAATGCATATGCCCGACATCCCTCATACCTCATTCATCACAAATGATAGATGCATTTGTTATCTAGTAATGACTTCAGGCTAAAAAATGTCGGTGCCACCAATCAAAAAATGATGGACGTGATTTTCAAAAATCAAAAAGGAAGAAATTTAGAGGTATCTGTCGATGACCTTCTAATAAAAAGCAAAACATTCTCTGCTCACCTTAATGATCTTGTCGAGACATTTGCAACCCTCCGAACCTTCAATATGAGGTTGAACCCGTTGAAATGCGTCTTCAGAGCTAGCAATGGAAAATTTCTTGGCCATCTCCTCACTCCGGAGGGGATGGAACCAAATTCCGACAAGGTGAAAGCAATTCTAGAAATGGCACCTCCAAGGTCCTCCAAAGAAGGTCAACAACTAGGTGAAAGAATGGAAGGTCTAAGTTGCTTTATTTCTTGCTCGGGAGATAAGAGTGCTCCCTTCTTTAAAACTCTCCGCGGAGGAGCTAAGTTTGAATGGACAAAGGAGTGTGATGATGCTTTCAATCAGCTCAAAAAGCAATTAACATCAACTCCTTTGCTCCAAAGCCCGCGAGAATGTGAAGATCTTTTCCTCTATCTTGGAGTTGGCTCTGATGCAATCAGTTCAGTGTTGGTCAGAGAATAGAAAAAGAGACAATTCCCAAACTACTATATGAGCAAGATCTTGAAGGATGCAGAAACTCAGTATTCGATCCTTGAAAAGTTGGTCCTGATGCTTGTCACTTCAACTCAAATACTGCGGCCTTACTTCCAAGCACATTCTATTCAAGTTGTCACAAACCTTCCATTAAAAAATGTGCTAGAAAAGCCAGAGCATTCAGGTAGATTGGCAAAATAGGAAATAGAGCTCAGCGAATTTGACATCTCCTATATACCCAGAGTAGCAAACAAGACCCAAGTATTAACAGACTTCATGATTGATGCAATGGAATCCAATTCAAAAAAGGAGGTTGGAACACCTCTTGCTTGGATAATTTTTGTCGATGGAGCCTCAGGAAGGAATTCATCTGGAGCTGGAATCATTTTGATTAACCCAAATGGGGTTAGGCTGGACCAGGCTTTGAAGTTCCACTTCCCAACGACGAACAACCAGGCAGAATATGAGGCATTGCTCGCCGGTCTTAGTTTTGCAAGAGAGTTGGGGATTGAAGATATAAAAGTCAAAACTAATTCTTTGGTAATGGCGTCTCAAGTGAATGGAACATTTGAGACCAGGGATCACGTTTTGAAGCAGTACCAAACTCCAGTAAAAATAGAGGTAGGTGTAGCACCCTGCCCGTTACATAGTATATAACAATATGTCCGGTCGGGACTCCACGCCATATAAAGTGAACAAGCTAAAGAGTTACACAATATGTTAACCAACCAAAGTCATCTCAGAGTTACACATAAGCAGAAGCATAAATTTAATACTCTTAAACTAGAACAGGTGTCCACAACACTAAGTAGGAATAACTGATATATACATAAAAGAGTTTGGCACTACCGACATAAATAGCAAAGTGTTTATCTTATTACATAGTTTCCAAGCATCGGCATGCAGGATGACAATACATGAAATAAAGCACTCAAAAAGGCCTTCGAGGGCTAGCTAGCAAAAGAGCTCCACCCAGCTACTTCCCGCTCGGCTCGCCAGGACTTGTATAAACAAAATCCACCAAGCAGTGGGAAAACAGGCAACCGGCCAACTTTAGAAGACCAAGACTTATAACGACCCCACCCCATTCCCGGGGCGGTGGTACTCCTTCCCTGCAAGCAAGCATTAGCAATATATATATATATTCCACAAGTGCGTCGAAGCATCGCATATACAATCATCACAAACGTCGGCAAGCAAGGCCACATGTCTCGTGCTCTTACGACACACTTTCAGTGTACTCCCCGAGTCCACTTCCATCTTCAATTAAACAACTTAGATGGCAATTGATCTAAACCGTACAAGCCTAGGCTTTCCGGCAATCCTTTCTATAAGACGGTGCACTGAGGGGCGACCTCTTCACCGAGCACTATGGATGGGTTCAGATCCACCTTGCCCGACTCAATTATCGCGAACAACCAACACGATGCGGGTACAGTTTCACCTCAGCCCAGTAACGAGACAACCACCACTGGGTCATCAGCACAGCCTCACATGCACTTTCCAATTGAACTAAGCAATTTCTGGTATCACTGGTACTAATGCCAGCGTTAGCACTAAAGCCGCGCGTTAGCTAACAGAACACAATTCTGTCATCTTTTTTGGGTATTTTCTGGACATTGCCTCCAGAACTCCCTGCAGCACATCACAACACCCAGAACCCGAAAACAAGCATACATACTCGGAGTCTTCTCCGGAACACAACAAGCGATATAATCATCACCAATCCAGACCAACTTGTCCAGATGGGCTTCACACAGTATGCCTACGTCCGTACAACGATCCAGACTCTACATGCAATTTCTACGGGGATATTCCATATCAACCTGTCGGAAGAAACTTATCCACTAATTAGTGGAAATCTTCCTACTACCATTCCAATCAAAGGACTAGCGTGTCCAGAGATTCAGGAGGAAAATCGTTACCCTTGACGATCTCTTTGGCGCCATGATTCTGAAAGCAATCCGGATGGAGAGGTTCGCAATACGCTCTCTTACACGTATCCAAACTTGGCGCGTCGAACGGCTAGCCAAATGGGATTTTCTTCTTCCCACACTCTTCTTCCTTGCCTTTGGAGAGAGAATCAAAGTACAACTAAGAAGAGAAATCCACGATTTGTTGTCTTATATATATAAAGAGTTAATGCCGACGTTAACTATTAACGTCGGGCGTTAGCCCAAAGACTGAACAACCGATCTTATCCAGAACCGCTTACTCCAATTGGTTGAATGACCTAATGCCGGTGTTAGCTCTTAATGCCAGGTGTTAGCCATCTCGACGATCAACGGGACCTCTCATCGATAATAGGAGCTTCACAACGATAAGTTAAAGTTATCACGTCGAACAGCTACCGCCAGCATTAGCTATTAATGCCAGACGTTAGCTTGGCAATCTACGAGACCTCTCGACGACAACAGGAGCCTCACGACGGCATGACATTCATCTCGTCGATATCACTACCGCCGACGTTAACTCTAACGCCCAATGTTAGCTCTTTAGTCGAATCGTCGATACTTCTCGATGACAATAGGATCTTCACGACGACAAGGGAAAGTCATCGAGTCGATATCGACCTAACACCCAACGTTAGCACTAACGCCTGGCGTTAGCTCCTGCTACCAGAAACCTTCTTTCTTCTGCTGGGGAAATCTGGGGTGTTACAATCCCCTCCCCTTAAAGAAATTTCATCCCAAACTTCCAGAAATAAGAAAGAAAAACAACAGTACAAATTATATAACTTGTACCACAACGGAATAATTCAGAGAACTACTCCTCAAGCATGGTCTGCTCTCGCTCCCATGAAAGCTCCTCACGACCGTAATTGTCCCAGCGGACTTTGACCATTCTGATCCTTTTGTTCCATAATTGCTTGACTTCAGTGTCTTCAATGTGAATGGGCTTGACCTTTGTCTTTATCCCAACATCAATCGACACTTGAACATCAACAATAACATGAGTAGGCTCTTGCAATGCCTTTCTCAATACGGATGTATGAAAGACATTATGCAATCCGCTTAATTCTGTTGAAAGAGCAAGACGATAGGCAGCTTTACCAACATGCTCCAAGACCTCAAACGGTCCAAGGTATCTCGGACTTTGCTTTTTCAAGAGTCGAAACTGTGACACACCCTTGAATGGTTTAATCTTCAGGTACACCCAGTCACCAACGGAGAACTCGATATTGCGATGCTTGGTGTTGTATTATTTTGCCTGCCTATCCTCATCAATCAACAATCGCTCTCGGATTGTTCGAATTGTCAAATTTGCATCATCGACATCCTTCCGCTTAAATAACTTCGTATCGCCTATTTCTGCCCAAGCCAAGGGAGTACGACATTTTCTACCATAAAGGGCCTCAAAAGGCATCATTTGTATACTCGATTAGTAGCTATTGTTGTAGGCGAACTCGATCATATAGAGATGGTCCTCACACCTCTTCCGGAAATCCAACGCACATATTCAGAGCATATCCTCCAATGTTCTATTGGCCCGTTCAGTCTGCCCATCAGTTTGAGGGTGAAAGGCAGTGCTAAACTTCAGTTTGGTACCCAACAGTTGGTGGATTATCCTCCAATCCTTTGATGTGAAGCGCCCATCTCAGTCACTTACGATGCTACGGGGCACACCGTGCAATCGTACTATGTTATATACATACAACTTTGCCAATTTTTCCACCGAACCATCTCGCCGATTCGGAATGAAGTGTGCGACTTTCGTCAATCGGTCTACGATCACCCAAATGACATTGTTCCCGAGTTGAGATCTCGGCAAGCCATGCACGAAATCCATAGAGATATCATCAAACTTCCATTCTGGAATCGGTATCGACTTCAGAAAACCACCAGGTTTTTGACATTCTGCCTTCACGAGCACGCAAGTGTGACACTTTGCCATGTATAGGGCTATGCCTTTCTTTAAACCCAACCACCAGAATAGCTTCTTCATGCCCTGTTATATTTTTGTGCTCCCCTGGTGGATTGAGTACTTAGTAAAGTTTGCCTCGTACATCAACTCTTCCCGCAATTAACCAACATTGGGGACACACAATCAGCTGTCTTTCCACGAAAGACCGTCTTCAAAGGAGAACTCAGTAGTAGACCCATCCACAGTCTCTGCCACATACCGTTTCATGCTTTGATCAAGCTCCAATGCCAATCGGATTCTATCCGCAAGGTCATATTACACCTCCGTCCAGTTCAAACATGCATTGACACTTGTTCTCTTATCAACGCAAGTGATGTCTAAGGCCTCGAAGTTCCTAATTAGACGCTCATCGTGCATCTGAATCCAGTTCGCTTGTGCAGAAGCCCTCCGACTCAAAGCATCAGCGACAACATTTCCCTTCCCGGGAGTGTAATGAATATTGAAAGTGTAGTCACTAAGGAACTCCATCCACCTTCGTTGTCGCATATTCAGCTCCTTCTGATCTAATAGGTATTTAAGGCTCTTATGATCCGTAAAGATGTCGATCTTCATGCCATATAAATAATGCCGCCAAGGCTTCATAGCGAATATCACGACCTCTAACTCAAAGTCATGCACCAGATAATTCCTCTCATGCACTTTCAATTGGCGAGAGCCATAAGCAATAACCTGACCATTCTGAAGAAGAACACAGTCTAAGCTGCTCCCAGACGCGTCACTGTATATTTCAAAGCCTTCTGTACCACATGGAAAATACAGAATTGTCTCCGTGATCAGATGACTCTTCAGCTCTTCAAAAGCTCACGCACACTCTGGCGACCAAACGAACTTCTGATCTTTCCTAGTCAATGTTGTGACAGGCAGAGCTATCCTCGAGAAATTCTCTACGAAGCGCCTATAATAGCCGACAAGTCCTAAGAAACTTCGGACTTCGGCCACCATAGTCAACACAGGCCATTATCATATCGCAACTATCTTCGTCGGATCCACTGCAATGCCCTCTCCACTTACTACATGATCTAGGAATGCCACATATGATAGCCAAAACTCACATTTAGAGAACTTGGCATACAGCTGACTTCGCCTCAGGGTATCCAATACAATGTGCAAGTGAATCACATGTTCTTCTTTCGACTGAGAGTATACCAGTATATCATCTATAAAGAAAATAACAAACAGGTCCAGACACTCTCAAAATGTTCTGTTCATCAAATCCATGAATACCGATGGCGCATTCATGAAGCCAAATGACATCACTGTGAACTCAGAGTGCCCATAATGGGTACTAAACGCCGTCTTGGGAATATCACATTCCTAAATACACAACTAGTAGTAGCTAGAATTCAAATCCAGCTTCGAGTACACAGTCGATCCAACTAGCTGATTGAACAAGTCATCTATTCTCAGATTCAGATACTTATTCTTCTCCGTTAGTTTATTCAACTCATGATAATCTCTATATAGGCATAAGATCCCGTCCTTCTTTTTCACAAAGAGGACCGGCGCACTCCAAGGATATGTACTTAGGCGTATGTAGACTTACTCCAGTAACTCCTGCAACTGAACTTTCAATTCCGCCATCTCTTTTGGCGCAATTCGGTATGGTGAGCGCGCCACAGGTTTGGCACCTGGCAACAACTCAATAGCAAAGTCAATCTCTTGCTGAGGTGGAGCCCCAGGAAGATCTTTAAGAAGCACATCAGCATACTCTGATACTATTGGGACATCACACAAACTGGGCTTTGGCTCAGAAGCCTCCAACAACGTGAAGAACAACTCCGCGCCTTTCCTAACTGCCTTGACTACTTGGAGAGCACACATCAACATCTTGCTCGATCCTCGCATACCGGTAAATGTAGTCTTGCGTTTAGTATTTTTCCCTTACGTGACCTCTTTCAGATTGCAATCAATGCATGCACGCTGCCTCGAAAGCCTGTCCATGCCAAAGATCACATCAAACTTAGATATAGGTAGCATTGACGCTTCCAAGTCAAATTCATGACTTCCTATCCGCACCTGAACACAACAAACTCTGTCTGCATGCATTCGACACTTGTTCGGTAGCATGACATCCAACCTATCCTTTGTCATGAAAGAAGGCACTCCAATATGCAGTATGAAGTCCTCAGACAGAAAGGAGTGTGATGCTCCAGTGTCAAATAAGGCTCTCGTCCGATAGTTCTGAATTAGGACAAAACCTAACATAAATAGGGTATTCAAACAATCACAGACAAGGCATAAAGTACATAAGGCAGTTAATGCTATATACTAAACCATACCTGTCACGACGTCACTTTGTTTAATGGCCTCTTGCTGGCCAAGATTATATACCCGCGGTTGAGCTGGAGTGTAGTCGGATGCAGACGACTCTACTGCTTTCCATTTCTCCATCTTCTGGGGACCACTATGATACACTCGTGCTATGTGTCCCGGCTTGCCGCAAGTGTAGCAAATCACTGGAACTTGCCTAGTCGTCGCTCCCAAAACAGAAGAGGAAGTTGTTTTTGAAAACCTGGACTTATTCCTGTACTTTTGGTACCCAGACTTTGAAGAGCTTGACACCTTGAATTCTGCCTTTTTCACAGCTAGGTCCTTCTTACCTTGGACCCCCTCCATATCCTTCTCAAGGGATCTGGCAATATTTACCAACGTCAGAAATCCCTGCATCATCGGGCCTGACAGAAGAAACCGCAAATCATCGCGCAAACCTTCATAAAATCTGTTGGTCTTTCGCTCTTCATCATCAAAGGAAGAGCCCGCATACCTTCCTAGTCGGGTAAACTCATGAAGGTAATCATCCACCATCCTATCCCCTTGAGCTAACCTTTGAAAATGGTTCTCCATTTCGATGCGTTGAGCAGAAAGGAGATACCTTTCCAGAAACGCTCTCGAGAATTCTTCTATCGAGATCTCTGTCAGTTGCCTGTCGGCATATTGATGTCGTTCCAAGTCTTCACACCGCAGCCTAGCCTCTCCATCCAACAGAAAGGTAGCCAGGGTCACCTTTTGCCTTTCCTCCGCCTCCGAAGACGTTAGGGTTCGCTTCACCCGAGACAACCAATCTTCTGCCTGAGTTGGTGTTCCTACCCCTCAAACATAGGAGGGTGGAAGCTTAGAAAATGTTTCAGATGTTGGTTTGTCGCTCATCTTGCCTCAACCAGTACCACGTGTACTGGTCTTTTCACAACAGGCTTAACTGTGGCAACCGTCATAGGGGCCACCCAAGGGTAGGAGGATGCACATGCCTTCTGGGTTGCACATTTATCATGGCAAACACAGCTTCAGCTACCAACCTTATTGTTTCAGCCAAAGGAGGAGGTGTAGGCACCTCAACAGATGCACTACTCTCAGAAGTGTGTCGGGGTTGGGATTGCCCTGCACCACTTTTAGTCACCTATAATCATGCCGGACATAATTTAGTGACTAATAGTACATCAAAATAGCAAGCAAGGAATGCACAGGTTCCACAATCAGGCTACAAACATGTATATAATTCATTCCTAAGTGGACATTCTGGTTATTTAGATGAGTTAAATGGCGACGGACACACATGCTCACCACCCCTTAAAAGATTTCGACCATGAATTCGTATGTAAAGGGATCGAGACCAGAAGCTGATACCAAATTGTAACACCCTGCCCGTTGCAGTATATAATAGTAGGTCCAGCCCGGACCCCACGCCATATAAAGTGAACAAGCTATAGGGTTACACAATAAGTTAACTAACCAAAGACATCTCAGTGTTACAGATAAGCGGAAGCATAAATTTAATAATCTTAAACTAGAACAGGTGTCCACAACACTAAGTATGAATGACTGATATATATACATAAAAGAGTTTGGCACTACGACCATACAAAGCAAAGTGTTTATCTTATTATATGGCTTACAAGCATCGGCACGCAGGTCGGCAATACATGAAATAAATCACTCAAAAAGGCCTTCGAGGGCCAGCTAGCAAAAGAGCTCCACCCAGCTAATTCCCGCTCGGCTCGCCAGGACCTGTATAAAAAAAATCCACCAAGCAGTTGGAAATTAGGCAACCTGTCAGCTTTAGCTGACCAAGACTTATAACGACCCCACCCCATTTCCGGGGCGGTGGTACTCCTTCCCTGCAAGTAAGCATTAACAACATATATATATATATATATTCCACAAGTGCGTCAAAGCACCACATATATACTGTAAGACCCTCTTTTTTTTGCACGCTCCTAGGTCTTACCGCCCAGAACCGCCGTCTTGCGGTGGCACAATTTCTCCAAATGGTCACCGCCGCCATATGCCAATCCTGCCGGCTAATCCACATATCCAGGCCAACCACACATCACAGAATTAAAATATTTAAAGAAGCACATGTCCACAACAAATCACCATATAGTTAAAAGCTTGTCCAAAATGAGATAAAATATGACATGAAAGATCTAAATCAGAGTACGGTAAATAGAAAAGGGCTTAAGCCCGATACATCATATTTTTCTTTGCCTCTCTCTTGGCAAAAATAAAACAATGCAGACACTGACAAAGGGTGATGCCCTCAAGAATGTATAACTCCCTCCTCTGACCTGGGTAGACGTGAAGAGTAGGTGTCGGAAGAGAGTCGCTCACCGGTGCTCTCCCCATAGCTGCTGAGAGACCAAGTCCAGGTCTAGCCACCATGTCCTATTCCACCCTCTGGTTGAGGATTCGCTCTCCTTGGTGCTCCTGTAATGATGTGGTCCACCGACCGTCAGTCTATAAGACTCAGCATGTTCCTCACCGCCTCCACCCGCGACTCCTAGGAACCGTGCAGGAGGAGGAAGCAGAGGACAACAAGGGGTAACAGAAAGGAAGCAGGTGACATGGGTTTAACTAATAAGTATATAAATACACATCAAACACCTTTTCTCTAAACATATTTAGGAGTAAAATATAAGTACAACAGTATGCCGTGAGTATACTAAACAGTTCACACGGCTCCAAATACATTACGAGGAAACATAAAGCATGACAATATATCCAGAGTTTATAAAAGGAAGCAACATCATGTAAAAGGGGCAGCTATAAAAGTAACCTTAATTTATATGCGTGCACACAAAACACATAAGCTAAGGGGTCTGACACTAAGGTAAACTCATCGTTTAAAAGAGCCCATACTAATTTATACGATGAGGTCTTTGTTTTATGTAAGGATGCAATGCTATGTTGTGCAATGCAATGATGCAACTCACCCACCCAACTCTGTATGTACAGACCTTTTGTTAGTTCTCTTTATTCGAGTGTGTCAACTTATGTACCCAATTGAGGCAAACAGGGCAGTGAATCGGGTTGTCCACTTCTAGGCTTACGTCACACATCTCCCAACCTAGACCTTATGTACACCCCTAAGAACACACATGGTATCCGCGTACTATTTGATACAACAATGCCTCTAAGTGAAATACCAAGCCCTTGGCTCGAAGGATTTGACCAGTCCTTTCCTATACTACCGAGCCTACCGCTCGCAGGACTAACTAGTCCTTCTTATATAACATCGAGTCTACCGCTCGCAGGATATCCTGTCCTGACATCATAAAATCTTGATCCTCTAGCTCGCAGGACTTAACCTGTCCTTGCATCATAAATTCCCGAGCCTCCAGCTCGCAGGACTTAACTCGTCCTGACATCATAAATTCTCGAGCCTCCAGCTCGCAGGACTTAACCTGTCCTTCCATCATAAATTCTTGAGCCTCCAGCTCGTAGGACTTAACCCGTCCCTGTACCGTTCTGTCCCAAATTTGGGGCAATGTTTACTTATCAAGTTTCCCCTATTTATTACTCATGTCTATTATTTAATTATACTTAGAAGTGTAGTGTGAATCCCGGACTTTCTGAGGGTTACCTGGTGAAGGGTTCACAGCGGTACTAGGGGATGCGATGGTGGCTGAAGCCCAAATCCCCCTTTTCAGGATATTTACTCTTATTGGTGAATACCCATTCTTATAAGCCCACTTGCTCTCTAATTGCTCTAAAATCCTAAGATGGATTACCAATTGACACGGGAAGACAAGTGTCGGTGTTCAATTGAGCATTGAACCCTGTCTTCCCTAGTGACCGGCTATTTCTTTGTGTTATCTCCCAACCACAACTTGTACCTCCTACTGGGTCACTCCTCACCTCTCCCAATAGGCCGTTATCAGTTCCTGAACTGAAGGTTTTACTAAACGCACCCTAGTCTTTACTTCCGATGACTACCCTTGATGATTAACATTCCAACCCGACTAGACATATGCAAATCTGTGAGTGTTAATAACTCTAGGGATGGTGACCATAAGGGAGGGGTCTAAATCTAAGTTTCAGTTTTTACTATTCGTAGACTGGTTTGCCCTTAAGTGAAACCACATGTCCTACCAGGTTGACTATATGATTACTAACTAAGTATGAGACCATTTTAGTTCCAGAAATTCACATTAATGTCAATGGTATATGTACAAATTTCTGTGATATTCCAGCAATAATAATTCATGGTATTAATTTCTCAAGTTATAAGCTCAAATTCTATTTTATGAAGGAAGTATGTCATTTACTCTATGATTAAATCTAACAAAATTCCCAGAGCTTCCTACTGTTATAAAAGATCTATATACAAAATTCTATAACAATCCAGCAACCGTAATTCAAGGTATTAATTTTTCGAGTTATAAGCTCAAATTCTATTTTATGAAGGAAGTATGTCATTTACTCAATGATTAAATCTATCAAAATTCCCAAAGCTTTCTACTGATGTAAAAGATCTATATACAAAATTCTATAACAATCCAGCAACCATAATTAATGGTATTAATTTTTCAAGTTATAAGCTCAATTTCTACTTTGTGAAGGGAGTTTATCATTTACTCAATGATTAATTCTAAAAAAAATCCTAGAGCTTCCTATAGATATAAAAAGTCCTTGTGCAAAATTACATGACATTGCAGTAAGCTTTGATCATATATTTACTCACTTGGGGTCTTTGTGACCAAATCACATGAAATCAAGTTTCCTAAGGAAATCAACCCAAAGTTTGATGATTTTCTCCATAGAGTATTGTATATGGTCCTAAGTACATGTTCTAAATTTCATGGAAGTTGACTGATGCGCAAATCTAACACACCGCTATAGGCAGGAGCGAGACTGCAGCACGAAACGACAGTGTACCGATCGTTTAAGTAATATAAAATGTGGGAGTGAATCCCCAAGTATCGAATCTCAAAGGAACACAGTAAGGTGGAGTTTACTTTTGAGGAAGGACTTGAGATCGAAGTCCTTTAGGTCGGATGGATTGCGAAAAAGGGGTGATTTGGATTGTGGAAAAGAAAAGAAAAGAAACTAAACTACTACTATGCAGGCCGCTATGCGCTGCTTTGCCGGGCGGATAGAAACTATGCAGGCCGCTATGCACTGCTTAACTAGGAGGATGGACGAGAAGGCAAGCAGATGAGGTGAGTGTAACTGCGGAAAGGTTTGAGGGCCATTAGCACCTCTTAGCTAGGCGAATGGATTACACAGGCCGTTATGCACCGCTTCGCTGCGCGGATGGAAGAGTAGGCTTGCGGATGGAATGGTTCACACCGGTGGAGTCGAGGGGGATTATACGGGGCCATTAACACCGCTTAGCTTGGCGGATGGAAGAGTAGGCACACAGAATGGGCGAGTAGTCAGGCGGAATGGAAGAGTAGGCATGCGAAATGGAAGAGTAGGCTAGCGTAGTGGAAGAGTAGGCACGCGGAATGGAAGAGTAGGCTAGCGTAGTGGAAGAGTAGGATTACGGAATGGAATGGACGGTGATGGTAGATTGAAGATGGAATGGGGGCGCTCCTCACTTGCATAAACCACAAAGATAATTCCACATAGACATGAAATATACTAAATAGCATAACAAGGTTTTGCAAACATCATTCATGCACACAAAAGACCAATAAATACAGTATTACAAGATGAAGGGGGTGAGATTACAACCAAAGGGCGGAGACTCATCGGAGGTTCACAGCCGGAATCTAGGGTTGTCAATCCTTGTCCGAGTCGGGCTCCAACTGCCTTCCGGGGTCCGGAAGAGCTGTCACCTTCTTCTAATGTACCCGTCTTCTCCGTCAATCTTCTTTGATCCTAACCTCACCAGAGAACTTCACGTGTGCAGCAAGAATTCTCTTGAAATGGAGCTTGGGAGTGCACGAACGATGGAGGAGGCCTAGAGGATGCTCCGACTTTAGATTTGTAAGAGAATGGCGACCAGAGCTCCTCCTAAAGGTGGGCGGAGATGGAGCAGTGAAAAAGGTCGGAACTGGAGTTCTTGGGCGTGGGCAAGACGATCGATCCAGATAGGGCGAAATCTGCAGCTTTTATAGAAAAATGGTCAGAAATTGGCACGCACGGTTGAGCGCACAACCGTGCGTGGATCGTGCTAAATTAAAAATACAGGAGCCCAGGAAGAAGAAGCAGGTGCCCGTGCATTTTACTCACGCACGATCGAAGCCGACCGTGCGTAAAAACACACGAGCAAATCCAAAAAACTCGAAATCAGGGCAACAAGGAGAGATCGTGCGTTTCCTTAGCGCACGGGCGAACTGCCCGTACATGAACAAATCGCCGATCAGGGCAGAACACCATTCTTCCAGCAGATAAGCACGCACGGTCGGAGCGATCATGCGTTAAGAAAATGCACGATCGTGCGATTCATGCAAAAATGTAATTTGGACAAAATGGAGATCCGCCCACATTCACAACACAATAAACAGCTGGGAATACACATCCAACAACATGCAAATACAGAAAAAGTGTTGGGGAGCACCATGTGCTTACCCCCAACAAAATGGAGCGCAAATGCACACCAAAACATGCCTAAAAGGTGCACTTCGTGTAATCCTGAGTATCAATGCAACATAAGCAATAATGTGCAGAAGTGAAGTGCATGTGCGTGAAAATAAGCCCAAATGAGTCTGAAAAACCCTATATAAATTGGACTCATCAGACCCCCAGACTTACCTATTTGCACATCCCGAGCAAACAAATCCTAAGTAGGCGGGAAAATGGAATAGCTAACTTAAAATTACGAAATGGAGTATCATGCGAAGTCGCATGCTCATGTGCATAGAAAACTAGTATAGAAGATTTCTAATTATACACATAGTTTATAAATTTCTAATAGAGTAAATAAATATTACTTCTACTCAAAATGGGAGTCACGGTGAATCATCCGGTCACACATATGGAGAAAGTAAAATAATCGCTGAAACGAGTATTGCCAAAGTTGGGATTCCGGACAAACTCCACCGAATCCATCGGTGTCGGAGAGCATAAGATCGCCCGGTCACATTCTCTTCACGACACTAGATTGGTTCAAAGCGCGAGTCGGTAGGACTTTAGGTTTTAAATGGGGCTTGGGTTCAGGTAGGGTGAACAACGATAAACAAGGGGGCGTTACACACCTAACCCAAATGAGCTAATGCACTATACTATCCTCGAGAACCACACAAACACGCGGGTACACCACACCCTTAGACTTGAACTTAACAACATGGGTGTGTGCACCGCCTACTCCCAATCATAAATTTATAAAAAGATTTTTCAATTAAGCTCATCTCTTTTTTTTTCTTTTCTTTTCACTTCTTTTCTTTTTCTCATTTTGTTTTTCAAATCATTTTTAGCAAATTGAGCAATGAAGCACAACCACATTTTCACAAAAGTATCACAACATCAACACCCCAAATAATAAATAACTAAAGCTCAAATTTGGGCGTGCGATTAGGATTGGCTTTGAGGATTTGGTGAGGAATAGTGGAGCTGAACCAAGAGAATGGGGTAGGAACAAAGGGGCTAGTGAGGGAAGATATCAGGAATGGCACAAAGGCTCAACCGGGCCAAAATGATGGCCTACGCCAATCTCGTGCAACAGAACTATCCTATGCCTATGCTTCAAGAATCGCTTGGGGGCAAGTTCTTAGCCACCGAGAAAGATTATCCTTCCTCCTGGCTCAAGCAATACGCATCTAACGATACTTTACACACATCCCTATGCTACTTTTTGATTCACACCAGATTCACCATTTGAGTAGAGTAAAAAAAATTTTACACTAAAAGAAATGCATAAAACTAAAAGTATAAAGAAAAATCTACTATACATGGATTTCTATGCAAGACATGAGCACTCGACTAGGAGCACTGCATGAGTCAACATTTTACTCCATTACATAATCTTAAGCCAGCACCTAGTCTTTCCCAAATCACACAAAAGAATGAGTTCAACTCATGGCGCGCCAATGGTTAAGCACGCACTCAAGTGGGTGTTGTGGTGTGCCGTGCATATGAAATGACAATTATAAAACTGAACTAAAATGTACTTCTAGTATGCAAATGATATGTACACGTGCAGTCGGTAATACATAGCGTCTCTCCCCCAAACTTAATCTAAGAAATAGACGCAAATGATGTAACCATGAAAATTAAATAAAAGACTAGGGGAAGAAAAGTTACCCATGCTCAGAAATGAGCATTCCAGAAGATTGGCGTTAATACTGCGAAGGAAATCCAAGTCCGCCACCAAAAGATCACCACCCTACAAAAAGGACACACCAAGCAATAGCAGAAATAATATATTATGGCATTAGAAGATTAGATAAAGCAACACAAGCAAAGTTGGGTTGTCTCCCATTAGCCCTTTTGTTTACCGTCCTTAAGGTGGACCAAATACATGTATTAAGCAGTTTATATAAATGTCTAAGTATAAAGCAAAAGTTAATAAATCCTAATTATTCTTACATGCTCATCAAAATGATCAACTATAAGTTGATTTAAAGTAGTAACTGACAGTGAACGAAATGGATCAGAAGATCCAGCAGTATGGGTAGAAAGAAGGATTTATCCTTCATCCCCAAATCTCTTTCTTTATCGCCTTCTTCTTCTCTTCCGACATTAGATCAGGATATGAATATCTTTTGCCTCCCTGCAGCCAATCCTTCAAGGGAAACACCATCGCTGTACTGTATTTCCCCTGCCAGAATTGGTTTTCATTATTACCCAAAAATGGCTCAACATACTCAAAATCCTGCATGGATGGAAAAAAATAAGCATTAAAAATATCAGGAAGAGGAGGTAGAGGTGGATCAACAGTGGAGGGCATTTAAGATTCTGCTTCCAACAGATTTACCACTGCTGAATCCCCTTGCACATGTTCAAGCAAAGAAGGATGGTCAGGAAACAAAATAGAAGAAAGACATAAATAATCTGTAATTATGGAAGTGATCCCGGTTTCACTTCCGGCAGGTTCCCAAGCCTGATCATTATCAGTGTCGTAAGAGTCATAACGGGGCGCATCTGAAAACTCGAAGGCATCAGTGGTGCGGCAGATCTCCTTCACCAATGAGGAGGTGCACAACTCTTCATCAAAAAGCTCATCCTCTTCATCCCACTTTAGTGCATCTTGGAGGTCCAGAACATCACCCTACAACATTTCTTCGACGGGATCATTAAATACAAGTGTAGAAAATTCTTGCAAAGAAGATGGAAGAACACAATTAGTATCAAATTTAGAGAAAGTAGACTCAAGATCTTCCGCAGGAGAATCACACATCGACGAAGAATGTACCTGAGGAATCAACTCCACAATATCAACATACGGCTCAACCGCAATTCTGATGGGTATATCCGCAACAGTCCCCCATAAACAAGGTGGTGTTGTGTATATCATCAAAGGCTGAAGGAGTGCTGTAAGAATATGGAGTAGACACGATCCGGATTTCCGATTCAACATCTTTCTCCATTTGTCATTGAAAAGTGACACAATCCTTCAACGCATGATCCCTACCAAGGCAAAACAATCACTTCTTAACAGTACTCGTCGGCATCCAAGGAGCCGACTCATAAGACCGAGAAAATGTTAGTCGAGGAGGCACAATATACATTGTAGATCGAATGTGGATATAAAAATAAAATTTTCTTTGCAAAGATGAACTACACAGATAATTAAAATGAACTTAGAAAACCTGATCTAAAAGTTGTAAAATAAGTTAGGAAGAAATAAAACTAAAAAGATGCTATTATAAATTAAAAACAACACAAACGACAAAGAACAAGAACGAAACAACAAAAAATAAAACAAGCGCGATAAATAAATGAAAAAGACTTTTATCTCTCGTATCTCTCTCTCCAGAAACTCACGCGACTGTGTTCCCTGGCAACGGCGCCAAAAACTCGATGCGCAAATCTAACACACCGCTATAGGCGGGAGCGAGACTGCGACATGAAACGGCAGTGTACCGATCGTTCATGTAATATAAAATATGGGAGTGAATCCCCAAGTATCAATTCTCAAAGGAACACAGTAAGGTGGAGTTTACTTTTGAGGAAAGACTTGAGATTGAAGATTTTTAGGTCGGATGGATTGCTGAAAAGGAGTGATTTGGATTGTGGAAAATAAAAGAAAAGAAACTAAACTACTACTAGGCAGACTGCTATGCGCTGCTTCGTCGGGCGGATGGAAACTATGCAAGCCGTTATGCACTGCTTCGCTAGGCGGATGGACGAGAAGGCAAGCGGATGAGGTGAGTGTAACTGCGGAAAGGTTTGAGGGCCGTTAGCACCTCTTAGCTAAGTGGATGGATTACACGGGCCGCTATGCACTGCTTCACTGCGCGGAAGGAAGACTAGGCTTGCAGATGGAATGGTTCGCATCGGCGGTGTCGAGGGGGATTATACGGGCCGTTAGCACCGCTTAGCTTGGCGGATGGAAGAGTAGGCACACAGAATGTGCGAGTAGTCAGGCGGAATGGAAGAGTAGGCATGCGGAACGGAAGAGTAGGCTAGCGTAGTGGAAGAGTAGGCACGCGGAATAGAAGAGTAGGTTAGCGTAGTGGAAGAGTAGGCTTACAGAATGGAATGTACGGTGATGGTAGATCAAAGATGGAATGGGGGCGCTCCTCACTTGCATAAACCACAAAGATAATTCCACATAGACATGAAATATACTAAATAGCATAATAAGGTTT
Source organism: Dactylorhiza incarnata (assembly GCA_033032865.1). Lineage (NCBI taxonomy): Eukaryota > Viridiplantae > Streptophyta > Magnoliopsida > Asparagales > Orchidaceae > Dactylorhiza > Dactylorhiza incarnata. Next base: position 2,119,998 of record JAWHQI010000303.1, read on the forward strand.
AGCAAACATCATTCATGCTCACAAAAGACCAGGAAATGCAGTATTACAAGAAGAAGGGGTGAGATTACAGCCAAAGGGCGGAGACTCATCGGAGGTTCACAACCGGAATCAAGGGTTGTCAATCCTTGTCCGAGCTCAGGCTCCAACTAACGTCCAGGGTCCAGAAGAGTTTTCACCTTCTTCTAATGTACCCGTCTTCTCCGTCAATCATCTTTGATCCTAACCTCACCAGAGAACTTCACGTGTGCAGCAAGAAATCTCTTGAAATGGAGCTTGGTAGTGCACAAACGATGGAGGAGGCCTAGAGGATGCTCCGGCTTTAGATTTGCGATAGAATGGCGGCCGAAGCTCCTCCCAAAGGTGGGTAGCGATGGAGCGGCGAAAAAGGGCAGAACTGGAGCTCTTGGGCGCATGCAAGATGATCTATCCGGATAGGGCGAAATCTGTAGCTTTTATAGAAAAATGGTCAGAAATTGGTCAAGCACAGTCGAACGCACGACCGTGCGTTGACCGTGTGATATTAAAAATACAGGAGCCCAGGAAGAAGAAGCAGTTGCGCCCGTGCGTAAAAATGCACGAGCAAATCCAGAAAGGTCAAAATCTGGCCAACAAGGAGAGATCGTGCGTTTCCTTCGCACAAGGGAGAACTACCCGTGCGTGAACAAATCGCACGATCAGGGCAGAACACCATTCTGCCAGCAGATAAGCACGCACAGTCAGAGTGATCGTGCATCAAGAAAATGCACGACCGTGCGATTCATGCAGAAATGTAATTTGGGCAAAATGGAGATCTGCCCACCTTCACAACACAATAAACAGCTGGGAATACACCTCCAACAACATCCAAATACAGAAAAAGGGTTGGGGAGCACCATGTGCTTACCCCCAACAATAAGGAGAGCAAATGCACACCAAAACGGGCCTAAAAGGTGCACTTCGTGTAATCCGGAGTATCAATGCAACATAAGCAATAATGTGCAGAAAGTGAAGTGCATGTGCGTGAAAACAAGCCCAAATGAGTCCGAAAAACCCTATATAAATTGGACTCATCATTGACCAAGGGAAAACCTTTAAATTCTCATGTAATTCTAATTCTACATGGTGATGCTATATGCAAACAAAATTCTCTTTCACATGCATATGGAATAAACCAACATGCAAGGGTCCAAATGACCTTAAATTTTAACCATGGACTATTATTCACATAACCAACCTCCCAAGGAGATTTGGAGTGGTTTAAGTCCAAATCACCCATAATTTACACCATGCATGATTCATTAAATTCCAATAAAAACTTTAGAAAAATTTTCCCCCAAAATTCTGATTTTTGGGCACATAGTAAATCTAGGGTGCACACATACATGGTTAAATTTTCAGCCTCATATCATCTACTATATAAAAGTTATTTACAATTTAAGATCTGTCCTTCTCTAGGACCAAGCTTACTAAATCTGCCCTACAGAGAGTTGTAGGGCACCAAATGATGTGATCTCACTTCGTACAAGTAGTAGACACAATGGCCTACAAAATTTGTCTCTGCTTATTTTCCTTTTGAAGTCCTTAAGGGCCCCAATTTTTGAGTGCAAAGAATTTATTTCACTATGGCAAAATCAACCTTTAGTGTGACCTAAACAAAGGTTTTTCTATGGTTCATTAAGACATAGATTTACTCAAAAGCAAGGATCCAATTGAGTCAAAAATTTTACCAGAGGCTAACATACACATTTCCAACAACTCAAGGGAGATTTGGAGCGATTTGAGTCAAGGTGACTCATAGTATACACCATGCATGATTTAATAAATTTTTACATAAACATTAGAAACTTGTGTCCCAAAATTTCAAATTTTTGGTTAGGTGTTGTATTATATCATCACCAAAAATGTGGCTAAAATTTCATATACTAAAACCAAGTCAAATGAGCTAGGGTCACAAAATGCCCATTTGGGCTATGCACACCACACCTTAACCATGTCAAGACATGCAAGTGGGTCCCAACATGTAGTGGTCCAAATGACATACAATTTCTACCATAGACTATATTTGGCCTGATCTTTCATCCATAGATAATTTGAGTGGATTTGGACCAATATGACCCTATATCTAAACCATTCAAGGAAAATGAAATGTTGATCAAAACCTTAGAAACACTATTCACAAAAATTCTCAATTTTTGGCAGTGGGTGATTTAGTGCATGACTCATGCATGCCTCAAATTTCAACTCATTTAGAGCTATAAATCTTCCTAAATTAATTTCTAAAGTTCTAGAGCTCCATATGTACATGTCTCACAAAAATGGATGCCCGGGGAGCTACATTGCTCTAAATTACCTCAAACAAATTTCTAATTTTTGTTAAGGTCATAAACTACACATTTTATTCAGGGGGTATTTTCTATTGGGGTCTCTAAGGCCCCCCAATAAATTCAACAAAATTCTGCTCTACATGTGACATAAATTTAATTTCTATATCATGCCCTAAATAAAGGTTCTTCTATGGTTCATTTAAACAGTGATCCACTCTCATGCAGGAGTCCAAATGGACTAAAATTTTTACCAGACTCATATTATGATAGGACTAAGACCTCAACCCAAATTTGAGGTGATTAGGAGTCATTAGCCACCATAATTACTACATGCAAGCTTAATTAAAATCCCAAATAAACTTTAGGAATATTAATTCTAAAAATTTACAAATTTTTAGAGGAGGTGTAACAGGGCATGACTCATGCATGCCCAAAAATTCAAGTTGTTTGGAGTTGGAGAACTCCACAAATAAATTTCCAAAGCTCTAGAGCACCCTATGTACATGCTACACTAAAATGGATGCCCAGAGTGCTACAAAGGTCCAAATCTATTGAAGTAAATTTCTAAATTTTTTCTAGACCAGGGGCTACATTTTTCATTTAGGTGACTTTTCCTGAATCTGCATTTAAGTATTTTCTACAATTATTATAAGATCAGGCAGAAATTCCTATTTAACAATTTAATTAATTGTGGCCTGCGCTTATCAGATCGTCCAGATCCAACGACACTGGATCTAGAATTGATCGTCCCCCGCTAACCGAGGGCCCAGATCTGTCCTCCTAGGCCCGACTTTACATCCAAAATCCGGAGATCTCCGGCCGCCTCCGGCAAAACCCCCAAGCCACCACCTCCGACCGAGGTTTGGCCGTCGACTGACAGTGACATCTTGGTCGGAGGTGGCCGGAGCTACCCCCCATAAAAATCATTTTTCGTGGCTAAGAACATAAAATCAAAATGGTTAAAGCACCATTTCACAGCTTGTTTTGAAAAGGGAAGATGAAGATCTCTAGCACAAATGGAGAGGGAAAGGAACATGCCTGAATTCGAGCCGCATTCCCGGTGGTTGCTTAGTTCGGCACTGCCGACCTTAGCCTTCTTGGCTCCATGGATCTTCTGGGTTGCAGCTGACGATTTCTTCTCCAAAGTTGGGGGTTCGAGTGCTCTGGAGGTCCTGAACGTGATGGAATGGAGAAAGGAGGGGGAGCTAGTGTATATGGCATCAATCCATTAACGGCTATCGGCCACCCTCTTGCCGCCACCTCTAGCCAATCCAAACCTCCTTCTCACTTCCCCAAATTGATGGAAATAAATTTCCCAGCTCAGGGGAGAGCTTGGGGAAGGGAAATGGGGTGCCATTTGGCACCCATCCCCCATTTTCCTCCACTTTGTCTTCCTTGTATTTTTCCCCATCATAATTCAAAATCCTTTGGAGTTAACCCCTTTAATTTCGAAATTTCAGAAGGCTTAAGGTTTAAATCTCACGAGGGCTTTCTAATAGGCTCTTTGGGTTGGGCTAAGTCCAATTGGTTTGAGTTTGGACTCACTTGACCCAAATAGACCAATTTGAGATTTATTTATTTGGGCTTGACTCAAGCTCACCCGAACCAATGTGGCTGATCAACATTGGTGGCTTAGGCCCTATGGACCTATTCCAAGGGTAATTAAGTCATGGTGGGGTCATATGGGGCTTATTTGCACATAATTGCTTATAGGGGCAATTTGGGCATTTTAGTGATTTTGCCCTAACCCTCTAAAATTGAATGCACACCTTGGTTCATTTAGGTCTCATATACTCCCCTTATGGTTTAGGAAGAGTTGTACAAGGTCAATTTGGTCAATTGAGGGCCAATTGAACCATATAAGGCAAAATTGTAATTTGGGGCAATTTGGTAATTTTGCCTAATTTCCCAAAATTGGTTTATCCCAAGGGTCCAATGTGGACCCATTAGACTCCCTAGGTAATCTTGGAGTGTTAGGTGTGATCAATTTGATCACATTGAGTCAATTGAAGGTCAATTGAGGGGGATTAGTTCAATTAGGCCAAATTGGGGCTTTTTGGTAATTGGCCCAATTTCCCAAAATTGTCCAATTCCATTAGGTCCATTCTATCTCATTAGTCTACCCTAGTGTTTAGGAAGGGCGTGGTGTGGTCAATTTCACCATACTCATGCTAATTGACCTATACTAGGGTGAAGTATGTCAAGTTGGGTCTTTATGCGTAACTTGACCTAGTCAGGTCAAAGACTCCTGTAGTGATCAAGGGGCACCCTTTTTGTTTCAAGGTACCATTTATGTCACCTAACAAGCTCTAATTCTACCTAAGTGTTCTCCTAATGGTAATAGGTGATGCATAGGGTGCTTCACTCCTTTTTGGTTTACCCTTGAATTTTCCTTAAATTGGGGTGACCCATGGTGGCTAAGTGCACACCATGATGCTCTCCACCTATTCAACTTGTTGTCAAGGCACCCTAGGTCACTGACCTTATTTTTTTCATGACCTGGTCATGACAAAAATTCCCTAGGGGTCTAGTAGTTTGGGGGATGTTACAAATCCCAACACAAAAGAAAACAATTTCGTCCTCGAAATTAAGATCGGGTGTACGGAGTTTTAGATCAAGTTGAATAATCATGAAAACTTTAAGTAGTTAAGTGTTACATGATTCAAAAAGTTCTGGGTATTATTGCTGCATTATGTCCAGTGGTTCACATGTATGCTCTTACCGGCCGTGATTAGACCAAAGGACCTTTACCAACGAAACTTTCTTTCATCGCAAGACTCAAACAGCTGTGTCATCAATCCGTATTGGCTCCAAACAAACTATTCGTCGGATGTTATCGGTCCCCATTGTAGCATTAATTAGTTGCTCTGGTCGAAGGAGTACCCTCCTAAGCGAGGAGATATGAAAGACGTCGTGCAATCTGGCTAGCTCCTGCGGCAACTCCAGTCTATAGGCCAAGGGGCCGATCCGCTCCAGGATCCTATATGGCCCCATGTATCTTGGACTGAGCTTCTTCAATCTCCACACCCGTGTGACCCCATGTGCCAGACGTATTTTCAAAAATACTCTGTCACCTGCCTGAAATTCCACCTTACGATGTCGCGCGTCGTAATATTTTGCTTGTCTGCTCTGTGCCTCCAACATTCGATCTTGTATCAGTCGTATTTGGGCATCCGTGTCTTCAATATATTCTGACCCCAGCGCCTTCGGGTCCTCATCCTATACCCATGAAAGTGGTGTCCAGCACTTTCTGCTATAGAGAGCTTCGTAGGGAGCCATGCCTATGCTGGATTGCTAGCTATTACTGTAGGAGAATTCAACGAGTGTCACAGTCTCTCCCACGGTTCCCCACTATCTAGTATGCACAACCTTAACAAGTTTTCCATAGTCCAGATGGTTCATTCTGAATACCCGTCGGTCTGCAGGTGGAAAGAGGTGCTGAATGTCAGACGTGACCCCAGATATGCCTGAACCGCCTTCCATTCCCTTGACGTAAATCGGCTGTCTCAATCTGACACGATCGATCTGGGTACTCAGTGGTATCTGACGAATTGTTCCACGAATAATTGTACTAGGACACTGACAGGAGCACCCTTTTTGATGGGAATGAGTCTGGCCACCTTTGTCAACCTATCCACAATGACCCAGATGAAGTCATGCCCGAAGTGGGAGCTATATAACCCATGTACGAAGTCCATGGAAATGTCCTCGAACTTCCACTCTAGCACCGGTAATGGCTGTAATAACCCTCCTGGTCTTTTGCACTCGACCTTTACTAGTTGACATGGTTCACAATGGGTCACGAAGTGGACAATATCCCTCTACATACATGGCCAATACACCTTTCTTTTCAAGTCCGTAGTGATCTTGGTGATCCCGGGGTGTACTGAATACCTACTACGATACGCTTCTGTTAGAATATCCTCCAGGATGTTATCCCCTACCGGTATATAAATCCTACCCCGAAAGTTCATGATATCATCCTTCAACGAATAATCCCCCGTGGTGCCTAATTCAAGGGCCTTGAAGACCAGTTCTAATTCCGCATCACAACCCTGTGCATCTTTGATCCGATCCTGGATATCACAAACTAAGCTCATCGAGGCTAGATATTCTTGGTAGACCTTTGGATCATCTCTGGATACTAGTGTAATATGCATGTTGTCCAGCATCTATACTAGTTCCATGACCATTAACTGAGGTTCCGTGTCCGAGGTGCTAGCCCTCCTACTGAGTGCATCCGCTACTATGTTCGCCTTTCCGGGGTGATAATGCAACGTGTACTGGTAATCACAGAGAAATTCTACCCATCTCCTCTGTCAGATGTTTAATTCCTTCTGGGTGTCTACGTACTTCAGGTTTTTGTGATCCGAAAAGATGTCACGGTAAACCCCTTACAGATAGTGTCTCCAGTTTTTTAACGCAAAACCACGGCTCCCATCTCTAAGTCGTACACCGGGTAGTTCTGCTCGTGCTTCTTTAACTGTCGTGGAGCGTAAGCAATTATATGTCCGTGCTGCATTAATACTGCACCCATTCCCTAGTATGATGCATCTGTATACACTTGAAATCCTTCCTTCCCAGATGGAAGTGCAAGGAGCGGAGCGGAGATGAGTTTACTCTTTAGTTCTTAGAAAACTGTTCCACATCACGGAGTCCATACAAACGGTGCATCTTGTTGGAGCTTGTGTTCCACATCTCTTAGTTTGAGAATAACAAATCACACTATGTATTTGATCTTGCTTGTGTTTATAAGTGTGCAGGTACTATTTTTAAATAACCATATATACAGGATGCTATTTGCTGAGGATTCTCTGGAAAGAGAGCTAACGCACCGCGGTAGCTGTTAACGCCCTACGTTAATGTCCATTGAGAAGAAAACCGCTGAGAATGGAACCTGCGTTCGACGAACGAGGGGCTGCGTTCGATGAAATTCCTGTGTTCGACGAAATTCCTGTGTTCGACGAAATTCCTGCGTTCGACGAATTCCTGCGCTCGACGAACTGAACTGCGCTCGACGCTTTAAAGATAACTGCGCACAGCTTATTTCGTTCGACAAACTGAACTGCGGTCGACGATTTGGAGGGTTCGACGAACGGAACTGCGGTCGACGATTTGGAGTGTTCGACGAACGGAACTGCGATCGACGAATTTTGTTTCGTTCGACGAAATTTCGATCTGTCACGATTCTTGGCGGTTTGCACGACCCTAACAGTTGCGGTTTTTCAGTTCGACGAAGGGTGCGCTCGATGAAGGCGAGTTCGACGAAATCAGTCCCGTTCAACGAAATTTTGTTCTGTCACGCTCCCGTCTTTTTGCACGTCTTCAGCAACTGCCAGACACGATGCTTAACGTTGGCGTTAACCCTAACGCCAGGCGTTAGCTCCCGTGTCTAGATAAAAGACCTGAGTTCGATGTTCAAGTTAGTTTTTCTGGAAGCCTTCACTCCAATCTTTTGAGAGAGCATTTCATCCCCGAATTCAGAGAACTCCCAACACCACCATTGAGGAACAAGAGTGAGAAGGAAATTTGCAACGATCAATTTGAAGAAGGAAGCTCGTTTCAACTCCGATGATGATCAAAGCGTGTCTTCAATATCTCCTTCAACACTCTTCAATATAGGGAGTCTTTTATTCTAATTTGTATCTTTATCTTTTCATTTTCTTGTAACCATAGTGAAATCGCCGCCTTGAGTGTGGCGACTAGGTCCTTGTGCGGCTTAGGGGGTAATTCACCGCCTTGTGCGTGGCGACTAGGTCAAGGGTAGATCTAGGGGGTGGCTAGAGGCCTTATCTGGGGATAGATAGGCTATAGCCAACCGGTCCTTGGGAGAAGGACCGGTGAAGGAACAAAAAAGAGATCTTCAACTTGTCGCCTCAATTTCAAGCGTTATTGAAATATTATCCTTGTAATCATTTTGTGATATATAAAATTCTTTTTTAGTATATCTATTTTTCTGGATTTGTATTTCATTTGAAATTGTGCAAGTAAAATCTCTTTGTTTATTTCTGCCAAAATATTTTCTGGAGGGATAACGCCAGGCGTTAACTAGTCAACGCCAGGCATTAGCATCAGTGCTAAAAAGTTTTCTGTTTCTTTAAAATCTGTCAGTTTATCTTAAAAACAGTAAACCCCTTATTCACCCCCCCCCCTAAGGGCGCCATCAGATCCAACACTTGGTACCAGAGCAAGGTTATTCCAAAATGGTCTCACAACCGGGAATAATGGCGCATCACGATCATGCCTTTTTGGAGGGTCAAGGGATAAGTAGACCTCCACTATTTACTGGAACTGATTATAATTATTGGAAAACTAGAATGCGTTGTTTTCTAACTTCTTTAGATAATGACGTTTGGGGTATGGTAGAACAAGTTATTCTCCACCAACATTTGTTGTTGGAGAAGTCACTATGGAAAAACCTAAAGATAGATGGGATGACAATAATAAGTTGAGATGTAAGAATAACGCTAAATCAATGAATGCGTTATTTTGTGCTTTGGATAGAACGGAATTTAATAGAACTTGTGCTTGCGAAACAGCTTATGATATTTGGAATCTTTTGGAAATTACTCAAGAAGGCACTTCGCAGGTGAAGGATTCAAAGCTCTTCCAACTTGAATCCGAGTATGAGAAATTCCGGATGGAGACGGATGAAGACGTGGATTCTATGTACACAAGGTTCACCAAAATCGTCAACGACTCAAAAGTGCTTGGAAAGGTGTTCTCCAATGGCGACTTGGTGAGAAAAATTCTAAGGTCTCTCCCTCTGAAGTTCAATCCAAAGGTGACGGCTATCTCGAAGTCGCACGACTTGAAAAAGCTCCAAATTGAGAGCCTTATTGGGAATCTCAAGACCCATGAGGTTGAACTCAAAATTCAACAAGAAGAGTACAACTTGGAGCCAAAGAAGAAGAGCTTAGCCTTAAAGTCAAAGAAGGAGGCAAATGAAGATGATGATGAAGAGGACGAGGAGAGCCTTTTTGTGAAGAAATTCAAAAGGTTCATGAAGAATCCAGAAAGGAGAAACACCTTTCGAAAATATTTCATCAAAAAGGGATCTTCATCAAAGAAAGAGAGAGGTAGCGACGAGAACGATGATGAACGTCCACCACCGGAGTGCTACCATTGTAGAAAGACCGGACATATTCGGAGCAAGTGCCCAAAATATCTGAAAGAGTGTAAAGAAAAAGGGCACAAGGGAAATGAGAAGAAGAAGGTCCTAAAAGCGGCTACATGGGATGACTCCTCCTGCGAGGTTTCAAGCGGCTCATCCACTAGTGATGAAGAAGAGGCAAACATGTGCCTAATGGGAAAGAGTAACAAGATATCCGAAGATGAATGCAGTGTCCAAAGCGACACTGAGGTAACTCTCCCTACTTCTTATGATGAGTTATATACTGAATATTTACAAACATGCAAATTTTTTGATAAAAGTTTAAAAGATATTGACATTCTAAATTCTAAAAATAAACTTTTGTTAAAAGAAAATAAAAAATTATCTAAACAATTGGGTAAAGAAAAGGTATCTTGCCAAGAGTGCAATCACTCCTTGGCAAGAGTGAAAGAACTTGAAGAAGCTCTTTCTAAATCCCACTCCACTAGTGAACTTCTTACTAAGGAGAAGGTGGATTTGCAAAGAACTTTAAAAACCTCTCTTTCTCAAATAGAGGATGGGAAGAAGAGTGTTGCGAATCGGTGTGTTATGTTGGTAACGGAAAACACCGCTCTCAAAGCCCGTATTCTTGATTTAAATTTGGCTATAAAAAAATTCGGAGTTGGACAAAGATCTCTGGACATGATCTTGGCCAACCAATGCCATGGGAATGACAAATCAGGCCTTGGATATAGTTCTGGAAGCTATCGCCAGGCGTTAACTCCTAACGCCGGCATTAGCCATAATTCCAGAAAAATTAATTCTGGTAATAATGATTTTAAAAACTTAAATGTTACCTCATATTCTAGCAAGAGCTTACCCAAATCTTCAAAAAGGGTCTCATCCCCTTTTATAGCGTGTGCCAAATGTCATTTATTTGGACACACCTCAAACTCTTGTAAGAAAAAGGGTCGCAATGCTATAAAGCAAATCTGGGTGCCTAAGGTTTCCACCTATTCTATGGGAGGAACCTCTTGGGTATCCGGATCTTTACTCTCATCTCCTTTTTAGGTATGTTGGCAGGCTAAGGACAAAAAGGACGTGTGGTATTTGGACTCGGGATGCTCCAAACAAATGACGGGAAACAAAGCAAAGTTCCTTAGCCTTGAGATGAAGAAAGGAGGGATGGTGACATTTGGTGACAACGGTAAAGGAAGGATCATGGGCATCGGTACAGTGGGTAACGATTCCTTCTCAATTTAAAATGTTTTATATGTAGATGGTTTAAAACATAAACTAATTTCAATTAGCCAATTATGTGATAAGGGTTTAAATGTATTATTTGAATCATCTACAAATCTTTATAAAATTATAAATTCTAAAACAAATGATGTCGTACTCACTGCACCTAGGATGCATAATGTTTATATGATTACTTTTAATGATCTTTTAAATTCTTCTTTAAAATGTTTTATTTCTAAAAATGAAGAATTAGAACCTTGGCATAGGCGCCTTGGTCATTCTAGCACCAAGCTTATTTTGAAATTATCAAAAGATAAATTAATTAAGGGATTACCTATGGTTAATGGAAATTTATCTTCTCTTTGTACGCCTTGCCAAAAAGGAAAATTTTCAAAAAATTCTTTTAAAAGCAAAAAAGTAATTTCTACGACTAGACCTCTTCAATTAATTCATATGGATTTATTTGGACCGGTTAGCACTTCTAGTCTAGGAGGTAGAAAATATACGTTCGTAATAATTGATGATTTTTCTAGATTTTGTTGGACATTATTTCTATCTTCCAAATCCGATGCATTCCTTGAATTTACTAAACTATGCATTCGTATTCAAAATGAACTTGATTTAAAGATTAAATGCATACGTTCGGATCATGGAGGAGAATTTGAAAATGATAGATTTTCTTTTTTTTGCGATGATTTAGGAATTAAACATGAATTTTTCGCTCCTCGCACCCCACAACAAAATGGTGTAGTGGAGAGGAAAAATAGAACCCTTCAAGAGCTAGCACGCACTATGCTTTGTGAATATGGGTTGCCTAAATCATTTTAGGCTGAAGCGGTTAATACTTCATGTTATATCATTAATCGTGTCATGCTTCGTCCTATTTTAAAATTGACACCTTATGAGCATTACTTTAAGAGAAAACCTAATGTATCTTATTTTCATGTGTTTGGTTGTAAATGTTTCATTTTAAACACTAAAGATACACTAGGAAAATTTGATGAAAAATGCGATGAGGGAATTTTTATTGGTTACTCTTCAACTAGTAAGGCTTATAGAATATATAATAAAAGAACTAAAGTAGTTGAAGAGTCTATACATGTAAGATTTGATGAGTTTGTTCCTTGTGTAGATTCTAATCATACAGGAAATGAAGACGAACCTATTTCCCCTTTGGAGCATGAGGATGATGAATCACTTGGAGAAAAAGAAGAAGAAAAAGAAGAACAAGAGGAGAAAGAAAATGAGATAATAGAATATGTTCCTCCAAGCGTGTTACAGTTCACTAAGGATCATCCAAAGTAGCTTGTGATAGGAGAACCATCAAAAGGGGTAAGTACTCGTTCTTCTTTACATGAGTCTTTTTCAAACTTTTGTTTTATATCCGAAATAGAACCAAAAAATGTTTCAACCGCTTTAAATGATGAATTTTTGTTTATAGCTATGAATGATGAATTAAATCAATTTGAACGTAACAAGGTTTGGAATTTAGTAGAGAGGCCATCTAATCATCCGGTTATAGGAGTCAAATGGATTTTCAAAAATAAATTAGATGGTGACTCTAGAATAACAAGGAATAAAGCTAGACTTGTTGCACAAGGTTATTCACAAATCGAAGGGGTAGATTTTGATGAAACTTTTGCACCCGTTGCTCGCCTAGAATTGATATCCCCGGCAACGGCGCCAAAAACTTGATACGCCCGAAACCGGTGTGTATTTAAAAAGCAAGAGCACGTGCCGTGTCAAGTAATAAAGTGAGAATCGAGATCGTTTCCACGGAGAGGTGGGTGATTCAGTGCTTGCAATTACTAGTGCTGCCTTTTCTTTAAATTCAAGCGGAATAATATGATGGTTCAAAGTAACAAAAATCTTGAAATAAAACTTCTAATTACGGGATTTAAACTAGAGAAACGGGAGGAAAATATTTTGTTATCAGTGATCAAAGATAATCTTGTATCGTGATTTCCTAAGTCTAGTGTGACAAGCCCTTGAAGATAGTTTTGCGATGATGAGTGGTAACACGTCTTGCAACGATTTTAGAATAGAAATCCGTACCTCTCGATATCGGAAGTCCCTAGTTCTCTATTACTCCGGAGATGAAATAAGAACCGCATAAAGGATGAAAACCAAAGTTGCTAGTATCAAGAGGAAATCTCTTTCTCCCTTCAAATACTATACCGAATCCACGATAAACTTACGCGACTCCTCTCTCGATTTATAAAGCGCAGTAAAAAGATAAAATCTTGGCCAAAGATTTCAAATTAAAGATCATGAATTAAGCACAAACATTCACCAATCAATCACAAATCCAAAAATTTAAGAAGTTTTCATCACACTTGACAAAGTACTCACACAATACAAGATTAAAACAAATTAGTTCATCACGATGGGGGAAGAACACCACAAAACAAGAAAGATCTTACAGCGCATGGTGTAGAAAACAATGAAATAGCGTAGGAATTTAGTCAACGAAGAGTGTCGAACCGCTCCTTCTTCAAGATTCGGCCAGCCCTATCCTTCTTCCTCCTCTCTTTTTCGAGTTTCCCCCTTTCTCTCCTCAAAACTCTCCAATATGTTTCTCCAGATGCCATTTACTCCCTCCAAATACTGCTAAATAAGTCCCACACGTTACCCAAGGGACGCCACCTTCCAATTTTGTGAATGGCGGTTGTTTTAAAATTTCGGAATTTTGAATTCGCCAAAAAAGGTTGCAACCTTTTTTCTGGGTGTTGCAACACTCGCGCTGTGCCTGCATTACCAAACTGCAAATTGAACGTTGCAACTATTTATTTTCCATGCGTTGCAACCTTTTTCCAGGATATGTGAATTTTGGCTGTTTTCTTTTTCCAATCCGATTCCTTTGGCACACCTGTCAAGAAAACAATGGAAAAAGACCAACTTAGCCTTGAATTTAATAACAAAACATTTACTTACATTTTTATCATATTTATACTTATTCATGCCAGATTAGCCGAGTATTTCGTCAGAACTAATGGCCTAGATAACTTCTTTTTAGAAGTTATCACACCCCCACACTTGAACCTTTGCTAGGCCCGAGCAAAGAGAAATAACATCCCAATAATTAGGTGTCCGATAATTATCACACCACAAATAAAGTGCTCCATTACTTAACCGGAATTAATCAAAGATACTCAAGAAGTTCGCTTTACTCAACCGATAAGCTTGTAAATCATTAAGAGTTCAAACATCACAAATCCATTAACTTGATAAAAGATAAAGCACCATTAAGAATTTTAGTGTTGTGTGTGTGTGTGTGTCTTCTTCAAAATTATTTACTCCCCCGCACTTTTTCATTGAACCTCCACAATAATCTGGAAGGGTAAGAATAAGCTAAGTCTTTGTGCTAGCGTCGATACAAATTAGCAGCTTACGTGAATGTAGGTTTAGCTTTGGATTGGTTGGCAATTCTTAAACAGGCTTTGATAGTAGTGGCATGGTAATTCCCTAGTTAGTAATCATAATAATTCACCATATTATGAGGGTTGATCAACACACTTTTTTTTATTAACCACAGTTGGGATCATCCGGGTATAAGTGTACATACCTAGGCCACGTATCACTATGATGCTTTTTTTTTCATTTCATTTTTTTTTATAAATCATAGTTGGGATCATTCCAAACATACACATCGCATGCTTAGGCCGCATATCACTATGACTTTTAACCATTCTTTTTTTTTTAAATTCCATCATAGTCGGGATCATTCCAAGTATGTATACATATACCCAGGCCGCATATCACTATGACTTATATGTTAAGAATAAACCACCCATAATAGGTTAACTTATTACGATACAACTAGTGAGCATATAGGGAATTTGTTCATTCAGTAGTGGATAGCAAAATGATACAGAACCAGTCAAAGAATCTCATGAAAGATCAAATTGGTTTAGCTACTAAAATATTATCTTGGCTCACCACATTAACTTAGTTCTTACTCACCCCCCTTCTTATTTTTAGAATTCCACATCAAAAGATTTCGAAGAAGTAAACTAAAGTTGAAGAAGGTTGTGCATGGATCAAACGCTTAAGAGTGCTTTACCCAAAAAAAAAATCTTGCTAATTTCAAATTCAAAATCTGAACTCCTAGGATTTCCTAGCCATACCAGTTAATTATCATTGAACATCAAGAATAGCATATCTACTAAGTACGGTCATCATACGGATTATTAAAATCATGAGTGATCAAATTACCTAACACAATAATTTTAGGGGCGATTCTAGCCATCACCCCCACACTTAAAGTCTTGCTGGACCCTAGCAAGGTTGGTGTGTTACTAAATAAAATTCCTTCTCAATAAATTGAAACGGTGCCAGCATATAAAAGAATTGCGGTAAATAAAATTGAAACGGAAGTACTCCCCTAAAATTTCTGAAGTTGACCGTCTATAGCAGTGGTTGTCCTTACTCCGTCCAATACTTTGCTTGGAGAGCATCTCTAGCAAATCCCGATTTCAAGACAACAACCTGTCACTTGCAAGCATGTATATATAGAAAAAGGGTGAAAGTGGCATATATTAAAATGTAGAACATTAAAAACTGGTAACACCTCCAACTCAAGCATATAATAACCATAGAAGTCTTATAATAGACACTTATCTATTTTCCACTTCAGCCTAAAGCATTCACAGATATAGGTAAGCAAGCAAAAGCTGACAAACTATATTGTCTTAAACGTAAAATGCATACTCAAAACGCAAAAGATTGTCTTAAAAATAAACTTGAAATGCATAAGATCATCAGCAAATCTCAATCATCACGGTCCTCGTCCTCATTCTCCTCGTCCTGCTCCGCATCGCCATCCTTCTCTTTGTCGGAGTCCACGTACTCTGTTGGGTCGAGGCAGCCTCCACCACCATCTAACAGAGCACCCTTCTCATTGAATTGCCATTCAAATTCGATTGGATCTTCTTCCACCGGTGACCTCTTCTTCTTCTACATGTTGTCGATTTTCCTCTCGATACGGTCAAGCCTTGATCGGAAATAGCGGTATTGGCAGTGTTGGTGAGATTTCAGATGTTCAATGTTGGTAAGAATGTGGAACAAGGTTGCTCCATCTCCGGTCACGCAGTACACATCCTCAAACTTTCCTCCCGCAGAGGAGGAATGATGATTAACAAATTATGCATATTTTTAGTATCATTTCTAACCTAATTTTGGGTAATTTTGTACACATTGCATTTAAATCATTGAAATAATCACTTCTTTTTTTCTTTTGTAAAAATAAGTAATTATATATGTAAAAGAATACAATTTTGATATATTATTGTATAAGAAATTTATTATAAATATAATAAATATATATATAATATTTAAAATATAAATAATATAGTTATATGTATGTAAATAATAAGTATAATAAATAAGCATATATTTATATGTAAATATGAATGAAAAATAGTAATATTATATAAAAGATGTAAAAATAATATGCATGATATAATAATAGTAATATATATAATAATATAATAGTATAAGCTATTAACATAATAATAATAATATTGAATAATAAATATGTTATAAATATAATAAAATACACATACGTATAATATATGTAAATATATAATATATGTATATGTATAAATATATATGTTTAAAATATAAAATGTAAATAATAATAGTATATATATATTAAATATAAATATATAAATAACTATGTAAATTTAAAATTAAATTTAAAATGAAAATAAAAAAATCTGTGCTGAATATAATATATATAATATACCCCTGTGTTTTGTAGATGGAGCCGCTTGGCTCACTGGTTCCGCTCCGGGTTGACCCTGCAACTGCCCTGGGTTCGAATCCGGGCAAGCGCACCTTTTGCCTGATTTAATCCCGCTGCCCGCGCCCCTGCCCGCTGCGCCCTGCCCGCGCCCGCGCTGCGCCGTGCCCGCGCCCCTGCCCGCGCCCGTGCCAGCTGCTACCCCCTGCCCGCGCCCCTCCAGCTCAACCCGCCAGCTGCTCCTCCAGCCATGCTAACCGCACCCCCTCAACACTCAAATCCAATTTTGCTTCTCTCAAATGTCCAGCTAGCCACCCTCTAAATGCACCCCAAATTCTCTATAAATAGAGGGGGTGGCTGATGTAGAAAGGGTTCAAAATTTTGAGAGTTTATTCTTAGGGTTTTGATCCAACTTTGTTTTCATGTTTTAGATCCTTTTTTGCTCTTTCTCTCTCTTGTTTTGTAATCTAAATATTATGGAAATGAAATAGATTTGTTGTTTTTTGTAATTTGTCTCTCTTTGTTTTGGTGGAAAAGTGTGTGTGTTCTTCCTTTTTATTTCTCTTTTTTATTTAGTTTTTTTTGTTGTTGTTGTCATCTTAATTAGTTTTGTCTTTTATAATTTGTGTGTGTGTGTATGAGGCTAATTTTCATGTTTTTAGCTTTTTTGTAATTTTTAGATGGTTTCATAATTTGTGTGTGTGAGTGTATGAGTTTAGGTAAATTTTTCTCTTTTTTGTATTTTAATTTTTCTTTTTAGTTTTTTTTAGTGTTTTTGTAGTTTTTATTTAAGTATGTGTGTGTGTGTTAGTATAGATTTTGTTTTCTTTTAACTTAGATTTCATTTCAAGTAAGGGTGTGTGTGTGTATGAGTATAAATTTTGCGCCTTTTTTGTAATTCAATAGCTTCCATTTCCGTCACGCATTTATTTCCCGCCTATCCGCTTGGATAGGACTTGTCACGTATTTATTTCCCGCCTATCCGCTTGGATAGGACTTGTCACGCATTTATTTCCCGCCTATCCGCTTGGATAGGACTTGTCACGCATTTATTTCCCGCCTATCCATTTGGATAGGACTCGCTCACGCATTTATTTCCCCTCTACCTATTTGGGTAGGGATTGCATTTCTTTAATTTCTGCAATTTACAGCTTTCATTTTAATTTCGTAGAGTGTGTGCGTTTTCAATTAGTGCGTCTTTTGTTTTTAATATAATTGCTTTTTGCTAATTCCGCTAACCGCTCAATCGTTTAAAATCGCCGTAGTTATCATTATCGCTTTATTAAACTCTAAAAAATTCTAAGCAAAACTATTTTCTAAATTAACGTTTCCGTGCTTTTTCGTTTTTTATCGCAATTATCATTAAACGCACGCCAACCTTAATTTTCGTCATTAGTTTTTCTACAAAATTATAAAAATCAATTCAAAACTCTTTTCGATAAAATAATAGCGCGTTCCGTAGAAGTAGAAATAATCGATACGACCTTGGAAAAATACGACCTTGATATTTCAAAAAGAAATATCCTATACTACTATCGATAAGGTCCACTTGCCTTTATCGATTTTAGTCCGGGTAATTATATAAACCCAAAAGCTTTCTCTCCAAAGCAATTTTTAAAACTCTCTTTTAAACACTTAAAAAATTGTTGCAACAACTCTTTGGTTGTTGGAACTAGCTCAAGGCAAAAGAAGTTTTAAAACGATCTCTTAAAGAATTGTTGCAACAACTCACAAAATTGTTGCAACAACATATTCAAAAAGCTTTCAACTTTCATTTCAACATAAGCCTTTCTAACCCTTTCTACTTAGCTTTTGGCGACGCGGCCAAAGAGTAATCTTCGATATTTCGAAGGAGGAAAAGGCTGTTACTTCTATCTTTCGATAGGATAACGGGTAATTCCTCGAAGTAGGATTACTCGCGGGACTCTTCGAAAATGCCGTCAAATTCTAATAAAAGAAGAAAGCAAGGCTTCACACTTTAAAAAAACTAATTTTAACGTATCAAGTTTTTGGCGTCGTTGCCGGGGACTTGTGTCGTTATTTTGAAATCGGAAACGCTATTAATTTTATCTTATATTTCGACTCTTTTTCTAATATATATTTCTCTTATCCTACAAAACAAAAAATTTAAGGAAAAAAAATCTCTATTTAAGAAAAAGGAAAAATCTAAAATCTCTAAAATATATATATATATAGCGATATTTTCTACTTACTAAAAGAAAATCAAAAAAATATTTTCCCCCTCTTTCTTTCTTTCCTTCTTTTTCTTCTTTGTAAAAATATTTCCAAAACAAAAACATCGAAAAAAAAATATAATCTATAAAAAGAAAAACAAGAAAACTCTTTCTTCCAAAAAAAAATTAATTAAAGAATAGTGTATGACCCGAGGAAAATCTTCGGATAATCCGACTTTACCTTTTGATCCCAAAATCGAGCGCACGTTTCACGAGCGCCGCCGATCTCGTAATCAAAATCTACAAATAGATCCCGAAGAATCCGTCGGCGATATACATATAGGAGTGATGGGCGATCCTAATCTAAATGCGGCCCCACCGAGGACCATGGCCTATTATGCTAGGCCAAATTTAGAGGATACAGGATCGAGCGTCACCCGCCCCGCGGTAGCTAATAATAATTTCGAAATCAAATCCAGTATAATTCAAATGGTACAACAGTCGATTCAGTTCGACGGTTTGCCAGATGAGGACCCAAACCAACACCTTAATAATTTTTTAGAAATTTGCGACACCTTCAAGATTAATGGCGTCAGCGATGACGCCATTCGCTTGCGCTTATTTCCCTTTTCCCTGCGGACAAAGGCGAAATCGTGGTTGACTTCTCTTCCGAGAGGGTCCATAACCACATGCGCCGAATTGACGGAGAATTTTCTAACTAAATATTTTCCTCCGTCAAAAACCGCTAATTTACGCACCGATATCGCATCCTTCATTCAATTCGATTCCGAGTTTCTCTACGAGACTTGGGAACGTTTTAAAGAATATTTGCGTAGGTGTCCTCATCACGCGCTACCAACTTGGCTTCAGGTACAAACGTTCTATAACGGCTTGAATTTCTCAACGAGACAGATGATCGACGCAGCCGCCGGGGGAACGTTAAATAACAAAACCCCGGAGGCCGCTCAAGCTCTGATCGAAGAAATGGCTATGAACGCGTACCAATGGAACGTGCCAAGGTCGCGTCCTCCTAAACCGGCTGGTATTTTCGAAGTGGATGCCACTACTCACTTAGCCTCGCAGGTAGAGCGGCTAAGTAAGCAAGTGGCGGAGATGACTGCTTCCTCCTCCACTCCCACTTGGGCTAATAATCCTAATAATAATAATAATAATAATAATTTTAATAATCTTAATAATAATAATCTTAATAATAATATTAATAATAACAATAATTTAAGCGAGGAATCGGTGGATTACGTGGGCAATCAAGTGCGGGCGCCCTTCAACCCATATAGTAATAACTATAACCCGGGTTGGAGGAGCCACCCGGACTTCTCCTGGAGTAACCCTAATAATGCGCAACGCCCTCCACCTGCGATCCCGCAAGGATTTCCGCATGGATATCCCCAAGGATTTCAGCAGGGTTTTGCGCCTCCTCCTCTAAAACCTTCTCCGCTCGAGGAGATTTTTGCAAAATACATGGCTTCCAATGACGCAAATATCCGGAATATATCCGGATCGCTAAAAAATTTAGAAATGCAGGTTGGACAGCTTGCAAAAATGGTCTCCGAGCGGCCACTTGGAGCACTACCTGGGAACTCGGAGCAGAACCAGCGTGAAAATGCCCACGCCATTACCCTTCGCAGCGGCAAGGAGGTCGACTCCCCATTGCGGGTTGAGCATCAGGTAACTGTTTCGCCTCCGACCCCTGCACCCTCGTCTTTTATTTTAGTAGATACGGAAAAAATATTAGCGCCGGGCGTCTCGAGCCCGCAAATTCCGTACCCCGCAAAATTTAATAAAGAGAAGGAGAACGAACATTACAAAAAGTTTTTACAAATATTTAAACAAATTCAAATTAACGTCCCCTTCTGCGAGGCACTCTCTCAGATGCCGAAATACGCGAAATACCTTAAGGAGCTCCTTTCTAATAAAAAGAAGCTCGAGGGTATTTCGCGTGTTTCCTTAAATGCGGAATGCTCGGCGGTCCTACTTAATAAATTGCCGCCAAAACTAAACGACCCAGGAAGGTTTTCCATCCCGTGCCTATTCGGCAATTTATTAATAAAGTACGCCCTAGCGGACCTGGGAGCGAGCATCAATTTGATGCCCTTCTCCCTCTTTAAAAAACTAGATTTGGGTGTTCCCACCCCAACAAAAATGAGCATCCAACTCGCGGATCGCTCGATAAAATATCCTATCGGGGTAGTGGAGGACGTTCTGGTCAAGGTTGACAAGTTTATCTTTCCGGTAGACTTCGTCATCCTCGACATCGAGGAGGACGCCGAGGTACCAATTAGCCTCGGTCGCCCTTTCCTCGCGACCTCCCGAGCATTAATTGATGTGAGTAACGGACGCCTCCTCCTTCGGGTAGGGGACGACGAAGTTACCCTTCTTATTAACCCCTCGATGCGAAACTCTTTATCGAACGATGATTCTTGCTTTCACTTAGAATCCGCGTTCGAGGATGAGTGTTCTTCGCTTGCAGAATTACTCGCTTTAAATTTAGACGAACCGGATTTGGCGGACCTCGCCCCTTTGGACGAGCTACCGCCCGATTCGCCTTTCGAATCTTTTAATTCTAAAAGTTTAAAAATAACAACTTCTTACGAAGAACCCCCGGTCTTGGAGCTTAAGCCACTCCCCGACCATTTAAAATACGCTTTTCTCGCCGCGGACTTAAAACTCCCGGTTATTATTTCGTCTTCTTTATCTGATTCGGAAACCTCCGAATTAGTTAAAGTTTTGTCCACGCATCGCCATGCAATTGCATGGCAGATTTTAGATATTAGGGGGATAAATCCCTCTTTTTGCACGCACAAAATCTTCTTAGAAGATAATTCCCGCAAAACCATCCAGCCTCAGCGACGACTAAACCCAAATATGCGGGAGGTCGTTAAGGCTGAAGTAATAAAATTAATGGATGCGGGGATTATCTACCCTATATCCGACAGCACGTGGGTTAGTCCCATTCATGTCGTGCCTAAAAAGGGCGGTATAACGGTAGTGGCAAATCAATATAACGAATTAATTCCAACTCGTACTGTTACGGGTTGGAGGGTGTGCATCGATTACCGAAAATTAAATGATGCCACCCGCAAAGACCACTTTCCGTTACCGTTTATCGATCAAATTTTGGAGCGACTATCGGGTCATCCTTATTATTGTTTTCTCGACGGTCTATCGGGATTTTTACAAATTCCAATCTCCCCCGAAGATCAGGAGAAAACAACCTTTACGTGCCCCTTCGGTACCTTCGCGTACCAAAGGATGCCATTCGGCCTCTGCAACGCGCCAGCTACATTTCAACGATGTATGCTAGCAATATTTGGAGAGCTCGTAGAGGATATTATGGAAGTCTTTATGGATGACTTCTCGGTTTTTGGAAGCTCCTTCCAAAACTGCCTCCAAAATTTAGATCGAGTCCTCCAACGATGCGAAGACACGAACCTGGTTTTAAACTGGGAAAAGTGTCATTTCATGGTTCGAGAAGGCTTAGTTCTCGGCCACAAAATTTCTGAAAGAGGGATGGAGGTCGACAAGGCCAAGGTCGAAATAATTGAAAAACTCCCCGCACCCTCAAATATAAAATCAATTCGTAGTTTTCTTGGCCACGCGGGTTTCTATAGGCGGTTTATTCAAAATTTTTCCAAAATAACAAAACCGCTAACCCACCTCCTGGAGAAGGAATCTCCATTCATTTTTGATAGCGCGTGCGTAGAGGCATTCAATGCCATAAAAAATAAACTTATGCATTCTCCCATTCTGGTGGTGCCCGATTGGACCCTTCCGTTTGAGATTATGTGCGACGCGAGCGATATAGCGGTAGGGGCCGTATTAGGCCAACGCGTAAATAAATATTTTCATCCTATCTACTACGCGTCCCGCACGCTCATGGCCACACAGGCTAATTACACGACAACGGAAAAGGAACTCCTTGCCATCGTCTTCGCCATAGATAAGTTTAGGCCCTACGTCACGCTTTCTAAAATTATAATATTTACCGACCACTCCGCACTTAAATATTTATTAGAAAAAATGGACGCTAAGCCCCGCCTTCTTCGATGGATCCTCCTATTACAAGAATTCGATTTAGAGATCCGGGATAAGAAGGGGGCCGAAAATTTAGCGGCCGACCACCTTTCTCGTTTAGAACACCCAATCGCGGAAGCGCTCTTCGAACCGAAAATCGATGGTCGATTTCCTGAGGAGCGCCTTTTAGCTTTAAATAATTTAAAAACTTCTCCCTCGCCTTGGTTCGCAGACTACGCCAACTATTTAGTTGCGCGGGTGCTCCCGAAAGACTTTTCAAAACAGCAAAAGAATAAATTCTTTTCTGATTTGAAAAATTACTTTTGGGAGGACCCTTTCTTATTTCGCGTCAGCGCGGACCAAGTCGTGCGGAGATGCATTTCGAGCGAGGAGGGTGCGCAAATTTTGTGGCACTGCCACGAAGGGCCGGCCGGGGGGCATTATCAAGCCAACCGGACCGCGCAGAAGGCGCTGGAGGCGGGCTTTTATTGGCCCGCTCTCTTCAAAGACGCTCACACTTTTGTGAGCGCATGCGATAGCTGTCAACGGTCGGGTAACATCTCTCATCACGACGAGATGCCCCAAAATTTTTATTTAGAATGCGAGATTTTCGATTTATGGGGCATAGATTTCATAGGCCCCCTACCTCCTTCATCTACAAATCGCTACATTTTAGTGGCGGTCGACTACGTATCTAGGTGGGCGGAAGCGCAAGCTCTCCCCACCAACGATGCGAGAGTCGTCGTCAAATTCCTAAAAAAATTATTTTCTCGCTTCGGTGTGCCCCGTGCGATAGTTAGTGATAGGGGTACGCACTTCTGCAACGCCCAGTTTGCAAAAACATTATCTAAATATGGCGTCACGCATAAGCTCGCCACCGCCTATCACCCCCAAATGAGCGGCCAAGTGGAGGTAGTAAATCGGGAAATTAAACGCATATTAGAAAAAACCGTTTCAATAAATAGGAAGGATTGGGTGATTAAATTAGACGACGCGCTGTGAGCATAACGTACGGCATACAAGACCGCAATCGGTTGTACGCCTTATCGATTAGTCTACGGCAAGGCGTGCCATTTTCCCGTAGAATTAGAGCACCGCGCTTTTTGGGCGTTAAAACTCTTAAATCTCAATCATAATTTAACCGCCGAAAACTGGAAATTCCAATTAAACGAACTCGATGAATGGCGTGCGAACGCTTACGAGAGTAATAAATTTTATAAGGAACGCTCTAAATTTTACCACGACCGAAAAATTAAATTCCCAAAATCATTTGCGCCGGGCGATCTCGTCCTCCTATATAATTCACGTCTTCGTCTTTTTCCGGGGAAACTAAAATCCCGTTGGTCCGGCCCCTTTCAAGTGAAAGAGGTTTGGCCATACGAGACCGTCCTTATCACCCACCCGGAAAAAGGCGACTTAAAAGTTAACGGTCAACGATTAAAACTCTACCACGCGGGAGATCAACTGGGAGGGAAGCTAAATTCCATACCCCTCCCCCACCTCTAAAAAGATCGTACCCCGCCATCGCGTCAAGCTACGAGACGGTAAATAAAGCGCTCGTGGGAGGCACCCCCATATTTATCCAATTACGCTCTCCTTTTTTTTATTGTTCTTATTTACAAAAAAAATGATGAAATAAATTTTAATTTCAAAACAAAAAAAAACTTAAACAAAAATATAATAATAACAAAATGAAAAATAATATTAATAACTATGCATATTTTAAATTATCATTTTTTTTTCCAAAAAGAAACTTAAAACAAAATCAAATAATGCAAAAACTTTAAAACAAAAATCAAAAAGAATTTTGGGAATTTTAAGATAAGACAATAGGAAGTTTCTCAAAGTAGGATTACTCGACAGACCCGAGAGGGGATTCTTGTCGATATTTCGAAACGAGAAAACCCCATTGCTTTTACCTTTTTATTTCTCTTATTTCTTCCTTGTTTTTTATCTTAAAGCTTTTTCTTTATTTACTTTATTTTATCTTTCTTAAAATTTTGATATATTTTAAAACATGCATATTTCAAAATTAAAACCAAAAAAAATATAATATAACATAAATAATAAAATAAAAATGATGATAAAAATTTATTTTTATCATACCCAAAAAAAAATATGATCACATATATACTTTTAACTTCTTTTATACGTATTTTATTCGTGTTTTGTACATTTCAGAAAACTAAAACAAACCAAAAAAACAATTTTGTATATATTCGCGGAGTTCCTTTTTATTTGTAACTATTCTTGTATATATTTTTTCTATCTTGTAATTAAATCTTCACGTTTTTGTAAATATTTTCGTTCCTCACACTTCACTTCAACATTGAGGATAATGTTGGCTTTAAGTATGGGGGCGTGTTTTCCCTCTTTTTGTAATTATTTTTGCCCCTCCCATATTAGAAAAAACAAAAAAAGAATATATGAAAAATTTGTTACAACATAAAACTTATTTGTTATAACATAACAAAATTTGTTATGACATAAGAAAATTATGTTGCAACATCTTTGTCCCTCTTTTCATTTTTATTTTCTTTTTGTAAGAACAATTTAATATGTAAATAGGAAATCAAATGAAAAATCCAAAAAAATCATTAATTAACTTAGAAAAAAAACACACACAAAAAAATTTTATATAAATGTTTTATGTTTATGTCTTTAATTTGTATATAAAAATCCTTATTTATAATAATAAATCAAAATCCAAAAAAAATGATGAAAAATGTACTTAAAAATTTGTTATAACAAAATTCATTTTGTCATAACACCAAAAATGTTTTTCCTTCTCTCTTTTCTTTTCTTTCCCTTTTTTTATTAATGTACATATTTTTAACAAAATTAAAAAATCAAAAAAATATATGATGAAAAAAAAATTTCTTAGAAAAAATCAAAAATATTTTGTATGTATTTTTACTTTTCTTAATTTTCTTCTTCCTTTTTTTTAGTATTTATATATGCATTTTGTTATAAAGAAAATAAAAAATCCCAAAAATATCATATCTTAAAAATTTCAAAAAAAAATATTTGAAAAACTTATCAAAAAATCCAAAAAAAAATAAAACCCCTACTTATCTTTTTGTTATTTCCAAGGCTAGGTTAGTCTTATCTTTAAGCATTTTTCATTATTTATGATTTGCTAAAACAATTTTATTTATTTCATAGTTTGAAAAATTTAAATCGAGGAATTTTCAGTAGTAAAGAAAATCTTGCGATCTTAATTTAATTTGAGAACAGAATTTTTAGCACTACCTCGGGTTTACCCTAAATAGATTCCTATTTGTATTATATTGGCAAACCATCTTTAGATTCAATTATTTTAACTCTAAACTTGTGAAACTTTGGGAATGTTTTTAATCTACTAAACTTGCTCTCAAAAATTTTTTTTTATTAATCTAGAATTTCTCTTGAAACCCCCCTTATAAACACCCCTTAGCTTGGCATAAAAATAATAAAAGTAGGAGTTTTAAAAAAAATCCTGTGTCAATGGGAATAAAGAAATTCTGTAAACACAGGCACCCAATATTGTTAAAAGAAATCCCGTGTCAATGGGAATAAAAAATAATAATTCCGTAAACACGGGCATTGGGTTATGTTTAGAAAAGATTTCAATTCTCCCGCGTAAACCAACGCTGGGAATCAAAGCAAATCCACCAAAAAGGTGGGGTGAGAGGATAAAGTCCATCACCCCTAAATCCAAGCACTCTTCTTTTTGCCAAGGCTACCTTTTTTCCCCTACCCCTTAGCCAATAAAATTGTGCCTAGATTTTAATTTAAAAAAAGTTTGAGAGAGCATAATTAGTAAGCTTTATTTATTCTTAAAAACTTTCTTAAAAAAGTTAAAGTTTTATATAATTCTATTCTAATTAAAAGGTACCAAAGAGTGCAATAATCGACGCTATTTAGCTAACTTTAGAAGTCTCGCTAAAAAATTTTCGCTCTTTTTAAATTACTTTCATAGGTTTTGACTTACCTCTTTAAAATACCCTAAATTTATTTCGATCTTACTTTTGATTTAATAAAAACTTTAGTAAATTAGAAATGTTATTAAACGTCTTATAGGTATCCCTTACTTTTGCTCTGGAATAGCAAAAGCTTAAGTATGGGGGTGTTTGATGATTAACAAATTATGCATATTTTTAGTATCATTTCTAACCTAATTTTGGGTAATTTTGTACACATTGCATTTAAATCATTGAAATAATCACTTCTTTTTTTCTTTTATAAAAATAAGTAATTATATATGTAAAAGAATACAATTTTGATATATTATTGTATAAGAAATTTATTATAAATATAATAAATATATATATAATATTTAAAATATAAATAATATAGTTATATGTATGTAAATAATAAGTATAATAAATAAGCATATATTTATATGTAAATATGAATGAAAAATAGTAATATTATATAAATGATGTAAAAATAATATGCATGATATAATAATAGTAATATATATAATAATATAGTAGTATAAGCTATTAACATAATAATAATAATATTGAATAATAAATATGTTATAAATATAATAAAATACACATACGTATAATATATGTATATGTATAATATATGTATATGTATAAATATATATGTTTAAAATATAAAATGTAAATAATAATAGTATATATATATATATATTAAATATAAATATATAAATAACTATGTAAATTAAAAATTAAATTTAAAATGAAAATAAAAAAATCTGTGCTGAATATAATATATATATAATATACCCCTGTGTTTTGTAGATGGAGCCGCTTGGCTCACTGGTTCCGCTCCGGGTTGACCCTACAACTGCCCTGGGTTCGAATCCGGGCAAGCGCACCTTTTGCCTGATTTAATCCCGCTGCCCGCGCCCCTGCCCGCTGCGCCCTGCCCGCTGTGCCCTGCCCGCGCCCTGCCCGCGCCCGTGCCAGCTGCTGCCCCCTGCCCGCGCCCCTCCAGCTCAACCCGCCAGCTGCTCCTCCAGCCATGCTAACCGCACCCCCTCAACACTCAAATCCAATTTTGCTTCTCTCAAATGTCCAGCTAGCCACCCTCTAAATGCACCCCAAATTCTCTATAAATAGAGGGGGTGGCTGATGTAGAAAGGGTTCAAAATTTTGAGAGTTTATTCTTAGGGTTTTGATCCAACTTTGTTTTCATGTTTTAGATCCTTTTTTGCTCTTTCTCTCTCTTGTTTTGTAATCTAAATATTATGGAAATGAAATAGATTTGTTGTTTTTTGTAATTTGTCTCTCTTTGTTTTGGTGGAAAAGTGTGTGTGTTCTTCCTTTTTATTTCTCTTTTTTATTTAGTTTTTTTTGTTGTTGTTGTCATCTTAATTAGTTTTGTCTTTTATAATTTGTGTGTGTGTGTGTATGAGGCTAATTTTCATGTTTTTAGCTTTTTTGTAATTTTTAGATGGTTTCATAATTTGTGTGTGTGAGTGTATGAGTTTAGGTAAATTTTTCTCTTTTTTGTATTTTAATTTTTCTTTTTAGTTTTTTTTAGTGTTTTTGTAGTTTTTATTTAAGTATGTGTGTGTGTGTGTTAGTATAGATTTTGTTTTCTTTTAACTTAGATTTCATTTCAAGTAAGGGTGTGTGTGTGTATGAGTATAAATTTTGCGCCTTTTTTGTAATTCAATAGCTTCCATTTCCGTCACTCATTTATTTCCCGCCTATCCGCTTGGATAGGACTTGTCACGTATTTATTTCCCGCCTATCCGCTTGGATAGGACTTGTCACGCATTTATTTCCCGCCTATCCGCTTGGATAGGACTTGTCACGCATTTATTTCCCGCCTATCCATTTGGATAGGACTCGCTCACGCATTTATTTCCCCTCTACCTATTTGGGTAGGGATTGCATTTCTTTAATTTCTGCAATTTACAGCTTTCATTTTAATTTCGTAGAGTGTGTGCGTTTTTAATTAGTGCGTCTTTTGTTTTTAATATAATTGCTTTTTGCTAATTCCGCTAACCGCTCAATCGTTTAAAATCGTCGTAGTTATCATTATCGCTTTATTAAACTCTAAAAAATTCTAAGCAAAACTATTTTCTAAATTAACGTTTCCGTGCTTTTTCGTTTTTTATCGCAATTATCGTTAAACGCACGCCAACCTTAATTTTCGTCATTAGTTTTTCTACAAAATTATAAAAATCAATTCAAAACTCTTTTCGATAAAATAATAGCGCGTTCCGTAGAAGTAGAAATAATCGATACGACCTTGGAAAAATACGACCTTGATATTTCAAAAAGAAATATCTTATACTACTATCGATAAGGTCCACTTGCCTTTATCAATTTTAGTCCGGATAATTATATAAACCCAAAAGCTTTCTCTCCAAAGCAATTTTTAAAACTCTATTTTAAACACTTACAAAATTGTTGCAACAACTCTTTGGTTGTTGGAACTAGCTCAAGGCAAAAGAAGTTTTAAAACGATCTCTTAAAGAATTGTTGCAACAACTCACAAAATTGTTGCAACAACATATTCAAAAAGCTTTCAACTTTCATTTCAACATAAGCCTTTCTAACCCTTTCTACTTAGCTTTTGGCGACGCGGCCAAAGAGTAATCTTCGATATTTCGAAAGAGGAAAAGGCCGTTACTTCTATCTTTCGATAGGATAACGGGTAATTCCTCGAAGTAGGATTACTCGCGGGACTCTTCGAAAACGCCGCCGAATTCTAATAAAAGAAGAAAGCAAGGCTTCACACTTTAAAAAAACTAATTTTAACGTATCAAGGAACTACCCATGCTCCCCTTTTTCGGCGTTCTGAAGCCACTATCACTTTCATTACCAACTTTTATATTTACCTCTACCACCCGCTCAGTAATCTGCATGTGAACGTGAGTGATCAAATCATCTGGATTTTGTGTCACACCCATTTTTCTACACAACTCTGTTATCAGAATCGGGAACCACAATATCCGAGGTTTGCTTTCCTTAATCTTCAATTTCAACTGGTAATTAATTATTTTCCCAATATTCACTCTATTTCCTTTCACAATGTTGTAAATCAGAATTGCCCGATCTGATGTGACGTTATTCAAGTGTCGCGTTGGCATGATGCTTGCATTGATGAACAGGTGCCACACCTTAGCCTCTCTTGATAAGGATGTTGACTTAATTGCCCGCATTGAGCTATTCGTCCATTCTGGATGTTGGGTGTTGCAAATCAGAGCGGCAACCTCCATTGGGTCAATGCTCTGATCCAAACTAATCAGATCCTCCTCATTTCCTAACTCATACAGGTCATTAACAGCCTTTGCAGAAATATCGATGGACCTCCCCCTCACCATCACTGAATCCCCCTCCATCAGCTTTGCATTCGCATAAAATTCGTACACCCATGGGAGTATTGCTTCAGATCTTGGGTGGCATAATGTCCCCCACTGGAGTGCATCAATCTGGAGGGCATAACTATGACTCCAAGCCTTCTTCTCCAGATGAAATCCCCGCTCATAGATCAAGGGCGCGGACTTCAATGTCTCAAAACGCATCGCGGCAACTTCATCTAAAAATTTGTAGGTCTTCTTCGCCACAGTTTTCCCCTTCTTTTTTGAAGACATTGTCTACATCATGGTAGGGGAATCAACTCTTAGACAAGGAAACTCCCCTCTCCATCGTTCTTTCTCAGAATAAAAACAAAGTAAAAACAAAATGCGCATTACCTGAATGAATCGAGGACGCTAGGGCAAGATCGCTGAGAATGGCGCGATGGCTAAAGAGAGAGTCGCTCGTCGATCGTGACACCGGAGGGTGCTTCTCTAACGCATCGCCGCACTCCCACCGCCGATCAACTGTCCGACAACGAACGCGAGGAGTGCCAACTCCTACCCTGAATTTTCTTCCCGATCGCAGAGCTAGGTCACGGAGAGAAGAAGAGAATGGCGGTATGAATCAAATACGCGGCGTCTGTGTAAATAAAGCAGACCGGTTCAATTGAACCGATGCCAACGCGTTTCTGATAATTTAACCGGAGAGTTAAAGAGGTTGCAACCATTTGAATGGCAACGTTGCAACACCTGCGCCCTCTCCGTTTCACCAACAGCAATCCAAATTCATCTGCAACTAAAATTTCACACGCTGCATTCAACAAATCTACACCTACAGCATTTCTCCGCCATCCTGTTCCCCATCCATCGTTATTCGTCAAACTGACAACTAACCGAAAATCCAACTATCTTACTTCACAAAAACGAGAACTAAATAAAAATGATGGGTTGCCTCCCACCTAGCGCCTAATTTACCATCCTGGCAGGACGATACGAAACTAGAGAAGCATTATACTCGACACTTCCCTGTCATAATCGTCTGTCAGGTATGGTTTCAGTCTTTCTCCATTAACCTTGAACTCAGTCCCGTCAGTTTCATTAATGATGGTTACCGCGCCATAAGGATGCACGATTTTAACCTTAAACGGGCCCGACCAACGAGACTTTAGTTTTCCTGGAAACAATTTTAAGCGGGAATTGAATAAGAGGACAAGTTGTCCCGGCTCAAAATGTTTTTCCTTCATGCGTCGATCGTGCCACTTCTTCTTACGCTCCTTATAGATTCGTGAGTTCTCATACGCTTGCATCCGAATTTCCTCTAGTTCATTCAATTGCAATAATCTCTTCTTACCGGCGTCCCGAAAATCATAATTTATTTTCTTAATCGCCCAAAACGCCCAATGCGTCGATCGTTCTAACTCTAGAGGAAGATGACAAGACTTCCCGTAGACCATCCTATACGGGGTCAGCCCAATGGGAGTTTTAAAAGCAGTGCGGTATGCCCATAATGCATCTGTGAGTTTCTGTGACCAGTCTCTACGATTGATACTCACTGTCTTTTCTAAAATCTTTTTAATCTCCATATTTGATACCTCTGCCAAACCGTTTGTCTGGGGATGATAAGCAAGTGCAACTTTGTGGGTTACTCCGTATTTATTTAATAATGACTTGAATTGACTATTACAGAAATGACTTCCCCCATCGCTAATGATTGCTCTGGGAACCCCGAATCGATTGAATATATGGTTTTTTAGAAAATTCAGTACCACTTTGTCGTCGTTCTTTGGGGTCGCTATCGCCTCCACCCATTTAGACACATAGTCTACTGCCAATAATATATATAAATTACCATTCGAGTTCACGAACGGACCCATAAAATCCATCCCCCATACATCAAATAATTCGATTTCTAGCATTATGTTCATGGGCATTCCATCATTCTTTCTTATATTCTCACTTCTTTGACATCTATCACATTGTTTAACAAACATGTTAACATCCTTAAATAAACTAGGCCAGAAGAATCCGGCCTCTAACACCTTCATTGCCGTCCTTGTGCCCATGAAATGACCTTCGTACGGAGAGTTATGACACTTCTCTAAAATTGATCTCATTTCGCTCTCCGGTACACATCTCCTCACAACTCCATCAGCTCCGATCTTGAATAAATAAGGCTCGTCCCAAAGATAGGAGCGAGCCTCATGTACAAACCTCTTTCTTTGTTGATAGGAAAGGTCAGGAGGCAAAATATTACTTACTAGATAATTCACATAATCAGCGTACCAAGGTGTGGTGCTCTCATGAATGGCTAACACTCTTTCATCCGGAAATCTCTCGTCGATTTCAGGATTATATGAAGGTTGTGTAGACTCAATTCTGGAGAGGTGATCCGCAACCGGATTATCCGTACCTTTCCTATCTTTGATCTCTACGTCGAATTCTTGCAACAGAAGCACCCATCTAATTAATCTAGGCTTAGCGTCCTTTTTCTCCATGAGGTAACGGATCGCAGCGTGGTCCGTAAAAACCGTACTCTTGGTGCATAACAGATACGATCTAAATTTTTCAAAGGCAAACACTACTGCTAGTACTTCCTTTTCTGTGGCTGTGTAATTAATTTGTGCATCAATTAGGGTCTTACTAGTGTAGGCTATCGTGTGAAAAACTTTCTCACATACCTGTCCCAAGACAACTCCTACTGCGTAATCACTCGCGTCACACATAAGGACAAACGGTTCCTCCCAATCAGGAGTGATAACGATAGGGGTCGTGGTCAGACGATTTTTTAAGGTGTCAAATGCATGTAAACAATCGTCAGTAAACTGAAATTTAACATCTTTATCTAGTAGTCCACTCAATGGTTTTGCAATTTTCGCAAAGTCTTTAATGAATCTTCGATAGAAGCCCGCATGTCCTAAAAAACTACGCAACATTTTTACATTCTTGGGTGGTGGCAGTCTTTCAATCACATCTAACTTTGCTTTATCTACTCCTAAACCATCCCTTGAAACATGATGACCGAGCACAATCCCCTCTCGCACCATGAAGTGACATTTCTCCCAATTCAAGACGAGATTAGTCTCAACACACCGCGCTAGCACTTTCTTCAAACAAGCTAAACATGCATCGAACGAATTACCGAAAATAGAAAAGTCATCCATAAAAATTTCAATACCATCGTCCATAATATCAGAGAAAATAGCAATCATGCATCACTGAAAAGTAGCAAGTGCATTACATAGACCAAATGGCATCCTTCTAAAAGCGAATGTCCCATAGGGACATGTGAACGTGGTCTTCTCCTGATCCTCTAGGGATATCGTAATCTGGTTATATCCTGAATAGCCATCAAGAAAACAGAAGAAATCGTTTCCTGCTAACTTATCTAGGACTTGATCGATAAAAGGCAACGGAAAATGATCTTTTCGTGTGGCTTTATTCAGCATTCTGTAATCCATACAGATACGCCAACCGGTAATCATTCTCGTAGATACTAATTCATCTTTCTCATTTCGTACGACCGTCATACCTCCTTTTTTTGGTACACATTGCACCGGTGACACCCATGAGCTATCCGAGATAGGGTAAATAATCCCTGCGTCAAGCCATTTAATAATTTCCTTCTTTACCACCTCTTTCATAGGTGGACTAAGACGACGCTGGGGTTCAATAGATCCCGTAAAAGATTCTTCCAAAAGAATCTTGTGCATACATAGTGATGGGCTAATCCCTCGGATATCAGCTATGGTCCACCCTATGGCCGTCTTAAATTGAGTTAGCAATTCTAAAAGCTTTTGATGTTGATCATGTGGTAATTTAGAATTGACAATAACCGGCATTGTGTTATTTTCTCCTAAATATGCATACATAAGATGATCGGGGAGAGGCTTCAACTCAAGAATCGGCGGACTAATAATAGAGGGCTTGTCCGC
This sequence comes from Dactylorhiza incarnata, assembly GCA_033032865.1. Taxonomy (NCBI): domain Eukaryota; kingdom Viridiplantae; phylum Streptophyta; class Magnoliopsida; order Asparagales; family Orchidaceae; genus Dactylorhiza; species Dactylorhiza incarnata. The sequence goes on from JAWHQI010000303.1 coordinate 2,153,787, forward strand.
CAACGACTTGTTTGGCATCTCAAAGGGTTCCGGTTTTCTATAAAAATTGGGTTGTTTCTCAAATACTTCGAGACAATCTCGAATTTCCTCTTCATCATCCGAAATCTCCTCATGCATCAAAAATCGAGTTAACAAATCATCTTGCTTTGCGGATTTAATATTCAAATTGTATTCATGAATTGAAATTTGGTTCACCGATTCCATATTATCTTCTTGATTATGGGGGAATTTCATAGCTTTAAGTACATTAAAGGTTACTTGTTCGTCATTAACTCTCATGGTCAACTCCCCCTTCTGCACGTCTATCAATGTCCTTCCCGTGGCTAAGAAAGGTCTCCCTATGATAATGGGAACCTCCTTATCTTCCTCCATATCTAAGACAACGAAATCCGCAGGGAAAATAAACTTGTCCACTTTTACTAAGACATCTTCCACCATTCCTTTTGGGAAAGCAAGGGTTCTATCAGCCAATTGCAAGGTGATGGAAGTCTTAGTGATTTCTCCTAAACCAAGCTTCCTATAGATCAAAAACGGCATCAAATTGATGCTCGCACCAAGATCACATAATGCCTTTCCCTCGAATTGGTACCCTATGGAGCACGGTATGGTAAAACTCCCCGGATCTTTCAATTTAGGCGGGAGTTTCTTTTGAAGAATAGCACTACACTCCTGTGTGAGTGATACCGTCTCATTTGCTCCTAATTTCCTCTTCTTAGATAAAATATCTTTCATGAACTTTACGTAGCTTGGCATTTGCTCCAAAGCTTCCGCGAAAGGAATATTAATTTGCAGTTTCTTAAATATTTCTATAAATTTTTGGAACTGTTGATCAAGCTTACTCTTCTTTAACCGTTGAGGGAATGGTGGTGGTGGATAGACCTTTATGTTATCATTTCTCTTTTTATCTTCATTGATTGATTTTCTCTCGGTCTCTCCTAATACTTCCACTGCTCCTTCCTTTTCATTCTCATTCTCTTCTAACTTATCATTAGGAACACTAGGACTAACGATCTCCAACTTCTTCTCTTCGCCAACCTGTTCCTCTTCTTCATTCTTAGACCTACCCACTAATTCCTTACCACTCCGTAAAGTGACAGCTTTGCATTGAGGATTATCTCCCTTCGGATTCGGGGTCGTATCCGTGGGAAGTGACCCTTGGGGTCTAAGACTCAAAGCATTAGCAATTTGACCTAACTGTGATTCAATGACACGCAATGACCCCTCTAAACTAGAAATGCGCGCATCCCTCTTCTGCATGGATTCTATAAGTACCTCATCCGATAATTTCCTATATGACCCTTGTGGATTATAATTATTGTTTTGGGGTGGATGAGGGTTTAAGTTACAACCGGGTGGATATGTCACTCCGGAATTATTCTTCCATGAGAAATTTGGATGATTACGCAATTCCGGGTTATAATAGTTTGGGACCGCATTGTTATGTCTCGGTTGTCCACCTATATAATTAATTTCCTCATTATGACCAATAAGTTGTTCAACCGTGAGTGATTGGTTCATGGGCGTTGAAGGGGTGACAATGCTATTGACATGTGAGTGTGGTTGGGCTTGATTCAAAGTCAAAGCATCTAATCGCTTATTCATAGAGTTGAACTGTGCAGTGATTTGTGCGGCGAAAGAAGTGAGTTGATCAACTTGGTGAAGACCTGCCGTAAAAGATGAACCTTGTCGCTCAGATGAATGATAATTATTAGACGATAAGTCGTCTAAGATCGCATAGGCATCCTCAGGATATTTATTCATTAAAGATCCTCCCGCAGCTCCATCCACTTGAATCATAGTAGATGTCTGGAGGCCGTTGTAGAAGGTCCACACCTGCTGGTGAATGGCCAAGCCATGGTGAGGACACTTCCGCAACAATTCCTTAAACCTTTCCCATGCATCGTAAAGTGTCTCCCCGTTCCCTTGCATAAAAGTAGATATGTCGCGCATAAGCTTAGCAGTTTTCGATGGAGGAAAGTATTTAGCTAAGAATTTCTCTATCAAAGCTGCCCAAGTAGTAATGGACCCATTGGGTAGAGAATTCAACCAATCCTTTGCTGTTCCCTCCAAAGAGAATGGGAATAACCTAAGTTTTATAGCTTCCTCCGATGCGCCATTGATTTTAAATGTGTCGCATATTTCGATGAAAGTTCTCAAATGGGAGTTAGGGTCTTCATGATTAAGCCTCCAAACTTATTATGTTGAACAAGTTGCATTGTCGTAGAGTCTATTTTAAAGTTATTCGCTTCAATTGCAGTCCTAGTTATACTAAACTGCAATCCTCCCTTTAAGGTCATATTATAGTCACGACATGTTCTCCTAATTTCAGCGGGTTGACCATTCTGATCTACCTGACCTTCTTGTCCTACATCATCCTGATGATTTTCATTGTTAACATTTCGCTGATTAAGATTCATGGTTGAGGAGTTTAATTGTTCTACTCAAGTCGCTTTCCTATTTTGTCTACACATCCGCTCAATCTCTAGATTTAAAGGCAATAGTTCAGATAATCGATATCGGGACATGCACTAACAAAACAAACATACTAAAGATAAACAAAGCAGAAGAAAACAGAACAGAAATAAAAACTTGAGCTCTAAATACTCCGGATTTACTAATATTGCAAGAAAGGACACTAAATTATTTGCACCTCCCCGGCAACGGCGCCAAAAACTTGATATCCCCGGCAACGGCGCCAAAAACTTGATATCCCCGGCAACGGCGCCAAAAACTTGATATCCCCGGCAACGGCGCCAAAAACTTGATACGCCCGAAACCGGTGTGTATTTAAAACGCAAGAGCACGTGCCGTGTCAAGTAATAAAGTGAGAATCGAGATCGTTTCCACGGAGAGGTGGGTGATTCAGTGCTTGCAATTACTAGTGCTGCCTTTTCTTTAAATTCAAGCGGAATAATATGATGGTTCAAAGTAACAAAAATCTTGAAATAAAACTTCTAATTACGGGATTTAAACTAGAGAAACCGGAGGAAAATATTTTGCTATCAGTGATCAAAGATAATCTTGTATCGTGATTTCCTAAGTCTAGTGTGACAAGCCCTTGAAGATAGTTTTGCGATGATGAGTGGTAACACGTCTTGCAATGATTTTAGAATAGAAATCCGTACCTCTCGATATCGGAAGTCCCTAGTTCTCTATTACTCCGGAGATGAAATAAGAACCGCATAAAGGATGAAAACCAAAGTTGCTAGTATCAAGAGGAAATCTCTTTCTCCCTTCAAATACTATACCGAATCCACGATAAACTTACGCGACTCCTCTCTCGATTTATGAAGCGCAGTAAAAAGATAAAATCTTGGCCAAAGATTTCAAATTAAAGATCATGAATTAAGCACAAACATTCACCAATCAATCACAAATCCAAAAATTTAAGAAGTTTTCATCACACTTGACAAAGTACTCACACAATACAAGATTAAAACAAATTAGTTCATCACGATGGGGGAAGAACACCACAAAATAAGAAAGATCTTACAGCGCATGGTGTAGAAAACAATGAAATAGCGTAGGAATTTAGTCAACGAAGAGTGCCGAACCGCTCCTTCTTCAAGATTCGGCCAGCCCTATCCTTCTTCCTCCTCTCTTTTTCGAGTTTCCCCCTTTCTCTCCTCAAAACTCTCCAATATGTTTCTCCAGATGCCATTTACTCCCTCCAAATACTGCTAAATAAGTCCCACACGTTTCCCAAGGGACGCCACCTTCCAATTTTGTGAATGGCGGTTGTTTTAAAATTTTGGAATTTTGAATTCGCCAAAAAAGGTTGCAACCTTTTTTTCTGGGTGTTGCAACACTCGCGATGTGCCTGCATTACCAAACTGCAAATTGAACGTTGCAACTATTTATTTTCCGTGCGTTGCAACCTTTTTCCAGGATATGTGAATTTTGGCTGTTTTCTTTTTCCAATCTGATTCCTTTGGCACACCTGTCAAGAAAACAATGGAAAAAAGACCAACTTAGCCTTGAATTTAATAACAAAACATTTACTTACATTTTTATCATATTTATACTTATTCATGCCAGATTAGCCGAGTATTTCGTCAGAACTAATGGCCTAGATAACTTCTTTTTAGAAGTTATCAAGAATCAATTAGAATATTTCTTGCATTTGCGAGTTTTAAAATATTTAAATTATTTCAAATGGATGTTAAAAGTGCCTTTCTAAATGGGATTATAAAAGAAGAAGTTTATGTAGAACAACCCCCCGGTTTTGTGAATGAAAAATTTCCTAATCATGTGTATAAGTTAGAAAAAGAGCTTTATGGATTAAAGCAAGCGTCACGTGCTTGGTATGATAGATTGACATTATTTTTGATAAAGCGCAGTTATAAAATGGGAAGTGCGGATAATACACTCTTCATTAAGCATGTAGATAATGATTTGATTATATTGCAAATTTATGTTGATGATATCATTTTTGGAGCCACTAATGAAGAGTTATGTAATGAAGTTATTTTAGTGATGAAAAATGAATTTGAAATGAGCTTGGTAGGAGAACTCACTTATTTTCTAGGATTTCAAATCTCACAAAAACAAGATGGTATATTTATTTGTCAAACTAAATATGTTCATGATATTCTTAAGAGATTTGGATTTGAAAATCTAAAGCAAGCCAATACTCTTATGAGTGCATCACTAAAGTTAGGAAAAGATGAAGCCGGTATTTCAATAGATCAAACATTATATAGAGGAATGATGGGCTCATTGCTTTATTTAAGCGCATCTAGACCCGATATTATGTTTTCTGTTTGCTTATGTGCTAGATTTCAAGCTAACCAAAAAGAATCGCATTTAAAAGCGGTTAAACGTATTTTTAGATATCAAATCGGAACATCTAGATTAGGCTTATGGTATCCTCATAATAATAGTTTTATTCTACACGGTTTTTCTGATTCGGACTATGCGGGATGTTCATTAGATCGTAAAAGCACTAGTGGCACGTGTCATTTTATAGGCCCTTCACTTATATCATGGTCGAGTAGGAAACAGAATTCTGTTGCCCTCTCCACCACCGAGGCTGAATATATCGCACTAGGTAGTTGTTGTGCACAAGCATTATGGATGACCCAAACATTAGAAGACTTTGGTGTTTATCTAAATAACATTGAATTAAAGTGTGACAATAAGAGCGCTATAGATCTCACAAACAATCCCGTACATCATTCTATATCTAAACATATTGATGTCCGACATCATTTCATTAGAGATCATATTAAGAAAGAACATGTAAAATTAGCTTTATAGGGACGGAATCACAACTTGCTGACATTTTTACCAAACCTCTACCCGATGCACGTTTTCACAGCTTAGGTTAGAATTAGGTGTCTTAGAAATGTCACTTTGAGCCTTATAAAAAGCTATCAAATTATTTTATGTACTTTAAGATTTTTTTTAAAAAATTATTAATAAAAAAACCTATAAAAATTTAAAAACTATGGGAAAACCACCAAAAACACGCTAAAAAGGCCATCATATCAACTCCATAATGTCTGAAATTTCAACTGTATGAAGGCCTATTTATATTACAAATGTATCATAAAAATTATTTTTCAAAAAAATCAAAAATTGGTGTTTTGTCTCGGCGTTAAGGAGTTAACGCCTGACGTTAGCTTCTATGATCAGAAATTTATTTTGTGTGTTTTTACAACTGTGTTGGCATTTTGGTGTGTTTTCTTTCAAAACTTAAAAACAAAAAAATTACTATAAGCTTAAATGTTTATTTCAAGGATGATTATATAGATATTGGTTCAAGATTATTTACAATGTTTAATTTAAACCTTCAAGTTTCATTAAAAACATTGTTTTGATTTAATCATGCCTTCAAAATTAATTATGTTCAAATGTGCAAAGAGTTTGAGAATAGATAACATATGTCGAAATGCTTTTACATGCCTCTAAGTATGAGTAAAGTTTTTATCTTTGATAATGATTTTCTCACTTACACTTTTTGATTAATATACATGTGTTTTTAAATCTTATTTTACATGGTTGTGTAGCATAAAAACTTATTTTGAATTTCATAAACAGTTTACCTACACAACATTGAATTCTTTCTTGAATTCTTTGTTTTTCATGCACTTGTATTTAGAGAAATGTTGTAAATAAAATTCAAAACAAAATGTAAACTATGTTTGTTAAACAAGAGAATTCTGAGTCCTTTGTCACTAAGTCTAACAAGCAACAAATGAATGACAAGGATAACTCCACCAACCACTACTTGAACCTCCTGATAAGTCTTAATGAGCATTGTGAGGTTGAGCACCTTAGAAAGAATTGTAAAGTGTCTTGTGCAAACAAAATTTTTTCACCACCTCTCATTAAAAAAAATATCTATAGTGCATTGAAATTTGTGAAAGTAAAGTTATTTTTGTTTAATTCAATTTATGCTCTTACATTACATAGCTTCATGTGGTTTGATTTCTACACTTGTATGCTTTATCAAAACACATTTATTGTACACATCATTATCAATTATAATACTTCCACTCATGAGAATTGGACTTAAAGCTTACCTACATTGTTCTCTACAATCATGAGTAAATGCACTAGATGGCAAAGCATGATCTTTACAATGTTCATGATTACTTGAAATGCAAATTATTTTACATTGTAAACGTATCTTCCATTGATATTATATATTCTTGTTTGCTAACTTTAATTATTCAAAATTTCAAATGTCTTTGCAACTTGTGTATTTCAATTCAAAACATCTACTTATTTGATTTACAACGCTTATTATGTTTTGTTCTTACAAATTTTTAACGATGTTCAAATATTGCTTTCGCTGTGTTCACTTTCAAAAAGTTGCAATTATCTCTACAGAGTGCACAAAAGAACAAATTCCTACTACTCATCCCTATCTTCTTTTGATTATAATAAAAGGGGGAGAAGAGACTTATTTCAAGAAATAACTTAGAGAAATTTATTATTTAGGGGGAGTACATTATGACATGCATTCATGTAGGGGGTGTATTCACATAGGGGGAGTATGCATGATTATCACGCTTATCATATACTATAAACACTACTCTATTTGTATTTCTTATTAGTGGATTTGTTATTATCAAAAAGGGGAGATTGTTGGAGCTTGTGTTCCACATCTCTTGGTTTGAGAATAACAAATCACACTATGTATTTGATCCTGCTTGTGTTTATATGTGTGTAGGTACTATTTTTAAATAACCCTATATACAGGATGCTGTTTGCTGAGGATTCTCTGGAAAGAGAGCTAATGCCCCGCGTTAGTTGTTAACGCCCTACGTTGCGTTAACGTCCATTGAGAAGAAAACCACTGAGAATGGAACCTGCGTTCGATGAACGAGGGGCTGCGTTCGACGAAATTCCTGCGTTCGACGAAATTCCTGCGTTCGACGAATTCCTGCGCTCGACAAACTGAACTGCGCTCGACGCTTTAAAGATAACTGCGCTCGACTTATTTTGTTCGACGAACTGAACTGCGGTCGACGATTTGGAGAGTTCGACGAACGGAACTGCGATCGAAGATTTGGAGCGTTCGACGAACGGAACTGCGATCGACGAATTTTGTTTCGTTCGACGAAATTTCGATCTGTCACGATTCTTGGCGGTTTGCACGATCCTAACAGTTGCGGTTTTTCCGTTTGACGAAGGGTGCATTCGACGAAGGTGAGTTCGACGAAATCAGTCCCGTTCGACGAAATTTTGTTCTGTCACGCTCCCGTCTTTTTGCATGTCTTCAGCAACTGCCAGACATGATGCTTAACTCTGGCGTTAACCCTAACACCAGGCGTTAGCTCCCGTGTTTAGATAAAAGACCTGAGTTTGGTGTTCAAGTTAGTTTTTCTGGAAGCCTTCACTCCAATCTTTTGAGAGAGCATTTCATCCCCGAATTCAGAGAACTCCCAACACCACCATTGAGGAACAAGAGTGAGAAGGAGATTTGCAACGGTCAATTTGAAGAAGGACGCTCGTTTCAACTCCGATGATGATCAAAGCGTGTCTTCAACATCTCCTTCAACACTCTTCAATATAGGGAGTCTTTTATTCTAATTTGTATCTTTATCTTTTCATTTACTTGTAACCGTTGTGAAATCACCGCCTTGCGTGTGGCGACTAGGTCCTTGTGCAGCTTAGAGGGTAATTTGCCGCCTTGTGCGTGGCGACTAGGTCAAGGGTAGATCTAGGGGGTGGCTAGAGGCCTTATCTGGGGATAGATAGGCTATAGCCAACCGGTCCTTGGGAGAAGGACCGATGAAGGAACAAAAAAGAGATCTTCAACTTGTCGCCTCAATTTCAAGCGTTATTGAAATATTATCCTTGTAATCATTTTGTGATATATAAAATTCCTTTTCAGTATATCTATTTTTATGGATTTGTATTTCATTTGAAATTGTGCAAGTAAAATCTCTTTGTTTATTTCTGCCAAAATATTTTCTGGAGGGATAACGCCAGTCGTTAACTAGTCAACGCCAGGCGTTAACATCAGTGCTAAAAAGTTTTCTGTTTCTTTAAAATCTGTTAGTTTATCTTAAAAACAGTAAACCCCTTATTCACCACCCCTCTAAGGGCGCCATCAGATCCAACACGTCTTTCTTTGTCAATGACATGAGAGGAAGGGCAATCCGGGAGAATCCTTCCATGAACTTCCGATAGTACCCGGCTAGTCCCAGGAAACTCCGTACATCGGAAGCTGTCTTTAGTTGACGCCTGTCCTGCACTGCCTGAATCTTCGCCGGATCCACTGTCAATCCTGCCCCACTGATGATATGCCCTAGGAAGGCCACTTACTTAAGCCAGAATTGGCACTTGCTAAACTTAACATATAATTTATGCTCTCTAATCCTTTCCAGCACGAGCGTCAGATATTGTGTGTGTTCATCCCTTGTGCTTGACTAAATCAGTATATCATCTATGAACATGATAGTGAAGACATCCAAGTAGGTTTCGAACACACGGTTCATTAAGCTCATGAATGTGGAGGGGGCATTTGTGAGTCCAAAGAGGATTACCGTGAACTCGTAGAGACCATACCGACTACTAATAGCCGTCTTTGGAATATCTTCTTCTTGGATCCGTGGTTGATAGTAACCCGATCTCAAGTCCAGTTTTGAAAACCAATGTGCTCCCTCCAACTGGTCAAACAACTCGTCCATCAGGGGCAAAGGGTAAGTGTTCCACACTATTAGTCAGTTGAGTTCCTGGTAGTTGATGCACAACCGAAGAGTCCTGTCCATCTTCTTTACAAACAGCACCAGATCTCCCCATGGTGACGAGCTCGGTCTGACGAACCCCGAGTCTACTAACTCTTGCAGTCGAGTGCGGAACTCTGCTAGCTCCTTTGGGTCCTTCTGGTAGGGTGCTCTGGATACGGGTCTAGCTCCCGACACTAACTGAATCTGAAAGTTCTTTTCCCTGTGCGGCGGTAACCCGGGTAGTTTTTCTGGAAATACGTCGGGAAAGTTTTGAACTACGGGGATATCGGTTAGGAAAATCTCTACCTCCTTCATCTCGAAGCAAACCATGTAGACTTTGTCTCCCTGTAAATGGGCCTTGACGGCCTGAGTAGATGAAATTATGTGACGGGAGGTGGGTCTAATACCTTAGATTACTACTTCGGAGTCCTCGTGTCTTAACCCAATTTTCTTCGCTGGGCAGTCGATCTTGGCGTGGTTCCAATGTAGCCAGTTCATGCCCAAGATCAGATCGCAATCTTTTATCTTCAAAAGTGTCATCAGTGCTTCAAATAACTTCCCTCCAATCTCTATGTTCATGTTGCACTTGGCGCACGTTACTATCTCCGATCCGTCTGGAAGTCGCACCTTCCTTTGTATGCCTTCGAAGTGTTGCACTTGATCCAGGCCGTCTACAAATTCCCCTGAGACAAACGAGTGCGAGGCACCCATATCGAACAAGGTATATGTGGGCTTGCCACAAACTAGTACTATACCAGGGTCATTTTGTTGTTTGGTTCATAATTAATGTAAAACTAAGGTCTTGCAAGGTACTAAGAAATTATAAGGGAAAACACTAAAGTACCTGTGATTACTTCCTCTGGGTTTCGGGGTTCCGCGAGGTCCAGTACATACACCTGCTCTAGCTGTCAGCCTATACCGTGAGGTCCTCGGCCCTGACCTCATCCTCGGCCCTGCTGTGCTGGAGGGGCTGCTGGTGGTGGAGGTGGAACCCTTTGGGGACAGTTGATGCATATAAGACCTGGTTGGTGACATTGGTAGCTTTCTTGTGGAGGAGGTAGTTCTCCACCTTATCTAGGTGGCTCTCTGATCTGTAGCGGATGGGGAGCCAGCAGTGCTGGAGGCCTCTGCTCCTACCTAAAGTTGGGATGGGGTCCTCCCCCACCCCTCCTGTACTGCACAAACCTGCCTCTTTGATGTCCCCTGCTGCCCGACCCTACATCTTCCCCTGGACTTTTTCCTCTGCCCTTCACCATCAGCTTATCTGCTTCCATCCTCCTTGCTGCTTCGATGATCCGGGATAATCCGGAATCTGCTATTTTCCCGGAAGTCTGCGACTTCCCCTCTCCAGTCAGAAGGACCCTTCCCCGTGGTCTCAGGTTTTGGAGACCGCCCAGATTGCCAGCTTCCCCTCCGGGTTTTTCGTCCAAGGCTCAGCGGTCAGGATTTTGGAGTCCGCCAAGACCGGGCGGTCTGCTTCCTTTTTTCTCATATCTCTGCCCTGGCTCTCCTGTATCCCGAGCAGCCCATAAGTTTTAGATCTGTCCGTTTGGGCAGCCTCCACGTATATAAATAGGGGGGTAGGGGGTACCTGAAAAGGGACTTTTGGCTTCGAGGCTCCAGCTTACAACCTGTGTAAGCGGTCTCAAATTCGGTCACTTTTCTAGCTCTTCCCCTGGCCTGTTCTGTACTTTCATCTTGTAACCTCTCCTGAGATTAATAAAGCAGTTTTTCTCGTCAGAGGTCAAGTAACATGCACTTCACAGTTTTCTCCACCCCTTCTCTAGTGTGAGTTTTGGAGGTACATTTTTTGCGCCAACAGAACGAACACGTGACCTTCAGATTTAAAGTGTTCAGGTGAAATCAACAGACTTTTTGAGATGTCAGACCGCAAAGGTCAGACCGGTTAGTTCATCGGCGGTCTCCCCTCTTCAGTGAGTGCGACCTCTTTAGAAGATCTTGAGCTTTGAATGGAGCTTCATCTCGCTCAAGCCCACCGGGAGGCCGCTCAAGCCCGCCAGGAGACCGCTCGGCAAATTGAGTCCATGAATCAGCTGCTGTCCAAGCTCTCCAAGAGGTTGATGCCTCAAGTCGATCAGGTCGCGACCCCTAATCGGCTGGCCACTGGTCAACCGTTAGACCGCACGACCCCACATCCCGCTGCTCCCTTGCGGTCTCAGCATGAGAAGTTCGCCACCCGTCAGGCCTTTTTTACGAAAGCAACTCAGGGATCTCCAGCTCGAGCCCTGAATTTCCAAAAGAATTATGTCTATCCTCCAGCTCCCGCTGCTACCCCTTTTGTTTCTTCTGGTTCCTATGGGGCAGTAGATCCCTCTCCTTTTTCCGACAGGATCCGTTGGGAGCCAACTCCCCATGGTTTCAGAGAGCCTATGATGCCTATGTTTACTGCAGATTGTGATCCCAGTGCTCATCTTCAAGCCCTTGAGTCTGCAGTCGCTCTGAGAACTCTCTCAGATGTGATTAGGTGCAAAATTTGACCACCTCTCTTGATGGGAAAGCAAGGGAGTGGTTCTACAACTTACCTCCCCAGTCCATCTCTTGCTTTACAATTCTGAAGCAGGAGCTTCTTCTGAGGTTTGCTACCTCAAATAAGAGGAAGAGCGGTCCTGCAGCCCTCTTCAAAATCAAGCTAAATGAACGCGAGACCACAACTCGCTTCATTGACCATTTTTAAAGAGAGATTCTGGGAATAAGGGATGTCGATCCCTAGTTATATCTTGCCGCCTTAATAAATGGTCTGCAGAAGGGACCTCTGAAGTTTGAAGTCACAACCAAAGAACCAAGTTCTTATCAGGAGTTAATTAAAATTGCAAATAGGTTCATAGAAGGGGAAGTAAACAACCCAGTCTATGTTTCCAATTTGACTTGCAAAGCGGTTCAGAAAGGCTCTGCAGGTTTTCTTCTGGCTCCTCCATCATCAAAGCCACCTCGTCAAGAATTCCAACCTCCAGCTCAAAGGGGAAGGAATTTCCGTCACCACCGTCCTTACCAGGGGCATCAACAGTTTCAGCCGCAAGTACCCTTGCTACCTGCTCTAGCCACTCCAGCTCCCCTGCAGGCTCCGATTCAGCAAATTCACTTTGTTCAGCCTCCTCCCCCGCTCCCTCATTATACTAATAATGATTCTCAAGAATCATTCACCAAACTCAACATTCCAATGAGTGAGGTGATTCAGATCCTCCATAAGCAGCCTTTCTACAAAAGGCCTGCCCCTATGCAATCCGATCCAAAATTCAGAAACCCTTCTCTTTAAGTGAGCATCATATAAAGAAAGGTCATCTAACAGAGAATTGCAGAGCTCTTCGGATGTTGGTGGAAAAGCTTGTGAAGGAAGGGAAGCTGTAAGGGCTGTTGCAAAAAGCTGATCCTTCTAAAGCCTCCACCTCCAAGAGCAAAGAACTGGCAGAAGTCCACTGGGAGTGTGAAGTGGTCAACGACGTTGGCCATCTTGGCAATGTCGGTTATCCTGTAGAATGCGTGGATGCAAACGATGAAGGAACTCTAAGTTATCTTTTTTGCATCCATGGGGGAGCAGGGCTAGAGTCTTCAAGGAAGGATAGCATGGCTAGAGTTTTCAGATCAGAGGTCGTTGCTACCTCCTCCTCTGCTCCAGTCCGAGGGACGGTGAATTTTGGACAATAGGATCTTCCTGCAACTGTTAATCCTTTCAATGACGTCGTCGTTATAAAGGCAGTCATAGAAAATTATACAGTTGAGAATATTCTGATTGATACCGGAAGTTCAGTAAATCATCTCTTCAAACCAGCCTTTGAGGCCCTGAAGACCGGAAAGACTCTTCTTTCCACCGAAGGGCCACTCTATGGGTTTTCTGGAGAGAAGAAAGAAGTAGAAGGGAATGTCACGCTCTCAGTGACGCTTGGAGGCATCACAAAGTTGGTCAAATTCATAGTCGTTGAAGCTCTGAGCAGCTATAATGCAATTTTTGGGAGGCCAATCTTGAATGAATATCATGCGGTAGTTTCCACCTACCACCTTGTAGTGAAGTTTGCTTTGAATGGCAAACACTATCAAATCAGGAGCGATCCAAGGAAGGCCCGGGAATGCTACGTCAAGTTAGTTAACATGACTGAATGTTTTCCCCCTCAGGTAGCTGAGACCTCTTCAGCTCCTCAAGTCTCTAATCCTGGTAAAGCTGAAGAAGAGGTCGTGGAAGAAGAGTCATGAGATGGAGTTTGCTTGGAACCTGCCCAAGCAACTCAAGCCGTGCCCATCGGTGATGAAGATGAAAGCAAGAAGCTTTCGATCAATGCTGAGTTGCCTGAAGTTGAAAAGAATCAGCTCATCTCTTGCTTGCTGCAAAATCTGGATATATTCGCTTGGTCAGCGGATGATATGCCAGGAGTTGATCCAGAAGTCACCTGTCACCATCTCAACATTGATCCAGCTTTTACTCCGGTAAAGCAAAAGAAAAGAGCGGTTGCATGACCTTGGCTCAACAAATTTGGGAGGAGGTGGAAATGCTTCTCAAAGCTAAGTTTGTTAGTTAAATTCAATACCCGGAGTGGGTATCGAATGTTATAATGGTGAGAAAGGCTTGGTGGAAAATGTGTGTGGATTTCACTAAACTCAATAAAGCTTGCCCTAAAGATTGCTACCCCTTTCCTTAGATAGATTCTTTAGTAGATTCTGCGACAGGGTACTCTTTTATGAGTTTTTTGGATGCATTCTCCGGTTATCATCAAATAAGAATGCACAAGCCCGATTTCCGTCACACCTAATTCATCACGAATGATGGCTGTTTTTGCTATCTCGTAATGTCGTTCGGGTTAAAAAAATGCTGGTGCCACCTATCAGAAAATGATGGACACCATTTTCAAAACTCAAAAGGGGAAAATATAGAAGTTTACGTTGATGATCTTCTAATAAAAAGCAAGCTTTTCTCAGCTCATATCAAGGATTTGAATGTAACTTTCGCAACCCTCTGAGCTTTCAATATGAGATTAAATCCCTTGAAATGTGTATTTGGAGCAAATAAGGGGAAGTTTCTCGGGCACCTCCTTACTTCAGATGGCCTTGCGCCAAATCCTGATAAGGTGAAAGCTATCCTGGAAATGTCACCTCCCAAGACCCCTAAGGAAGTCCAGCAGTTGGGTGGGAGGATGGCAGGTTTGAGCCGTTTCATCTCCCGTTCGGTGGAAAAGAGTGCTCCATTCTTCAAAACTCTCCGCGGTGGAGCTAAGTTTGAATGGACGAAGGAATGTGATGATGCGTTTGATCTGCTCAAAAAGCAGCTAACGTCCACCCCTTTGATCCAAAGCCCAAGAGAGGGAGAAGATCTCTTTTTGTATCTGGGAGTTTTGGTTCTGATGCAATTAGCTCTGTGCCGGTAAGGGAAGAAAAGAAGAAGCAGTATCCAGTTTATTACGTGAGTAAAGTTTTGAAGGATGCGGAAGCTCGATATCCTATTCTAGAAAAGTCGGCCTTGATGCTTGTGGTTTCAGCATGAAGGTTATGGCCTTACTTCTAGGCTCATTCAATTCAGGCCATCACTGATCTTCCATTAAAGAGCGTGTTGGAAAAGCCAGAACATTCAGGTAGATTGGCAAAATGGGCGATAGAACTCAGTGAGTTCAATATCTCCTACATTCCTAGAGTGGCAATAAAAGCTCAAGTGCTAGCAGATTTTATGATTGATGCCAAGGAGGTTAGCTCTGAAAAAGAGATTGGAAAACCTGTGGCTTGGACAATCAACGTGGATGGAGCTTCAGGGAGAAATTCATTAGGATTTGGAGTCATGTTAATCAATCCCAATGGGGTTAGATTGAATCAAGCTCTCAAGTTTCACTTCCCAACAACAAACAATCAGGCAGAATATGAAGCCTTGCTCGCCAGTTTGAGATTTGCAAGAGAGCTAGGGATCGAAGATGTCCAAGTTAAAACTGATTCTCTGGTGATGTCGTCTCAAGTAAATGGAACGTATGAAAATAGAGACTCAATTTTAAAGCAATATCAAATGTCGGTGAAGATCGAGATGGGGAAGTTCAAAAGCTTCACTATTCAGCACATTCAAAGGGAAGAGATCATGGAAGCTGATGAGTTGGCCAAATCTGGTCTCCTTTCAGGAGGAACTACTTCAGAACTTTTTTATCTAGGTATTGAAGAAGGAGATATCATGCTGATCGATCAACGACCATCCTGGATGGACCCTTTGGTTTTCTATCTCTCAAGTGGAGAGTTTTATTCAGCGGTAAAAGATAAAAAGCGATTTAAGATTAAGACAACTTACTATTATCTTGTTGCAGGAATCCTCTACAGAAAAATGTTTCTATCACCTCTTGCAAGATGTGTCTCTGAATAGGAAATTCCTGTTATTCTTCGAGAAGTACATTCGGGAGAACGCGACAGTCACTCTGGAGCTAGAACCTTAGAAAAGAGGATTCTAAGGGAAGGTGATTGGATGCAGAGAAATTCGCCAAAAAGTGTGTCCAATGCAAGAAGTTTGCTCCTCTTCAGCATCAACCAGCTCAACAACTTAAGTCAATAACAACTCCATGTACATTTGCAGTTTGGGGAATGGATTTGATCGGGCTCTTTCCTTTAACTAGTGGCCAACGCAAATTCATTCTAGTGATGATTGATTATTTCAGCAAATGGATCGAGGCAAAGGCACTAGCTAAAACTACTACTCAAGTTGTGAAGAATTTCATCTGGGGAGAGATAGTATGCAGGCCTGGGATTCCAATGGAAATTATCACAGATAACGGTCCTCAGTTTAACAACTCCTATTTAATAAATTTCTATGATCAAATTGGCACCGAGTTGCGGTTCGCCTCTGTGCATCATCCAAGAAGTGATGGGCAAGTAGAAGCTGCTAACAAATTGATAATCAACCTCTTGAAGAAGAAAGTGGGAAATCTCTGAGGCAATTGGGCTGAACAGTTACCTTCAGTACTCTGGGCTTTGTGGACGACTCCAACATCAGCTACTGGAGAAACTCCCTTCAAATTATCTTATGGCTCGGAAGCTCTCATTCCCGTAGAATTTGAAGTTAAAAGTCCAAGGGAATTATTATCTCAACAACATCAAGATGATTGGATGGAAGGAAATGCTGAAGAATTGAAGTGCAGCCTTGATGACATCGAAGAACTGAGGGATGCAGCAATATTCAGGCAGGAAGAAGTAAAAAGAAGAATGGCTAAATATTTTGACAAAAATGTTCGAGTTAAAGAAATTGTTGCTGGTGATCTCGTCCTCAAAAAAGTTGATGCAGCGGCAAGATCTAGCTCGGTTGGAAAGCTGAACCCAAATTGGGCAGGTCTATTTATTGTTAAAGAAGCGCTCAAGAATGGAGCTTATCATCTCCAAACTTATGAAGGGGAAGATATATCTCACACTTGGAGTTGAAATGATCTCAAGCGCTTCTTCTCTTAAAAACCTATATTCTTTCCCATTTTTTCTTCTTTCCTTCATTTTTTGCAAGCATTATGACGTGGTTGTAATCTAATGCATTGCATATATCAGAAAGGAAGAATGAATGATAAATTAAATGAATGTCAAAGTCTAGAGATCCTACCAAACGAGATATCGACGGATCCTACTTCCTGCCCCCTCGACTTGAAGCTTGAGATGTAAATCTGCCAGGACCACAAGTAGCGGGGAGATTTCACACTTGTGTAGTAGTAGCTCGCCAAGCTCGTGCGGAGAAACTTTAGGATGCTGGGTCCTTGTTAATATCTGACACACCCCTGCATCAAGGGAGGTCTGGGTGAATGTTCAGCAATGTAATGCATTTCAGGACATCGTTGCAGTCTTGATGATCCTTCAGGGAAAGCAATGTCGGTATGGCCTCCACGACATAACCACACCTGCCCTATGAATCATCATGCTCTGTAATCTTCAAATACTCATTGGAGTAAGGGTAGCCAAGAGAAGTCCGGTTACATCTTTTGCCATTTTTCAGAGCCCTTCAGTGGCTAGGGTGTTACAATCTTAATGATCTCTTGAGGAAAGCAATGTCGGAAAAGGCTCCGCGGCATAACCACACCTGCCCTTTCGATCTTTTAGAGTTGTTCACCTCTCTTCTCTCCCTCTCTATTTATGGTGGGAACAACCTGGGTGATCTCTTAAGGAAAGCAATGTTGGCCTATCCGCACCTGCCCTTTTGATCATTTGGAGTTGTCCACCTCTCTCTCTATATCTCTCTTTCTGAAAAATGTTAGAATTGTAATGATCTTTTGAGGAAAGCAATGCTGGCCTAGCCGCACCTGCCCTTTAGATCATTGCATATTCTACCTTTCAAGCCTTTATTATGGAGCAGTGGTCTGAGATTTGTGGAGACCACCGGTCTTAGTATTGAATCATTTTTGGGAATGGGGCGGTCTAGAGCATTTGAGACCGCCACTTAAGGTTGTTCAATGCCTTATAAATTTTTTTCAGGTGGTCAACTTTTTGTGATTCCAAGCTATGAAGGGCGGTCTGGAAAATTCGAGATCGCCGCCAGGATTTCTTTTAAGTTCAAAATAGTCTTAAGAATACAAGAGATTGCTAGTTATTTTCTTATATGATCATATGGCTTGAATATTTATTCTCATAATTGATTGGAAAAGTATGAGATCGCCTGGTTACTCGATCTCAGGAGCATTTGAGAATCATTATTTTTCAAACTATGGTTTTTTGTCTCTACAGATTTTTTAAGCTAAGATAGCGATCTAAAAATAGGAAATCGCTGGTAATCTTCTTTGAAAGGATCATTTCTATCTGAATATCCAAGGAAGAAGCAGTCTGAATCATTGAAGATCGCCACTTTTTCTCTTGAAAGGCTATTCGGGAATCAACATTTGAGAGTTGTGATTTTTTATTTCTGAAGATCTTAAAAGTTCAAAATCGTAATGTGACAAGCGGTCTCATACAGGTATCATAAAACTCTTATAAATTTCTACCATGGTTCAGGTGGTTTAACAATTACGAGACTGCCAATATTGATTATTATTCTCCAACTATTATGCAACACTCATATATTATCGTCTATTTGATCTCAACAAGACCTAAAAGCATTGAGATTGAATGTTATTATCTATCTCATAAAATATAGATCGCTGTGATGAAGATAATTACTGAAATTATTAGAGAAATCATCACCGACGATGAAAATTGTCCAACGAGACCGCAAGTGATAAAAATTTAGCTCATTCACAAGAAGAGAGTGATCGACATAAGCACAGGTAAATAAACATTCATCCACAAAAAAATGTGTGTCAATATTCTCTTTATATATCAATCATGCTTGTTACAATGTTCGACCGATCTCAATACCAGTGATCGGATAAGTACATTAAACAAATACAAAATAAAATCTACTTGCTCCTTGATCTTTTCTGAGACCGCTCATCTGATGAAGAAGAGATGGCCTCATCCGAGGATTCTTCTGAATTTGTGGGAGAAACTTTTGAACCCGAGCTTGATTTCGCCACAGAGCTAGTATCATTGCCTACAATATATTGACTTCCCCTCATTTCTGCAGCATCTCCTTCAATATCTACATTGTCCTCTTCTTCTTCTTCTTCCTCGGTAGCGATCTCGCCAGTCGTAATCGATTGTTCATTAATTACCCTGGCCGCATTAGGGAGAAGATCAACGAACTTTACATTTTTATACTCATCGATGAATGCACTGCGAGCACTAAGCTCAGAAATTGTTTGCTCCGCGGTCTCTTTCACATGGTGCATCAGAGCGTTCTGGAAATCTTCATTGTCCACATCATAAGCTCCTTTCTTTGATCGCTGCAGGAGGAAGAATGATTAGATTGCGCGGTCACAATACATAATAAAAATGGAAATCTCAGGTAAAAGTTTTACTTTTAATTCTTCCTGCAGGCGTTCGTACTCCCTCAGGGCACCTCGAAGACATCGCCCCATGTGATGGTTCAAGACTGTGCTATTAACAGTCGCTTGGGCGCAGATATCAGGAAGCATATCGGTCTCAATATCATAAACTTCTCTGGCATTGCTTTTCCCGTAAAGGGCAGCAGTGACCGCGAAAGCATGACGAGTTAATTTTCCACCCCAAAGAGGGAGATCAGTTGAAACTTTGACATTTTTGCCTTTTGCACCCCATTTGAGAAGGGGCTTTCCCTTAGTGTCCTTCATCTTCTTCGAAAAACCAAGCAAAGGAAATGGTGCACTAGCGGTCTTAGATCCACCACCAAAACCTGCAATCTCGCGCTTGCAGTCTCTTTTCTTCCTTTGTTCTCTCTGAGTAAGTACCTCAGCTGGTGCCACCGGTTCGTTCGCAGGAACAATGAAGGCCGCTGAAGAGAAAACAGTTAGAAGAAATAAGAGAGAAGTTATATTGAGATCGCAGTAGGCCGCAGACAGAAATACTTACTCTCTTCCGGCGAAACCGCAGCGATCTGAGGCCAGATCGCCAGGTAGTGAAAAAGATCAAGGCGCTTGCCCGCCAAGAAGGCCAAAATCTCAAGCTCGCCTTCTGTAAAAAATTTCAATTTTCTGAAAACTTTTTCTGCTCGCGGAGAAGGTTGGCTATTGAGACTGCCGAGGTCGCCTTCGAAGACTAGATACCTCTCCATCCAAAAGGGAATTTTGTTAGGGAGATTCAAAACCTTTATTCCACTACACGAAAAATATACTAATCCCTTGAACTCCTCCTTCTTCTAACCTTCCTTTAGCGATTTTACATTGAAGGTCGCTCGGAAAAGGGCCATGGAAAACTTTATCTTTTCCGATCTGAGGTAATTTATAAAAACATTCATCAGGCCGATGGAGTTTGGAGGCAGCTGGGTGAGCACAAAGCCAAAGTACTCCATCACTTCCAAGATTTCCTAGGGAAGAGGAAATTTTAGGCCATATTCAAAGTGATCGATAGGGATTATGAATTTGTTATCCTCTCCAAAGTTTAGTCCTTCATTCTCCGTTGGCGGTCTCACCACGATCTGGGTCTGAATCATATGCCTTGCCAAGAAAGATAAGTATTCATCTCGCGAGAGCTTAGAAGATTTATGATCGACACTTAAGAAAGTCTCAGCTGAAGAAGCTCGAAAATACACCATTTTGAGAGACCGCTGAGACCGGTGTTTTGGTCATATTCAAGAAAACATGGAATGAGAGAGTGAAAGCTAGCTATTTATAAGAAAGGAAGGGCAATATCGTAATCATTACAATTTTGTGAGACCGCCTAGGAAGCGCACCAGACCGCTGAACCTACTGAAGAAATAAAACACAACATACAATAGCCCCTATCTCAAAAGGGATAGATCACCATAATAATCCAATAAGCAGCACATGAGAAAGCAAAGTAAAAGAGATCGATATCACAGCAATTAGAGAGATCACATAGAATTTAAATCAAATTGTCACAAATATATTACAGGGCCAAATTGTTCAGTCTTCAAGACCGCTTGAAATAAAAATTGAATATCTATCTCCTTGGCTGGCATTTTCTTCTGATGAAGGCCGCACCATCTTGCATTTCGTTGACGGTGGATAGATCGACCGCTAAGCTTTGGTTTGCCGACATTGCATCACAGTGGATCTTAGCGACCTCCCTATCTACCTGCTCCATGGGTATAACCATGATTTCTGAGGTCTGCCTTTCTTCTGGGTGACCGCCAGAAGTTCCCGGTTTCATCACCATGGGAGCAGAGCCAGTCCTGAGAGAGGCGACCTCAACGATCAGCGCATCAGACTTCCCTTTATAATAATTTGCATCTCTTTCAGCCCTGCGGAGCACCTAGGTAAAGTTGCCAATCTTCAGCTCGCTTTCCTCACGAACTTGTTTTTCTTTAGCTCGCAATCTTATCCAGAACCACTTTCTCCAATTGGTTGGATGACCTAATGCCGACGTTAGCTCTAAACGCTAGGCGTTATCCATCTCAATGATCGACGAGACCTCTCGTCAATAATATGAGCTTCATGATGATAAGTTAAAGTCATCACGTCGAACAGCTACTGCCAACGTTAGCAATTAACACCAGGTGTTAGCTTGGCAATCAACGAGACCTCTCGACAATAATAGGGGCCTCACGACGACACGACAGTCATCTCATCGATATCACTACCTCCGATGTTAACTCTAATACCCAGCGTTAGGTCTCTAGTCGAATCGTCGAGACTTCTCGACGACAATAGGACCTTCACGACGATAAGGGAATGTTGTTGAATCGATATCGACCTAACACCCGGCGTTAGCACTACCACCTGACATTAGCTCCTGCCACCAGAAACCTTCTTTCTTCTACTGGGGAAATCTGGGGTGTTATAATATGCAAGTTGAAATGCTTCACCATTCAACATATTCCACGGTCAGAGAATGTAGAAGCCGACAAAGTAGTAAATTTTGGTTTTCTTTCGGTAGGATCTACTTCAGAGTTATTCCATCCAGCTATTGAAGAGGGATAAGTTATACAAATAGATCAACGCCCATCTTGGATGGATCCATTCATCCTCTACCTCTCAACCAGAGAGTTCCACCCATCGATAAAAGATAAGAAAAGATTTAAATTGAAATCAACCTATTATTATCTTGTTGCAGGAGTATTATACAGGAAGACCTTTCTTTCACCATTGGCAAGATGCGTCTCTGAGGAAGAAATTCTAGTTGTTCTTCGGGAGGTTCATTCTGGAGAGTGCGACAACCACTTGGTTGCAAGGACTTTGTAAAAAAGGATTCTGAGACAAGGTTACTTCTGGCCTCAAATGAGAAAGGATGCTGACAAGTTTGCAAAGAAATGTGTTCAATGCCAAAAGTCTGCTCCTCTTCAGCATCAACCAGCTCAGCAGATCAGACCAATAATAACTTCATGGCTGTTTGCAGTTTGGGGAATGGGCTTGATTGGGTCTTTCCCTTTGTCTAGTGGGCAACGCCAATTTATTCTAGTAACGATAGACTACTGTAGCAAGTGGATCGAGGCAAAGGCATTGGATAAAACCATTACCCAAATCGTAAAGAATTTTATCTTAGGAGAGATCGTGTGCAGGCATGGAATTCCAATGCCAAACATTATAGATAATGGTCCTCAGTTCAACGACTCCAACTTGATAAATTTTTGTGATCAAATTGGCATTGAGTTGCGATTTGCTTCCGTGCATCATCCAAGGAGTAATGGGCAAGTGGAGGATGCTAACAAATTGATTATAAACCTCTTGAAGAAGAAAGTAGAAAATCTCTGAGGCAATTGGACAGAACAATTACCTTCAGTACTCTAGGCTTTTAGGATAACTCCAGCCTCAGCTACTGGAGAGACTCCCTTCAAACTATCTCATGGTTCAGAAGCTCTCATTCCAATTGAGTTCGAGGTAAAAAGTCCAAGAGTGTTATTATCTAAACAAAATGAAGATAGCCTCTTGGACAGGTGTGGTTGATGAAGAGTTAAGATGCAACCTCAATCTTATTGAAGAGCTGAGAGATACAACAACAATCATGCAAGAAGAATTGAAAAGAAGAATGACCAAATATTTTGATAATAATGTCAGAGTTAAAGAATTCATTGTTGGCAATCTAGTCCTCAAAAAGGTAGATGCAGCAGGAAGATCTGACTCAGTTGGAAAGCTCAATCCAAATTGGGCAGGACCATTCATCGTAAATGAAGTGCTCAAGAATGGAGCTTATCGTCTCCAGACTTATGAAGGGGAAGAATTGTCGCACACTTGGAGCGTAGATGACTTGAAGCGCTTCTTTTCTTGAAAAACTTGTATTTTCTTTTCTTTCCATCCTTCCTGCAAGTATTTTGATGATGATGTAACCTCTCATACTCTATATATTGGAAAGAAAGTACCAAGATAGATTGTTGACAAGGCTAAAATCCTCCCAAGTGAGACATCGATGGATCCTACTTGTTTCCCCCTCGACTTGAAGCTTGAGATGTAAATCTACCATGACCACAGATAACGGGGAGATTTTGCATCTGTTCAGTAGTAGCTCGCCAAGCTGGTGCAGAGGATCTTTAGGATATCGGGTCCTTGCTGACATCTAACATACCTCTGCATCAAGGGAGGTCGTCCAGCTTTGTCATGCATTATAGGACATCGTTACAGTCTTGATGATTCTTCCCAGGGAAAGCAATGTCGGTGTAGCTCCTTAGCAAAACCACACCTGCCCTACTAATTATCTTGCTCTGTGACCCTCAAATACTCATTGGTTTAAGGATAGCCAAGGGGCAGTCACCAACATCTATGATCATTTCTTGAGCCTTAGTGTGTCTAGGGTGTTACAGCCTTTGTGATCTCTTCCAGGGAAAGCAATGTCGGTAGCTCTTCAGCAACCACACCTACCCTATTGATCACCTTGGTCTGTACACATCTCTCCTCCTTCTTCTGACCATCAAATTCCCTTCTCTTCTTAGGGTGCTACAATCTTAAATATCTCTTAAGGAAAGCAATGTCGGTAGTTCTTCAGCAAGCCATACCTGCCCTTTTGATCATTTTGGTTTGTACACCCCTTCTCCTCTATCTCAGGTCTCTCTACCTTCTATATATTTTTGTAAATGGGAGGTCTAGAGTATTTGAGACTGCTAGGTTCGGGATTTCTGCCTAATATAATAAGGGGCTATCTGGAGCATTTAAGACATTTGCCTGTGTTTCTTGATTATCTGTTCTATTAAAGGGCGGTGTGGAGCATTTAAGACCGCTGCCTTGGTCTTCTCTATGAATTCTTCTATTAAGAAATGATCTGGTGTATCCAAGATAATCACTTGATGAATTCTCTATTACTTATTCATATAAGGGGCGATCTGGAGAAATTGAGTTCGCAACCTAAAGGTTTTCTTCACTTATCTTTCTTATGAAGCAGTCTGTAATATGTGAGACCACTCCTAAGGTCTCTCTTCTATCTTTTCAACTAAGGAGCGACCTGGGGAAGTTGAGATCACTGTTTATTTATCTTTGATATAAATCCATCAAGGTTTTTCAATTATATCATCCACAAAAGGGGCGGCCTGGATTATTTAAGACCGCCGTCTATTTTTTAGTCAAGGATTATTCTAAGTGGACTATAGTATCCAAGGTCTTCATTTATAAGTTATAATGATTTATGTTCTCTGTAAAAGATCTCAAGTGCTGGAGATCGCCATTTGCAGACAATTAAAATAGGAATTATTTTATAATGAGGCGATCTCAAAATGTGTAAAGTCAACATCCTTCAAATTGTTATAAGGCGGTCTAATGTCCAAGAGACCGCCATTCTTAATTATCGGTTACTCTTCAAATATAATTTGTTATATGTTCGAAATGGTATCAATTTCTCTTATGCAGTTACCGATTTGAACTCAACAACATTTAAAGTATTGAGATCGAATGTAAATCTTATTTCTCTTAAACCAGAGATCGCGCATAATGAAGACAGTCATTCGCCTGTCACAAGTCCAGGGACCAATTGATATTTATTGAGATCGACTTTTCCTCATAAGGAATTATGATGTGATCGCAAATCAACAAAATATGAGACCGACATAAGCACATTCAATATAAGAAATGCATCCATTCACAAAAGATAAACAAAGGTACACAAAATATTTTCTTTCATTTCATTTTTTCTAAGTACAGGGTTCGCGCGGTCTCAAAACCGGCGGTTACATTTTTGAGTAAATAAAGAAAGAACTGCTATACATGGTCTTTGGTCTTCTTAGTTGCTCATCAGTTTCTTTGGAGATCGCTCTTTTGATGATGAAGAAGCGGTCTCTTCTGAAGATTCCTCCGAGCTTTTTTGAGGAATTTTGGACCCAGAACTTGAGGCCGCAACTGAGCTCAGAGCACTGCCAGGGGAATATTGACTCTCGCTTAAAGGAGTATGATCACTTCCACTATTCACACCCTCTGCGGTCTCAACCTCTTCATCTTCCTCGCCGGTCTCAAATACTGTGACCAACGCTTCTTCAATTATCTGATCCATCTATGGAAAGAGATCAGAAAACTCTACTTCTTAAAATTATGAGGAGATACCGCTACATTTGCGAAACTGCATGATCGTTGTGTCTGACACGCTCTTCATATGATTCATCATCGCCTTTTGAAAAATATAGTTTTCAATATTATATTCCTCCTCCATCGATATATGTAAAAGAAAACATATATTAGACTGCACAGTCACAATAAGAAGAATTGAAGACCGTAGGTAAAGTGTCCTTACATATAAATTGTCTTGCAAGGTACCTATGTCTTGTAGGGCCATGCAGAGAGACTGCCCCATGTGGTGATTTAAAACCAAACTCCCGACGCTCGCTTGCGTGACCATATGGGGGAGCATTTCAGTCTAAATATTATATGCTTCTTTGGTATTTCTTTTGCCATAAAGTACGTAAGTGATCGCGTGGGTGTGGCGATTCAGCTTTCCACTCCAAAGAGGAAGGGTAGTGGACACCTTCACACTCTTGCCCTTTTCATTCCATTTAAGGAGGGGATTCCCCTTAATATCTTTCAGCTTTCTACAAAACCCGATCGAAGGAAAGGGCATGCCGGCGGACTCCGATTCTTCGGCAGGCTCATTTGCATCCCTCTCGCAGTCTCGCTTCTGCCGCATCTCCCTTTGAGTAAGGATTTCCTCATCTAGCGCCACAGGATCAACTGTGTGGACCGTGATGGTCGCTGAAAAGAAACAAAATAGTTAGAAAGAAAGTCAAAGGATAATAATTGTCAGATCACAGGAGACCGCAAAAAGCTGCTTACTCTCTTCCGGAGTGACCACAATGATCTTAGGCCAGATCGCTAGATATTGGAGTAGGTTGAGGCTTTTGTCCGCCAAAAAAGCCAGGAGTTTAAGCTCCTCTTCCAGGATCACCTTGGGTTTTTGGAAAATCCCTTCTCCCCGGCGAGACAACATGGTCTTGAGACTGCCGAGATCGCCCTCAAACACTACAAACCTTTCTGTCCAAAAAGGAATTTTATTGGGGAGGATCAGAACATTTATGTTATTGTAAGAGAAGTACATTAGCCCCTTGAACTCCTCTTTCTTCTTTCCTTCCTTCAGTGATTTAATCGTGAAGGTAGCGCAGAATAGAGTCATCATAAACTTGATCTTTGCCGATCTCAAATCACTGATGAAAACCGACATGAGACCGATAGAATTCGACGACAGCTGACCGAACATAATTCCATAGTACTCCATAACTTCCAAAAATTCCCAAGGAAGAGGGAAAATCAGACCGCAATCGAAGTGATCGAATGTGATGATGTGTTTGTTCTCTGCACCAAAGTTCAAGCCTTCATTCGGCAGGGGAAACCTAACGACGATCTGATTTTAAATCATGTGCTTCTCCAAAAAAGACCCATATTCATCTTGGGAAAGCCTATAAGACTTGTAATCAACATTCAGAAAGGTCTCAGCAGTGGTAGCTCGAACGGACACCATTTTTTGCGATCGCTGAGATCGGTGCTTTGGGCGCATTCACAAAAGTATGAAATAATTATTGTAAGTCCGGCAATTTATAGAAGCCAAGGGACATTTTCGTAATGATGACTATTTTCGAGACAGCCCAGTAAGCTTCACAGACCGCTAAACCCTGCATAAAGTATGAGAAATAACAAGCAGTAAAATCGATCTCAATATAGTCAGACCGCATTATCTCAAGCAGCAAGTCAAAATACGCAAAGGAAAAATAACAAGAAACACACAACCATAGAGACCGATATCTCAGCATTGCAAAGACCGCTTTGAAAGAAAATCAGAATATCAGCATATATTACAAACATTCAAATTGTTCAATACAATCTCTAGAGACCGCGTAAAATGAAAAATAATATAAGTCTATCTCCTTGTCGGCCGTTTCCTGTCAATGAAAGTGGCAACATCCTACATTTTGTTAACCGCAATAATCGTGGCCGCCAGGCCCTGGTGCGCTGATATTGCTGCCCTACGAAGCCTTGTTATATCCTTGTTAACTTGCTCCAAGGGGACCACGACAATCTCAGAGGACGGGCTCTCTTCTTGGAGACCGCCAAAAGTTCTCGGCCGCATGGTCATTTGGGCAGGACCAGCTCTGAGTGTCGCGACCTCAACGGCCAGGGAAGCAGCCTTCCCCTTGTAGTACTCTGCATCCTTCTCTGATTTTTAGAGTGTTCTGTTGAGCTCGGCAGGCTTCATCTTGTACTCCTCATAGACTCGCTTTTCATTAGCATGCAATTTCCCTTCAAAGTAAGCAGTCTGAGTCCAGAGTTGATTATCCAGAGCCTGATCGTGAGACCGCAGCTGGTCCTCCAGTACCCTCTCGTGAGACCGCACTTGCTCCTCTAGCTCCCGCTCACTAGACCACACTTGCTCCTCCATCTCCTGCTCGTGAGACTGCAGTTGGTCCTTAAGCGACCGCTACCGAGTTCATATAGTGAAGACGCCCTCAAAGATGGGTTTGAGAATGTCCATGAACTGTAGATGAATCATCAACTTCTGCGAGATTTCCCCTTCTCAAGGGATATATTCGATCTCATCAGTATATGCTGTCAAAAGAAGAGAATTATTTGCTTAACTATGACTATTCATAAAACAAAGGAGATCACACTGAAAGTATACTTGGAAAGAAAGTGAGACCATAGTCATGCAAAGGATTTTTGACATGTTTTGTGACCGTAGGAACTGCGGTCAGCAAAAAGGTAGTCTAACCCTCTAAAACATTTCAGGTTCATTCATTTCAACTCCTATTTCTGCGATCTCTCTCCTTCTTTTCTTCTTCTTTTTAAATCTGCGTTACTGATAAGAATGTCATATGTTTCAATGATGACGATCTCACGCCGCTCCTTTGGAGATTTAGGTAAAAAAGCAAGCAAATGAAGAGAGTATGGCTGTCTCACAATCATTTTCGCCTTACTAGTCCACAGGACAGAGACAGCTGTTGCGCGGTCTGTCGCTGCCTAGTTTATCTTGGCATCTTGGTCGGCGGAAAGATCTGTCAAACCGGCAGACATCGTGGTCTTATCTTTTTTCAACTGTTGCATCTCTTCTTCTTCCCCCTCTTCTCTCCCGATCTCCTTTCGGATCTCCTTCTCTCTTTTCTTCTCCTTGTCCTTATCTTTCTTCTCAACGATCTCCTTCTTCTTATACTTCTTTTTCCTCTCTTCCTCAGCTTTTTTCTCCTCCTCCAGTTTCATTTCTTTGTCTTTCTTCTTCCCCTCTTCAGCGGCCTCCTTCTCAATGATCTACTTCTTCTCTTCAGCAATCTCCCAAAGTCATTCAGACTTAAAGGGATCAAGTACCTATGAGATCGAACATGGAAGATCGTTAGAAGAACCGTCATCAAGGTAAGCTATCAGCTCAGAGTCTTCTTCCCTTGAAGAAGTTGAGAACGCAACAGAAAAAGAGAGACCGACCCGGTCACTTAACTTGGTAGATGTATCCACAACAGGATGTCCGAGATCGCCTTCTTCAGACAGGGTGGTTGACTTGACCAAAGCGATCATGGCGATCACTTCTTTACCTTCATTACTTTTTCTTTTTTTAGCAGTTTGCATAGAAGGATCTATCTCTTTTCTCTTTGTTCCCTTTGCAACTTCCTGTTGCTCTCCAATCTACTGCCAGAGCCTTTCAGCTGATGTCTTTTGCTTCAATATCCCAACCTTTATGACTTCAGTGGAAGCAATCTCACCTGACTGGACAACGGCCTGGTTCAGAACTTCAACTGACTTCTGGCAGTCAAAGATGATTGTGAGATCGGGAAGATTTAGCTCAGGAGGCCCTGAAGAGGTAGTCGTCATGACGACGACATTTGAGACTGCCAGGGATGCAACATCCTTCACGAGTTCTTACCGCTTCTCCTTTGAAGGAGAACCAGCGATCTCCTTCAAAGCTTCTCCTTTCACCAGAGTCCTAGAAGCTTTGACCGCCAGTATCTTCCCGGAGCTCGCGGTCTCCTTCCCATCAATCCTCTTCTTTGAGGAGGCTTGCATTGGAGAAATGAGAGTCTTCGCCCGCTTGTAAAGGACCGCCATCATATCCATCGTCAGAGATCGTTGCGGTCTAAAAAAGAGTGATCGCTGAAGGCACCAGCTCGCAACTGCTTCCAAAAAGTTCTGGATTCTGAATCCTTGAGGCAGTATTTATAGACCTTCTTACATTTTTGACGATCGCGGTCTCAGCGTTCAAAGCGAACATTTCCAAAGTTCCAGCGAAACTTGAAAATATGTGGGGATCATGTTTGCCCAGAAGTCCGCGACCTCTCTTTTTTTATCAGAATTGTTGGCCCCAGTGGTATTGATACTTTGAGATTTCCTAGACCACTTGGCTCTTCTCAGGTAGATTTTATAACGCATAGGCAGCCAGGCTACAGCGAGAACGCGAGGCTACGCGGTCTGGATTTTTTGTCCTTTTTGCTATTTGCACCCCTTGTATCTTCTCTTTTCTGCCCTGATTCTCCTGTACACCGGACACCCCATTATTTTTGGACCTGCCCATTTGGGCAGGCCCCCACATCTATAAATAGAGGGGTAGGGGTACCAGAAAAGGGACTTTTGTTTTCGAGCCTCCAGCTTGTGGCTTTTACAAGCAGTCTCTAATTTTGTCACTTTTCTACCTCTCACCATGACCTATTTTGGACCCCCTGTAATCCTTTTTTGTGACCAATCAAAGCAAATTCTTCCCTTAAAAACTCTCCTTTCTGACACCCTTCATCCAGAGTAACCGACACTTCACAATTCACTCTCATTCCTTTGAAGTGTGAGTTTTGGAGTTACAATTTTTATGCCAACACTGCTAAACATATAAAAACATGTTATAAACTTATACAAGTTAGGAAGAATCAAACTATGTTCAATCAAGAGAGAGTAAATATGGTAGAAGATGATATTCATATGCCGCCCTGTGTATTTGGATCTTATGATTCTGTTAGCATAAGACAACTTCTAGCTAAATTTATTATTACTGTCGAACTACCATTCTTAATTGTTGAGCAACCTTATTTTAATGTATACTTTAAAGCTCTCAATTCCAATCATATAAAAACTTCAAGACACACAATGAAGAATGAATGCATGATATTTTACAAAATCGAGAGAAACAAGCTCTTGAAGGTTCTTAAAAGGGTGGATAAATTTGTACTAACTAGTGAATGTTGGACATCTAATACATCCATTGGTTATTTATGCTTTACTGTTCATTATATAGACTCTGATTGGAAGATTCAACACTCAATTATAAATTTTTTTATCTTGACCCAACAGAAAGTGGCCAAGTCATAGATGATGCAATCCGTGAGTCAATTTTATACTAGGGAATTCAGAATAAGATAATGAGCATCACTCTTGACAATGCATCTGCAAATGATCTAGCTGCCAATCATTTACAGCAAATTTTAAAAAATTCCAATCATTTGTATTTAGGTGGCAACTTGTTTCATGTTAGATGTTGTACACACATACTCAATATTCTTGTGCAAGATGGTTTGAAGAAGATATATTTATTGATTAATATTATCAGGAAAGCTGTGGGATATATAAAGAAGTCACCATCATGCCTTAAATCATTTGCTGAATCAACCAAGTTATTGGGAATTTCTACTTCCTGCGGTCTTTCTTCAGATGTGAAATCTTGTTGAACGGAAAAATAGGACAATCCAAGAACTAGCACGCACCATGTTATCTGAATATAAATTACCTAAGTCTTTTTGGGCCGAAGTCGTAAGCACATCATGCTATGTAATGAATAGAGTCATGCTTCGCCCATCTCTAAATCTCACACCGTATGAACTATATTATCAAAAGAAACCTAACGTTCATATTTTAAAGTATTTGGATGTAAATGTTTTATTCTTAATACAAAAGATTCTTTAGGAAAATTTGATGAGAAATGTGATGAATGAATATTTCTTGGATATTCTTTAACCAGTAAAGCCTATAGAATATTTAACAAAAGATCGAGTAAGGTTGAAGAGTCTATTAATGTTAAATTTGATGAGTTTATTCCATGTGCAGAGAAGCTTCCTACAGGTACAAATGATGAACCTTTGCCATCTTTGGAGCACGATGAAGAGGAACCTTCCAAAGAAGAGGGGGAGAAGTCCAAGGAAGATGAATATGTACCTCCAAGCATTTTGAACTTCTCCAAAAATCATCCAAAAGAGCTAGTCATTGGGGAACCTTCTACTGGGGTAAGAACTCGATCCTCTCTTCATGAAACGTTTTCAAATATTTGCTTTGTTTCCAAAATCGAACCTAAAAACGTTTCCACCGCTTTAAATGATGAATTTTGGTTTTTGGCCATGAATGAAGAGTTAGGTCAATTTGAAAGAAATAAAGTTTGGAATCTAGTAGATAGACCATCTAATCATCCAATTATCGGCGTAAAATGGATCTTTAAAAATAAATTAGATGGTGAATCTAGGATTATAAGAAATAAAGCACGCTTAGTTGCTCAAGGTTATTCTCAAATCGAGGGGTAGATTTTGAAGAAACTTTTGCACCCGTTGCTCGCTTAGAATCTACACGAATATTTTTGGCATTTGCGAGTTTTAAAAGAATAAAATTATTTCAAATGGATGTCAAAAGTGCCTTTTTAAACGGGTTTGTAAAAGAAGAAGTTTATGTAGAACAACCCCCCAGTTTCATAAATGAAAAATTTCCTAATCATGTTTACAAATTAGAAAAAGCGCTTTATGGTTTAAAACAAGCGCCCCGTGCATGGTATGATCGACTTACATCGTTTTTGTTAAAGCACGGTTACATTATGGGAAGTGCCGACAACACACTCTTCATTAAGCATAATAATAACGATCTAATTATTTTACAAATATATGTTGATGATATCATTTTTGGAGCCATTAATGAAAAGTTGTGTAATGAAGTAGTCTTAGTAATGAAAAATGAATTTGAAATGAGTCTTGTAGGAGAACTATCATATTTTCTTAGTTTTCAAATCTCACAACGAACTGATGGTATCTTTATTTGCCAAACAAAATATGTTCACGATATGATTAAATGATTTGGATTTGAAAATCTTAAACAAGCTTCTACTCCTATGAGTGCTTCTTTAAAACTAGGAAAAGATGAATCCGAAATTTCCATTGATCAAACGTTATATAGAGGAATGAAAGGATCTCTTCTTTACTTAAGTGCATCTAGACCAGATATAATGTTTGTCGTATGTTTATGTGCTCGCTTTCAAGCCAATCCAAAAGAATCTCATTTAAAAGCGGTAAAACGTATTTTTCATTATCTATTAGGGTCATCTAAATTAGGATTATGGTACCCACATAATGATTCATTCACACTCCACGGCTATTCCGATTCGGACTAGGCTGGTTGTTCACTTGATCGAAAAAGCTCTAGCGGTACTTGTCACTTTCTAGGACCTTATTTAGTTGCTTGGTCTAGTAGGAAACAATCTTCGGTTGCACTCTCCACCACGGAGGCCAAATATATCGCACTTGGTAGTTGTTGTGCACAAGCGTTATGGATGAGCCAAACACTAGAGGATTTTGGATTTCATCTCAAAAACATTGATCTTAAATGTGACAACAAAAGCGCAATTGACCTCACATATAATCCCGTACACCACTTTAGATCCAAACACATTGATGTTCGTCATCATTTCATTAGGGATCACATTAAGAAAGAGCATGTAAAAGTAATTTTCATTGGCACGGACTCTCAACTCGCTGACATATTTACTAAACCTCTTCCCGATGCAAGATTTCGATTATTACGACTTGAGTTAGGTGTCCTAGATCTTTCGAGTTAAAACACATTTACAAACGCAATTTTTGTAATTTTTAACCATCGAAAACATCTCCTAAAATTCCGAAATTTCATCATAAAACTACTATTGGGACACTTAATCATGATCAACAATTAAAAATTTCAAAATCATAAAAAATCGTGTACTGTTTTCCGCGCTAGCGCTAACGCCGGCGCTAGCGCACTTATTCATTTTTCTGTATTTTTAAAATTCTGAAAATTTCTTAAAAATATATTAATCTATTTACACTATTTATTTCTGCATTTCTACTTTTATTTCATTTTTGAAAAATCAAATACAAAAATACAAAAGCCAAATTACAAAAAAATATGTTTTGCCCTTTTTTGTTTAAAATCTATTTTTTATGCAAAAATCAAATACAAAAATACAAAAGCCAGATTACAAAAAATATGTTTTGCCTTTTTGTCATTTGTTTAAAGTCTATTTTTTATGCAAAAATCAAATACAAAAATATAAACATTAAAACTATCAAAAAAAATGTATGGATTTTTCCTGTAAAAATCAAGCATGATTTAATCTATTATTTAGAACTTCTATAATGTTGCAATTTATCTTTTCAAACTACTTTGAACATTGTTTTTTATCATGCTTTGATATATCTAGTAATGTGTGCATCAATTATCTTATAAACGTTGTGTAGAACTAAGCTTAGCATGCCTCTAAGTATGAGTAAATGTTTTATGTTTGATAATGATCTTTATTCACTCTCTTATTTTGGCATTGTCTACATATGTGTTTAATCTAAGAATGCTTGTGTATGTTGTGTATTAGTACAATGAATTAAAATTGCACAAGTATCTTACCTACACTCCTTTATTTGCACTTTTAAAAGTTAAGAAAAGTGGTTATGTTTTTTCATAAATTATATTGGTTTGCAAAACAAGTGTATTCGGAGAACTTTGTACAAAACAAAAATCATAAAATAAAGTGACAAAGAAAACTCCACCAAGCACTACTTGAACCTCCTGATAAGTCTTAATAAGCGTTGTGAGGTTGAGCACCTTGGAAAGAGTAGTAAAGTATCTTGTGCAAATCAAATATTTCTTTCAAAATAAAAACCACTTACTCTTAATTACACTGGATCACGAGTCTCAACATTAAAAATAAAATATGTGATCCCCCAAGCACTACTTTGCACCCTGATAAGTCTTAATGAGCATTGTGTGTGCAAAGCACCTTGGTAGTTGTACATTTTTGTTTGTGCATTAAAGTGTGTGGAAGTGAAATTATTTGTGTTTTATTATGCTCTTACTTTACATATTTCTTGTATTTTTGATTAAAATATTTGTTTACTCGACTCAAAAATACACTTATGTGCACATCATTATCTTCCATAACACTTCTTCTCATGAGTATTGGATCCTAATGCAAATTCTATACTACTCTTTCTTTATGAAATGCACTTGATAACCTAGCATGCTTTCTACAATGTTTAGTATGTTTTGAAATTGTGAATTAACATAACATTGTAGTACTCTCTTTTTGGTAACATTATTTCATGCTTGGTTACTTTATTATTGAATTTTAAGATTTTACTTGAACAAAGATTTACAAAAACATCTTCTTTATGAAACTTAACTCATATATTTTTTTTTGAATCATCATGTCTTACAAAAGATGTTTGCTTGTATTTTTCTAAGTCTTCCGCAACTTTACATTTACCTTGTATTTGTTTATGCTACAAACTCTGATTTATGAAAATATTGTGATACTCAAACTCTGATCTATTTCCATGAAAAGTATTCTAAAACTCATTGTCATTTCCTTCTCTACAAGCTCGATCATGCCTTTATCTTATTGTCAACTTTTAAGTGGTGTCTCCTTACCCGCTGTTGCTAATAACAAAAGGGGGAGAACTAACATGATAAATATAAATCTGCTATCAAAATAGAAAACTAACATGCTTAATTAAGATGATAGCTTACTTATTAGGGGAGCATGCATTTAGGGGGAGCAATTCTAAATGCTAAAATCAATAAATATCCTAAGTCATCACTCTCTCACACACACAAGTAGTTCATCATGCTTATATATATTAATGCTCTGATT
The DNA here is from genome assembly GCA_033032865.1 of Dactylorhiza incarnata. Lineage (NCBI taxonomy): Eukaryota > Viridiplantae > Streptophyta > Magnoliopsida > Asparagales > Orchidaceae > Dactylorhiza > Dactylorhiza incarnata. The sequence continues at coordinate 2,188,685 of JAWHQI010000303.1, forward strand.
TATCATCAATGGTTTTGTTATTATCAAAAGGGGGAGTTTGTTGGAACATGGTCTTCCGCATCTCCTAGGTTTGAGAATAACAAAACCTATGTATTTGATCTTGTGTGTTTAAGTGTGCAGGATAACAAAGTCCACATGACTCAAGGATTACATAAGAAGGTTGCCCCTAAAGTTGAGCCATCAAATCCAAAACTCCTACTAGCGCTGGCAGGAGTACTAGCGCAGGTGCTAGCTGTCGTTTGATGAACTGTAAGCGGCGCTCGACGAAATGCTCATAACTGCGTTCGACAAAAATTCGCTCGACGAACTGTTAGCTTCGTTCGATGAAATTTCGATGGACGAAATTTTTGCTTAAGCACAAATTCCGGGAGTACTTATAGAAGGAGATAGCTCCTGGCGGTATCCGATAGCGCGGAGCACAGTAGGCAAGAGAGAAATGTTTCCTCGGATTGAAGATTCTGCCGCGCAGAATATGTCCTAAAATGGGATAGCGCCGGCGGTACCACTAGCGCAGGCGCTAGCACTGTGGCTATAAAAAGGACCCCTCTTCTCTCATTTCAGAGAGACATTAGAGAGAGAGATTGAGTGCTAGAATTCCAGAGGCTACCTTGGTCGAAAGTTGATGTCCTACCAAAGTTCTGCAAACTTCTGAAGGAGAATCTCATCACGCCGGATCCAAATGAAGTCTGCTTCTACAACGCCTATTCTACAGTGGATCTTCGTCTCCAACTTCAGAAGTTCATCAAGAGGGAGTTTTAATTATTTTCATTTCATATTTCTTGTAAACGGTTAGTGAACTCGCCTCGTGTTGGCGACTAGGTCTGGGTAGGACTTAGGGCAGAAACTCACCTCGTGTTGGCGACTAGATCTAGACTAGGTCTAGGGGGTGCTCAAGGCCATATCCGTGGAAGGGTTGGCTAGAGCGGCTTGAGGCCAAATCCGGGGAGGATAGGCTAGGGCCACCGGTTCGTGGGGATGCGAGTCGGGATAGAAAACAAAAAGAGTCTACTATTCATCGCCACCGATTTCTAGCATTATAGAAGTCAACTTTTGTAAAACCCTATTTGATATTAATAAAGCATGTCTCTACTTTATTTCAATTGTTTTACTTGACTTCTTATTGTCTTAATCTCGCATTATTTCAAAGCTTTTCGAAATATAATAGAAGTTTTTAAAAAACCCTTATTCACCCCCCCCCCCCCTCTAAGGGCGCCTATCGATCCAACACATCCCAAATCTCCCTTTCTCAAGATATTTAAGTATTATTGGTTTCCACCCATACCTAATATTTTATAGACTCAAAAATTTTGGAAGAGAAAAAAATGAAGTTCATGATTTTATAAATTTTGATAAATATCTCAAAACAAGTTTAGAATTTGATTTATATGGATAATATAAGATATTTATGGGCAATGAATATAAGAGAGATTGCTAGGTCATAAAAATAAAAAATGACTTTGAAGTTTGATCAATTTGATTTATAAACTTATTAAGCTTTAAGAGATGAAATCATATTTCCAATAATATATAAGATGACCATTACAAGATAGCTTAAAAGAAGAAAATAAAAAGAACAAAAATAGAAAAGACATTAAAGCATATCATGAAGTAGAAATTTGTATATTTCATTTTTAAAAGATTCTACTTCATGCATTTGTTAATACCTGCTGAATAAGAGATTTAGGTATCCAAAGGGAACCAAGTGTAACGGTTCCTTTGGGTACCCAAATATGGCGAGATGATTTTTGGGGAGATGTGTACAAATGAACCCTTTCAAGTGGAGTTAATATTTCATCTCTAATTTTGGGTCTCCACTCATACTTATGTTTAGAGTTATAATTATGCATCAAATTTCCATATTCATTAACCTTAGACATAAAATAATAATCACTTTTGAAATTATTATTCATAAGAAATTTTTGCACATTAGAATTATATTTGGTAGATACATAATTATAATTTGGATTTTGATTTACAAATACTTTGTGTTTCTTAATCCCATTATTAGGCTTAGTCAAGATATTCATATTCATATTCAACTTGCTTTTAGAGATTGCTTGATATTGTGACTTTGTGTGTTGTGAATTTTTATTCATAATTTTCATAAGCAAGTTGATTTTTGATTTTAATTCATCATTCTTGATCTTAAGATTATGTCTAGCTTTATTATAAGCTATTGTGCTATTTTTAAGAGTGGAAACAATATAGTCAATATGAGATTGATAATTATTTCTAAATTCCTCAAATGTTTCATCTATCTCCTTGATTTCAATTTTATAATTTTGGCTTTTAGCACAATCACTTTTCAAAGTTGAATTTTCTAAAGACAATTTTTCATTATCTTCTTTTAAAAAAGAAGTTCCTTCAAGTTCCTTGTATTTTTCTTTTAAATTATTAAATTCTATACAAGGTGTAATATTTTCATTTAAAGAGACATGGGTAAGACTAGATGGATTAGAATTTGATTCTACATTAATTTCTGCTTTTAACCTTTTATTTTCTAGACGTAATTTCTCATTAGCGATTTTCAATTTCTTAATTTTACATTTAGCACTTTGTAGTATATGTAATGCGTAAATGGAATTTGTCTAAAAAATAGAAGAATTTGATTTCCTTATATTGCTATCGGAAGAGGCAAGATTTGAACAATTAATTCCTTTGACATATTTTTGGCACTCCTCTTCCAAAGATAAGATTTCTTCTTCTCTTCCACTTGATGTACACTCCATTGATTCATAATGAGAGAAGCTTTCTTAAACATCTTTGCAAGCTTGTATGTTCTCCAATTCTTGCGTTTGTCCCATACCTGTAGATGGAGAATCTTACATTTCTTCAAGAAATTTGCATATTTTGTATGCACTAGAGAAACAATATATCAAATTGAAAATTTCTTGAGATAAAGCACAAAAAAAATACAATTCAAAGCCTTTGCATTTAGGTGACGTTCTTTTTTTCATCCGTTATTCTTTCTATTCCTATATTCCACGCTTCGATATCTAAAGTTTTAATAAACTTTTCCATTAAAATTTTCCACCCATTATAATTTTTCCCTTCAAATAAAGGTGGTGCAAGAGATTTTTCTTTAACATAAAAATTTTCCCTATTAGTAAAAGCGAGATCATGATACGCCATTATTTCCGGTTGTTAAGCCGATTTGGAATAGCCAAGCTCTGATACCACTTGTTGGATCTTGAGGCGCCCTTAGAGGGGGGGTCAATAAGGGTTTTAGAAAACTTTAATATTTTATAAAAAACTTTTGATATTTTATTTGAATAAGAGTGAAACAAAAACAAAGAGTAGTAAATCAATTTTATTAAATAGAAAAAGACATGATTATCATTAATAAAATTTGATTACAAAAATTGATTTCTATGACGCTAAAAATCCAAGGCGAAATATGAAATACTCTTTTTATTTTCTATACTGACTCTTCTCAATAAGAACCGGTTGGCTTTAGCCAATCTCTCCCCAGATACGACCTCAAGCCGCTCTAGCCTTTCTATCCCCAGAAAGGCCTCGAGCACCCCCTAGATCTATACCCTAGACCTAGTCGCCAACACCATGCGAATTCCTCCCTAAGTCCTACCCAGACCTAGTCGCCAACACGAGGCGAATTCACGAACCGATTACAAAATAAATATAAAAGACAAATATAAAAACTCCCTATGAGGTAATCTGAAGGAGATGACAAAGAATCGATGAAGATCATTGAAGTCCAAGTGTGCGTTCTTCACGTTGAGTTAGCATGTTGATTCAAGCCTCCTTTGATTCCTCTTTTTGAAATTGAGTGGGAGATCCTTTGTGGTCTGGAAATGCGGCCTCACAAATAATTCAGAGTGCTACAATAGGGCTCCTTAGCATTAGTAGTTAAAGAAGACAAAATCCACCTATTTATAGGACTGGAAGCTAACGCCGATGTTAAGGCTAAAGCCTGGCGTTGACCTGGTATAGAAATGTTTTGATGGCTTGGATCTTTAAGACAGGAAGGAGATTCTGCACTTTAGGAAACATTCATTTTAGGCAACCCTAACGTTGGCATTGAGACTAACGCTGGCGTTAGGTCAGATTATTCCTAAAGTGCTCCCTCAATCACGGTTGCTTCCCTCCTTGCCACATTTGTCTTGGTGGGAATGGGAGTCAATGTCGGTGTTAGACATCATTCCACTTTTCAGCTTATGGGCAGGTCCTGACCAATAATGTAGCATCCTTGTGTCATATCTGTTCAAGCCTGCATGCTAAAAACACATTGGCAACAAGATCAAATACAAGTAGGATTTGTTATTCTCAAATCAAAGGGATGCGGAAAACCATGTTCCAACATATCCTCAACCCAAGGTGCGCTCAGAATTTGGGAACCTCCGCGGTCTAAGCATTTCTTTGAAAGAGAATTAGAGTCTTATTTTATTCTTGTTATTTTTATTCTAAGGTGATTCAGCACCGAGTGCTAATCTTCTGTATTATTGTTTTAACTCTCATTTTAATACACCTAGATTCTCAAGCAAAACCAACCCAAAGTTCTATTGATAAGATAATAGAGATTTTATTAAAGTAAAAGTATTCAACTCGTTCGGATTTTTATACGACCTTGGTTTCGTTAAACCTATACTACTTTCGATACAGTACACTTGCCGTTATCGTTTGCTGATATAGTTTTGTCCCATCAACGACTTATCGAGATTCGTCGAGACCCTTTGAGACCTTTTGACGACTTATCGAGATTCGTCGAGATCATTCACTAACACTCGCCAAATCAATTCTATTCATCAAAACCACTCGATAAAATACGCCGAATAAAATGTGTTCGTCGAGACCTTTCGACGAATCATGGCAGCACTTCATTTCTCAACCCAATTTCTTAAAAGTGGGGTGTTACAACTCCACCTCCCTTAAAAGAATTTCATCCCAAAATTACGAAAATTGTAAGGTATCAAAAAAATTTAATGCATACCCGAGGAAAAAGCTCGGGGTACTCCGCAAGCATGGTTTCCTCTCTCCCAAGAGAATACCTCTCTCCCACAATTGTTTGAACGGATCTTTACCATTCGGATGGCTTTGTTCTACAATTGCTTCACCTTGGTGTTTTTGATGTGTATGGGCTTGACTTTAGTCTCTAGCCCACCATCAATCGGTACTTCATCAACCACCGCAATATGGGTAGGCTTTTCATGGCCTTCTCAATACTGAATGTGGAATACATCGTTCTGACCGCTTAACTCCTCAGATAGAGCAAGCTGGTAGGCAGCTTCACCAATGCGTTCCAAGATCTCAAATGGTCCTACGTACCTTGGACTCAGCTTTTTTAAGCGTCGGATCCTTAATACTCCCTTAAACGGTTTGAACTTCAGGTACACCCAATCACCAATGGAAAACTCGATGTTCTAGTGATTTGCATTATAGTACTTTGCTTGCCTATGCTGGGCAATGAGCAACCACTCTAGTATTGCCTGAATTGACGTATTCGCTTCATCCACATCTTTGCGCTTTAACAACTTCGTGTCGCCCATTTCAGCCCAAGATAATGGCGTACGACACTTTATACCATAAAGGGCTTCAAACATAGCCATTTTAATACTTGTCTGGTAACTGTTGTAGTAGCCGAACTCAATCATATAGAGATGGTCCTCCCATCTCTTTCCGAAATCCAAGGTGCACATCCGGAGCATGTCCTCCATCGTCCCATTGGTCCTCTCAGTCTGTCTATCTATTTGTGGGTGGAAGGTCGTGCTAAATTTTAGCTAGGAACACAATAGTTGGTGGATGAGTTTATAGTCATTAGATGTGAAATGTCCATCTCGATCGCTCACGATGCTACGGGGAACTCCGTGCAATCGTACTATATTATTAACATAAAGCTTTGCGAGCTTTTCCACGGAATCATCCTTCAAGTTTGTATGAGGTGTCGAGTAGAACAGTTGATCCTTAATAAAGGTAAGATCCGCAGAGGTGATCGTTCTCCCAGTAAAGGGAGAGTAACACACATAACTTTTTTGAGTACGAGAGTACCCAACAAATATGTACTTGGAAGCACGAGAAGCCAACTTATCGACTGAGGGTCTAAGATGATGGACAAAATAAGCACACCCAAAAACCCAAGGAGGGAGGGAGAATGGAGATATGGAAGGAAACAAAATGGAGAAGGGAGTAGCAAAGTTAAGAATGGTCGACGACATGCGATTAATCAAATAGCGTGTGGTGGAAATAGCAAAGTGACAATACTGCTTTGGAACTTGCATTTGTAACATAAGAGAGCGAGAAACCTCCAGAAGATGGTGATTCTTCCGCATGGCGACACCATTTTGTTGTGGTGGATAAGTTGTTGGGTTTTTCTAGAACCATACATCAAATGTAGGCGCAGCGGAAATGAAGAGAAACAACCCAAAAGATTCGGATCGACCATGAATGTTGAATCAAGAAGTTAATCAAAATGCTAGGTATGAAATTACCTCTGCGGGATTGGATCAAATCCAACCAAGATGCTCCAAGAAGAAGATTGCCTTCGTCGGCTTTGCAAGAGTTCTCACGTAGAATAATGTCTACGTCTCTACAGTGATCCACATGAGCTGGGAGAAGAACGACTACACCTTGCGCTTCCACGGATTGCTAGATCCGCTTCAGGAAGAACAACACCGGCGACAATCGTCGGAGAGGAAGTCGGCGGAGACGATTCGGACGGAACTCCTTCCGTCTAGGGTTCGAGCGAGAGCGGAACACTTCCGTCGGCTTCTATTTCGTAAGTTAATGAGAACCCTAAATGAAGTCCTATTTATACCCAAAGGATAAACAGCTTCTAGAAGAATCGCTATCCGCAGACCACACAGCAAAATAGGGGCTTCTGTTACAATTCGTCGGGATTCCACGGAATAGCATTCGTCGAGTTTTCACGGGACAATCCGACGAATTCCGACGAATCACATCAGACGGCAACATTTGCCGAGTTAATGCTCTCTGTGACAATTCGTCGAGATTCCACGGAACAATCCGACGAATCCCAACGAATCCGACGAATCATGTCAGACGGCAACATTTGCCGAGTTAAGGATCTCTGTAACAATTCGTCGAGATTCCACGGAACAATTCGACGAATCCCGACGAATCCGACGAATTCTATCCGTGTAAACCCGACGAATTCAGACAGCAACATTTGCTGGACTTCCCCCATTCTATATGGTGATTGGTAACCTTTACCAACATAGTCAATCTTCCAACTACTCCACATGCTCTTATGTGCGACCCTGCAGGCTCATATCGCGTTGGCAGTGACATTACATGTTTGACCACTTCTAGATCACAATGGTAACTCCAACAGTCTCCCACTTGATCTTGAAAGTATCAAACAAAAACCTCACAAACAATGAGCGGCATCTAATAATGCATCATTGCTCCCCAAGCAATAAGAGTTCATAACTTATAAGCCTTTATGACCAATGTTCCAGCGTTGTCTTTGTCCCTTTGTCCCTTACATCCGGAAAGAACTAGAGGCATGGACCGTGTCACCCTCATAATAGCTCAATCCAAGTTTCTTGATCTAGAACGGACTTCCAGAGAATGGTGAGCTCAATATCACATATTGACTCAACCAAGCATGGCCATGCATTTCTCAGTCCAATTCCACCAAGGGGCCCATGGATGCAACTCCTGTTATATAGGAGGAAAAATCCCATATCTGCTCACACCCAAACACCTAAATGATTCGTAACGTACCCAACGACCACCATTATCATCAACCTTCTTCAAGGAAGACTTTAGATGACATCAAAGCACGCTCTTCCTCACTCGATGAATGTTGTGACTTCAGGTTAAAGGACCACAACACCATTGTCAAATGAGACCTACTTGTGACACTTTTAAGTAACAATCCACAAAGTAGTCTCAGGTTGGGTCTGTCCAGTACAACTTGTTCACTAACAAGTACCCACGTGATGACTTGATATCACAATATCATGACCTGTGAGAACCGGTCATCAGTCAACACACATGTTAGTCTTAATGTATCATCATCACCCTTAGCTTCTACGATGATACCTCGACCAGGGACCTTTTAAGAATGAAGCTTCGAAATCATAGGCTCTCACATTCAAGTCACGTACTTGATGTCCTATGGAAGCGAACATTCTAAGGGTATTTATCACGAATTTTATTCTATCATATAGAAACAGTATATCGTAATAAAAGAACTTGCCATTAATTGTAAAAGGAAATAATTGGTACACAATTCATCATATGAATAATAAACAGCCAACATAATATATATATTTTACATGCAACCCACAAGACTCCCACTAGAGATGATCACTCAGGTATCGTATACCCATTGATCTAGTATGACCATCATGCTTTCTCTGCGCGAGAGGCTTTGTCAGTGGATCTGCAATATTCTTCTCAGTCGGCACTCTGCAAATGTTCACATCTCCTCGTTCGACAATCTCACGAATAAGATGGAACCGCCGAAGTATGTGCTTGGAGCGCTGATGGGATCTAGGTTCCTTAGATTGTGCAATTGTACGATTGTTATCACAGTAGATAACTACGGGACCAACAATGCTAGGAACTACATCTAGCTCGCCGATGAATTTCCTAATCCATACAGCCTCCTTCGCTGCGTTTGCCGCAGCGATATACTCGGCCTCAGTTGTAGAATCAGCAACTGTCTCTTGCTTGGAACTCTTCCAGCTCACAGCTCCTCCATTCAGGCAAAACACAAACCCTGACTGAGACTTCGAATCATCTCTATCAGTTTGGAAGCTGGCATCCGTGTAACCACTTACAACGAGCTCTTCCTCTCCACCATACACCAAGAATACATCCTTAGTCCTTCTTAAGTACTTCAGGATATTCTTCACGGCTATCCAGTGACATTCACCAGGATCAGACTGATACCTGCTAGTCATGCTCAAAGCAAAAGAGACATCGGGTCGAGTACATAACATTGCATACATGATTGACCCAATTGCCGAAGCATATAGAATCAACTTCATGCGGTCCTTATCTTCATAAGATTTTGGACACTGGTCCTTAGAGAGATTCACACCATGAGACATGGGCAAAAATCCTTTCTTGGACTCAAGCATGTTGAATCGCTTCAACACCTTCTCAATGTACGTACTCTGGGTCAAACCCAGCAACTTCTTCGATCTATCTCTATAGATCTTAATACCGAGTATGTAAGTCGCTTCACCCAAGTCCTTCATAGAAAAGCAGTTCCCTATGTTGTTCTTAACAACTTTCAGGGTAGGTATGTCATTCCCGATCAACAGTATGTCATCTACATACAATATCAGGAAGACAACAATGCTCCCACTGATTCGCTTGTAAACACACGGTTCATCCTCGTTCTTGACAAAACCAAACTCTTTGATCTTCTCATCAAAACGAAGATTCCAACTTCTAGAGGCTTGTTTCAATCCATAGATGGACTTATTCAGCTTGCATATTTTAGTGGTTTCATTTGGGGATACAAAACCCTCGGGTTGTGTCATGTATACTTCCTCAAGGAGGTTTCCATTTAGGAAAGCTGTTTTGACATCCATCTGCCAGATCTCGTAGTCATAATACGCAGCAATAGCAAGCAATATCCTAATGGACTTTACCATGGCAACAGGGGAAAAGGTCTCATCATAGTCAACACCATGAATTTGCTTGAAACCCTTAGCCACCAGTCGCCCTTTGAATGTTTGTACATTCCCATCCATGTCGGTCTTCTTCTTGAAGACCCACTTGCACCCTATGGGTCGTACCCCTTCAGGTGGTTCCACCAAGTTCCAAACTTGGTTTGTATACATGGAGTATATTTCGGATTTCATAGCCTCAAGCCATTTGTCGGAGTCCGGTCCATTCATAGCCTCTTGGTAGGTTGCTGGTTCATCATCATGATCCATAAGCAACACATTACCTATTTGAGATACGAGAAATCCATATCTCTCAGGCTCAAATCTTGGTCTACCAGATCTACGTAGGACTTGTGTCTCTTGAGCAGGTTCTCTAGCTACAACATCTTGTAGTCCTGGCTCAGAATCCAACTCTGGTTCATTCACTACTTGTGGTTCTTGAACTTCTTCAAGTTCTACCTTTTGCATCTTTCTTGACAAGAACTCTTTTTCTCCAAGAAGACACCCGTCCTTGCGACAAACACTTTGCCCTCAGACGGTAGGTAAAAGTAATATCCTTTCGTTTCCTTAGGATATCCCACCAGATAACACTTATCTGATTTGGGTTCCAGCTTGTCAGGCATTTGACGTCGTACGTATGCCTCACAGCCCCAAATTTTAATGAATGACATACTAGGACGCTTCCCAGTCCATATCTCATATGGTGTCTTTAGAACCGTTTTCGTTGGAGCGCGATTCAGTGTTATTGCAACAGTCTCTAAAGCAAAACCCCAAAAGGAAACAGGCAAGTCTGCATGACTCATCATCGACCGTACCATGTCTAACAGAGTACAATTTCTCCTCTCAGACACACCATTATGCTGCGGTGTCCTAGGTGGAGTGAGCTGTGATACAATACCACACTCTTTCAGATGATCACGGAACTCATGACTCAGGTATTCGCCACCTCGATCAGATCGGAGTGCTTTAACCTTTTTACCCAATTGGTTCTCCACTTCATTTTTAAACTCTTTGAACTTTTCAAAAGTTTCGGATTTGCACTTCATAAGATACACATATCCGTATCAACTGAAATCATCAGTAAATGTAACGAAGTAGAAATACCCACCTCTAGCCATAGAACTCATGGGTCCGCATACATCACTATGTACAACACCCAAGAGATCCTCAGCCCTCTCAGTATAACCAGTGAAAGGGGCTTTAGTCATCTTGCCTAACAAACAAGACTCGCATCGCTCAAATGATTCATAATCAAATGAGTCCAATAGTCCATCTTTATGGAGCTTGGATATGTGCTTCTCGTTTATGTGGCCCAAACGACAATGCCAGAGATATGTAGGATTTGAGTCATTTGTTCTTAGTCTTTTATTATTATCTACATTATAGATCGGATGGTCTAGGTTCAAAACATAAAGACCATTAAACAATTGAGCTACAGCATAACAAACATCATTCTTAAATATAGAACAACAATTGTTCTTAATTATAAAAGAAAATCCAATCATGTCCAAGCATGAAATGGATATAATGTTTCTAGTTATGGCCGGAACATAATAACAATTATTAAGTTCTATTACAAGCCCACTGGGCAAAGAAAGACGGTAAACCCCTACGGCTACAGCAGTAACTCTTGCTCCATTGCCGACGCGTAGGTCCACCTCTCCTTTACTCAGCAATCTCCTCCTTCCCAGTTCCTGCACATTTGTACAAATATGAGAACCACATCCGGTATCCAATACCCAAGATGAAGGAGCAGAAAGGTTTATCTCTATAACGTAAATATTCGAAGCGGAAGTCATACCTCCCTTCATTTTCCGCAGACCGTCAATGTACGAAGGACAATTCCTCCTCCAATGACCAGCCTTGCCACGGTGGCATTTCCCTTCCTTCACGGTGCTCTTCTTTTTCAGCGCAGAAGATTTGGGCTCAAGATGTGACTTAGGTCCTACCTTCGTCTTCTTGAAGCCCTTGACCTTACCCTTGCCTTTATGTACCATCAATATGGGACTAGCAGGCTTGGCCTTCTTCATGTTTATCTCAGCAGTTCGCAACATGCCTAGGAGCTCGGGCAGTGTCTTGTCTATTTCATTCATGTTGTAGTTCAAGACAAACTGCTCATAACTATCCGGCAACGATTGCAGGATAAGATCTGTGGCCAACTCTTGACCCAGAGGAAAACCCAGTCTCTCCAGGTTCTCTATATACCCAATCATCTTGAGTACGTGAGTACCAACCGAGTCTCGAGCTCCCATTTTGCACTGAAATAAGGCCTTCGTGACATCGAACCTCTCTTGACGAGCTTGCCCTTGAAACATTTTCTTTAGGTGCTCGTCAATCTCCTTGCACCCCATGTTCTCGTGTTGCTTCTGAAGCTCAGAGTTCATGGTGGCAAGCATAAGGCACTCGACGTCTAAGGCGTCATCGGTATACTTCTTATAAGCATCCTTATCAACACGGGACGAGTTCCCGGTCGGCACCTCGGGGGCTTCTTCTTCCAAGACGTAGAGCTTTCGCTCTTGCCTGAGAACAATTCTCAGGTTCCTATACCAGTCCATATAATTCGTCCCACTAAGCTTGTCCTTCTCAAGGATAGCTCTTAGGGACAAGGTGGAATGTGAACCACTTGCCATGGAATTCTACAAGAATTCATGCAGAATTTAATCAGTACCTTAATTTCAAAATACAATTTATTTTAATTTGGACTTCAATTAAATACTCCCACTATTTTATTCAAATTGATAGCCCTCACTATCAATTCGGAGAGTCCATGCGAGCTACTCTCTTAGTGGACAAGATTCGTATTTCACCAACACCACGAGTCCGCTTTGGCGTTCCTCTCATAATGCGGTTATTTAGGTAGGCAACGCTTGCCAATTGCATCCTCATGCAACTCTTGTATGGCTGGTGAATAACTCCTTATTCGCATCCATCACATGGTGCATGCCAACCCTATGCCTCTAGGCACTCAACCTTTGAGGTCACCTAGTTAAGTTAGACCCGATGTCGACAGTGGGATATCACAATTATCCGCTCGCACCTTACCAAGATAGATTAATGCACCTTGCTTTGGCAAGCCCACACTTCATCGATCGAGGCAGGAAGAGTGTCATCCATCGGAAGGCATCCGAACACTTAATATTTGATGAAGGGATTTTAATTTTAATAATAGGTTAACACTTAACCATGATCAACATTTGATCAAGTGCACATCAACAGAAAAACAAAATTTCTAAAATCCACATGCATCCCTTATGTGCACAACAAAAGACTATCAACCTTTGATAGACGAAAGGGCTAAATCTGGACATTTAGAACTCTTCCAAATCTTCATATTTACATGCATTGGACAAAGGCAAAGACAACTCGACTTAAAGCAGTAGACAAGCTCGTCTCTCATTGTTGGATTCAAAATCCAAAACAATACAAGGGTTCATAAACCACTTGAGGGACGGTTACTGCTAAGGAGACAACAATTTCTAACAATTAGAAATTACCACGAAATCCCAGACGTTCCTGGCGGGGTTCAATTTTTTTTCAAAATCACCACCGATTTCCCATGGGAAAAATCATCAACTTTTGATGTTCCAGGAAGAAATCTTGACATTTAGAACGCTTCTAAACACCTAGATTTGCACGTACTGGAATAACCAAACTTCTGAAACAACATTCATGATCGGAAACCTAGCTCTGATACCACTGTTGGGTTTTTCTAGAACCATACATCAAATGTAGGCACAGCGGAAATGAAGAGAAATAACCCAAAAGATTCGGATCGACCATGAATATTGAATCAAGAAGTTAATCAAAATGCTAGGTATGAAATTACCTCTGCGGGATTGGATCAAATCCAACCAAGATGCTCCAAGAAGAAGATTGCCTTCGTCGGCTTTGCAAGAGTTCTCACGTAGAATAATGTCTACGTCTCTACAGTGATCCACACGAGCCGGGAGAAGAACGACTACACCTTGCGCTTCCACGGATTGCTAGATCCGCTTCAGGAAGAACAACACCGGCGACAATCGTCGGAGAGGAAGTCGGCGGAGACGATTCGAACGGAACTCCTTCCGTCTAGGGTTCGAGCGAGAGCGGAACACTTCCGTCGGCTTCTATTTCGTAAGTTAATGAGAACCCTAAATGAAGTCCTATTTATACCCAAAGGATAAACAGCTTCTAGAAGAATCTCTATCCGCAGACCACACAGCAAAATAGGGGCTTCTGTTACAATTCGTCGGGATTCCACGGAACAGCATTCGTCGAGTTTTCACGGGACAATCCGACGAATTCCGACGAATCACATCAGACGGTAACATTTGCCGAGTTAATGCTCTCTGTGACAATTCGTCGAGATTCCACGGAACAATTCGACGAATCCCGACGAATCCGACGAATCATGTCAGACGGCAACATTTGCCGAGTTAAGGATCTCTGTAACAATTCGTCGAGATTCCACGGAACAATTCGACGAATCCCGACGAATCCGACGAATTCTATCCGTGTAAACCCGACGAATTCAGACAGCAATATTTGCTGGACTTCCCCCATTCTATATGGTGATTGGTAACCTTTACCAACATAGTCAATCTTCCAACTTCTCCACATGCTCTTATGTGCGACCCTGCAGGCTCATATCGCGTTGGCAGTGACATTACATGTTTGACCACTTCTAGATCACAATGGTAACTCCAACATAAGCATAAGATGTTTGATGGATAATGCCAATGAGATTGCAGGTTTCTTGAAATTCTCGACTAGTATATTCACGAACATTATCTGCAAAAAAATTTAGTGTTGCTTGAGAATTGAGGACGAGTTTCAGTAATGAAGGAGCAGAAGCACCGCAACAACTCAGAGCGATCACGTGGTAAGTATAATCAGGTGACGCGAGAATGATCATTATTAAAGGTAAAAAATACTGATAGCTAGACAAACATACAATTTTATACGGACCCCAAATATCTGAGTGAACCAAGTCAAAGGGAGCAGTGCTCCGAGAACAACTATGGGAAAGGTGGATCGATGTTGTTTGTCGTAATTGTAAGTTTCACATTGAAACTCCGCAAATGGAAAATTAGAAAGAGCTCATCGAAGGATAGGAAGAGGAGCATGGTTAAGTCGATGATGCCAGTCAACAAAAGTAACTGAGGATAACATGGAAGCGGGAAAGTCCAAAGTGTAAAGCCCATTTGACAGTCGGTCGGTACCAATGACACGCCGCATCCGTCGATCCTGCACCACAAAAGATGATGTGGTAAAGTTGTGGAACAGTCATGATCTTGAGTAAGACGACTGACAGAGAGTAGATTAAATTTAGAGATAGGGACATGAACAGAATGAAAAGAAAGAGACAGAGTCACAACAACATCGTCGCAACCACAAACAGGGGTGGCATCGCCATTAGCGACAATGATAAACTTGGGAGTGGTTGTATCCATGTACCAAGAGGGAAGTTGTGGAGATACGTGATTGGTAGCCCCGGAGTTTACAATCCAAGAGGAAGAGAAATAGACTGGTGTGGGATGAAGAGTCTATGGGGTCGTTGGTGCGTGCAAGAAGTTCCCGCAGTCACTGGAGTTCATCCCACAAGACGGTGATGTCAAGGAGGGAACTAGAATGGCTAGTCTGTGGTTGCGGACTGACAGGTGTGGTCTGCTCTGTTCGCGTGGTATCAGGAGTTAACCGCACCGCTTGTCTGTTCGGGCGGTCTGGCGATCTCAGTTTGTCAGGTCATCGACAGCTTGTAGTTTTGTGTTTTGTGCTTCTCTCCTTTGTGATTCTTATGAATCATGTCTCGCCATGTATACCTCGAATTGTGAAGAGATAGTTAATGCCAAAGCACTATTCGATCTTCCCATTGTCATTGTGTTGCTACACTTGTGGAAAGTTTGTGAAGTGTTCCGCATTTTTACTACAACTCCGGACCTCAAATTTTTTAACATGGTATCAGAGGGAGGTTGAAACATGTGCGTAACTATAGCCAAAATGCATGCACAAGACGTATTGCCGCCCTGATTGAAACATATGCGTAACTATAGCGATTTTTTGGAAATACGTCTTGTACATGCATTTTAAGGAAAAGTGTTCAACACGAAAGTTGTAGATCTCGACGAGATCTACAACTTTCGTGTTGAACATTTCCTAAAAATGCTTGTACAAGATGTATTTTCAAAAGACACATAATAACTCATACAAAAAGAGTGTGGATAGCCAAAATTGTTGTGCGGATAACAATCGCCTTTTTATTTTTCTTTAAAGCCCCATTTTTTGTAATCGCTGGATCACACATTCGATGGATCACCTACACTGTGCACACAGTTCTATGTGCGCTTGCGCACCTACAAATCTCTCGAGCAGAGGTATTGTCGCAGCAGCGGCAAATTAAGATTTTGGATGTGTGATTGGTTCAAAATTTGGTCGTTCAATAGATTTTACATCGTTGGATTACGAATCTACGGCTAGATTTACACCCACACCTAGATAACCCGCACCTACATATTTCTCGTTTCACTATGTCCGCATTCGACTACTCTCGGTTGTGAGCGGATTTCACCCGTTCGTGATTGTGAATAGACTTTGGACATCCGTGAGTTGCAAACGGGCTCTGCCTGTTTTGACATTTTCGGTTGCGAACAAACTTTTCGTTCCTCATTGTTTTTGGTTGCGAGCGGCATATGCTATATAGGAAAGCATTGGTGCGCAAAGGGAGTCGGTCCGTGCGACAAATTTGAAAAATAAGGGAAAAGAGCTTAATTTGAAATAATTTCTTTTTAATGAATATAGCATCCAATACATGAGTCCAACGGTGCGTGAGGTTCCGTCGTGCATCGACGGTAATATCTGCTATCCCTAAATTTATGAATTTTTGGAAAGAATGGGATGAAAATGATATAAATAAATTCAAATGAAAACATAAATAATAGCAATAAATTTTAAAAATAATTTCAAAGGCTGTGTTACAAAACATGCATATTGTTGAAACCAGTAACCGGGTCTCAGCGTTCGAAAGGGGGATGCGGCTAACTCTTACTTGACCTAAGCTAAGACCCTTGACTGGTCACTAGAAACTGAGAGACTTGCCTTTGACGATCACTGGGGTCTAGAGACAGACCCCTTAAGCTGCAGCGCGGAGGTCCCACCACACACCTGGAAGCTCACTCGGAACTTCCCCTCCCAAGCCAATGCTGAGCCTGGGCACCTTGGAGGGCACTTAGAACCACCTCACTGTCAACCTTCGAAGACAAGAAAAGGGGGGGTGCCTTCTCACAAGACCACGCGAGGGAGGGGGTAGGAACCAACCCTTCCCAAGGTGCTCATGGGGGTCTATTTATAGACTTTCCCAAAAACGGACTGCGAATAGCCAAAATCGGACTGCGGATAGCCGAATTCGTCCAAAAGATAGGGGACGGGCGAGTGGGGGGTCTCCCCACTCGCCCATGGCCGGGCGAGTGGGGGGTCTCCCCGCTCGCCATGGCCGGGCGAGTGGGGGGGTCTCCCCGCTCGCCCATGGCCGGGCGAGTGGGGCTCTCCCCGCTCGCCCATGGCCGGGCGAGTGGGGCTCTCCCCGCTCGCCCATGGCCGGGCGAGTGGGGGGTCTCCCCGCTCGCCCATGGCCGGGCGAGTGCGGGGTCTCACCACTCGCCCATGGCCGGGCGAGTGGGGGGGTCTCCCCGCTCGCCCATGGCCGGGCGAGTGCGGGGTCTCCCCACTCGCCCATGGCCGGGCGAGTGGGGGGTCTCCCCGCTCGCCCATGGCCGGGCGAGTGGGGGGTCTCCCCGCTCGCCCATGGCCGGGCGAGTGGGGGGTCTCCCCGCTCGCCCATGGCCGGGCGAGTGGGGGGTCTCCCCGCTCGCCCATGGCCGGGCGAGTGGGGGGTCTCCCCGCTCGCCCATGGCCGGGCGAGTGGGGGGTCTCCCCGCTCGCCCATGGCCGGGCGAGTGCGGAGTCTCCCCACTCGCCCATGGCCGGGCGAGTGGGGGGTCTCCCCGCTCGCCCATGGCCGGGCGAGTGGGGGGTCTCCCCGCACGCCCATGGCCGGGCGAGTGGGGGGTCTCCCCGCTCGCCCATGGCCGGGCGAGTGGGGGGTCTCCCCACTCGCCCATGGCCGGGCGAGTGGGAGATCTCCCCACTCGCCCATGGCCGGACGAGTGGGGGGTCTCCCCACTCGCCCATGGCCGGACGAGTGGGGGGTCTCCCCACTCGCCCATGGCCGGGCGAGTGGGGAATTTCCCCACTCGCCCACCGCCGGGCGAGTGGGGGGATTCCTCCACTCGCCCGGCCACGGGCGAGTGGAGGACTCCTCCACTCGCCCAAGGCCGGGCGAGTGGGGGATGTCCCCCCACTCGCCCGAGGGAAGCGGATGCTCTGCCCGCTCGCCCCACCGTCCTTCCTTCCATCTCCTCTAGACCCGCTTTCACCTTAACTAGTCTCGGTCGCTTATGAACGGCTATTCTCCTTATCCGCCTCGATTCCGCTGAGTCTGGGTTAACCAAACCAGCTCGGCAAATATGAGGGTTATACACGATCCCCGCTCTTTTTGAGCTTGTCCCAAGATCGGAAAGAATGTCCAACCCACCTATTTGACGAGTAGGTAGAGTTTTTGGGAGAATCTTTGGAGGGCCCCGCTCGACGGCTATAAAAACCCCGAGGGGAGGTGAGGAGAGCACCATCCCTGAGAGTTCCACCTACTCTCCCCACTCGAACAGGATGGATCCACCCCGAGACTTCAGGGCCTGCTTCAAGGCTCTTTTCGAGAAGGGTCGAACCTACCTAACGGAGCTTGGAGCTTTGGTTCGCGCTTATGTTGGTGGCTTTTCTTTTCTCAACCTCTGTACCTGCACGGGCTCTAACCCTACTGTTTTACCGACCTGCGGGAACCCGGCGCTGCCGACTCACTTAGGAGACGATGCGAGGAGTCGGACAAGGAGGTGCACGACCTAAAGGCTCAGCTTGCTGAGGCTCGAAGACAGCTAAAGGAGACAGGGAGAGAAAGGGGTGGACCTCTGAAGGCATCGACGTCCTTCCCACCTTGCCTGGCTGAAGCAGAGAGTGCTCAGAGGAAGATCGTGACGTCAACGGCCCAAACCCTAGTGAACCGCCTTCATGGGGCGGATGCTCTCTGAGACAGCTGGAGGGGTGTCTCTGCCGACGACGTCCTGCACGAGTTCCTCCCTTCTCCCGGGCGACCTTGACTAGTCTTTTTGCGGTGGTGGTTATTCCCCTTGAATGTTTTGGTTGTCAGGGGCCCCTCCTTTCTTGTTGTTTCTTATAGGAACCGTGTACCCCTTGCATGTGTTTTTCTTTTCATCCTGCATATATCAGTAAGGGTGAAGTAACGGTTTATGTAATATATGTCGCTACCGAACCATCTATTGTTCTAATGAATCTCTTAGCTTGTTCTTCTTTTTTCTTACTGTTTGGGGATTCGATGCCTTGTTGAACCGATCACCGAGTGACTAGTCGGTCCGACCAGCCTCACCGCCTGCCGGCATGACTGAGCCCGGCGAATGATCCCTAGTCAAGGACCTTAGATATTTGAGGCAGAACACCCCTCCGCGTCCTAGGTGCTTCGCTTACCTGGAGACAGGGGGAACCAATGCCTTCCTGAATCAGTTGGAGGCGGGAGTACCCATCCGCGTCCTAGGTGCTTCGCCTTCTTGGAGACAGGGGAACTCAGCGCCCTCCTAATCCAATGGGAGGCGGAGGTGTCCACCCACGTCCTAGGGGCTCAGCTTGCCTGGAGACAGAGGAACTCAGCGCCCTTCTAGATCAGCTGGAGGTGGGAGTACCCATCCGCGTCCTAGGTGCCTTGCTTTCCTGGAGATAGGGGAACCTAACGCCCTCCCAATTCAATGGGAGGCGGAAGTGTCCACCCGCGTCCTAGGGGCTCAGCTTGCCTGGAGACAGAGAAACTCAGCGCCCTCCTAGATCAGCTGGAGGCGGGAGTACCCATCCGCGTCCTAGGTGCCTTGCTTTCCTGGAGACAGGGGAACCTAACGCCCTCCCAATTCAATGGGAGGCGGAAGTGTCCACCCGCGTCCTAGGGGCTCAGCTTGCTTGGAGACAGAGGAACTCAGCGCCCTCCTAGATCAGCTGGAGGCTGGAGTAGCCATCCGCGTCCTAGGTGCCTTGCTTTCCTGGAGACAGGGGAACCTAACGCCCTCCCAATTCAATGGGAGGTGGAAGTGTCCACCCGCGTCCTAGGGGCTCAGCTTGCCTGGAGACAGAGGAACTCAGCGCCCTCCTAGATCAGCTGGAGGAGGGAGTACCCATCCGCGTCCTAGGTGCCTTTCTTTCCTGGAGACAGGGGAACCTAACGCCCTCCCAATTCAATGGGAGGCGGAAGTGTCCACCCGCGTCCTAGGGGCTCAGCTTGCCTGGAGACGGAGGAACTCAGCGCCCTCATAGGGAGTCAGCCTTATCTGGGGGAGCTTGATGCCTCCGCGATGCGACTCTTCTTCTTTGAGTCCTACCAACCTATACTCATGTTGGCTACAGTAACTATCATAAGCTGGAGTAAGAGGTCTGGTTAAAGAGAAAATCAGCATATTTATTAAGGATAAAAACGCTTAAGATCATCGCCACTCCAAGTATTACCAAGGGGGACCCCCTCAACATTTTGAAGGCGATACCCCCGGACTTCAAGGCTTCCAAGATTACATAGGGCCCCTCCCAATTGGGATGGAGCTTTCCTACGTTCGCTGACCTTCCCGCGGCGTCGACCTTTTTGAGGACTAGGTCCCCTAGGGCGAATTGCTTGATTCTAATGTTCTTATCGAAGTACCTGGCCATCCGGCGCTTCACCTCCTCTTGTCAAACCGTGGCAAGGTCTCGGAGCTCCTTAACCATGTCCAGCGAGAGCCGTTGCTCCTCTTCATTGTCAAGTCTCCAGTCTTTGTCTCCCTCCTCGGCGGCTACGACCCGGGGGGATCTGATCTCGAATTCTACTGGGAGCACGGCTTCCGACCCATGGGAGAGTTTAAATGGTGTTTCCCCCATTGCCGTATAGGGCGTTGTTCTCAAGGCCCATAAGACCGAGGGAAGTTGCTCCACCCAGTTCCCCTTCAGGTTTTCTACCTTCTTCTTCAACAAGTTGACTATGACTTTGTTCGCGGCTTATACCTGTCCATTGCTTCGAGGGTGATGAACAGAGGCAAAACGGAGGTCGATGCCCACTTGACTGCATAAGTTAATGAGTTCATCGCTAGCGAACTGCGGCCCGTTGTCTGTCACTATGGCGAGGGGGAGCCCGTGCCTGCAAATTATTTCCCCCCCCCCCCCCCCCCCCCCGGATGAAATTCTTTATCACCTGCGAGGTCATCTTTGCCAAGGCCTTAACCTCCACCCATTTGGAGAAATAGTCAATCATGACTAATAGGAATCTCCTCTGACCGCTAGCCTGAGGGAATGGGCCAACCAAGTCCATCCCCCAGATGGCGAAGGGCCAAGGCGCAGTGATCATTCTGAGCCTTTGTGCGGGTTGAAGTTGGAGTGGCGCGAAGAGCTGGCACTTTTGACACCTATTTGCAAATTCTGTTGCATCCTTCTGAAGGGTCGGCCAGAAGTACCCCTGCCTCAGCACCCTCTTTTCTAAGGTCTGACTCCCTGAATGGCTCCCGCATTCCCCGGAGTGGATTTCCTCCACAACCCTTGGAACTTCATCCTCCGTCACGTACCTTGCTAGGAGCCCGGCCAAGGTCTTCCTATACAAACTTCCTTCCCGCGTCATGTAGTATGCTGACTTGTATCTGAACTGCCTCTTATCCAGGTCCCCCTCCGGGAACTTGCCTGAGGTCAGGAAGGTGAGGATCAGGTCAATCCACGAGGCCTTTTGATCGATCTCCATCAGCTCGCCCTCCTCGATGGATGGGCAGAAAAGCTCGGTCACCGTCCCTCCTGCGCGAGGGCCGTGCTTTGCTAGCTGGTCCGCCCGGGCATTCTCCTCTCTTGGAATGTGTTGGATGGAGAAAGTGTGGAACCATCCAACGAGGTCCCTAACTTTCGCTAGATACCTCTGGAGGGTTGGTTCCTTCGCCTCAAACTCCCCTCGAACCTGGGAGGCCACCACCATTGAATCTGTGAAAACCTTCACGTCCCGGATCTCCAGCTCTCTTGCCAGACGAAGCCCTGCCACCACTGCCTCATACTCGGCCTGATTGTTGGTCACAGGGAACCGAATGTGGATCTCTTTCTTGATCCTAGTCCCATGTGGGCTGACCAGGATCACTCCTCCGCCGAGGGAATTTCTTCCTGATGCCCCATCTGCAAATAGGTCCCATGCTACTAACCCGGTGGGTTCTTGCCCTTCCACCTCCTTGCCGTATTCCGCCAGGAAGTCTGCTACCGCCTGCGCCTTCATCGACAACCGAGGGACGAAGGTGACATCAAACTCGCTGAGCTCGACCGACCACTTTGCCAACCTGCCCGAATGCTCCACTCCCTCCATAACGTTGCGAAGGGGATGGTCGGTCACCACCCTGATTGAATGAGCCTGGAAATAGGGACGGAGTTTTCGGGCTGAGATAATCAAAGCGAACGCCAGCTTCTCCAGGGCAGGGTATTTGAGCTCTGCTTTCTTCAGGACTCGGCTAACGTAGTAAATCGGCAACTGCTTCTTCCCCTCCTCCCAGACCAGGACTGAACTCACCGCCTCGACCCCTACCCCTAGATAGAGAAAAAGGTCTTCCCCTTCTCTCGGCCCTTGGAGCAAGGGGGCTCGTGTCAATTGTTCCTTCAACGCTTGAAACGCCTTCTCGCACTCTGGCGTCCATTCGAACTTTTGACCCTGGCGCAGGGCTTTGAAGAAAGGGGAGCACTTCTCTCCCGCTCTGGAGAGGAACCGGCTCAGCCCTGCTAACTTCCCAGTCAGCCTCTGAATTTCCTTCGCGCTCCTCGGCGACTTCAACTCCAAGATGGCTTTGACCTTGTCTGGATTGGGTTCGACCCCCTCCGGGGTGAGTAGGTGACCCAGGAACTTTCCACGGCTCGCTCCGAAAACGCATTTAGAAGGGTTAAGCCTCATCTTGAACCTCCGAAGGGTAGCGAAGGTTTCCACTAGATCCTATAGGTGGGACTCCACGTCCTTGCTTTTAACCATCAAGTCATCCACATAGACCTCTAAGTTGCGCCCCTTCTGTTCCTTGAAGACTCGGTCCATCATCCTTTGGTAGGTTGCTCCTGCATTCCTCAATCCGAATGGCATCATCTTGTAACAGTAGCACCCATCGTCCGTGATGAACGAGACGTCCTTGACATCGGGCGGATGCATTCGGATTTGATGATAGCCAGAGAATGCATCTAAGAAGCTCATCACCGGGAAGCCGACAGCTGAGTCCACCAACGCATCGATCCGGGGCAACGGGTAGCAGTCTTTTGGACATGCTTTGTTCAACAAAGTGAAGTCCACACACATCCTCCACCTCTCGTCCCCATTCTTCACCATTACCACGTTAGAAACTCATCCCGGGTATTGGATTTCCTCCACGAAGCCTGCCTCTAACAGTTTCCCCACCTCCTCTCTGATCGGCCCAGCGAGGGTGGGCGACACGTTCCTCTTTTTCTGGCGAATGGGGTGGACGTTCGGGTCGAGGTTGAGGCGATGACATGCCACATTCGCATCCACACCTGGCATCTCCGCAGCACTCCACGCGAATATGTCTACATTTTGTTGGACACATCTTCAGATCTTCTCTTGATCCTGCCCGCTCAGCCTCCCGCTAATTCGTATCTTCTCTGGCCTTCCACTGCCGCCAATGACCTCCCTCTCGCTCACTTCCTCTTCCACCTCCAACTTGGTCAGATCACCAAACACCTGATCTGCCTCTTCTGCCTTCTCCTCCCCTGTCAACGACCGCAACTTGCTAGGAGGAGGCGAGTTCCCAGGCTCTTTGCTTCCCGCCATGGGACTTGGCTTAGAGCTTTCCGAACTAGCCGCTTCCACGCTCACCGCACCATAATGTTGAAACCAGTAACCTGGTCTCAGCGTTCGAAAGGGGGATGCGGCTAACTCTTACTTGACCTAAGCTAAGACCCTTGACTGGTCACTAGGAACTGAGAGACTTGTCTTTGGCGATCACTGGGGTCTAGAGACAGACCCCTTAAGCTGTAGCGCGGAGGTCCCACCACACACCCGGAAGCTCACTCGGAACTTCCACTCCCAAGCCAATGCTGAGCATGGGCACCTTGGAGGGCACTTAGAACTACCTCACTGTCAACCTTCGAAGACAAAAAGAGGGGGGGTGCTTGCTCACAAGACCACGCGAGGGAGGGGCAGGAACCAACCCTTCCCAAGGTGGCCATGGGGGTCTATTTATAGATTTTCCCAAAAACGGACTGCGAATAGCCAAAATCGGACTGCGGATAGCTGAATTCCTCCAAAAGATAGGGGACGAGCGAGTGGGGAGTTGCCCCCACTCGCCCCCTCAAGAGGGAGGACGGGTGAGTGGGGGGTCTCCCCACCCGCCCATGGCCGGGCGAGTGGGGGGTCTCCCCGCTCGCCCATGGCCGGGCGAGTGGGGGGTCTCCCTACTCGCCCATGGCCGGGCGAGTGCGGGGTCTCCCCACTCGCCCATGGCCGGGCGAGTGGGGGGTCTCCCCACTCGCCCATGGCCGGGCGAGTGGGGGGTCTCCCCACTCGCCCATGGCCGGGCGAGTGGGGGGTCTCCCCACTCGCCCATGGCCGGGCGAGTGGGGGGTCTCCCCACTCGCCCATGGCCGGGCGAGTGGGAGATCTCCCCACTCGCCCATGGCCGGACGAGTGGGGGGTCTCCCCACTCGCCCATGGCCGGGCGAGTGGGGAATTTCCCCACTCGCCCACGGCCGGGCGAGTGGGGGGATTCCCCCACTCGCCCGTGGTCGGGCGAGTGGAGGACTCCTCCACTCGCCCAAGGCCGGGCGAGTGGGGGATGTCCCCCCACTCGCCTGAGGGAAGCGGATGCTCTGCCCGCTCGCCCCACCGTCCTTCCTTCCATCTCCTCCGGACCCGCTTTCACCTTAGCTAGTCCCGGTCGCTTGTGAACGGCTATTATCCTTATCCGCCTCGATTCCGCTGAGTCTGGGTTAACCAAACCAGCTCGGCAAATATGAGGGTTGTACACATATGGTGGTGGGCATTAGAGAAAAATGTGTTGACACCCTTGGTTCTTAGGGCCTGTTTGGGAGAGCGGTGACGGTGGAAAAGGAGTGGTAGCAAAAGGAGGGCGGGAAAAGTAGCTATTGGAAAAGGTTTATTGCAAATAAAATTTTGTTTGTGTGAACTCCGTTTGCAGAGCTTTTCAGAAAAGAGAAGCACATTATAAAAAATGCGTGTTGGGGCCGAAAATGCGCACCCGGGCCAAAAATGTGTGCTCGGGCAAAAAATGCACACCCGGGCGGAAAATGTGCGCACGTGCAGAAAACGCGCGCCCGAGCGAAAAATGCGCGCATGGGCAGAAAATCTGCGCCCGGGCAGAAAAATGCGCACCCAGGAGGAAAATGCGTTCCCTGGCCAAAAAATGCGCGCCCACGCGGGAAAATGCGTGTCCTGGTGAAAAAATGCGCATTAGGTAGAAAAATGCGTGCATGAGCTAAAAATGCGCATCCGGATCAAAAATGCATGCCTGGGAGAAAAATGGATCATCGAGAGAACTGGATCGTCAGGAGAAAGACTAGGGTTTTCGCAGTATTGTCGAACTAGATCGGGAGGTGGAAAACGTTTCCGCAGCGTTAACTATGTATCAAGATGAGAAAATGCTTTCTGAAAAGTAGAGACCCTTGACTTTTCAAAAAGGGGAGAAAAAAAGTTTTGGGCGGTAGCTTTTCCAACCCATAGACTTTCCAAACGGTTTTTAAAGTGTGGCATCATTTTTCAGAAAATGAAATAGAGCTAAAAATCCCAAACAGACCCTTAATCGATTGACGGAGCTCAATTCTTTGGTGTTGTCATCCAAATTTGAGTACCTATTGAATCTCGAATTCGCAAGGAACAGAAACGAAACAAAGCAAAACAAAGAAAATACACTGTTCAAACTCTTGCAATATGTATTCAACATCGAATACATTGTTGTGGAAGCATGCATAAACTATGTTCTGCTTTATAGATCCTAGGCTTTCACTTCCATTCAATCTATTCGCAGGCCAACCCTCCATCGTGCAACTCTCCCGACTGCGCACCCTTGTGTTTGATGTCCCCACGGGAATCTCTTCTTCTCCGTCAGAAATAAACCCCAGTTGGCGCTAGAAATCCCTTCTTCTTGCATCTCCCTTTACTTCCAAAAATCGTTTATCCTTTTTTTGGCAATTCATTATGTGGGAATTGATTCACTAGTCTTGTTGAGCTCTATATAAGCTCTATATAAGGCTCACTTTCTTAGCCATATTCGGGAGGGCTCAATATAGCATCTAATACATAAGTCCAACAGTGCGTAAGGTTCCGCCATGCATCGACGGTAAAATCCGCTTTCGCTAAATTTATGAATTTTTGGAAAGAATGCGATGAAAACGATATAAATAAATTCAAATGAAAAGAAAAATAATAATAATGAATTTTAAAAATAATTTCAAAGGGTGTGTTACAAAACATGCATATGGAGGTGGGCATTAAAGAAAAATGTGTCGACGCCCTTGGTTCTTAATCGATTGACGGAGCTTAATTCTATGTCATCCATATTTGAGTACCTATTGAATCTCGAATTCACAAACAACAGAAACAAAATAGAACGAAACGAAGAAAATAGACTGATCAAACTCTTGCAATATGTATTCAAGCATCCAATTCACTGTTATGGGAGCATAAAACTATGTTTTGCTTTATAGATCCTAGGCTTTCTCTCCCTCCATTAATCTACCCGCATGCATGCCAACTCTCCCTCGTGCGACTCTCCCTCATGCGACTATCCCGATTGCGCACCCTTGCTTTTGATTGCTCCCCGAAAATCTCTTCTTTTCCGGCAGAAAATCCCAGTCGGCATCAGAAATCCCTTCTTGCATCTCCTTCTACTTCTGGAACTCATTTATCCTTTTTTGGCTATTCATTACGTGGCAATTGATTTGCTAGTTTTGTTGAGCTCTATATAAGACTCACTTTAGTTTTGTTGAGCTCTATATACGGCTCACTTTCTTAGCAAAATTCAGCACTACAGAGATACCTAAGAACTTTTTCCTCTTATATGATGTTATTTAGTCAAATCCGCGGCTCGCGGTGGTTTCGGGAGTGGAAGACTGCTGCTGGAATGGAAATTAAATCCCTAAACTGTAAAAAAATGAACAGATTGAATGATCAGACAGTCGTGATCTTCCCAATTCCCCATTTATGCCGGAGAAAAATGTGCACCCAGGCACAAAACACGTAACAGGGCGCAAAACGCGTGTCTGGGCGAAAAAATGCGGGTCCGGGCGAAAAATGCGCGCCCGGGCGAAAAATGCGCGCCCGGCCGAAAAATGCAAGCTTAGGTGAAAAGCGCATTCGAGCGAAAAAAACACCCGCCCGTGAGAAAAATACGTTCCTGGGGTGAAATACGTGTGCACGGGCGAAATATGTGCGCTTGGGTGAAAAGAGCGTGTCTGGGCGAAAAGAGCGCGCCCGGGCTAAAAGAGCGCGACAGGGCAAAAAAAGTGCATTGGGGCGAAAAAACACACGTCCGGGTAAAAAAACGCGCTTCCGAGCGAATACATACGCCCGTGCGAAAAATGCTCTCCTAAGCAAAAATCTCTCGCCCAGGCGTAAAAATACGCCCCGGGCGAAAAATGCGCCTTACCGGAATAATCTAATTTTTATATAGATTTGAAAGAATTGACTTTGGTTTAAAATGAATTTCATGGAATTCATTAAAATCCCAATTCTAACGTTAAGTGCACAAACGAACAACAAATTTAGAATTAGACCTTCAATTTCAATTCCATGATCTCATTTTCGTCCAAACGAACGCACTCTTAGGGCATGTTCGTTTGGACAGAATTGGAATTTGGTATTGGAATTCGATATTCAGAATTGGAATTGGTCTAATTCCAATTTCAGCGTTCGCCTAACAAACAATATTAGTGAATATTGTAGAATTAATCAATTCTTTTGTTAGTTTGTTAAATAAAATTCAATATAAGGATTGAAAAATATTATGAAAAAGCTAAAATTCTATCACATATACTAACAATAATTAATGCATAATTTAAGAACCTAGCAATAATTTTCTGCATGCATAAATGTAAGGACTGGTTGTGGATAAAACATAAATTTGACATAAATGTAAGAACGTTGAGAAGAAGAACTAACAATATATAGAAAGTAATCTTTTATGGAGAAAAAAAAGTGCGCGCCCGAGCGAAAAATGAGCGTTGTGGCAAAAAATACGCGCACGGGGCGAAAAAAGTGCACCCGGGCAGAAAACGAGCCAAGGGCGAAAAACTCTCTCTTGGGCGAAGATCAGACGCCCGGGAGAAAAAACGCGCTCCCGGGCATCTAACGCGTCTTGGGCGAAATAAACGTGCATCCGGCTGAAAAACGCGTCCCGATTAAAAAACACCCGCTCGGGTGAAAGATGCGCGCCCGAGAGAAAAACGTGCACCCGGAAGAAAAAGCGTGCACCTGGACGAAAATGAGCGATGTGGCGAAAAACACGCACTCGGGCGAACAAATTGCGCCCGTGCGAAAAAGAAAACTCGCCCGTGCATAAAAAGCCTTTACGGATGAAAAAGTGCGCCCCCAGCCGAAAAATGCGTGCTCAGTTGAAAAGTGCGCACCTGGGCGAAAATGAGCGATCGTGCCTTGGCGAAAAATGGGCGTTGTGGCGAAAAACGTGTTCTCGGGCGATAAAAGTGCGCAAGGGCGAAAAAAGCGTGCCCGGGAGAAAAAAAAGCGCGCCCGCGCAAAAAACGCGTACACGGGCAAAACAAACGCGTTCCCGGGAAAAAAACACGCCCGAGCGAAAAAAAACGAATGCCCGAGCGAAAAAAGGCGCGCCCGGGCGAGAATCGCGCCCCAGGTGATATACGCGAGCACGGGCGAAAATTTGCGCACCCGGGTGAAAGATGACCCACATGGCAAAATACGCGCTCTGGGGGGAAAATATGCGCCCGGGCAAAAAACGCGCTCTCGTGTGAAAAACATGCGCCCGAATAAAAAATACGTGTTAACAAAAAGTGTGCGCCCTGTAGAAAAACACGCGCACAGGCGAATAACACATACCCGAGCAAAAAACGCACGCCCGGACAAAAAAGTGCGCGCCTGGGCAAAAAATTGCGTACCCGGGCGAAATATGAGCGTCCAGGCGAAAAACTCATGCCAATGGCGAAAATAAACGCCCTTGCAAAAAAATGCGACTATGTCGAAATTATCCAATTCTTATATAAATTAGAAAGAATTGTCTATAATTCAAAATGAATTTCACGGAATTCATTAAAATTCCAGTTGCAACGTTAAGCGTGCAAACGAATAACAAAATTGAGATTAGACATTGAAGTTCGTTACGTCGGAATAATTTGAGATGCAGGAATTGGAATTTACTTTGAAGTCAATTCCAATTCAGTTGTTCGGCTGAATGCAGAAATTCTATCACAGGAATTGAAATTAGTAATTACATTATTCAGTTGCATATTAAAATTTTTCGCCCGAGCGCGCATTTTTTCGCCCGGGCACACATTTTTTCGCCCGGGCGCGCATTTTTCACCCGGACACGCATTTTTCACCCGGACACGCATTTTTGGCCCGGGCCCGCATTTTCCGCCAGGGCACGAATTTTTTGCGCGGGCGTGCATTTTTCCGCCCGTGCGCGCCTTTTTCGTTCGGGGCACATTTTTCGCCCGAGCGCACTTTTTTCCACTCGGGCACGCTTTTTCCGCCCGGGCGCGCATTTTTCTTGCTAGGCGCATTTTTCTTGTCGACGCGCATTTTTCGTTGAATAGAGAAAAAATGCGCGCCCTGGAGAATAAAGCGCGTCTGGGCGAAAAAAAGTGCGCCCGGGCGGGAAAAAGCACGTCCGATGGGAAAAAGCGCCCCCGGGAAAAAAATGCGCGCACGGGAGAAAAATGCGCGCCCGGGAGAAAAATACGCGCACGGGCGAAAAAAGCGTGCCCCGGTCAATAATTCGCACTCGTGCGAAAAATGCACCCTCGGGCGAAAAATGAGCGCGTGGTCGGAAAAATGCGCGCTCACGCGAAAAAAGTGTGCTCGGGGTAAAAATGCTCGCCCCGGCAAAAAATGCGCGCTCGGGTGAAAAATGTGCGCTTAGGCGAAAAATGTGCGCCCTTGAGAGTAATGCGCATCCGGGCGAAAAAAGTGCTCCCGAGCGGGAAAAAGCACGCCCGGTGGGAAAAAGCGCCCCCGGGCAAAAAATGCGCGCCCGGGCGAAAAATGCGCACCAGGGTTAAAAAGCGCCCCTGAGAAATAAAACACGCGAACGCTGGAATTGAGTGAGGCATGTTCTTTTATAACCAATTCCTATGGGAATTCAAATTAATTTCAATTCTGATGTATTTTTATGGCTGCCGAACGCTGGAATTAAAATTGTCAATTGAATTCCAATTCCAACGCTCCAGGAAGGCATGCGGCGGAGCCAGGATTTTATCTCAAGAGGGGCTGTCTATTGTACACGGAATGATACAATAGACAACGGTATATATATAAACCGCTGTCTATTTTCCTTTTTTTTTTTTTTTAAAATTCATCAAAACCGCCGCCTTGTTTTCAATTCGGCTTTTTTCACACCCTATTAAAAAAATAAGGCGACGGTTGAGGGGGGGCGGCCGCCCCTTCTCGGCCTTGTTTGGGTCCGCCATGACGGTGGTCGTGAATGCGGTAGTTATGAACAGTAGTTTGTGAACGCCTGACCTCATCTAGGGGATTTCATCCACTCGTATATTAAAAAAACTATTCTTTTCAAAATATTATTATTATATATATTAAAACAAGTTTTTTTTTTTGGGTGGCGTTTTTGTCCAAACTCACATAAGAAACTTCATCCATTCTTATTTTCAAAACTAATTTTTTTTCATAACCATTGTCACGCCAAACATACATCTATAATGACGGCGTTTTTGTCCAAACTCACTGGAGCAAAAAAACCAAGACTAACGACAGACCAATTCCAGCTATGATTTGATGATTTTCAGTGGCGTTATATAACGTTTTTGTCAAATGGAGGCTTAATCACTTATAATTTGATGATTTTCAGTGGCGTTATATACACATTTTCATTTGATTTGTGGATACATTTTTTTAAATAAAAGGGCTTCCGTTAAAAAAGGCAGCTGTTCTAGGCAGACCAATTCCAGCTATGGGTAAACCAAGACTAATGACAGACCAAAATAAAAAAACAATAGAGATTTGTGAACCCAAAAAGCTAGGTCTGCTCATAATCGTTCTTCCATTTTTCTTTACAGCGTGATCTGCCCATAGCCGTTATGGGTCTACCCATATAAATCATCTTAAATAAAGGTGAACTGTCATTTTTTAAGAGAGTTGTTAACCGCATGCCGGTTTGGGCTATATACAGGCCACAATTTAAAAAAAAAGACTCATTTATGTTTTACAACCTGGAGGTAATGGAGCAGTGGTAAGTCAATATGTTGTCTTAATATACTCATATTTATTTATCCTCTTTGATCTACTCTCCCTCCTTCGGCGACTCACTCTGGCCGGCGATTCTCTCTGGCGAGCTGCAATCGTCACCATTTTCGACGACCTCCTTCCCTTCTCCGGTCGGCGAGCTCCTCTCTTTTCCTCTGGCTGTGTCCGACCCCTTGACCTCTCCATCTTTCAAGATCCGGCAACCCATCTCTGATCACCTCCTCCCTCCACAGTTGGTGCCGGCAAACGAAATGGAAAAGTTTGTCGATACCTTTGTGGCCGAGCTTGCCGAGGCCAAGTGAGAGATTTTTCCGGGATTCGCCGGCAAGAATTTCTCCGTTCTTACTCCTTACAAATGTCCGTTAGGTGCTCGTATAGTGGCCGAGCTTGTGGAGGCCAAGTGAGAGACTTTTTCGGAATTTGTCGGCGGCCTGTAGATATGAAATTTTGTCTGCATGAATAATTTATTGGCCTGCCACGACCTGCATAAAATCAAAAGCGGACTGAATATAACATTGCTTTTTTTGGGCGCTTATATTTGCAGACCCTCAATGGATATTTGCAACCCCAGATTTATTATTTTTTAACACACAATAATCCTCAAATCACCCTCTATTTGCAGCCCGCAACCTAATTCCTTCTTTCCGCCTCTCCCCACTCTCGTAAGCCGCCGAACTCCACTGAACTCCGCTGCCCTTCGCCTGCCGCCGAACTCCACTGAACTCCGCTGCCCTTCGCCTGCCGCCGAACTCCACTGCTCGCCGCCGATCGCTGCTGCGCCGATCGACATGGCCGGCTTATCCCTCGTTCTCTTCTTCGTGAGAATCTACTAGTGGCGGCGACGTCAATGGAGCTGTGAGAATAAGCTAGCTCCGTTGAAGGAGATCTACTTCGTCTCGAATAAATGTTGAATCACAGCATTCGATCGACATGCCGCTCAGTGCTTCCGTTAGAGATGCTATGAAAGAACTAGATTTGGAGCAGGTGACGTCGCGGGAGACGGATCTGCCGGAAACGGAGGTGGGTCGGAGCAAATCACGTCACATGAGATGGATCTGGTAGAAATGAAGCCGAGTCGCGGGGGAAAGAACGGATTAGATAAAAGCCGAGCAGGAACTTTGGCTTCCCTCTACTGTTTCTTCATGAAATGTAGTTGCTAGAGTGATCAAACACTTCCTCTGATGAATCCACCGCTAAGCAGTAAAAACTTCAGGCCGGCCATCCTCAAATTAAATCGCTACAAGAAACCACTTTGCCGCCTCCGCCTCTCCTCGCTTCATTGTCCACAACCGCTAATGACTGGATCGTTTCCGGAATCGTCGGAGAAATTATAATTTCCGCTGTCAAAGCACCTCTATCTTTAACGAGTTGATACTCACCACCGTGACTCCGGTGTTTGATCCAATGTTTGGTGAGTTATCACCAAAATTTACTTCTGTTCCATGTGATTCAACGTTTATATTCGCAACTATCGAATTTTAATTTTTTTTTATTAGGTGCTTCAAATATCCTATAGGACTGCAACTATCGATATGAGGGTTGCAAATATCAAAGGGTTACAAATATCGATTCAGGCCTGCAAATATAAGCGCCCTTTTTTTGTCTGAGTAATAATTATCTAATTTTAATATAAGGATATTAAAACGTGCTTCTAATATTAAACCTTTAAAGCAGCCGCCTATTCATTGCTTCAACCATGGAAACCTAGAGGGGGAAACCTAGAGGGGACAGCCGCAGCCTTCCTGCATCCCTAATTATTTATCTTGTTTCTAGAATAAAAGGCATAGTAAAGAGAAGGGGTTGGCGCGGCGGCTTTGGTGCGATTTTTCACGATCATTGGATGTTATTGGCGCTGTACAAACCTTATACTTCGAGGGTGGGACCCGTCAAAGCCACGTAGGCGGAGGTCAAAGTCAATAAGGTCAAAGCAGAAGACAGAAGTCAAAGACCCAAGACAGTTCAAAAAACAGAAGGAGCAGGAGGCCTAGGCGAGTATGAGAAGACTCGCGCGAGTAGCTCTGATACTCGCCAAAAGGTGGGCGACCATAGGTGATACTCGCCTATTTGCAGGCGAGGTCGCCTCAATGTCGCATAGTCGTCGGGCAGGGCTGGGCTATAAAAAGCCCCCCCCCCCCCCCCCCCTCTTTGGTTTTCCTATAAATAGGACTCCATGGGTACTTGGATTGACACATTTGGCTGAGTTTTTGAAACTCAACTTTCGAACCCTTGGAACAGTCCCCCCTTGGCCGTCACTCTCTTGTTTCCCGCCAAGTTGGTGCCTTCCTCATACCCTGCTCGGCCATTCTTGGTTGTGGAGGAGAAGTCTCTTTTGAGCTTCTGAGTACGTGGTGAGACCTGCTCCCTGCCGCAGCGCCTGCGGTCTAGTAGTTGTTGTCGTTCTAGTTCCTTCGTCATTGCCAACCAAGTCGTCTCGTTGGACCGCTGGGCGAGTAGCCTTTGACTGCATTGATCCGAATTTTGGAGTCTGATCGAATTTTCCTGGCTTCAACAGGCGCGAGGTATCACGAAGTGGTAAAGGTTTTGTCGGAGCCGTCTGTGGCTTAGTGCGCGAGTTTTCATGAATGGGGAGATCTTTGCAAGAGAACGAGAAGAAGGCATTGGGTGATCGCCAAGGTGTTCGAGGAAGATTTGGTGATATCTGCGTCAATTCGCCCTCCGCATTTCTGTGCGCCATTCTCTTGCTATAGATGAACTTGTTCGCAGGTAAGCCGTCGGGGGATCGAAGTCCCAACAAAATTCCTCAAAGTTGTAGTTAGTTGATGCCTCACCAACTCATTAGGTTGTTGGCTATAAGGTTATTAGTATGAGAACTAAGCAATCAAATATTTTTCTTAATTAATTAGTCATAGAATTCTCTTATTTCAACAAAATTTATTTAAATAACAATCTATAAGAGCGAGAAAATAAAAAATATATTGACCATCAAATAAATTGTTTATATTTTTATGCAAATAGAATAATTATAAAAATATATATAAATAAGAAAATTACGCTCAGTTTAGCACGGCGGTGGCGGTCGGCCGTGAACGCGGTGGTTATGAAATATGAACCGTCGTTCGTGAAGCCCGACCTCACCTAAGGAACTTCGCCCCCATTTATGTTCAAAACTAGTTTCTTTTCTTGGCGGCGGTCATAACCATTGTCTTCCCAAACATTCATTGTATGACGGTAGTGTTTTTGTCCAAACTGATAGGAAAAAAAATGCCACGTCAAACGGAGCGTAAATGTATTGTCACCGAACATTGCTCGGAACCAAAAATCTCTCATTATGAATGCAATTTTCTTGCCTCCGCGTCCTGGACAACGGGATGACCTCCACAGAGATCGAAAATGATCTCTGTGGAGATAGAACGGGTTCCCTATTCTGCTTTTTAGTTTAAATCTTTTCCGTCCCTTCCTCCACACGACAATGAACGGTAAAACCCAGACTTAGATTTGGACACAGAGCCCGGAACCAAAAATCTCTCCTGCTATAGGGATCATATCTTCGTTGTGACAAATAAACTCAAAGAATTTACTAGATATATTAATAAATGAGTGATAGACACGGGACTTCGCCTCTACGGGCTACGGCCACCCGCAACAGTACCCTGATCGCGACAGTGCACGGGTTTTCCTCATTGCCCCCACATGACAGTACTCCGATCACGACATTGTCCCGGCTGCTCGCAAACTTCCGAGCGCTATACTCCGCCCGTCGGTCGTATTTTCATTGTGCGCAGGGGTTTGCGAGGGGGGTGAGATCATATTTTTTATTGTAGGCAAAAGATTCTGCATATGTGAGAGTACATTTGTAAAATTAAAGAAAAATATATAAATTAAAAAAAATAAAATTTTTGTAATAATTAGTAAAAAAAACTTACTCTCGAAAACCTACGATTGTGTGGTCGCAACTAAATTTATAGTTTTTTATTTTAACTTTTTATTTTATACATTTTTAAAAACTAATTATACTTAAAATTCATTTGAAAATTAATTATGCGAATAATATCAAAATCATTTTCGATTCTAGCAAATCAACAAAAATCAGATTCAGCAAATTTTAACATTTTTTCTCCGAAAAAAAAATACTAAACCCTAAACCTATAAATTACTCTCGACCCTTCCGCCTTCCGCTTGCTTGCGATTTTTGCTCCACGGCTCTTTCGCCCTCTTGTTTTCATGCCCCCGCGACCCTTCCACCTTCCGCTTGCTCGTAAAATTAGCATATCTAATTAAATAATTGTTTTACTGAGCACCTAAAAATCTCTCATTTTATAAGCACTACTACTCCTAATAAGGGGTTATGTATGCCTGCCAATTAATCGTTATGAAGCCGAGCCGAACAATGTGCCCTTTGGGAGGATAATAATAAAAATGATAATAATAATAATAATAATAATAATAATAATAATAATAATAATAAAGATTAATTATTGGGACATTTTCCATAATTACAAATTGCGCCCATCTATCTTTCAAAATTACATTTACCTCCCCTCTAATTTCATCAGTTTCAAATTATTTTATGATATTCAATTTTACCCTTTGTAATTTGTAATGACTATATTGAAAGATGTGACATTTTTCTTTAGAAATATATATATGAAAAGTGTTTATATATGCCAAATTATTTTTGTCATATTTCAATTATACCCTTTGTAATAACTCTACATTGAAAATGTAGTGTTACATTTTACTCGTTGTAATGAATCTAAAATCCTTAAAAAATATGATAAAATTGAAAGGGCGCTACTACACACACTTAAAGTCTCCCAAAAAATTACAAAAAGTGGGCTCCACTCCTCACAAAAACACCTGATTTCTCTAGGGTTCGGCCCTAAATCACAAAAAGTGGGCCCGCTCGACACAAAAACACCCGACTTTAGTCTGATGTTTTGTGCTGAGTGGGGCCCACTTTTTGTGATTTTTAGGTAGCCTGTAGGTGAGGGTAGTAATATTCAAATTGAAATATCCTAAAATAATTTGGCTGATTTTATCATTTTCCATCCATATTTGTAAGGAAATAGAGACTTTTTGTAATCTAGGGAAACTTCGAGGAGAGATACGTTTCAAATGATAGAGTGCAACCTGTAATTATGCAAACACCCAGGGGAGGTCCCCGTAATTAACCCTAATAATAAAAATAATAATTGCTATTTTAAGTTATATTTATTAAAAGTATTTTAATATTTGTAGTAGTCATCTCGCATCATTATTTATGTGAAGCACAAGCCACGAATAGCCTCAGAATTTTAAATTTTGTTTTGAAAATTTTATTTGGTGCAAAAATAAATAAAAATTTTAATTTTAATTCTTAAAAAAACCTACAGCACAGAAGCTGTGGCCTGCAGACACCACCGGGTTGTAATTGACAATGTAGTGGATGGCGACACGGCCACAAAAAAGAAGGCGGCGGCAAAATATTTATCTACTGATATTATTCGCGGCCACAACATTTCGTGGTTGGTAGACCGAAACAACTTGATGTTAATAATGCATTTTTTCCGGTGAATTCTTTCCGAGGATGCGTGTAACTCAACAATTATATGGTTTAAAATAGATTGCTCCGACATATTATTGATTGTTGTAGTTTCCTACGACGTCCGGTAGTCGCATGCTGCCAACTCCAATGCCGATACCTCTATAAGGGCGCAATAATTTACCCATGATCTATGTAGATGACATCATTAGGGCGCAGATGGAGATCAAAGTTCGGCTTGGTACACATTTTACTACTATTTTTAGCTAAAATGCCTGCAACCTATGAGAGATCTATCATAATAGCCTAGGGGAATTGAACACTCATCATATGACGTTTGATTTCCCAGCGGTAGTTGTTCCAAAAAACTATCTTCCAGACTTTTTGAAAAATAGTGAACCTTCCAACTTATAGAACAGCCAAAAGAACTTTTTCATGCATCTCTTCTCGTTGGTCAAATATCATCAATCATCTAAGCTGTGTTAGTTGGATAGTTTTTAGGAGGAGGGAATTAATTTTATTCATTCAAAAACCAATATTTGTGTTCGTTTGGCTGTTTTAAAGGATGACATTGATATTTACGGTTTAGGGAGGAAGGTGTTTGACGAAAACCAATTATGAGTGTTCGTTAGCTTATTTTTAGGAAAGAGATTGGCTTTTGGCCCAAAACCAATGAGTTTTTGGGTCTCTGAAAATCCTTCTATCCCCCAAAAACACCTAATTTGGTCGGTTTTGGTCCATCCGCGATCTTCCAGCGATGCTTGCTGGAAGATCCCACCACAAGGGTGAAATGTAGGCAAATCTTACCCTGCAATTTTGCAAGAGGCTGCTTCTGGACTCGAAAGTCACACGGCAACACCTTAACCGGTGCGCCAAGACTCCCCTTTCTTTGCACTGAACTATAATGAATAAAAATGGTGAGAAATTTTAAATAGAAATAATAAAAAAACTCAATTTTATATATAGCTTCTACCATTTTCTTCAATTAAATATGGGCAAAAAAAAGTTTAAAATTGTATAATTTATATGCACCAAGAAATTCCATCTAGATACTCATCCCAGCTTAGCCTTCATCTCTTCTTCAACAATATAAAATATTTCAATTACTCTGCAGCACACAAAAAAGGCAGGTTTTAGAATCAACAATACAAGTAGGCGTGCAAAAAAAGCCTGAGCCTGGTTGCCCGGCCCGGGTCTGCCCGGGTCTGAGCCCGGTTAGGCCCGGGTCTGGTTAGGCCCGGGCCAGGCCCAGGCCAGGCCTAAGGGGGCTCACCAGGCCCCCTTATTTGGCCAGAGCCCGGCCTGGTGCCCGGCCCGGGCCAGGCCTAGGCCCTGCCAGGCCCAAGGCCCGTTTATAATTTGTTGGGGCCATGCCCCAACATTTAATGTTGGGGCAAGGCCCCAACATATTGGCAGCTCCTGCTGCCATTTTAATTGGCAGCTAGCTGCCATTTGGGGCCTGCTTGGGCCCAGTTTTGTGGGCTCAGCAGGCCCACTGATTTTGTAAGGGCCTGGGCCCGGTCTGGGCCCGATTTGAGTTGGGCCTGGCCTGGGCCTGGTAGCAAAAAAGCCCGGGCCCCTAGGGCCTGAGCCCGGCCTGGGTCCGGCAGGCCTTATTTGCACGCCTAAATACAAGCCTCATATATTATTAAAATAATAACTGCTTTTTTATTATGTTCTCAGTAATTATAATTTGAATATGTATCTACATCATTTACAAAATACCCCCTCACTTAACACAAATAATGGGAGCACCTCTCCTATAGTATACAAATTACAAATTATTATACTAAAAATTAATAATGTACATGAGGAGGGAAGGGTAGGTCCCAGTAATTACACACACAAGAGAAATCATTACACTGAGAACACCTCTCCTATATAAGCCAGTTGGGATGGAAGTGCGACTAAAAAAAAAGTAAAAGTCACCTACACCTAGGGGTGCTCACAAACGGAATCGACTAGCTCTTTAGTTAGATCCAAATTTGTCATAAAATGCAGAGAATCAGATTCAAAACCGCTCGAACCGATCGAACCGAACCGACTTTTGAACCGAACTGACTGGTTTGGTTTCGGTTTGTGGTGGCTGAAAACCAACCCATATTCGGTTCGGTCCGGTTTTCACCATGGAAAAACCGGTTGAATCGAACCAAACCGATGCATTACCTTGGGGGGTTGTCCGAAGATTTTGGGGCTACAGAGTGAGGGAAGAGGCGTGCGGGCGTCAAGCCGTATGTTTTCTGCGAAGGTGGAAATGGGGGAGAACTCCTTCAAATATGTGTTTCCCTGTGTGGAAGGTGGGGAAGATCGAGAGATGGAGTGGGGGTAGGCACCGTCGAAGTCGAAGGAGGGGGAGATGGAATGAGCCGCACGGGAGGGGTAAGGGTTTAAAAATAGGGCTTGGGAAAGTTGTATAATCGGACGGCTGGATTTGTAGGAGGCAGATCGAATGGTTAAAATTTTTTGGGCGATATTTACAAAAGATTTTTTTATAAAATTTCTTGGTGCGGGAGAACATCTGATCATCCACTTGTAGAAAACCGAACCGACGGGTAAAAACCCGAACTGATTGGATTCGGTTCGATTTCAGTTTTGGGTGTGTAAAAACCGAGGCTATTCGGTTCGGTTTCAGTTTTACATAAAACCGAACCGAACCGCTTGCAAGCCTACTAAAATCCTGACTTCGGGTTTGAATTTGAATTTGAATTCGCTTCAAATGATGGACCAAATAGACTTTGATTAGACGGTCAGAATTATCTTTATATATATTATATATTCCTATTATTCGTAAACTATTCATGAATCTTGCCAATAGAGATAATATTATTCGGATTCGAATACCACTCGAATTCAAATTTGGATTTGAATTCGAAAAATACGAATCTTAATCGAATCTTCACGAATCGATTCTCGAATTATTTACGAATTATTTGGTTTACGAGCAGGCCTACCTACACCATTGTGGGTCGTTCGCCTAGATGATAAAGATTAAAGGTTGATACTAGGTTGATACTAGGTTGATATCCAGTAATAAAACTTACGAAAAATCAATGGAATAAATCAAGGCGATTGTTAACCGCAACCCAGTTTTGGCTTGTCGCACCCCAATGTTAACCGCAACCCAAAAATTTTAAAAATGTTAACCGCAACCCGATTTTTTTCTTGCCGCACCCCAAAAAATTAAACACTCATTGAGTCATTTCAGATATTTTTTAGCACAACAATGATAAATATACAACACATACAAAAAAAACATCTCTGTAGGTATGTAGCATACATAACTAATCACAACCCAACAATGAATACTCTTGAACCTGAAAACAGATAAATAAGGGTAGTCAAAGCTTAGAAATAGCCCAAGTTTATCAGATTTCCATGGTTAGTCAAAGTAGGTAATGATTGTGAAGGGGCGGCACCCATAGGCGGCATCACCAGTCGGATGTGGTAGGCATCAGATGCAGGCGAGGCGGAGGAGGGGGCGGTCGGGTTAGATGGTGAAATTCTGTGTCACAAAATTCTGAGTAGAACAAAATGTTGTTGAAAATAAGAGATTGTTTGAGTGAATGAAGACCTAAAACCTGAAAAATCAATCCATTACTCCTCATCCGGGAGGACATACGGGAGGATGAGTAAACGATATTCTGAATAGAGATAATTTTTTAAGTAAGAGAATGGTTGAGGTAAAGAAGACCCGAAACCTAACAAATTTTGAGGAATCGAAGAACTGGGTTGCAGAGTAGGACAAAGGAATCGAAGAACTGGGTTGCCGCAATTCTCCCAACGAAGATGGACTCACTCCCCACTCACCGCCACCCATTTATGTAGTAAGAAGACCGAGGCGGCGCTATGCGGCAACATCCCCATGAATGTCAATTTTGATGGCGAGAGCGGAGTCTTCTCCTGCAATGATAGTTGTGTCCGCAGCAGACATCTATGTGGGAACCATCTTTGCGTGGTCCTGCTCGCGCGGTCTCGCCTTGCTGCTCGCGCGATCTTCTCGCCGCGTGCTCCTCCTGCTAGCGCGGTCTCACTACCGGTCTTCTCGCCGCGTGCTCCTCCTGCTAGCGCGGTCTCACTACCGGTCTTCTCGCCGCGTGCTCCTCCTGCTCGCGCGGTCCTGCTAGTGCGGTCTCGCCTTGCTGCTCGCCCGGTCGTCTCTCCGCGTGACTCCTCCTGCTTGCTCGATCTTCTAGTCGTTGCTCCTGCTCCTGTTCGTGCGACTTGTGTCTCTCCTGCTTTGCTGCTGCGACCTTGCCCCTTGTCTAGTCGCCGCTCAGTCGTTGAGCCTGCTCTAGCCGCTCCAGCCGTTGTGACTCCATGGGGTCCTCGATTGATTCTTCAGGGCAGCCCGCGTCCTCTCCTACAGTCCGCTTGGTTCCTGCTCCTGAGGTGCGTGATGAGTTGAGGATCACCACCATCTCCCTTACTGGGAAGAAGAACTTTGTTGAATGAGTGCATTCTGTCAGAAGGGTGTTTCAGTCTAAGGGACTTCTGCATCATCCAAACGAACGCACAACAAAATTATAGATTTGAAAGAGGCGTGCGGGCATCAAGCCGTATGTTCTCTGCGAAGGTGGAAATGGGGGAGAACTCCTTCAAATATGTGTTTCCCTGTGTGGAAGGTGGGGAAGATCGAGAGATGGAGTGGGGGTAGGCGCCGTCGAAGTCGAAGGAGGGGGAGATGGAATGAGCCGCACGGGAGGGGTAAGGATTTAAAAATAGGGCTTGGGAATGTTGTATAATCGGACGGCTGGATTTGTAAGAGGCAGATCGAATGGTTAAAATTTTTTGGGCGATATTTACAAAAGATTTTTTTATAAAATTTCTTGGTGTGGGAGAACATCTGATCATCCGCTTGTAGAAAACCGAACCGATAGGTAAAAAACCGAACTGATTGGATTCGGTTCGGTTTCGGTTTTGGGTGTGTAAAAACCGAGGCTATTCGGTTCGGTTTCGGTTTTACATAAAACCGAACCGAACCGCTTGCAAGCCTACTAAAATCCTGGATTCGGGTTTGAATTTGAATTTGAATTCGCTTCAAATGATGGACCAAATAGACTTTGATTAGACGGCCAGAATCATCTTTATATATATTATATATTCCTATTATTCGTGAACTATTCATGAATCTTGCCAATAGAGATAATATTATTCAGATTCGAATACCACTCGAATTCGAATTTGGATTTGAATTCGAAAAATACAAATCTTAATCGAATCTTCATGAATCGATTCTCAAATTATTTACGAATTATTTGGTTTACGAGCAGGCCTACCTACACCATTGTGGGTCGTTCGCCTAGATGATAAAGATTAAAGGTTGATACTAGGTTGATATCCAGTAATAAAACTTACGAAAAATCAATGGAATAAATCAAAATTAGAATTTTGCTAGTACTAGAGTGTTCTCTATAATTAGATGTCATGGCCTTAGCCTGATTTTGGTGAAAAGTAGTCAAAAATATGATATGATGTCACCCTTAAATGGCACAACGCCGCAACATATCTTAGGTCTTATGAAAAGTAGGTGGGTGGTTAGCTAGGGCATCACTTCTAAGGATATGTTTGTTTCGACAGTGAGAGTTGGAGCAGTGGGAATGAGAGAATTGGCAATGGAGCGGTGGGGAGTGGCTGCGTTCTCAAAAAAGGTCAAAATGACGTTTTGGAGCGATGGAAGAGGGAATTGGAGGGTTACCAAACATATTCTTTTAGTAGTGGTGTTTTCTACCCAATGGAGATGGAGCAAAAACGCCAAAACAAACAGGTCCTAAGTATTGCGTAATAAATTAACCTGATTTTAATGACAATTAAGCAACGGTCAACTATATCCAAAATTTGGATTACAATTGTTACATGAATTTTAATGACATTACATGCAATTTTACTAAGGATGATTTTGACAATCATCAATCTCTCATATTAGAAGATAAAGAGGTACTTATTATGTGTGATATGTTTTAAGAGCCTTGAATCAATTATTTAAAAGAATGAGGATATAGATAAAGATATAACATATACAATTAATACAAAGTGATTAAGATGGAGAAGCATTTCTACAGTACTATACAATAAGGAGTCATGGAGACTAAGGCTCTGTTTGGTTGGACTGTTGCTGATGGAAAGCTGTTGATAGAAAAAGTGTTGATTCTGGAAAACGAAGTTTTGCTAAAAAACTGTTTGGATGAAAAGTCGCTGATTCTGGAAAATGAAAATTTCAGATAGAAGAATCATGCACAAATTGTAAAAACTGTAGAGAAGCATGAGGGGGATACCTAACGGAAATTGTAAAAACTTGAGAGGGATGTGCTGAAAGCAAAGATGCCGACGGAGAAAAGAACGACGAGAGTACTCCTATCTGAAAATATAAAAAACGAGATCATAAATCACAGGAAATCAGAAACCTAACAGCTGAAATCTAGTGAGAAGAACCAAGCAGGAAGAACATCAACGCAGAGGGATCGTCAAATTTTTACTTCGCCGAGAACAAACAAGGGATCGTCGTTGTCGGGGAAGCAAGATCGGGAGAGATGCGCCGTGCGCCGGTCGTCGTCGTCGAGAGAGATGCGCGTCGTCGGGGAGGCAAGAAGATCGCCGCTCGCGCTTTTTAGGTTAGACAAACCGCGGATGTGGCTGAACGTGGGATAAACCTGCAGATGGGTTTATACATAAAAATGCGGCTTCAATGAAACAGAGATTTCAAAATAAGCCGCACCAAACGCTGCTGTCTCGCAAAATGCCGGTGCGTTTCAACCGCACCGCAGGGAAAAAACCCAACCAAACGGATACTAAAAGTTAAATTATATAAATTTTATTTCCTTTGAAAGGGTCACATAGACTAGTATATGAATCAACTTTGCACTAACTGTTATATTAAAAAATCTTCCAAGATTGATACGGCATGGAGATGTTT
Source organism: Dactylorhiza incarnata (assembly GCA_033032865.1). Taxonomy (NCBI): domain Eukaryota; kingdom Viridiplantae; phylum Streptophyta; class Magnoliopsida; order Asparagales; family Orchidaceae; genus Dactylorhiza; species Dactylorhiza incarnata. The sequence goes on from JAWHQI010000303.1 coordinate 2,232,211, forward strand.
AAGGAAAAAAAATTAAAGATATACCAGATCTTACCTTTGTTCTTCAATATTCAGATCAACGAGCCATGTGGTTAAGTAAACCTACAAGAAAATTTAGATGAATAAATGGAAGGAGCTAGAGGGTCATTATATATATATAGGGGCATTTACCGGGACCTCCCCTTCAGTTTGAAAAATTACAGATTGCACCCCTCTTATTACTGAAATTGCGAAAACCTCCCCTGAATGTTACAAAATATAACATTTACCTCCCTTGAAGTTCACATTTCATAACATCCATGCACAAAAATACCCCCCTCGGGCTACATTTTCAGGGGGGGGGGGGATGCTTTGCATGGATGTTATAAAATGTTAACTTACTTCAGGGGAGGTAAATGTTATGTTTTGTAACATTTATGGGAGGTTTTTGTAATTTCAATAATAAGAGGGGTGCAATCTATAATTATGCCAACTTCCATGAGAAGCTTTGGTAATTATTCGTGTGTGTGTGTGTGTGTGTGTATATATGTTACACTTTGGGGGATATTTTTGTGCATGCATATTATGAAATGTAAAGTTAGAAGGGAGGTTTTTGTAATTTCAAAAAATAGATAGGTGCAAACTGTATTTTTGCAAACTTACAAGAGAAGCCCCTATAAACGGCCATATATATGCGCTTGTCTAGACACACACACACACACACATATATATATATATTAATTACAGTCTCCATGTATTGAAATTGCATAGAACAAGCACATTACTAAATAGACGGAAATTGTATACCATCATCCGAGTCAATTATCATAAGCTACATATGACTTTTACTCTACATGTTAAGAGTATATAGCAGGAGAAAAGGTGTTTCTGCAAACCAAATACAATCAGGATGAGGTTATCTTGATTTGATTAAAAACAAAAAAAATATGATGTAGGGGCTACTGGTGTGTGAATACTAGAATGCAACCTTAGGTGAAGTTTCGGGGAAACAACTCGACCACACTGTTACTATATGCAACATACAAGATCCAACAGAGAAACCAACACCAAGCAATAAATAATTAAATCGCACACATAATTTTAGCAAAAAAAAGAAAAATTATTAGGGTCCACTGATCCGACGGTCCACGTGGATCAGTGCAATACTTTGAGATGTGTGCACTTTAAGATGTGTGCATTGATTTACGCGGACCGTCAGATCAGTGCACTTTACGGTAAAGTGCAAAAGTGCACTTTACGGTAAAGTGCAAAAGTGCACTTTACCACCCCCTTTCCACAGGGAATTTGGGCAGATTTAAGTGGATGCGTGACTTGCTGGAGGCGAACTGTTGGGAAGAAGGGGTTTCCGTGACTTGCTGGAGGCGGACTGTTGGGAAGAAGGGGTTTCCGTGAATTCCTGGGAGAAGCAACCAACTGCTAAGGAATTGAGGTGTGGATCCCTGCATGTTACGGGAGAGGAATTATTTGGAGGATTCAATGTAAAAGGGAACAGAGGTTTCCGGGTAAATGAAAACTAGGGAGGCGGTTTGCTGGGAAGAGGTTCACAGTTTTTCTAGCTACGGGACTCACAAAAATGAAAAAAAAACATAGGGAATACAGTAACGGGTGATGGTAGAAGGGGATTCAAGCGAAAATAATAAACAAACCTAAGAAGTCCACCTTAGGGCTTCGTGACGTCGCACCACGAAAGATCACCGGATTATGGGAATTCATTTCCTCCAAAATCAGCAATGAAGAAGATGGTTGCCCCCTTATAATAATACAACATTAGGGCACCATGACATCGACGGCTATGATTGGCCGAGAGTGTCAAGTGACCGATCTCACTAAATAAACTCTAAAAATAATAAAGTAAATATGAAAAAACATGTAAACAAAATCCGGACGCATCCGCAGAGTTGAATCGTCGATCTAGATGCTAAATATGACAGATGACCAATAGGCCCGGAACAAGCCCAAAACTTATGCTCCACCGCGGGTTCACGCCGCCGTTCCCCATCAAAATACTTGTCAACATTTACAGATAATAATAATAAAATTATCAGACGAAATGAAAAATATATTAGTTGTTCAACAAAGGATAGAACCGAAGGATACAACAAGAGATCTACTTAAGCAAATAAACTTTAATAGATGTATAAACAATGACTGTACGCATGATATTTTTGTGCATGGATGTTATGAAATGTAAACTAATAGAAGCGTTTTTTGCAATTTCAAAAGTTAGATGGGTGTAATCTGTAATTTTGCAAACTTACAAGGGAGAGGTACATTATCCAAAAAAAAACTAGTAAAACTTTACAGAAGCTGAAATACCTCTAAAGTTTTATGGTTTGTAGACATGATAGTTGCCTTGTTTAAAGGATCACTTGGTTCCTCGCCCTTGAGTTGTGGAGGAATAGGATAACTATCTTGTATAAGCATTCCAGAGGAGGCCAAGTCAACAAATTCTCCATGATAAAGCTCATTGGACCAGCAAAATACATCATCTATTCCTTCATCTTCCCCGCAGTTCATGGATCGAAGAGCAATCACAAGAAAACGCTGTTCATTAAAAAAAACACTTTAAAAGGAGAACAAAATTTTATTTTAAATGAGGAAAAACACCCTTGGGTGAAATATTCATCTTTCTGATTTTACTCCTTTATTACATCGTTTACATTTTTAAAATTATGATTAATTTGTGCATTTTATTATTATTTTAAATGTTTTTCTCTCAATTTCTATTAAATTTTGAATTCGGCAAAAAAAATTCATGGTGACAGGAAGCGACAGATGTACTTTCGCGTTAGGACACGGGGAACCCCGTGCATGACTACTTGTTAATTAAAAAAAATCTTTTGATTTTTAAGGGCTATTTGCCGGGACCTGTCATCTAGATTTGGGGCATTCCAACACCAATACTTGTTACCTTGCCAACCTCTCCAGAGATCAACCTGAACCCCCCGTCTAGTGAGAGCCCGGGAGCGGAATCAATCTGGGGCATTCCAGCACCAAAACTCGTCACCTTGCCAGCCTCTCCAGAGATCAACCTGAACCCCCCCCCCCCCCCCCCCCCCCCCCCCCCCCTCCCGTCTAGTGAGAGCCCGGGAGCGGAATCGATCTGGGGCATTCCAGCACCAATACTTGTCACCTTGCCAGCCTCTCCAGAGATCAACCTGAACACCCCCCCCCCCCCCCCCCCGTCTAGTGAGAGCCCGGGAGAGGAATCGATCTGGGGCATTCCAGCACCAATACTTGTCACCTTTGTTATCTTCGCACAACAGTTATAACCATCACACAAAGAAATAACACTCAACAAATGATATAGTAAGAAACTTTCAAGGGTAGAACCGCTTCAGATCATCTCCACTTCTGGCTCGGCCGAGAGGTACCCCTTCCACATCCCGGAGGTGATACCCCCCCCAACTTGAGCACTTCGCTTACAATGTATGGGCCCTCCCAGTTGGGATTAAGTTTACCCACCGTGGTTCCTCTTCCGGCCGCGTCGACCTTCTTCAGGACCAGATCTCCTTTCTGAAAGTGCTTTATTCGGATGTGCTTGTCAAAGTATCGGGCCATTCGTCATTTGATTTTTTCCTGCCTGATGGTGGCCAGGTCCCGAAGTTCCTCTACCAGATCCAGGGACAGCCTCTGCTCTGCATCATTAGCTGCTAGCCATCCTTCATTTCCCTCACCCGCAGCGATCACCCTGGGGGTCTTTACTTCGAACTCTATGGGAAGGACTGCTTCGGATCCATGAGAAAGTTTGAACGGGGTCTCCCCGGTGGCGGTGTTTGGAGTAGTCCTCAGGGCCCAGAGGACGGATGGTAGCTGCTCCGCCCAGTTCCCTCGAAGGTTCTCCACCTTCTTCTTTAGTAGGTTGACGATGACCTTGTTTGCCGCCTCCACCTGGCCATTGCTTCTCGGGTGGTGAACCGATGCGAACCTGAGGTCGATGTCAAGCTGGGTGCAGAAGTTAACAAATTCCTCGCTAGCAAACTGTGGCCCATTGTCCGTCACTGTAGCCAGAGGGAGCCTGTGCCTGCAAATTATCTCTCCCCACACAAAATTCCTTACAACTTCAGATGTTACCTTGGCGAGCGCCTTCACTTCTACCCACTTGGAGAAATAATCGATCATGACCAGTAAGAACCTTCTTTGTCCACTAGCTTGAGGGAAAGGGATGACTAGGTCCAACCCCCATATGGCGAAGGGCCAGGGAGCTGTGATGGTCCGGAGCCTCTGGGCTGGGAGGAGTTGGAGCGGGGCGTAGAGCTGGCACTTTGAACACCTCCTTGCGAATTCCGCCGCATCTTTGCTGAGGGTAGGCCAGAAGTAGCCTTGTCTCAACACTCTCCCCTCCAGGGTTCGGCTCCCGGAGTGACTGCCACACTCCCCAGAGTGGATTTCTTCCAGGACTCTCGGAACCTCCTCCTCGGAGACACATCGGGCCAGGAGTCCCGAGAGCGTCTTCCTATACAGCCCTCCTGCATGTAGGGAATAGTATGCTGACTTATACCTGAAGCGCCGTCTGTCGATGTCCTCTTCAGGGAACTTTCCTGATGATAGGAAGGTGATGAAAGGATCCATCCACGAAGTCCGCTGATCTATCTCCATCAGTTCTCCTTCATCGATGGTGGGTCGGAAGAGTTCCGAAACCGTTCCCCCTGCTCGGGGACCGAACTTGGCTAGGAGGTCTGCGGGGGTGCTCTCCTCCATCGGTACGTGTTTGATAGAGAAGGTGCGAAATCGCCCGATGACTCCCTTGACCTTCTCCAGGTACCGCTGGAGAGTCAGGTCCTTCGCTTCAAACTCTCCCCGGACTTGGCATGCCACCACCATGGAGTCCATCGAGACCTCCACATCTTGCACTCCCAGTTCCCGGGCCAGCCGAAGGCCCGCTATCACCGCCTCGTACTCAGCTTGGTTATTGGTAATTGGGAAGTGGATGTTCAAAGCTTGTTCGATCTTTGTACCTTGAGGGCTTACCAGGATGATTCCCCCTCTATAGGAGTGCTTTCCTGACGCACCATCCACCAACATCTTCCACGCCATTGGGGGAGGCGGTTCATGTTCCCCCACTTCGGTTGTGTAGTCAGCCATGAAGTCTGCCACTGCTTGGGCCTTGATTGACTCCCTAGGTACGAACGTAATATTGAACTCACTCAGCTCCACGGACCACTTTGCCAATCTTCCTGAGTGTTCCACCCCTTCCATGACTTTGCAAAGCGGGTGATCTGTCACTACTTTGATTGAATGTGCCTGAAAGTAGGGTCGGAGCCTCCGAGCCGCCACCACCAATGCGAAAGCCAACTTCTCCAAAATTGGGTACCGGAGCTCCGCCTTCTTCATCACTCGACTGACATAGTAGATAGGGAATTGCTTTCTTCCTTCCTCCCGGATCAGTACTGAACTTACCGCCTCAGATCCTACTCCCAGGTATAGGGATAGGTCTTCTCCCGGTCTCGGCCCTTGAAGTAGGGGGGTTTGGGTGAGTTGCCCTTTCAAAGCCTGAAAAGCTTCCACACACTCCGGGGTCCATTCGAATTTTTTATTGCCCCTCAGCACCTTGAAGAAGGGTGCACACTTCTCTCCCGCCTTGGAGAGGAACCTGCTAAGTCTGGCCAGCTTCCCCGTGAGGCTCTGAACCTCCTTCGGGTTTCTTGGCGACCCCAACTCTATTATCGCCTTGACCTTGTCTGGGTTAGGCTCCACCCCCGTCGGGGTGAGCAAGTGACCTAGGAATTTCACTCGGCTAGCCCCGAAGACACACTTCAAGGGGTTGAGTTTCATCTTATACTTCCGCAGGGTCCCAAACGTCTCCTCAAGGTCTCGGAGGTGAGACCCAAGATCCCTGCTCTTTACCATGAGATCATCAACATAGACCTCTAAGTTTCATCCCTTCTATTCGCGAAAGACCCTATCCATCATCCTTTGGTATGTGGCACCTGCATTCTAGAGCCCGAAGGGTATCATCTTATAACAGTAACATCCGTCCCCCGTGATGAAGGAGACATCTTTGATGTCCGGGGGGGGGGGGGCATGCGAATTTGATGATAACCTGAAAAAGCATCTAAGAAAGACATTACAGGGAAACCAACGGCTGAGTCAACCAGCGCGACGATTCTAGGCAGGGGTAGCAATCTTTCGGGCATGATTTATTAAATAGCGAAAAGTCGATACACATTCTCCACTTACCTCCTCCCTGTTGGATCGGTAGGCGCCCTTAGAGGGGGGGTGAATAAGGGTTTTAAAGATTTTATTATTATTTTGAGTATTTTAGAAAAAGCTTTGAATATGATAATAAAGAAGATCAAGACTAATCAAATAAAGTAAAAATAGAGACATGATTTTATTAACTTGAGAAACATTATTACAAAATTTGATCTCTTATGAAAGCTAGAAATCAAAGCTAAATAGAAAAGAAACCTTTTGGTTTTCTATCCTGACTCGCTTCCCCACGAACCGGTGGCCCTAGCCTTATCCTCCCCGGATTCGGCCTCAAGCCGCTCTAGCCAATCCCTCCCCGGATGTGGCCTCGAGCCCCCCTAGACCTAGCCTAGATCTAGTCGCCAACACGAGGCGATTTTCCCCCTAAGTCCTACCCAGACCTAGTCGCCAACACGAGGCGATTTCACTAATCGTTTACAAAGAGGAATATGAAATAACAATAAAGAAATAAGAACTCCCTCAAGATGGACTTCTGAAGTTGGAGACGAAGATCCGTCGTTGAATAAGCGTTGTAGAAGCAGACTTCGATCTGATCCGGCGTGACGAGATTCTCCTTCAGAAGTTTTGCAGAGCTTCGCTAGCACATCAACTTTCGGTCAAGATAGCCTCTAGAATTCTGGCACTCAATATATCTCTCTGATCTGAAACGAGAGGACTTGGGTCCTTTTTATAGACTAGCGCTAGCGCCTGCGCTAGCCACTACCGCCGGCGCTATCTCATATTAGGAGACTTTTTGCGCGGCAGAATCTTCAATCCGAGGCAACAATTCCACCATGCCTTCTGTGCATCGAGCTAGCGCCGGCGCTATCCACTATCGCCTGCGCTATCTCATATTAGGAGACTTTTTGCGCGGCAGAATCTTCAATCCGAGGCAACAATTCCAGCATGCCTTCTGTGCATCGATCTAGCGCCGGCGCTATCCACTATCGCCTGCGCTAGTGATTAGTTTGGAGTTGATGGCTCAATTTTGGGGGCAACCACCATATGTAAACCTTGAGTCATTTTGACCTGTTATCCTGCACACTTAGATCACACAAGATTAAATACACACATAGGATTTGTTATTCTCAAACCTAGGAGATGCGGAAGACCGTGTTCCAACAAACTCCCCCTTTTGATAATAACAAATCCATTAATGATAAATCAAAGCATTAAGCTAAATAAGCATGAAGAAGCATATTTGTGTGTGTGTGACAAGGATGACTTAGGATAAATAATGATTATAGCATTTTAGTATTGCTCCCCCTAAATACCTAAATACATGCTCCCCCTAAGTGAATGCTCTCCTAATATGTTCTTAACTGAATTAAGCATGTTAGATATGTTATCATGTTAGTTCTCCCCTTTTGCATTTTATCATGTTAGTTCTCCCCCTTTGTTATTAGCAAAAGCGGGTAGGGAGACACCACTTCAAGCTGTTGTAGTAAGTTTAATAGGCATGATCGAGCTTTGAGAGAAGGAAATGATAAGGAGTTGTAGAATTCTTTTCATTGAATTAGATTAGAGTTTGAGTATCTGTATTTTCATAAATCAGAGTTTTGTAGCATAATGCAAAGGTGCGGAAGACTTAAAAGAAAACATCTTGTATAAGAAGTGATAATTCAAAAAATATTGAAGTTTTAATTTCATAAAGAAGATGTTTTGTACATCAAAGGTTAAACAAGAGTTTAATTTCACCAATGAAGAAACCAAGCATGAATAAATATTATCACAAGAGAGAGTACTACAATGTTATGGTAATTCATAATTTCAAAAACAAACTAAACATTGTAGAAATCATGCTAGGTTATCTAGTGCATTTTATAAATAAAGAGTAAGTATAGAATTAGCATTAGGATCCAATACTCATGAGAAGAAGTGTTATGGAAGATAATGATGTGCACAAGTGTATTTTGAATAAAGTGAACAAGTGTGTTAACCAAAAAAATACAAGACAAATATAGAGTAAAGTGCACAATAAAACACAAATAATTTTACTTCCACACACTTTTAAGCACAAATTAAAATGTATAACAACCAAGGTGCTTTGCACACACAATGCTTATGAAGACTTATCAGGGTGCAAAGTAGTGCTTGGGGGAACACACAAGTTAAGTTATCAAGGTTGATTTTTTTGTTGTGATCCTGTGTACTTAAGAAGAAGTGGTTTTATTTTTAAAATGAAGAGTTCGCACAAGACACTTTACTAATCTATCCAAGGTGCTCAACCCCACAATGCTTATTAAGACTTATCAGGAGGTTCAAGTAGTGCTTGGTGGAGGTGACTTTGTCAAGGCTATGATGAGTTTTGATTTGAACAAAGTTCTCCGATTACACTTGCTTTGCAAACACTTTAAAGAAGAAATTTTAACCACTCTTCTTAATATTTAATAGTGCAAATAAAGGTTGTGTAGGTAAGATACTTGTGCAATTTTAATTTTATGTACAATTACTATATATTAGCAAGCATTCTTAGATTAAGAAGCACAAGTAGACTAAGCCAAAAGGTGAGTGAAATAATATCATTATCAAACATAAAACATTTACTCATACTTAGAGGCATGCTAAGCTTAGTCCTACACAAACTTTTCTAATTATTATTGATGCACATATTAATAGATAGATCAAAGCATGATAAAAGCAATGTTAAAGAAGTTTGAAAAAATTAATTGTAACATTATAGAGACTCTAAAGAATAGATTTAAATCATGCTTGATGTTCATAAAAAAACATACAAAATTTTGGATTTGTTTTCAAGTTTTATGTTTTTGTATTTTGATTTAAAAAAAAACTTTAAATAAAAGCAAAAAAAAAACATATTTTTTGGTTTTTGTCTTTTGTAATTTTATATTTGATTTTGGTAAATGACAAAGGCTTTAAACAAGAGCAAAACATATTTTTGGAATTTTGTCTTTTATAGGTTTGTTTTTGATTTTTCAAAATTTAAATAAAATTAGTGGTGCAAAAACAAATAGTACATATCTAGTAACATAATTTTTGGAATTTTTCAAAATTTTAAAAATGCAGAAAATCAGAAAGTCACGCTAGCGCTAGCGCGGAATACAGTACACGATTTTCGAGGAGTTTAAAATTTTTGAATGTTGATCCTGATTAGGTGTCCCAATAGTAGTTTCATGCTGAAATTTTGGATTTGTAGCAGGTGTATTGGATGGTTAAACATTGCAAATATTAGGTGTTAAAGGTGTGCAAATAGTGGACACCCAACACAAGAAAAAAATTGATGAACTCCTGCATTACCAGATAATTCAAAATAGGGGGGATTAATTTTAGGAGATTGTAGATTTTTATTTGAATAAAGAATCAGAAAGGCGCGATATCGCCGGCGCTAGTGATAGCGCTGGCGCTATCGCGGATTTTGGTGAAACTGAGATCTATCTCCAGATCTGCCATTTCCACCCAATTTCTCCCAGGAAAAAACCTAGAAGACGAGTCCTCCCCTGCATAGACCTGAGGTAAATCATCACCATTTCTTTTGATTTTGCTTTAATCCTTGATTGTGATGATGGAGATGATGATGTTTGGGGTTTTTAGGTTGATTTAGGGATTAGATCCACAATGTTTGATCTTCTTCTTGGTTTTGATTTTGAGACTTAATGGTTTTGATTTTTGAGACAACATTTTTACATTTTCTTTTGATTTAGAGACTAGATCCACAAAGTTTGGTTTTCTTCATAATATTTGATTTTGGATTTTGGTTTTAATTTGTGTGGATATAAAAATTTTGATTGAGCAAGGTATGATATGAGAATATTTTGATATGTTCCAAAAAAAATCTTGAAATTAGTATTTGATATTGTCATGATATATGAGGTTAAGGGTTTGTTGGAATTTTTGTGAAATCAATTTTTCAACACTTATTAAGATGATTATTAAGATATTAGATTTCTTGATTTTTATTTGTTAATGAGATTATGTTGGTTTCTTAAATTTTTGAATTGAGAATAATTGAAAACATGTTGGATTTTAAAGATATTCTTAACAAATTTTTGTTTGTTTTTAGATGATAGTAATTTTAATTGTTATATTAATTTTTTTTAATAATGTGACAGATGGCACAAGGAAATAGGGGTAAGAAGGTGGCAAGTTTGGCCGTGGAGGCGGCAGTGGTGGGAGTCCCGTATGTCATGGAGTTTGCCCTTCCACGACACCACCACATCATGCAGTTGTTTGTTGCCTCCGAGGTTTTTAGCTTGTTTTCTCCGGATGGGTTCTGCTCGGAGATGGTTAGAAATTTTTATACGCACCTAGAGGATCCATCGGAGTCGGATCTTGATGGAGGAGTACGATCAATGGTACAAGGTCACGAGGTGACGATTACCCATGACATTCTCAGGAACGTGTTTGGGCTATCACAGTATCCACACCGTTTGGAGATTGTTGAGAAATTTAGAGCGGATAGAGACTGGACACGAGTGAATATGGTCCTGCATAATAGGGAATGTAGGAGTCTCATTTCCACGGTGTCGACACTTACAGCAGATGCTTTGGTAGTCCAGGAAGTACTACGCCACACAATCTTATTGAAGTTGGGTGATACGGCGAAAATCACCGCTCAACTGAGTTATGTGACTTATATGATTCTAGAGGGGGAGAAATTTGATGTGGCTGATTTGTTACTTTCTCTGATTCGATATTCGTTCAAGTTGCGGCATCCATCCCGTCAGAGATACAATAACTTGCCCCTGGGTGGCATTATTCAGCGTGTTATTCAGGGTATGTATCCTTCAGTAGAGCTTGGTTTTTACTTGATGGATTGCTTTCCTATGATTTATAGTACTTCACAATTGCGAGCATCTTTTGTCTCGGATGAGCCATCGTCATCTGTTCAACCACCACTTCGCCGAGGAGCGTCATCACGAGGAGCTCGAGATGCTCCATATGGGTCCTTTCGAGAGGAGATGAGTGATCGGATGACACGGGTGGAGGAGGACGTTTCAGTGATAAAGACGGATGTCTCAGGGATCAAGAAGAATGTCTCTGGGGTGAAGAAAATGATGAAGTTCATGATGAAGGCTTTAAATTTGAATCCATCAACACCGGAGCGAAGGGAATGGGAGAGTCCGGTGCAAGATCCGCCAAGGCATTCAATCCGACGGACACGAAGACGACCATCATCTAGTCCAAGTGTGGAGGAGGTGGATGATGATGAGTAGTGATAGAATTTTATGTGTGTAATAATACAGGGATGTGAACCTTAGACATCTGCTACTGTCTGCTAGCGCTGGCGCTACCAGTTAGCGCTGGCGCTATCTATGATTTTGATTATGAGTTTTCTGGATGTTTGGCAGTTTTTACCTGGTTCTTGTGATTCATTTTTGCTAATTTTTATACTTTAGTTTCACGTTTATGTTTAAATCTAACATTATATGAAGTGAAAATGTTAAAGATAGATTTGAAAATATAAACCTTATAATTTTGAAATAACTCAAATAGCATCAAGGATTTTACTTATGTGGATGATATAAGTAGATAATGAGTTTTAGGAGGATGAAGAATCTTGGTCAATAGAAGTTTTAAACTATCATTTGTTTAATTTTGTAAAACTTCATAGGTTTTAGGATTATATTTTCATCACTACATATAGAATTATTAGCCAAAAATAAATAACAAAAGGTTAAATTATATCATGAAGTAGAATAATTGAAACCCAATTTTTGTTGATTTCTACTTCATGCGTTTGGTGACACTTAATGATTAGAAGATTTAGGGATCCAAAGGGGACCAAGAGTGGTGGTTCCTTTGGGTACCCAAATATATCGTATAGGTTTGTGGGTAGATACTGATGAATGAGTCTGTTCATGTGATGTTAATGTTTCAGTTCTAAGTTTGGGTCTCCATTCATACATGGGTTTAGAATTATAATTTTGCATTAAATTTCTATGCTCATTAGATTTGTGCTTAAAATAATGATAACTTTTGAAATCATTTTTTATAGGAAATCTTTGCCTATTTGAATATAACGTGGGAGATACATTTTTTAGTGAATACTTGAGATTTACTAATTTCTTCTGTTTTTCATAGTTAAACTTAGTTATGATATTCATATTTGACTTGGTCTTAGGTGTTTCTTGATATTGTGAATTTGTATTTATAATTTTCATAAGACTGTTGATTTTTGATTCTAATTCATAATTCTTCATCATTAGATTATGCCTAGCTTTATTATAAGCGATTGTGCTATTTTTAAGAGTGGTAGCAATTGATTCAATATGTTTTTCGTATTCATCCCTATATTCATCAAATGTTTCATCCATCTCTTTAATTTCAATTTTATAGTCTTTACACTTAGCACAATTATTTTTCAAAGAAGAATTTTCTAAACATAATTTTTCATTTTGTTCTTTTATAAAAATAAGATCCTTTTCAAGTTTCTTGTATTTTTCATTTAAATTATTAAGATCTTTGCAAGGTGTTATGTTTTCATTAGAATTAAATTTTGCTTTTAAATTTTTATTTTCTAAGCGCAAGAGTTTATTGGACCTTTTTAATTTCTTTATTTTACGCTTAGTATTTTGTAGCAATTGTAATGAAGAGATAGAAGTACAAGCGATGAAGTTTGATTTCCTTACATTGCTTTTGGATGAGGAAGGATTTGAACATAATGTTCCTTTGTCTTCTTTTTGGCACTCCTCTTCCAAAAGTACGATTTCTTCTTCTCTTTCCTTCGATGTGTGCTCCATTGATTCGTCATGAGAGAAGCTTTCTTGAAGACTAGTGCATGCTTGCATATCCTCCGGTTCTTGTGATTGTTCCATACCTGCAGGAGGAGAATCATATGTTTCTTCAAGAAAATGCCATACTTTGTATGCACTAGAAAAACAATATATTAATTTGAAAATATCTTGAGATAAAGCACAAAAAATATAATGCATAGCTTTTGCATTTAGGTGACGCTCTTGTTTATTTGATTCGTCCGCTGGTCTAACTATTGCTAAATCCCACGCATTGATATCTAAGCTTTTAATAAATTTTTCCATTAATAATTTCCACCCTTTATAATTTTTCCCTTCGAATAAAGGTGGTTTAGGTGATTTTTCTTCTTCACAAAAATTTCCCCCACTAAAAGAAGCGAGATCATGAGACGCCATTATTCCCGGTTGTTAAGCCGATTGGAATAAAACCTGCCTCTGATACCACTTGTTGGATCGGTAGGCGCCCTTAGAGGGGGGGGGGGGTGAATAAGGGTTTTAAAGATTTTATAATTATTTTGAGTATTTTAGAAAAAGCTTTGAATATGATAATAAAGAAGATCAAGACTAATCAAATAAAGTAAAAATAGAGACATGATTTTATTAACTTGAGAAACATGATTACAAAATTTGATCTCTTATGAAAGCTAGAAATCAAAGCTAAATAGAAAAGAAACCTTTTGGTTTTCTATCCCGACTCGCTTCCCCACGAACCGGTGGCCCTAGCCTTATCCTCCCCGGATTCGGCCTCAAGCCACTCTAGCCAATCGCTCCCCGGATGTGGCCTCGAGCCCCCTAGACCTAGCCTAAATCTAGTCGCCAACACGAGGCGATTTTCCCCCTAAGTCCTACCCAGACCTAGTCGCCAACACGAGGCGATTTCACTAATCGTTTACAAAGAGGAATATGAAATAACAATAAAGAAATAAGAACTCCCTCAAGATGGACTTTTGAAGTTGGAGACGAAGATCCGCCGTTGAATAAGCGTTGTAGAAGCGGACTTCGATCTGATCTGGCGTGACGAGATTCTCCTTCAGAAGTTTTGCAGAGCTTCGCTAGCACATCAACTTTCGGTCAAGATAGCCTCTAAAATTCTGGCACTCAATATATCTCTCTGATCTGAAACGAGAGGGCTTGGGTCCTTTTTATAGACTAGCGCTAGCCACTACCGCCGGCGCTATCTCATATTAGGAGACTTTTTGCGCGGCAGAATCTTCAATCCGAGGCAACAATTCCACCATGCCTTCTGTGCATCGAGCTAGCGCCGGCGCTATCCACTATCGCCTGCGCTATCTCATATTAGGAGACTTTTTGCGCGGCAGAATCTTCAATCCGAGGCAACAATTCCAGCATGCCTTCTGTGCATCGATCTAGCGCCGGCGCTATCCACTATCGCCTGCACTAGTGATCAGTTTGGAGTTGATGGCTCAATTTCGGGGGCAACCACCATATGTAAACCTTGAGTCATTTTGACCTGTTATCCTGCACACTTAGATCACACAAGATTAAATACACACATAGGATTTGTTATTCTCAAACCTAGGAGATGCGGAAGACCGTGTTCCAACACTCCCTTCTTTACCATGACCACGTTGGAGACCCAGCCTGGATACTGGATCTCCGATACAAAACCTGCCTACAGGAGCTTACCCACCTCCTCTCGGATGGGTCCTTCCAGCTTATCTGCAATGACCCTCCTCTTTTGTCGGATGGGGCGGGTGCCGGGGTCGAGGTTGAGGCGGTGGCAAGCCACATCCGCATCGATCCCGGGCATCTCCGCGGCGCTCCAAGCGAAGACATCCACATTCTTCTGCACGCAGGCTAGGATCTCGGCCTGCTCCTCCGAACTAAGCTCTCCGCTGATCCGGACCTTCTCCACCACCCCAAGCCGAGTGGTGACCTCGATCTCCACGACCTCCTCCACGGCCTCCATCCTAGATTGCTCTCCCCAAGCGCTTTCCTTCTCTCCGCCGCAAGCGAGCGCTTGGGTTCCCTCCTCCGTCTCTTCCTCCCCTACCATCATCAACTCCTCCTCCCCTCCTTCCCGGGCACCCTCTTCTTCCTCCTCTTCTTCTCCTCTCTCCGCCCCGGGCCTCTCAGCGACCTCCTCCCGGGCATGAACTTCCTCTTTCTCCATCCTCTCCTCTTCTCCCTCCTCACCTCTGGCTTCTGCCGTCTCCTCCATCACTTTATCCCACTCTTCTGCTTCTCCCATCCAGGTGATGGTGTTGACAGCCGTCACATAGCACTGTCTCGCCACCTTGGGGTCTCCCCGGACCCGGATCTGGATTCCACCCGCGTTAAACTTGAGACACTGGTGGAAGGTGGAAGGGAGGCATCGAAACGCGCTGATAAGAGGCCGTCCGAAGATGGCGCTGTAGCTGCTCGGGGCATCCACTATCACGAAGCAGAAGTTCCGGGACTGCCCTCCGAGGGTCACATGGAGCCCCACTCCACCCTCTACCTCCTTCCTTTCTCCCGAAAAACCAAATAGGGGACCATCCGAGGCCAACACCCTCCTGGCCTCCACCTTCATCTCGTCAAATGCCTTCTTGAAGATGACGTTGACCGAACTCCCATTATCGACTAGAATCCGCGAGACGGTGAAGTTCTCGATGGCGGTCTGGATGACCAGCGCATCGCAGAATGGGTCTTCATGACCTGGCATGTCCTTCTGGGAGAAAGTAATTTTCTCCGCTGGGGGTGGAGCAGTGGATGTTGAGGTCACGCTCCGCCGATAGATGGTATAGATGCTAGCCTTGCGGGTTGCCTCCACCCCTACCCCCCCCCCCCCCCCCCACCCCCCCCCCATAGATCACCCCGATCCCTCCTCTACTCCCCACATCAACACTGTCTTCACACCTTTCCTCCTCCTCCTCTCGAGGTTCGACCTCCTCGATTCTCACCGGTTGTTGTTGCCTCGGCGCGGGCACTCGGCCCCTTTTTGCTTCCAGGAATTCTGGGCAGGTGGCCGTCGCGTGACCTTCCTCATCGTAGAAGTCACAATACGGCAACGTCACCTCCCCTGTTTCGCCCTCCGCCATCCTATTCCTCCTCCTTCTCCCTGCTCCTGCTTCTTCTCTAGCCTCTTCTCTTCTTCCTCTTCCTCCTCTTCCCCGTCTGATAGCCATGGCTTGCTGAGGTGGGGGAGGCATTTGCCTCGGACCCTTCCTCCATGCCAACTGGTGGGGTCTTCCTTGACCTCCATAGAAGTTACCCCTGCCTGGGCCGTAACCCCTTCCCTGACCTTGCATTCCTTCGGCACGCTGCCTCCACTCCCCCTCCGGGGTCCTGGGCTCCTCCCTTCTCCTTACTTCCTACTTCCTGACCTCTGGCTCACTGAGCTTTGCTAGCCTCTTGGTGAGCTCCGGGTTGGCCTCCTCACTCTCAATCTCTTCCGCCACCCTCTCCATCAACTCCTCGTAGGAGACGGGGGCTTTCCTCTTCAAAGCCATTTTGAAGAAACTCTCCCTTAGCCCAACGGTGAAAGCGAGTTGGAGTGCAAACCCAGGCATCTCTTGAGTGATCAGTACCTCCTCCTGAAACCGGTCCATGTAGCGAGCCAACGACTCCTTTGGCTCCTGCTTCACTTTGAAGAGAGTGTCGGCGACCTTCTTCCTTTTCTTCGAAGTTGAGAATCGCAAAAGGAAGCTTCGGCGCAAGTCTTCAAAGGCGTAGATTGACCCAACAGGGAGTTGGTGGAACCAATCCCTGGCCTTCTCTTTGAGGGTGACGGCGAAGAGCCGACACTTGAAGGCATCTGACATCGGCCTGATAGAGACCGAGTCCTCAAAAGACTGGAGGTGTTGGACAGGGTCATCCCTGCCGTTGTAGTACACCCTGTCCCACTCCCCGAACCCTGCCAGGACAGGTGCGGAAAGCACCAGCTCGAAGAAGTGTGACTTCCCCATCCTGCTATCCCTTCTCGCTCCACACGCCCCCCGAGCTCCCTCGTCTGACCTGGGCTCGCGGGGATTGCGCTCGCGAGAGCGACACTTGCCTGAACCACCCCCACTGTCGCTGCATCCTCCGGGCGCACGCTTGCCTGCGCCGCGCTCGCCGGAACAGAGCTCGTCGGGCTGGCGAACAGCACTCGCCCCTCTAGGTCTTGCATCGACCCTCCGGCGACTTCCTTTCCGGCCCTTCCCCCCGGGCATTCTCGCCAACCGCCGCTGGAGGAGGGGTCGCCTGAGGCGCTGGGTCGCAAACTCACTTCGCAGCGCCGCGACAGTGAGTCCGAAGGTGTCGAGCACCTCCCTCCTGAAATCCGCGAACATCCTCGGCGTCACCACCTGTGGTGACTCGTTGAACTCCTCACTTTGATCCTCGCCTCCTACCATATCTGCTCCTTGGAACTTTCTTGGACCAGCCACGCTCCACGCTCATCGCACCAAAATGTTGAAACCGATTTCTCGGCCTCTTGTGGAGCTCGGGTCCCTCACCGAAATGAGGGGCAGCTAGCCCTTACTGATCCCTCAGAGAAGGTAGACTGAAAACTAGGAAGTTGACGAAGACCTTAGTCACAGCGAGGAGGTCCCTCCACTAACCCGGAAGATCGTTGAGTGCTTCCCCTCCCAAGCCAAAGCTGAGACTTGGGCACCTTGGAGAGCTCTGGAAATGCTAGCCAAGGAAATCCTTAGGAGAGAGAAGTTGAAGTGAACTCCTCTCCAAAGGTGCCCTTTAGGTCTTATTTATAGGTTTTCTAGCCATGGTCTGTCAATAGCAGAATTCCGCCTTTTGGTTTTACTAATCGCACCCCAACTTGGCCTGCTAATAGCCAAACTCCGGTGTTGGAGAGGCTACCTGCAGTCCACCAGGGGCTGGGGAGTAATTTTACCTCTTTAGTCTAGGGACCGAGCGGTTTATGAGAACATCACTCACGAGAGAGGTGAGTTCGCCAAACGAAATTCGTCGACCGAAAAGATGAATTCGTCGAACGGATTTCGTCGAACGGAGAACGAAATTCGTCGAACGCTGATCCGAGTTCGACGACTTCAACAAATGTTCGGCATTTGTCGAATGCTCTTCGACGTTCTGCCGAACCCTGAGACTTGGAAAGAAACCGACTCGCTTGCCCTCTCGTGAACGGCCGGTGAGTACCTGGCTCGCTCGCCTTCTTGCGGACAGTTGGTGAATCCCGGCTCGATCGCCTTCTTGCGAATAGCCGGCGAGTACCTGACTCGCTCGCATTTTTGCGAATTGAATTTGAAGCTTGGGCTCGCAGGGATCAAACTCGCGCGCCTTCATGCGACTTCTTCCGCTGAGACAGGGTAGAGGTGGCCATCGAGATGGCCATCGGTCTGAGAAGCAAATTCGTCGAACGGACATCGGGGTTCGTCGAACTCCGGGCTCTGTCAACCGCTGAGCTCGAGTAAAAGCGTCGACCGCTGAGCTGAGGCGGGATCGTCGAGCGTAGCTTTGAACCTCTTCGTCGACAGCAGAACGTCGTTCGTCGAATGCAAAGAACACATGTAAATTCTCTGTCCTTGTTCGCTTATAGGCGAATATCAGGGTTGTACAATCCTTTTCCACTAAATGTCAACGGTTATAATCTCGGAATAATAAAAAGAAATATATTATCCTTACTTATCTGGAAGAATAGAGCCGTTGCAGAAGAGATCTGAGTTCAGAGAATAGAATAACTGATCTGTCTGAAGTTCTGAACTGAAATAACAAATTTCGTCGAGCGCAGAGCTGAGTTCGTCGAACTCAGAAGGAGGTTTGTCGAACTGAAGAGAATAATATAACTGATCTGAAATAAATCTGCTGTAGAGAAATTTTCGTCGATCTCAACAAATTTTGTCGAACACAATGTTGAGTTCGTCGACCTCAACTGAATCTGGCTGGAAGAATTAAATTAGTTGAGCTGAGAAGAATTTTCGTCGAACTGAACATCTGATACTTATTCTTCGAACGCAGAGCTGAGTTCGTTGAATGCTGAGAGATGGCAAAATCATCGACCGCTGAACTAAGCAAAATCGTCGACCGCTGAGACTGGATAAAATCGTCGACCGCTGAGCCGCAGAGACGCTGAGATAGAAGCAAGCCGTTCGTCGAACGCAGAGAGCAAGTCGTTCGTCGAACGCAGAGAGCAGTTCATCAACGCAGTGTGGATTTTGTCGAACGCAGAATTTGAATCTTTTCTTGAGTTCTTTCAGCCTAAAACCTCGACCCATAGACTATACATTAGGGTCAACTTGATCCTAGTCAGCAGATAGTGATCCTAGCCCAAATCAGTAATAGGGTTGTTCCAACATAATTTTCGATGATAGCTTTAATTATCACGACATCATCAAATGGATTCGCATTCGGAGGAAGTTCATCCTGGCCGAAGGTAATGATCGACCTTTCTGGAGCAGAAGTAGAAGTGGCTGCCACTTCCTGTTTGAAAACTCTTGCAACGCTTGACTTTCTAGAAGATTCGGGCCCAGCCCCTCCATCAATGCAGTAAATGTCACTGAGGGGTCCCTCGTCATTTAATTCAATGCACTCTATAGTAAGATGGATGTCACCATAACAGCCGACATCCTCCACATCGGCACACTCCAAGCTGACTTCCATTATTTCCTTCCCCTTAGTAGCTGATGGCTCAGCAGGCATCTCTTTTCGAACCAAACCATGGAGCTTTCCCTCTTCCAAGAGCTTCTCAATTAACAAGCGGAGGGCTCGACAATTTTCGGTTAGATGCCCTCCTTCCTTGTGGTATTCACAGAAGAGGTTCGGATTACGGTTTCTGACATCCGACCTCAGGGGAACAGGTTTCTTGAAATCAGGCCTCTTTTGTAAAATTTGGACAACCTCATCCATGTTGATATTGAGGGGAGTAAATGATTCTTGGGAATCATCATACTGAGTGGACAGAGCAATTGGAGGTGGTTGCGCAGAGTATTGTGGCAGATACACCGACATTATTTGTGGAATTGTCATGGATGGAGCGGGTGCGGCGGCCAACGGCAGTTTCTGCTCCTAAAACTGTTGATGGCCGAAGGAAGGTTGTTTATGCCTGAAATTTCTCCCCCTTTGAGCACGAGGTTCGAAATCTAGCCTAGGTGGATGGTTATATTGTTGTCGATGGGTGGAAGAAGAATTGGACAGATCTTTGTCATCAAGTAGCTTCGCGACATAACTAGGGTTACTCTTTTCACCCATGATGAACATGTTTGCTAGGCTAATCATCTCCTGATAAGTCCTTTGTTCTCTGATATTGGCTTCGAATTTGAGTGGCCCTTCTCATAGGCCATGGATCAGAGCAACCCTGTACAATTCTGGATCAATGTTTTGTATCTCCATGATTTCCCTCTGAAAGCGATCAACAAAACGAGCCCACGTCTCGTCTTCGCGCTACTTTATTTCGAATAGGGCCGCCAGGCGACTTTTCCTCTTCTTTGAAGTAGAGAATCTAAGCAAAAATTCTCTATGCAGCTCTGCGAAATAGCTGATGGATTGAGGATGCAATCCATATAACCATTCCCTTGCTTGTCCATCAAAAGACGTCACAACGAGTTTAAATTTGGTAGCATCAGTGAGGGTTCTTAAGGCAACAGCCGACTCGAAAGCTTGAAGATGAGTGGTTGGATCAGATTCCCCGTTGTATGTATGCAAGCGTGGTTCCCTGAAATTACTCAGAGCTAGCTCTCCCCGAACTTCGTCCACGAATGGAGAAGTTTCCTCAGCATCCTCATAAAGAAAGGGAACTGAGTAACAAACCGCTAAAGTTGCGGATACTCACAGACAAGCCGCTTGATAAGGAAGGCGGGTTGCGGATTCTGGTGGACAAGTCGCTGGATAGGAGAGGCATGAGAGCTCGCCCTCTAGAAATCGAGAACCCGCGTCGGAATGTTCTGGGCGGCTTCTTGGTAGAAGGCTTGCCGAGCTATGAAGCCCTCTTGATGCGATTGAAGGTTGGCGACTTGAGGTAATGGATATGGAGGAGGAGGAGGAGGAGGAGTTACTGCTTGGCTAGCCGTGGCTTGCTGAGGGATTAGTTGCTCGGTTAGCACGGCTAAGGCCTGACTGATTGCTTCCAACCACTGATCGGTCAGCTTTTGAGCCCTCTCGGCTTCTCGCTTGGATTGTTCCAGTGCCTCCCACAAGGAGTCATCGCTGTGGTCAGAGCGGTCTCTCTGGATGAACTGGCGGTCTGTTATTTCGTCAAGAAATTCACCAACAACTCGCTGATCTGAAGGTCGCGTGTTTCTGTTGTTGCCGAAATTGCACCTCCACGATCGACGCTAAGAAAGCGAGGGAAAAGAGGAGGCGGCGGGTTGTCGGTTACTATTGACTCAAAGAAATCAGACTACTTAGACCGCTGGCAGCGGTCGAGACCGGACTTCGCCCGTCATGGCAAATGTCACTCTTGTGATGGGCTTTCCCTTGATTTAAGAAAAATGTTTACAGCGGGTTACAAGGCAAAGGGAGAAAGAAGCCGGTCGGGCAACAAGTCGCAAAACACTGAACTCGAAACCGTAGCTCTAACAAGCGAGCTCCTGGATTTGAGTGTGCGTGTCTTGGGAACGTTGCCCCCCTATTTATAGGCTCGAAGGCTTGCCCAAACGGGCAGGGATAAAATAACTGCCTACCCGGATACAGGAGAATCGGGCAGGAGGTGACGGGATACAAAAGGGAGATAAGAGAGAAGTCACGCGGCCTGGCGACTTGAACTCTGATTTGTATTGAGTCTGGGTTGAGATGAGCTACGAACAGAGCAGAGAAGCAACTCGGGTGGTCTATGATCCGAAACTACAGTTTGTCTTCGGTACTTGAGTCCTTATTGTAACCCTCTCGAAGACAGTCTGACGATATGTAGACCGCGCGGATTGTTCTAATGAACCGAGAGGCTTGTGTGGAAGTAATCAAAGATAGAGCTAGGCGGTTAACATAGCAGACCGCCCGGTCTGCGTGGTCCATTGTATTGATAGCGGTCTTCTGGGTAAACAGATAGGGCTATTAATATAATCCTTAATTGAAGTCATATGACCTTCAATTATTGAACTGATTGAGCTTAGGAACTGTTCATGTGATAATGCAGATGTGGAGGATAGACTTCAGGTACCACTACTGATGGCTCCAGTGCATGCTTGTCATGCTCCCCCTCAGCCTGAGCAGGGATGTGCTCCCCCTCAGCTGCATCATCTTTCTTGGCAGCAACATCTTCTACTGCCTCCTTTCTGCCTTTATTGGCTGACCCTACTTGCTCCCCCTCATTTGGAGCATCTTTATCTTCCTGATCTGAACCTTTCTTCTGCTGCTCCCCCTCAGATGGGGCATCAACATCTACAAATTTATCTCCCCAGTAATCTGCCGGTTCAGGAGGGATTATCTTAAATCTTATCTCTAGATTTGATATAATAAAATCAATCTTATCCTATAGGTCAGCAGCAGAGTCCCCTTGTTCATCCTCATGATCTTCAGAAGAGGATTGCACATTTTGTACACTCTTATCAGCTACAAGAGGATTAGGAGCATCACACGGAGTGTGATCTCCTTCATTTCCTTCTAATTGTTCCTCAGCAGCATCATCTTTATCCTTCTCATGCTCTTCAGTAGCAGCATGACCTTCATGGCCTTCAGTGTCATGGTCTCCTCCTCAATCATCCTTGTGTGGACTGCTGGCAGGAACTTGATTGTCCTCAGTTGGGACATTTTCTTCTGCCTCTGACCCAAAATCAGAGCATATCATTCTGTCTTTTCTCAGCCCCCTTGTTACCTTCTTCTTTTCCTTCAACTCAGAGGGCTGGCTCATTGGGAGCACACCTGAGAACCTGTCCAATGTTTTGATGTCCATTCTTTTCAAGTAATGGAGGTTGGAACCTTTGGACTTGTCAAACTCTTCTGGGTATGTGTTCAGAAGGTATAATGAGAGAATTGTGCCTAGGTTGGGGGCTTGCAGACATTCTCTGATCCTTTGGAATATGACAGCTGCCCAGGATGTCTTTTTCTTTAAAATCCCTCTTGACATTAGTTCAAACATGTGCTTGGAGATTGTGCCATGAGATCCAGGCTTACACAGCAGTGCCTTACCAACTATATCAGAGAGCAGCTTGCCTCTCTGATTGAAGAACTTCCTCTTCAGCGAGCCAGTCTTGGCATCACTATATTCACACCACTTTAGGGCCTTGTCTTTATCTTTCTCAGATACTTCTTCTTCCTCATCTTGACTACAAGAGGGCAGTTGAAAGGCCTTCTCCATATTCCTTGGAGAAATATTTATCTTTACATTTCCTATCTTGGACTTTAAGGATAAGTGGGCAGATGAGAGCCTAGCATTGTTGAATAATTCCAAAACTTCAGTTCTGAGAATTGCAGTTGGCTCTGAGAGAATATATTCCAATCCATGATTAGTTAGAAGTAGAATCACTTATTTAATCTCTGTTGGGGCATGCTGAAATCCATTCCTAACAATTTTGTATCCTTCTTGAAGATCCTTGGACACTTTTGGTGCAGTTTCTTCTTAAGAACGAGTCGCTGAGATGAGAGGGAAAAAGGGTTCGTCTCGTCGGCTTGGGTGAAAAGGATTGTTATTTATTTAATCAAGATTTTCCTATTTATAGAGGCTTGTCTTAGGTTTAGATTTGCCCTAATGATAGATGTTGATTAAACTAATCAATTTAATTGATTTTATATTGCTGACATGTCAATTAGGGTAAGGTTTTAATTTAACCAGCATGTCTCAGCGGAACCGTTGGGACAAGGTATTGTTATCCGCTGAAACAGTTTTATCCGTCTTAGTGGATCAGTTGAGATCTTCTCAACTGTCTCAGCGGTTCAACTGAAACTTTCTCAGCTATTTCAGCTGACCTCACTGTCTATCAGTGAACCATTTAAATAGGATTATTTCTAGTCCTAATCATGCTACTAAGTATTTTTTTACAGCAACCTATCCTAGCATAGCTTGTGATACATGTTTACATGTTTTAGCAAAGCTAAGTAATAAATTAATATGCAAGAGAGATAATTTGACATGATAAAATCTATTCTAAATTTAACATACCAAGCTCAATTTTGAAAGCTTTAAATTTTGCCTCATCCAATGGCTTTGTAAAGATATCTGCTACTTGTTTGTCAGTGGGGACAAATTCAAGGCATATATCTTCACTTTCAACATGCTCTCTAATAAAATGATACTTTATCTCTATATGTTAAGTCCTGCTATGTGAGATAGGATTCTTAGCTATAGAGATAACACTGGATGAGTCACAATAAAATGGAGAGTGACTTACCTTGAGGTTGTAATTCTCCAACTGGTGTTGTATCCATAATAGCTGAGCACAACAGCTCCTTGCAGCTATATATTCAGACTCAGCAGTGGACATTGCCACACTGGTCTGCTTCTTGCTGCTCCATGAGATCAGCCTTCTTCCTAGGAATTGAGAAGTTCCACTTGTGCTTTTCCTATCTTATTTGCACCCTGCAAAATCTGCATCTGAAAAGCCAGTCAGTTCAAAATCATTGTTCCTAGGGTACCAAAGGCCAAGATGTTGGCTGCCTTTAAGGTATCTCAAAATCCTCTTTGCAGCTGAGTAGTGAGATATCTTAGGGAATGCTTGGTACCTAGCACAAACACATGTATCATACATAATGTATGGTCTACTGGCAGTTAGGTACAACAGGGACCAAATAATGCACCTTTACATGGATTCATCAAAGGGATTACCTTTCTCATCCTTGTTCAGGGAAATGTTGGACCCCATGGAAGTTTTCATGGTGGAAGTTGATTCCATCCCAAACTTCCTGATAAGCTCCCTAGTGTACTTGGTCTGAGAGATGAATATCCCCTCATCAGGATGTTTCACATGGAGGCCTAAAAAGTACTTGAGCTCTCCCATACTGCTCATCTCCAACTCCCCCTGCATAAGGTTGGCAAACCTTTTGCAAAGGTTGTCATCTGTTGACCCAAAAATTATGTCATCAACATAAATTTGGACTAGGAGACATTTGCCCTTTGTTTCCCTAAGAAACAATGTACTGTCTATCTTTTCCCTCAAGAACTTGTTCTTGACAAGAAAGCTAGACAAGGTCTCATACCAAGCCCTAGGGGTTTGCTTTATATATAGTGATTTCCTAAGTAAATAGACATGAGAGGAAAGGGTTGGATGCACAAAACCTGAGGCCTGCTCCACATATACCTCTTCCTTTAGATTGCCATTCAGAAATGCTGACTTGACATCCATCTGGTAGACTTTGAACCCCTTGTGGGCAGCATAGGCAAAGAATAGCCTAATTGCTTATAACCTTGAAACTGGGGCAAAGGTTTGATCAAAGTCAATGCCTTCTTCTTGCTTGTATCCTTTGGCTACCAGTCTAGCCTTGTTCTTGATGATGGTGTCATTCTCATCAAGCTTGGTTCTATAGATCCATTTGGTGCCAATGGTGTTGTGTCCTTGAGGATTTGGTACCAACTTCCACACCTTGCACTTCTTGAATTGAAGAAGCTCTTCCTGCATGGCTTGAATCCAGAATGTATCCAGATTTGCTTCTTCAAACTTCTTGGGCTCCATCTGTGACAGAAAGCTCAAGAATAGAGCTTTATTATGAGCCCTACTTCTGGTGATCACTCCTTGGTTCTCATCTCCTATTATCTGATTCCTTGGATGATCCCTTAGATGCTTGTTTGCTGCATGCAATCTATCCATAATCTGCAGCTCTTCTTCTTGAGTAGCTGGCTCTTCAGCAGCTTGCTGATCTTCATCTTCAAGGACATCAGCATCTGAATAGAGCTTGCTTGTGTTGGGTATGTCTTGGATAGACATATTTTGCATCTTCTGTTCATTACCTGTCAAAACAGGAGAACTGGACCAGCCCTTATAAAGCAGGCTTGTCTCATCAAATACTATATGCATAAACTCTTCTACAACATGAGTTTTCTTGTTGAACACTCTATAGGCCCTGCTATGTGAGCTATATCCAACAAGAATCCCTACATTGCATTTTCAGCAAACTTTGTTAATTGAGATTTTCCATTATTTAAAATGTAGCATTTGCAACCAAAGATTCTAAAGTATGAAATAGTTTGTTGTTTGCCTTTCGGAATCTCATAGGGGGTTATACCTAGGACCTTATTGATAGAGGCTCTATTGAGAACATAACAAGAAGCATTGACTGCCTCAGACCAGAAATATTCTGGGAGTGAGGAGTCACTAAGCAATGTTCTCCCAGCTTCTATCAAGGTCCTATTCCTCCTCTCAGCCACACCATTTTGGTGTGGAGTCCCTGGGGAAGAGAATTCTTGGGTGATACCAAATTCTTGACAAAACCTTGTCATTGCCCCAGATTGAAATTTTGTACCATGGTCAGTTCTAGTCTTGACCACAGTACATTGTAGTTCATTCTGGATTGCCTTAACATGGTTTATGAAGATATCTAAAGTATTAGATTTCTTCTTAAGGAAGAATACCCATGTATATTTTGAGTGATCATCAAAAATCACCAAAGTATACAACTTCCCACATATGCTTTAAATTGGCAAAGGACCAAACAAGTCCATGTGCAATAGATAAAGACATCTTTCAGTGTCTTTGGAGTCAATGCTTTTAAAGGTGACCCTTGTTTGCTTGC
Source organism: Dactylorhiza incarnata (assembly GCA_033032865.1). Lineage (NCBI taxonomy): Eukaryota > Viridiplantae > Streptophyta > Magnoliopsida > Asparagales > Orchidaceae > Dactylorhiza > Dactylorhiza incarnata. Next base: position 2,258,646 of record JAWHQI010000303.1, read on the forward strand.
CCATTTGACATGCATGACAGGGACCACTTTTAATACATTTTGAATTAGGACTATTCCTAACAAGGTTTTTAGAAAATAATCTATACATTGTCTTGTAGTTAATGTGGGCAAGTCTCTTGTGCCATTGAACACAAAGAGACTCACTTTCATTAGCCACAAGACACACGGGAGATAGAGAAGTATTGCATATAAAATCTAAACAATAAACATTCCCACTCCTAGTGCCTGAGAGAATGATCTCTAAGTCATTTGACTTTTGATCAAGCACTTATCATTGTGGAATTCAATGACATAGCCCAAGTCACATAGTTGACTTATGCTTACAAGGTTATGTTGCAACCCTTCAACATAAGCCACCCTTGTGATTGAGACTATGTCATTGGAGATCATACCATAACCTCTGGTGATGCCTTTTTTAGATCCACCAAAGATGACTTTAGGTCCATTCTTCACAGCAGTGTACTCCTGTAGAAGACTTTTGGTACATGTCATGTGCCTTGAGCACCCACTGTCCAAGTACCATATTTTCCCTAGGCTGGTACTTGAACTATCCTGCAAAAAGCAATTCATTTTCCCTTAGGAGCCTAATTGATTTTGGGTCCTAGGGCTTTGTTAGCATGAAATGACTTACTCACACCTGTTGCAGCCTTTGCAGGAAAGCTCTTCTTTGCGTTAGGCACAATGGGATTGTGCCAACAATCCATGGCAAAATGTCCCACCTTACCACAGCACCAACATTCATGAATATTGTATCTTCTCTTCTGAACATTCTTGGATGTGGAAGGAGCATTAATATGCTTATGTTCAGGAGAGAAGACAGCAGCATACTTCCTATCCATGTCAGCAATAATCTGGCTGAATGACTGTCTATGTTCAGTCTTAGCAGTCTTTATCTTAATGACATCAGCTTGTCTTGCCTTGGCAGCTAGGCAAGATCTGATGGCATCAGACACTGAGTTATTAGACTTGACTATTGGCTTGACAACAGCCAAGTGTTTTGCTGGGAGGGATTTGGAAAAGCCTGCTTCCTTATTCTTGAATGAAGGGGCAGAAGTACCAAAGACAAATGGTCCAGAATGGGTCATTTGAATTTCTTCATGGGGAGCTTTCATAGCACTCATCCCCATGCCCTTTCTTCTGCTATAGTAAGGAGTATTTTCCTTCCTATAGGAACTCTCATTCTTCCAGTGACCATCCATGTTGTCATGGGCATACCTGTTGGAGGGAAGCAACACATTTTGAAAGGTGGTATGAGGCTTAGCCTTAGTCTTGCCATTTCCTCCATTCCCATCACTTACTGCCACATTATTAAAACCTAATCCTCTCCTATTAGTTTGGGAGGAAAAGGTGTAAATGATAGGTAGTACATATTTGGATTTGGAAAATTGAGCTACTAAGATCTTCTCTTTGAGAAGCTTCTCCTCAAGGTCCTTGATGACCTTGTTCTTTTGACTGATGGTGCTCAATTGGACTATTGTAATCCCCTTCAATTGGCTTATTTCTCTTCTCATCTGAGCCACCAGGGTAGATGACTCAGTGCAGCCGTGTTTTGCCTACTGAAGGGAGGCAATTTCCTGAGCTTGCCTCTTGGCTTGCTTCTTGCTCTTCTTCAGAGCTTCCAATAGAGCACCATACTTATCAATCAATTGATTGACAGCCACATCAGAATCTGAGCCACTCTCATCATTAGATGAGCATGCTTCAGATTTTGGCACAGATTCATAATCAGAAGAGTGGGTGAGAGGAATTGATACCTTGTCAGGATTATCCTGACTTTCTTCATCATCAGACATGGCCATAAAGCCATAGCATTTGTCTTCATTTTCATCCTCCTCATTGTCACTTTCTGAGTGTGACAGAGGGGCCCTGATCCCCACCTTAGCAGCAGGATAGTCCTAATCCTCTTCAGCTGCAAACAACCCAATGTAGGCTTCCTCTTCTTCTTCTTAATTTGAGGATGATGACTCAAATTCACTCAAATTTTCTCCTTCTTAGCTAGGAAGGATTTTTCACCCTTCCTTCCTTTATGGTGATGAACTTTCTTATTATTGGGTTTTATATACATCAAATACATATAGCATATCACATATGCGCAGCGGAAATAAAGAATAAGAACAACCCTAAATAGTTCAAGGAACTTGCGATTTCATGAATCAAGAAATAGGAGAAGCAACACAATGCAATACCTGAAGGGGATTGAGTCAACACTCAACCAAGGTGCTCCACAAATGAGATCCTGAAGAACAATCGTTGAGTCCCAAGCGCAGAAATGGATCGGCGCCTCTACGGGAGTCCACACGAGTGCTGAAGAACCCTAGCTTCTTGTCGCACAAGAACTAGGTTGGAGAAGAAGAGCCCTCTATGTCTCCCACGGACTGCTAGGTCCGACGACAGGGAGAGGCGGCGGCGGCGGGATCGACTGGTCGGAACTCTTCAGTCGGAAGCTTTAGTGTAACCCTTCCGTTGCTCTCTCTAACTCATGAAAAGGAATCGCACAAGAGATCACACACCTAGGGTATAAAATCGTGTCCTTTTTATTCCCAGGCGAGAGAGAGGCTATCCGCACACCCACGACTTACATTGGAGTAAACAGAATTCGTCGAGTGAACTTTTCACTGATGAAATTTGTCGAGTAATAAATAATTCGTCGAGTGAACCTTTCACTTGAAGAAATTCATCAAGTCATGAATTCGTCGGGTTCGTCGTGTCAACATGGATTCGTCGAGTCATCATGGATTCGTCGAGTCAACATGGATTCAAACATTCCGCGAACTGAGGTAATAGTCGTCGAGACACTCTCGACGACTCGTCTCGAAAACTTGTCAACACGCTCCATACAATATTCACAATGCCTGTGGAGCATTCAGTTAACTCGACCCAACTCCAATAAGTCGTAGGATTGGTACTTCACTCATATCCAATATGAGTAAGGCCAACACAATTCTTCCTCCAACTTCTCCAAACACTCTTGTGTGTGACCCTATAGGCTCATATCGCATTGGCAGTGAGACTAAATGCTTGATCACTGCCAGATCACCTTAGAAACACCAACACTTATCACATTTCTCCTTCCTCTTGACTGGACAGTCTGCTATGACATGTCCAGGCTTGCTGCAACAATAACAAATAATATTTTTTGAAATATGTTTAGCATGTTTAGGGTCATACATGTCCCCCTTGGGGTGCTGCCTTTCAGATCTGTTGTGATCCTTCTTGGGATATGAAGAGGAGGAATGTTTGTTCTTCCACTGCTTCTTCCTCATCAACTTCTTGAAATGCCTTGAGAAGGCAGCAAACTCCTTATCAGATGAGCTGCTATCTGATGTGCTAGGCTCAGAATTTTCTGAGCCAGCAACCCTTCTTGGTGGAGAAGGCATCCTTGCCTTGCTCTTCTTGGAGCTCTCAGCCTTGAGAGCCACAGCCCTCTCCCTTGCATGAGGCATGGAGGATGTTTCCTCCTCCTTTCTTGCAAATAGATGCATCTCAATAGAGAGCAGCTTTCCAAACAGAGTATGGGGAGGAGTCTCACCCAGCTTTGTCACCTCTCTGATGGCACAAATCTTTGTATCCCAATCTCTGGTAAGAGATCTCAGGAATTTATCATTCAGCTCATAATGAGTGAAGACCCTTTCATAGGTCCTCAGCTCATTCACTATTCTGAAGAACCTCTCATAGCAGTCAGCTATGCATTCCAGGCTTTGTTGCCTGAAGGCTTCATACTCCTGATTGAGGAGGGATTTCCTATCATCCCTTACTTCTTCAGTGCCTTCCATATACGCAATGAGTGTGTCCCACATATCCTTGGCAGTCTCACAATGTACCATGTTTTGGAAGGTTTAATCATCAATTGCATTGACTATTATATTTTGTGCTCTTTTGTCCATTGTGGTCAGTGCAATTTCATCCTTTGTCATTTCAGCATATGACTTGGCTACTTGTCTTGTAGGATCAATGGTGGAGGGCTTTGTGAAGACAAAGGGACCCTCCTTGACAGTAATATAGATCCTAAGTTCTGAGGCTTCCATGAATAGCCTAACCCTTTTGCTTCCATATGCCAAAAGTCTCCTTTTTTACATATAGGCAACTTCATTGACCCCATCTCCTTCTGACTTCCAGTAGTAGTCATTGGATTCAAATTTGACTACTCCTTTGTAGGATCTGGTCAGATTGTTAAGTCCTTTTTGACTAATCTACCTCTGATACCACTTGATATAATATGGGGTAGTAGTCTAATTCACCTATAAAGGGGTGATTAGGTCTCTTTGATTTTCCTTAGTTATTGCTAGCAGTTATTAGATATAAATGGAAAGCAAAAGCACGACACAGAAAGCACACAACTATTTATAGTGGTTCCCCAAGACAGTGTGTCTATGGGTAGTCCACTTTCCCTCTACACCTTTCTAACAGTGTGTTAGATAAGGAAACCTCCTCCAAACTCAGCTCCAAGAGCCTACAAAATAGATCCCTCGGGATCTCTTAGGTTTGCTCCGACCCTACCTCGGGCTAACAGCCTTACCAACTCACAGTGCTCCCACTCTTACAGCTCAGAAATCCCCCTGATTTCCTACCTCAGGCCTCTCAAGAAACCCTACCTCAGATCTGCACAGAGACCCTACACTCAAGCTGACAGCTCAGCTTTACTACTCAGGCTCAACAGCCCAACAACCTCTCAGGCTCAACAGCCTTACAACTCAGGCTTACAAGCCCTACACCTCAGGCAATATGCCCTACAAACTCAGAACACAAGTGTTCTTATAATGGTAATAAGTTATGCTTACAATAGATGATAGCAATGATATATCCTTCAGTCTTTTATCTTTTGTTGTTGATACATAGTTGGTGCTGCCTTGTAGAAGGGCTGAGTGGTAAAACTTCAGACCTTGCTCCTAACTGATCTTCCTCTTCAGTAGATGAGGAAAGATCAACTTGCTCTTCTGGAATCAATCTGGAAGAGCTATCTTCTCTCCTTGTATCTGCTGGTAGGTTCAGAAAGCAGGAGGAAAGAACTTGAGGAAGCCGTCAATGGAACAGTGAAAATCTTTCTCCACTTTTCAGCACACTTTTTTGAAGTGCCCTAAGTTATTCTTTTATACCTCTTACACCTTCAACGGCTCTAAGGAGGGCCCTCTCAAAGTATGGAGGAGGATAAAATACTTTATCTTGCTTTATGCCCACTTGCGCCAAAGACAGATCCCGCCAATGCTATCTTCAGATTTGAATCTGTCTCAGCGGTTGGGCTGAGACAGCTTTCAGTCTCAGCGGTTGAGCTGTCTTCATCCCAGCAGATCTGCTGAGACAGATAGTCTTCTCAGCAGATTCTGACTAAATGCAGCTCAGCTGAGGCAGACCCCTTCTCAATGGCTCATGGCCTCATCTCAGCGGTTCCACAGGGACAGTGAAGACTTCTTAGCGGTTTTATCAGTAAAACCACTGAACTTATTCCAATGCTTGGAACAACTTAACCCTGCATATGCATGATGTAAAATAGGGTTTATTAAATACAATATGTTCTTAACATTGAGTGTGATGCCTCTTTAAATCAAGGGAACATTGAGGGAAATATTCCCAACATACTGACAGTAAGGTAGAGCAAGGATCCAATTATGCTTCTATACTTGGTTTCATCAAAAGGTTTCCCTTTCTCATCCTTGTCTAGAGTCATAGTTGAACCCATTGGAGTCCTCATTGAGGTTGCATTCTCCATTCTGAATTTCTTAATTAACTCTTTGGTGAACTTCCTCTAAGAGATAAAAATTCCATCTTCAGATTGTTTCACCTGAAGTCCTAAGAAATACTTTAGCTCACCCATACTGCTCATTTCAAATTTCCCTTGCATTAAGTTAGAGAACTTTTTGCAGAGGTTATCATCCGTAGATCCAAAGATAATGTCTTCGACATAGATTTGCACTGGCAAAAGCTTCCCTTTTACTTCCCTAAGAAATAATGTCTTATCTATCTTTCCTCTTGTGAATTTGTTCTCAAGAAGAAAGCTAGAGATGGTCTCATACCAAGCTCGGGGTGCTTGTTTTAGACCATATAATGCTTTTCGTAAGAAATAAACATAATCAGGGAGGGATGAATCAACAAAACCAGGAGGATGTTCTACGTATACTTCTTCCTTTAAATTACCATTAAGGAATGCTGACTTCGCGTCCATTTGATAGACCTTAAATCCCTTGTGAGCAGCATACGCTAGAAACAACATGATCGCTTCGAGTCTTGCCATTGGAGCATAAGTCTGATCGAAGTCGATCCCTTCTTCTTGTCGGTAACCTTGGGAAACAAGTCTGTCCTTGTTCTTGATGATTACACCATTCTCATCCAGCTTATTTCTGTAAACCCATTTTGTTCTGATGACATTCTGACCTTTGGGCCTTGGCGCTAGCTTCCAGATTTTGCATCTTTTGAATTCATTGAGCTCCTCTTGCATTGCAATGATCCATGAAGCATCCTCTTTGGCCTCATAAAATTTCTTTGGCTCAATCTGCGAAAGAAAACTTAAATGTAAGACTTTGTTATTTGTACCTCTTCTTATCCTTATTCCGGCTCTGGTATCTCTGATGATTTGATTTACTGGGTGGTCTCTTTGATGTCTGATCACCAGCTTTCTTGCATCATCCCTAATAGCAGGTTCTTCTGCTTCTAGTACGTCTTCTATTTCTTGAGGTTCTTCTTCTTTATGTGTAATTGGATCATTCACTGAAATTGTCTCTAGAGCATCTTCTTTAATGACTTCTTCCAAGTTTGGTTCTTTCAGTTTCAAACCTACACCTGCATCTTCAACAAACACACTAGAAGAGCTGTTGTGAAGCATACTCATCTCATCAAATACACCATGTATGGATTCTTCTACAACTAGAGTTTTCTTGTTGAAAATCTTATATGCCTTACTATGGCTACTATAGCCTACAAAAATACCTTCAAAACATTCTTCACTGAACTTAGTTTTGTAATACTTCACATTGTTAAGTACGAAACATTTACTACCAAAAATTCTAATATAAGATACCATTGGTTTCCTGTCCTTTAGAAGTTCATAAGGTGTCTTATGATGGTTCTTGTTGATTAATGCTTTGTTTTGCACGAGACATGCAGTGTTGACGGCTTCTGCCCAGAAATATTCCGAAAGAGAAGAATCATTCAACATTGTTCTACTTGCCTCAATGAATGTTCTATTCTTTCTCACGACAACCTCATTTGTTGTGGAGTATGAGGAGAGGAAAACTCATGGAAGATACCTACACTTTCACAAAATTCTGTCATGGCCCCAGACTTGAATTCTATTTCGTGGTCACTTCTGATTTTGACTACGGAGCAGTTTAGTTCATTCTGGATTTACCTAACAAAATTAGTGAAAGAGTCAAAAGTATCTGACTTGTGTTTTAGAAAGAATACTCAAGCAAAACGTGAGTAGTCATCAACAATTACCAAGGTATAAGCTTTACCTCCTAAACTCCCAAATGGCGGGGGACCAAATAGATCCATATGAAGCAGATATATAAATCTGGTAGAATCTTTGGCAATTATGCTCTTAAAGTTAGCCCGAGTCTGCTTGCCCATTTGGCATGCATGACAAGGTCTCTCTATAATGCACTTAACATCAGGTGCGTCATGCACTAAGCTGTGAGAAAATAAAATATTTATAGTTTTGAAATTAATATGTGTTAGTCTTTTGTGACATTGGTCACAAAGAGATGCACTATCTTTTGCCAAAAAGCTAACTGGTGTAGAAGAATCTAAACAGAGGAAATTTAAGCATAAAATATTTCTACTCCTAGTGCCTGTTAAAATAGTTTCTGACGTATCAGACGTCTTTATCAAGCACTTATCCTTGTAGAACTCAACCATATAGCCTCTGTCACATAATTGACTTATGCTAATAAGATAATGTTGTAATCCCTTAACATAAGCTACGTCTGTGAAAGAGACTATACCGTTGGTAATCATACCATAGCCTTTTGTGATTCCCCGATCAGATCCACCAAAGATAACCTTTGGACCATCCTTGATTGGGGTGTAGTTTTGCAATAGGCTTCTTGTTCCGGTCATGTGCCGTAAACATCCACTGTCCAAATACCATATAGGCATGTCGTTGGCCTTTGGACATACCTACAATCAATAATCAATTGCCCTTGGGAACCCAAAAGGATTTGGGTCCTTGGCTTCTTGTTAGACGACTTCCACATGGGGTGTTAACATTGCGAGTGGTCATCCTTGCATTATTAACACTAGTGGAGTCCTAGAATTCATTGGATTAAGCCAACAATCTTTGGCGAAGTGACCAACTTTGCCACAGCACCAACAGTCGAATATGTTGTACCTTCTTTTCATCTCCTGCTTGACTCTTTGCATGGGGGGTCTAGCAGGAGCTACCAACTTGGAGGTAGAATCCTCGTGATTGCAGCAAACACATGGCTCCTTCTCAAGTGGTTTTGTAGCAACAGATTTAACTGTTGATGTTTTCTTTGCTGACGGTCCATGCATGAATGAACCATAGTCCTTGAGGACTATCTCTTCGTAAGGAGATTTGAAAGCAGTCGTTCTGAAGTTTTGGGGATGGCTCCATCCTTGGTTACTCTTACTTGACTCAACGTGAGTTGGTCTCATAGAGTGACCATAAGACGTTTCAAAGTCATAGGTGTTTGTAGGAAAAACTACCTTCTTGAAGGAAGGTTGACTTAGATCAGCCTTACCCTTGCCCTTAACGGCTCTCCTCTAAGCAGCCTTACTTTTCTCGGTTTGATGACCGATACCGCTACCCTTCGCAGGAGCTGAAAAGCCATCAATGAGAGGAAGGATGGTCTTTGGTTTAGAAAAGCTTTCCACTAGCTTTCTCTCAACTACTAGCTTCCCTTCCAACTCAGTTATGGATTTCTCCTTCAACTTTAATAGTTCAACAGAGCTTTTGAGTTCATCCTTCAAGAGTTGGACTTCATCTCTGAAAGGAAGTAATTTTTCAATTTCTTCCCTTAGATACGATTCAACGGTCTTGAGAGCCGTAATCACTTTGGCCTGGTATTTAATTGTCTTGCGGCATCTGTTAAATAACTTCAACATTGCTTGGTGCTGAACCATTAATTATGATTCATCTTGAGAAGTGTAGCCTTCATCCGCATTGGACTCAGCTTCTGAATCAAAAAGAGGAGTGTGCAAGTTTACCTTCCCCTCATAAGGGGTGTCATACTTTTCCTTGTCAGTTTGAGCCATGAGCCCGAAGTAGGCTTCTTCGTCTAAGCTTGACTCATCCGAGGCGCTGTCGCTCAGAGTTTTAGACTTCTTAGCCAAGAAGCTCTTTTCCTCCTTCTTGTTACTTTTGAAGGATTTCTTGTCTTCCTTTCTTGATCTTTTTTCTTCTTGTATGGGCATTCCGCAATCACATGCCCTGGCTTATTACAGCAATAACAAATAATATCAGTCAAAATATGAATATTCGGTATATTTTATACCTGTCGTTGATGTGTCCCTTCTTGTGATGTTCACCATCACGTCTTGATCTTCTATGATCTGATGAGGAGGATTGACTTCTCCTCTGCTTCCTTTTGTTTAGCAATCTCTTGAATTGCTTGAAGAGTAAGGAGAACTCTCCATTGGACATGTCTGAGCTTTATGAGCAAGCCACAGACTCGTCATCTTCATCTAACGACTGTGTCCTCATCGGTAACATGATCTTACCTTTCTTTGCCATTCGGCCTTCAGTGCTACGGACTTCTCCTTTCCAGAAGTCATGCTGCCTTCTTCCTCAGCTTTCCTGATGTTGAGCTTCAATTCATGGGAAAGAAGCTTCCCAAACAATATTTGAGGCTCCATAGTAGCCAGCTTACCAAACTCCCTTATGGCGATTGCCTTTGTATCCAATTATTTCGTCAGGGATCTCAAGAACTTGTCGTTTAGCTCTCCAACAAGAAATCCCCTGTCATAATTTATTAGACCGTTCATAATTTTGAAGAATTTCTCGTAGGTGTCTGATATGCTGTCTCTTGGGTCCTATTTGAAGGCCTCGTACTCTTGATTCAGCAGAGATCTACAATCATCTCTGACTTCTTTTGTACCTTCCATCAAGACAACAAGAGAATCGCACATCTCTTTGGCAGATTTGCAGTGGAAGAGGTTCTGTAGCATAGAGTCATCCACGGCATTGGCAATAATGTTCTTCACCTTCTTGTCCAAGGAGACAAGAGCAATCTCGTCCTTTGTTAGATCAAGCATCTTCTTAGGAACTTGTACATTTGGGTTGATAGTAGATGCTGTCATAGGAACATGAGGACCTTCTTCAATGATCTAAAAGATCCCTGGGTCGGCGACTTCCTTGTAAAACCTTACTCTTTCCTTCCACATGGGGAAGTTCTCTTTTGTGCACACCGGCAATTTCATGGAAGAATCCTTGTTTCTTTCCATTCCAAACATGGTGTCTTTGAACAACTAAATTGAGGACTTTTGTTCAAGGTGTAAACCTCCTAACGAACAACCTCCCTCTGATAACAATTGAAAGTATCTGGTTGTTCCCTAAATCACCTAGAGGGGGGTGAATAGGTGACTTCTATGTCTTCTTTGCGGACTTAAAAACTATAAAGTAAAGAACACACACAAACACAAGGATTTATAGTGGTTCCCCGGAATGGGTACGTCCACTTTCCCGCCTCACCTATCTAGCACGCCTGACTAGACTAGGCTATTTCACTAATCTCAGATTAAAATAAGCTTACAACTCGGAGTATACAACTCCTACAAACTCGGAGAACAAACTCTCCTACACAATCTCGGAGAACAAACTCTCCTACTCTCGATCCTCTAAACAAGGATCTACAATAACTTGGAAGTGAAACTTCCTACAACTCGGAGAATAAACTCTCCTACAAAAATATTGTAAATGTTTTTACAAAGCTCTAGATTGAGAAACAATCTTCTGAAATCTCAAATAGATTTAACTTGATCAGATCTGAAAATAATAGATCTTCTTCCTTGACTGAAATGAAAATTTTGATCTCGAAAGGAGGAAGAAGAAATCTTGTCTTGAGAGAACTTGATCTAAAAAACTTAGGAGATAACTAGATCTGAAAAGAACTTGAGGAAGATAGAGATCAGAGATCTAGTTGAATCTTTTCTTCAAGAAGGATCGAGCAAGAACTTTGTCGACAGCAGCAATGTCGATTTGTGAGAACGAAAGTAGCCGACAACCCTTTTCCGATTTCTAAAAATAGGCATGATTAGGGTTGAACAAAATAATCATTAAGTATATATAGATCCTTCTCAAACGTTTAGAAACGAGTTTTGAGGTTTGAGCTCCACGTGTACTGTACATGGAAGAAACCCTAAGAAGGAAAACCGGCAGCGAATTTGAACAAAATGTGCTCTGTCAGCATTCGTCGAATGAACTCGTGAAATTAAAGGTTACTCGACGAATTCATTTAATGACTCGACGAAATGGACTTAGCAAAAAGCGTTGAGACGGGAAGAAAGAGTAACTAGACCACTCGAGAGCACTCGACGAATTCGTTGAGTGTTCACGAGAAATCAGCAGACCACTCGACGAATTCATCGAGTGTTCTTGAGTGAACATAACTGTTAGAACCTAGTTTATTTGGATTAGGATCCCAACTCAAATAGGGAGAGATTGTTGGAACCTTAGTTTTGATTTGAGTTAGGATCCACCTTTAATGTCTAAGTATATATCATAATATATATTACAACTAAGATTAAATATCCTACTAAGAAAAATATATATATATATATAATAATAGGCTAAATAATATAAGAGAAAATATTATAAAAGAAATTAATATAAGATAATATAAGAGAAATAATATATTTCATACTTGCTGGCATTCGACGAATGTCGAACGACGCTCAGCATTCGTCGGACGGCGCCCGACGAATATATTAGCAGTGCTCGACAGATTATAGCAGAGAAGCAGCGGTCGACGAACTCCGAACAGCGGTCGACGAATGACGAATGGCGGTTGATGAAATCCCAGCAGCGCTCGACAAAAGTTCTCTGCAGTTAATCAAATGTTCAGTATATCATTTGGCGAGCTCAGCCCGACGAATGACGAGCTGAGGTCAACGAATTTCTGCAGCATTATTTTTAAAACATTAAATATTACTTATATGTGTCAGACTTTATTAAAGCAATATTTCTTTATTCTATTTTATATATTGCTATATAAATTATTGTTCTGACACCACAGCGTGCAAGCATTTATTAATAGAGCCGTTTGGCAAAAGCATTAATTAATATAGCCGTTACAGCAAGTCAAAGATGGCAAGTTATCTGCTCAAGGATCTGGGAAATGAAAGTGACTTTACTCCCTTCCTTTCTGGTCAGCAAGAAATCAAAAAGCCTTCTCCGGATTATATATATTAAGAGAAGAGCAGAAAATACATAGACATAGACATAGAGAAATAGGAAAATAGATAGAGAACACACAGATACAAAAAGAAGCAGATCAATTTTTATATATATTCTTTTTGCTAACATCTTCTTGCAGATCACATATATCCTGAGACACCAATCACAATCATTTGCTTAGGATCATCACTGCATAAGAAGAAAGGAGTGTTTGTACAATCAAGAGAAGAGGACTCCAGAACTGTCATCAATTTACACCAGACAAGGGGAGCTCTTCAACATCTTCATCAAGATCCATTCAACATCAAATCAGGATCTTCAAGAGTCTTCTCATACAGAGAAGAACAACAAACCTTTCTGTTTTTCCTTTTATTTCTTACCTCTCTTGTACAGGGTTATAACTCCCTTCAAAAGTTAACTCCCGGTGACAGGGCACCTTAGCAAAAACCTGCATCTTGGTTAGAGCACCTTATCAACAGCTCACCTGGTGTGTGGACACCTTATCAAAATCACCTTGGTGTGAGGGCACCTTATCAACAACCTCCTAGTGGATTCCTACCAGTGGGTAGAAGAGTAGATGTACCCAGATTATTTGGGGAACTACTATATTTCTTGTGTCTTCTGGATTGCTTCTTGTTTGTTTTATTTCTTTACCTGTGTTGTGTTTTACTTGCACTCTAACTGTTTGGCTTTATTACTCAATCAGTAAACAACACACTATATATATATATCATTTACTTTGAAAGTAAAACTTAAACAAGAGTTTTAACATATAATAAGAACTAACCTCCACTTTCAATTGGTATCAGAGGATGTTGATTTTTCACACAGGCTAACACCTGAAATCACAAAGATCACCTTAGTTCTTATTTTGTTTTGTTGTAAAAGGTTTTTCCAAATGACACATTCAGATTTCTATTTTTCAGATCCACATTTATGTAATTTGGATAGTTTTGATTTATGGCAAATTAGAATTAAATTATTTATGAATGCCATAGAGGAAGATATATATAAATCTATTTTTACAGGAACTACATCTTCAACTTCTTCATCTGATGATCAAGAAAAGTTGATCAGTGCTGATGCAAAGGCCATGGAGATATTAACTCAATCAATGTCAAATGACATTTATCAAAGAGTTAATGATTGCACTTCAACAAGGAGCATTTGGAACTCCCTCTCTAGGATGGTAAATGAACCATCTTCTTCCTCTTCCTCTAACATCATTTTTGATGCAGAACCATCAGTTACTCTAACTAAAGAAGAAGACAAGGAAGAACAAAAAGCCAGAAATTTTTGTATGTTGGCAATATATGGCTCAAACTACATATCTGAATCTGAATCTGATTCAGAAAAGGTAAAAGAGGTATCTTCAAACTTTATTTTTACCACTGATACTTTTAAATCTGTTTTCACTTCTTCATGCACAGATTTAATAAAATCTGATTTTAAATCTGTTTTTAATTCATCATGTACAGATTTAATGTTATGTGAAAATTACAAATCTGACAAAGAAAATATAAAAGAGTTAAAAATAACTTCTGAACACACAAGACTTAAAATAGATTTGAAAACATCAGAAAAGAACATTTTTTCTTTGAAAAACAAATTTGAACAACTTGTTAAGAAGAAAAGTATTTATGTTCAACAAAATCAATTTAAATTTTCAAACTTATACTTTAATGAAATAAAAAGGCCAAAATATCTAATTATAAGGCAATTTTGTTTTAACTGTTTAATATTTCTACTTAAATTAAATTAAACAGCAGTTTTAATGATTCTATTGAATTTTTCTATTTTAAAAGCAATATCAGATAACTTCACTATCTTACAGATTTTCTCCAAAATCAGATTGAGCATTCTACTGTAGTAGCATAGATCAGAAATGATCAGAGCTCTGAGTGTGAGTCTCTTCTGATTAAAGGCATTCTATAGAAAGAAGCTATCAGATATTGTCTTTCTGATTATAAAAATTCTTAGAAACTGTTAACAGCCAACAATTCATCTTATTAAAATTTCTACTTAAAGAAAGATTTAAGAAATCAGAATTGCTTAGTTTTTCAAAAGAAAAATAAATAAATCTCTAAACCCTTAAGCAACTTAAGACTTTTTATGCTTAGGAATCCTAAGCCAAATAGGGGGAGATTGTTAGAACCTAGTTTATTTGGATTAGGATCCCAACTCAAATAGGGGGAGATTGTTGGAACCTTAGTTTTGATTTGAGTTAGGATCCACCTTTAATGTCTAAGTATATATCATAATATATATTACAACTTAGATTAAATATCCTACTAAGAAAAAAATATATATAATAATAGGCTAAATAATATAAGAGAAAATATTATAAAAGAAATTAATATAAGATAATATAAGAGAAATAATATATTTCATACTTGTTGGCGTTCGACGAATGTCGAACGACGCTCAGCATTCGTCGGACGGCACACGATGAATATATTAGCAATGCTCGACAGATTATAGCAGGGAAGCAGCGGTCGACGAACTCCGAACAACGGTCGACGAATGACGAATGGCGGTTGATGAAATCCCAGCAGCGCTCGACAAAAGTTCTCTGCAGTTAATCAAATGTTCAGTATATCATTTGGCGAGCTCAACCCGACGAATGACGAGCTGAGGTCGACGAATTTCTGCAGCATTATTTTTAAAACATTAAATATTACTTATATGCTGTCAGACTTTATTAAAGCAATATTTCTTTATTCTATTTTATATATTGCTATATAAATTATTGTTCTGACACCACAGCGTGCAAGCATTTATTAATAGAGCCGTTTGACAAAAGCATTAATTAATATAGCCGTTACAGCAAGTCAAAGATGGCAAGTTATCTGCTCAAGGATCTGGGAAATGAAAGTGACTTTACTCCCTTCCTTTCTGGTCAGCAAGAAATCAAAAAGCCTTCTCCGGATTATATATATTAAGAGAAGAGCAGAAAATACATAGACAGAGACAGAGAGAAATAGGAAAATAGATAGAGAACACACAGATATAAAAAGAAGCAGATCAATTTATATATATATTCTTTTTGCTAACATCTTCTTGCAGATCACATATATCCTGAGACACCAATCACAACCATTTGCTTAGGATCATCACTGCATAAGAAGAAAGGAGTGTTTGTACAATCAAGAGAAGAGGACTCCAGAACTGTCATCAATTTACATCAGACAAGGGGAGCTCTTCAACATCTTCATCAAGATCCATTCAACATCAAATCAGGATCTTCAAGAGTCTTCTCATACAGAGAAGAACAACAAACCTTTCTGTTTTTCCTTTTATTTCTTACCTCTCTTGTACAGGGTTATAACTCCCTTCAAAATTTAACTCCCGGTGACAGGGCACCTTAGCAAAAACCTGCATCTTGGTTAGAGCACCTTATCAACAGCTCACCTGGTGTGTGGACACCTTATCAAAATCACTTTGGTGTGAGGGCACCTTATCAACAACCTCCTAGTGGATTCCTACCAGTGGGTAGAAGAGTAGATGTACCCAGATTTTTTGGGGAACTACTATATTTCTTGTGTCTTCTGGATTGCTTCTTGTTTGTTTTATTTCTTTACCTATGCTGTGTTTTACCTGCACTCTAACTGTTTGGCTTTATTACTCAATCAGTAAACAACACACTATATATATATATATCATTTACTTTGAAAGTAAAACTTAAACAAGAGTTTTAACATATAATAAGAACTAATCTCCAATTTCAATAACTTTACTCGATGAAAATACTTAACGATTTTCTCTGAGACCTTTCGAGTAAACTCAATGAATAATCTAAGTCTTCACGAGATGTCTCGACGAATTCATCTAGATTTCTCTAGAGTACTCGACGAAAAAGACTTAGACAATTTTTCTTCCAATCCTGAATCCAGCAACTACTTCTTGACTTCTCCAATGTGTTTGAATATGAAGTACACCCCAATTGAGAGATTTCACATGAGTCAACACCTTGGTCTACACAATGAGGGATTACATTGCATATGCATGTGATTATGACTCATTGAAACCTGACAATGGTTTGTACTTAGCAATTAATGTCCTGCGAATACACAACTAAGATGCCACATCAAATACAATATCAATTCATCTTAGTTCAAGGGACACTTCTTCAAATCAAGGTTATTGTGGCTACAATACCCAACAAGACTCTTAGAACCAAAGCAGATCTTTTGATAAGGAGAACTTGAGCCAAACTGAATCCTTTGAAGAGGGATTCTTAAAACTCCTTACTCAATTTACAGAAATGAGAAATAGAGTAAGCAGAAGATGTTGACGTGTAATCTTCAAATTTGAATCCTCTTTTAGCAGTCACTGAGGATTCTAGGCACTATGTGTTCTGGGTCCTTTATCAGAGGATAAATTCTTGCTTAGAAGAAGATGCAAGGATTATAAGTACTAATCCAATCTTGATCGCTTTATCCTTTGTTAGCTTCTTTCAGAGATGGAGTAAGAAGAAGCTTTCTGCAGCTTGTAGAAGAAGAATGTTGTATAGAGATATGTCAGGTAGGCTGAGAGAGAGAGAGATCAACCAAGCAGAAGAAGTAGAGCTACCTCCTTTTTGAATTTTGTATGTATATATTCTTCTATTTATTCAATTGAGTTGGGATTGAATGACTTTCCTTTTCTGATCCTTCTCCAGTTGGAATGTCCAAGGAGAATTATTGCTCTCTTTCTATCTATGTTGACAACCCATCAATAACCTTTTATATAACTTCCAATTTCATCACCCTTGAATCTCTGGAATGATTCTTTCTCCTCTTATTCATGTGCAACCTATTATATTTCAAATATATTTCATATATACCTTCTGAAAAATCATCAGAATCCATTCAAGGAAGTTTCCAATTCTATGACTGTATTCAATGTTGTGTCGAATAACTTCTGACTTCATATCGACGCACCTTTGAATTCTACTAGAAGTAGCTTTGAAATCTTCCCTATCTTTGAATTGAGCTTTGCTATCGATGTTGCATCGATTCATTATCGATGTATCCATCGAGATAAAGAATGTAGACTTCAAGTTCTGACTTCTGCGTCGAATACCATTCGATGTTGCATTGACTTTTAATGAAGTGTCGACTGCTAGTCTGAGTTATCTTTACTCCTATTCAGAGTTACTTTGACTTTCAACCACGGCTGCGTTGACTTCTTTTTGATGCAGATTTAACTCAACTTGTTTTTGAAGTTGCACTGATATCTAGTCGGACTAACGTCGACTTTCAATTGACGTTGCGTCAACTTCTAGTTGACGCATAATTACTCTGGATAATTTTCTCTATGATTTCAGTTTGCCTTTCTCATGACTTTGACTTAACTGACTTCCTAAGACTTCTATGACCAAATTACCTTTACTATACAATATGGGTAATAATCCTAGGAAGTAAAATCACATTTAGTTAATTTGTTAAGTTAAATCAAATAGAGTTTTTCTCAACAATCTCCCCGTATTTAGCTGAACAAATTTTACAGATTGTTTACAGTGATTTTATAGAATAAAGGAATAACACAAAAAATGTACATCATTTATAAATAAGGAGAAAGAAGAAACTATGAGCAGGCAAATGAAAACTTGTGTCTTCAAGATAGAATTTTAAACTTTGCCTTTTACAAATTCAACATCTTCAATAGTGAAGACAACTTCATGAGCAATTATAGTAATTTCCTTTAGAATTCCTTCATAAACTGTGAGAGGCTCCCCCTGAGTTTGTACAGGCAACTCCCCCTGGATCTGTGCAGGCACTTCTGGGGCAGGAACTGAAATACCTAGAGTAGGCACTTCCTCCTCTTGAATAGTCTCGCCCTTCTGAACCTTACTGGCTAGTGAGGTTAAGAAAGATCTTGATATTTTGGAGGAAGATATTAGTGTGTTGATTGCCTATATTGACTCTTTTGTTTCTTGCAATTCAGTTTCCATCTGATTATACTTTCTTTGAAATTTCCTGGAGTGCATATGTAGCTGCTCAGAGAATGTCCCAGTGACCAGATCCACTACTTTAGATATTGCATGTTCAATATCAATGAATGGGGTTGCATGGGGGAGGAAGGTGGAGGAGAAGTTTGTTCTCTAGAATCAGGAAGAGATGCTGCAGTAGTAGGTTGGAGAGGAATGTCTGACAGTGGTTGTTGATGATGAGCCTGGTCTGTTTGTACATCAGCTGGCGTATCAGGGATGGATGCTCCTTGTTCTTCAGCAACTGGAGATAAGGGAGGAGATGGTGGAATTTGTCCTGGCTTTAGAATTTGACGTGTCCACTTGGAGAAAATCACTATATTAATTCTTTTTTTAGGAGGTATGAGCACTCTTTTGGATCTGCACACCACCGGATAGTGGTGATATAACACTTAGCTCATAATCCTCATATATGCATTCTCTTTATGAGCATATTTATGACCAATCAATTTTAGTAGGCATCTTCCCCAGTTGATTCATTTATTCAGAACCAAAATCCCCATAATTTAGAACTATTATTTTGGAATGGCATCATGCGCATAGATTTTGCATAGTAAAACTTTGCCAACTATATCCTCCAGAAATCTGTATTCTTCCAAAAAGTCATTCTTCTTCAGATTGATTGCCTTGTCCTTGTTGAAGCTCATAACCTATAGAACTTGTTGTATTTCTTGTACTGAGAGTTCTGATGAATCATGACTTGTTGGCAGATCAATTGTGAGATTCAGTGTTTCCTCTGTGATATGAATGTCATTATTAGAATTTTTTCCTCAAAGAGATCCATCTGTGTCGATATGGATACTGTATGTCAGCTCTATTAATTCTTCATCATAAATCTTGCTTCTAGTTGAGATTAACTTGATCAGTCCTAAGGTTTGGAAAAGGGCTAGCTAGAATGCCCTTGAAAATTTTGGCAGCAACATTGAAGGAAGTAATATCAACATCAAATCTAGAGTTGACCTTTGGAGGATCCATTGATGATCATGAGAATTCCTGCAAAAATTAGAGAAGATGAGAGCAGGAGAGCAAGAAAATAAGAGAGCAAGTGGGAGAAAATTCAAAAGCGTGAAAAGGTTTAACGACTGTGTTGCTTTAAGAAGGTGATTCGTTGTAGCCAAGGGTTTTACTCAAAGAAACGTCAAAAATAGATAGATTCAGCGTTCCAAAATAAGTCTAAGTAGCTTCTAGAAGCAAATTCTGCGTGCGCTCGGCATGTCGACATTGCGTCGAGTGGCAATCGACGTGACTTTGAATACATGCAGCAACTATTGAGTCGACGCATGCGTCGATATGAATTCAATGCTGCGTTGAGTGATATTTGAATTAATTATCCCAGATATCTCTTGAAGCTGGCGTCGAGTAGAAATCAATGGTGCGTCGAATTCTATACGACGTAACTCTGAATTAACATTTGAATTTTCTTCAAAGAATTTTGTTGTTTTCCCAGCAATAGATTTTTATTGAAAATATGATTTACTAGATAATATATGTGAATTAGAAAACTCCATCAAGAGGCTTAGAGAAGATGTCACACCTTTGATTATCAATAGTTACACATTGAAGAGTTAATTTCCTTTTTTCTACATGGTTTCTGAGAGAGGGACCCTAAGTGTACATGCACATGAAATTCAAACATTAGAGGGGACCCAGGTTACCTTGAGCTCTTTGCTTTTATCATTATATGGTGATATGAAAGAGTAAAGTGGTCTTTCATAATACCCTTTTTGATAGAGAAGAATTGGTCTATCAAACCAAAACATGTTACCTTGGTACTGAAAATTAGCATAAAATTTATCTTTGTATATTAAGTCAACAAAATGCATAATGGTCATTCTTTTGTTTTAGTTTTTTTTATTGTTGTTTATTGGTTTTTCTAAAGGATGTTTGTCTAGAATTATTTTCTGATTATTATGGTTCACCCTATTAAATATACTAACTTTATCAGGATGATCATGTAACTCTTCACAAATTTCACTATTTTCATTTAGTTGATTCTTATCAGGCCTAACAAATACTAAAAGATTCTCCCTAGCTGGTTTGGGGGAAGTTATAGTGCTAGTTAATGGGTTTGCTCCTAAACCAAGATATCTAAATCTCATAGAGAAATTCTTTGTGATATCTCTTAGCTTCTGAGTCCTCCCATTAAGTGAATCTCCAAAGGCCTTTTCCTTTGTAACCTCTTCCTTTAATGTTAAATTTTCAGCAGTTAATTTATTTATTTCTATTTCCTTCTTATATATCTCACTCCTTAATTCATAATTATCAGAATATACATCATCTTCCTTAAGATCTTCTAATTCTTTTCTAAGTGTTTTAATTTCTTTTCGAGCTTTTAAATGATCATTGCAAAATTCTTTGAAATAATTTTTGAATTCATCTGAAGAGAAATCAAAATCAACAAAGAGAGATATTTGATCTTCCTCAGATGCCATCAAGCAGGCTTCTTTAGCAGCAGCTTCTTCATCACTTTTAGATGAAGAGCTTGACTCAGATTTTGAGTCACTCCAGGTTTCAGCTATGAAATCTCTCCCTTTCTTCTTGTCCTTCTTTCTGAAGGACTTCTTCTTGTGCTCCTTTTTACTGCATTTGTCCTGCTCTTTTGAACATTCAGGAGCAATGTGCCCCAGCTTTCTGCAGGCAAAGCAGATGACCTCTTGTTTGGGAGTTTTATCAAACATGGGCTTACTTGAGCACTTGTCCCTTCTTTTGGAGTCTTCAGTTTTGACCCACCTTCTGAACCTTCTGTCCAAGAGATTAAACATCTCTTCTTCAGAGGTTGAGGGCTCTCCTTCAGCTGCCTTTAATGCAATGGTCCTTTCTTTAGTAGTTGATACTTTCTCCTTTGCTTCTATCTCAACTCTACTTTTTAGCAGCAGCTCATAGGACTTAAGCTTGCCTAGTAAGGCATATGTGGAGATCTCCTTGTAGCATCTGGACTCTCTGATGGCCCAGATCCTTAAGTCTCAAGTATTTGGGAAGCACATGAGCATATTATCATTAATCTCAGTCAATGAGATCTCCTTGTCCAGTCCTTTGAGCTCATTGATTATGATGCTGAACGTTTCATACATTTCAACAACATTTTCTTCAGACTTCTTCTGAAAGTTTTCATATTGGAATAAGATAAGGGACTTCCTGTCCTTCCTTTCATCAGAACTTCCTTCAACTAATCTGGATAGTGAATCCCAGATTTCTTTTGCAGATTGGCATTCATCCACTTTTGGGAATATGTCATCTGACATAAATAATAGCAATATATGCATTGCCTTGGCATCCCAGTCTTTGATTTTCTTTTCACCTTATATTCATTGCATTCATCCACTTTCTCACATAGTTGATACCAAGATATTCTAGTGTTGAGTTCCCACTGGCATCCTTTTTGTAAGGCATTGGTGGTCCTGTCAAAATAGAGTTGAAAATGCCTTCATCAATAGAATTCATGTATAATATTATTCTGGCCTTCTAGAGTGTAAATTTGTTCAGATTACACACTGCTGGTCTTGTGGATGCATAGTCCTTAAAATTCATTTTCTTAAAATACTTTTGAAATACAAAAATATGAGTGAGAGGATCTTTTGATCAAGGTGTTAACCTTTTTCTGATCAACCTCCCTTTAATACCAATTGAAAGTGCACAGTAACTCCCCTGAGTATTCTCTAGAGGATGGGGTGAATAGAGATTTAAAAACCTTGTACTAATAAGTGCGCAGAGAATTAATCCTAATTACTAGGCATCCAGGATTCCAACCAGAATTAATATAACAATAGAATAATAGAAATAATCAAGAGACAAGCACAGAAAATTCTCAAACATAGGAGACACAAAAGCTATAATGGTTCCCCAAAATCTGGGTGCTCCACTCTTCTACCACCTTGTAGGAATACACTATCATAGTGCCTGAGTCTTTTGATAAGGTAACTCTTAGAACCACTGAGTCTTTTGATAAGGAGACTTTGGGAACCAGGGACCGAGTCTTTTGATAAGGAGACTCTTAGAACTAAACCAGTTCTTTTGATAAGAAGATCTTGAACCAAACTGAATCCTTTGAAGATGGTTTCATAAAACTCTTTACTCAATTTACAGAAATGAGAAATAGAGTAAGAAGAAGAAGATGATGATGATGATGAAGTGTAATCTTCTGATTTGAATCATCTTTCAGCAGGCACTGAGGATTCTAGTTATTAAGTGTTCTGGATCCTTTATCAGAGGATGAATCCTTTCATAGAAGAAGATGCAAAGATTATAAGCACTAATCCAGTATTGACCTCTTTATCCTTTGTTAGTTTCTTTTAGGGATGGAGGAAGAAGAAGCTTTCTACAGCTTGTAGAAGAAGAATGTTGTACAGAGATCCGTCAGGTAGGCTGTGTGTGTGTGTGTGTGTGAGAGAGAGAGAGAGATAGATCAACCAAGCAGAAGAAGAAGTAGAGCCACCTCCTTTTTGAATTTTGTATGTATATATTCTTCTGTCGATTCAACTGAATTGGGACTGAATGACTTTCCTTTTATGATCCTTCTCCAGTTGGAAAGTCGAAGGAGAATTATTACTCTCTTTCTATCTATGTTGACAGCCTGTCAATAACCTTATATATAACTTCCAATTTCATCACCCTTGAATCTCTGGAATGATTCTTTCTCCTCTTGTACATGTGCGACCCGTTATATTTCAAATATCTTCCATATATACCTTCTGAAAAATCATCAGAATCCATTCCAGGAAGTTTCCAATTTTATGAATGTATTTGACGTTGCGTCGAATAACTTCTGACTTCATATCAATGCAACTTTGAATTCTACTAGAAGCAACTTCAAAATCTTCCTCAGCTCTGAATTGAGCTTTGCTATCGACGTTGTGTCAATTCATTATCGACATATCCGTCGAGATAAAGAATGTAGAATTCAAGTTCTGACTTCTACATAGAATACCATTCGATGTTGCATGGAATTTTAATGAAGCATTGACTACCAGTTTGAGTAATCTTTACTTCAATTTGAAGTTACTTCGACTCTCAATTACAGCTGCTTCAGCAGCAGATTCTTCAGAGGAATCTTCTAAAGCCATCAAGCAGGCTTCTTCAGCAGTAGCTTCTTCATCACTTTCAGATGAAGAGCTTGACATAGATTTTGAGTCACTCCAGGTTTCAGGCATGAAACCTCTTCCTTTCTTCTTGTCCTTCTTTCTGAAGGACTGCTTCGTGTGCTCCTTCTTACTGCTTTTATCCTTTTCCTCTTCTAAACATTCAGGAGCAATGTGCCCTGGCTTCTTGCGGGCAAAGCATATGACCTCTTGTTTGGGATTTTTATCAAACCTGGGCTTACTTGAGCTTCTGTCCCTTCTTCTGGAGTCTTTAGTTTTGACCAACCTTCTGGACAAGAGATTAAACATCTCTTATTCAGAGGTTGAGGGTTCTCCTTCAACTGTCGTTAATGCAATGGTCCTTCCTTTAGGAGTTGAGAATGTCTCCTTTGCTTCTGTCTCAACTCTACTTTTTAGCAGCAGCTCATAGGACTTAAGCTTTCCTAGTATGACATCTATGGAGATCTCCCTGTGGCATTTGGACTCTCTGATGGCCTAGATCCTTGAGTCCCAAGTGCTTGTCAAGCACATGAGCAGCTTGTCATTTATCTCAGTCAATGAGATCTCCTTGTCTAGTCCTTTGAGCTTATTGATTATTATGTTGAACCTTTTATACATTTCAGCAATATTTTCTTCAGACTTCTTATGAACATTCTCATATTGGGATAATAGAATGAACTTTCTATCATTCCTTTGATCAGAACTTCCTTCAACTAATCTGGATAGTGAATCCCAGATTTCTTTTGCAGATTGGCATTCAGCCACTTTCTGGAATATGTCATCTGGCATAGTTGATACCAAGATATTCATTGCCTTGGCATCCCAGTCTTTTATTTTATTTTCTCCTTCTGTCCATTCTGCCCTGGGAACAAGTTCTAGTGTTGAGTTCCCACTGACATCCTTTTTGTAAGGCTTTAGTGGTCCTGTCAAAATAGAGGTGAAAATGCCTTCATCAATAGAATTCATGTATAATTTTATTCTGGCCTTCTAGAGTGTAAACTTGTTCAACTTACGCACTAGTGGTCTAGTGGATGCATAGTCCTTAAAACTCATTTTCTAAAAATACTTTTGAAATACAAAAATATGAGTGAGAGAATCTTTTAATCAAGGTGTTAACCTTTTTCTGACCAACCTCCTATTGATACTAATTGAAAGTGCACAGCAACTCCCCTGAGTATTCTCTAGAGGTGGTGAATAGAGATTTAAAAATCTTTTACTAATAAGTGCACAGAGAATTAATCCTAATTACTGGGCATCTAAGATTCTAACCAGAATTATTTTAATCACAGAATAATCAAAATAATCAAGAGACAAGCACAGAAAATTCTCAAACACAAAAGCTATAGTGGTTACCCAAAATCTGGGTACTCCACTCTTCTACCACCTTGGTAGGAATACACTATCACAGTGCCCGAGTCTTTTGATAAGGAGGCTCTTAGAACCATTGAGTCTTTTGATAAGGAGATCTTAGAATCTGGTACTTGGTCTTTTGATACGGAGACTCTTAGAACCAAACCCGTTCTTTTGATAAGAAGATCTTGAACCAAACTGAATCCTTTGAAGATGGTTTCTTAAAACTCTTTACTTAATTTACAGAAATTAGAAATAGAGTAAGTTGAAAAAGAAGAAGAAGATGATGAAGTGTAATCTTCTGATTTGAATCCTCTTTCAGCAGTCACTGAGGATTTTAGGTATTATGTGTTTTGGATCCTTTATTAGAGGATGAATCCTTCCTTAGAAGAAGATGCAAGGATTATAAGCACTAATCCAATCTTGATCTCTATATCATTTGTTAGTTTCTTTCAGATATGGAGGAAGAAGAAGCTTTCTGCAGCTTGTAGAATAAGAATGTTGGACAGAGATCTGTCGGGTAGGCTGAGAGAGAGAGAGAGATCAACCAAGAAGAAGAAGAAGTAGAGACACCTCCTTTTTGAATTTTGTATGTGTATATTCTTCTGTCGATTTAATTGAATTGGGATTGAATGACTTTCCTTTTCTAATCCTTCTCCAGTTGGAATGTCCAAGGAGAATTATTACTCTCTTTCTATCTATGTTGATAACCCATCAATAACCTTTTATATAACTTCCAATTTCATCACTCTTGAATCAATGGAATGATTCTTTCTCCTCTTGTACATGTGAAATGTGGTATATTTCAAATATCTTCCATATATACCTTCTAAAAAAATCATCAGAATCCATTCGAAAATGTTTTCAATTCTATGACTGTATTCGACGTTGCGTCGAATAACTTCTGACTTCATATCGACGCACCGTTGAATTCTACTAGAAGCAGCTTCAAAATCTTTCTCAGCTTTGAATTGAGCTTTAATATTGGCGTTGTGTCGATTCATTATCGACGTATTCGTCGAGATAAAGAACGTTGACTTCAAGTTCTAACTTTTGCATCGAATACCCTTCGATGTTGCGTCGACTTTTAATGAAGCGTCGACTGCCAGTCTGACTTATCTTTACTTCTATTCAAAGTTACTTCAACTCTCAATCACAGTTGCTTTAGTAGTAACTTCTTCAGTGTCAGCTTCTTCACAGGAATCTTCCAAATCCATCAAGCAGGCTTCTTCAGTAGCAGATTCTTCATCACTTTTAAATGAAGAGCTTGACTCAGATTCCGAGTCACTCCTGGTTTCAGCTATGAAACCTCTTCTTTTCTTCTTGTCCTTCTTTCTGAAGGATTGCTTCTTATGGTCCTTCTTGTTGCTTTTGTACTTCTGCTCTTCTGAACATTCAGGAGCAATGTGTCCTGGCTTTCTGCTGGCAAAGTAGATGACCTCTTGTTTGGGAGTTTCATCAAACCTAGGCTTACTTGAGCTTATGTCCCTAATTCTGGAGTCTTCAGTTTTGACCCGCCTTCTGAACCTTCTGGCCAAGAGATTAAACATCTCTTATTCAGAGGTTGAGGGCTCTCCTTCAACTGCCTTTAATGCAATGGTTCTTTATTTAGGAGTTAAGACTTTCTCCTTTGCTTCTGTCTCAGCTCTACTTTTTAGCATCAGCTCATAGAATTTAAGCTTTCCTAGTAGGGCATCTGTGGAGATCTCCCAATGTCATATGGACTCTACGATGGCCCAGATCCTTGAGTCCCAAGTGTTTGTGAAGCATATGAGCAACTTATCATTTATCTCAGTCAATGAGATCTCTTTGTCCAGACCTTTGAGTTCATTGATTATGATGCTAAACCTTTCATACATTTCACCAACATTTTCTTCAGACTTCTTCTAAAAATTCTCATACTGGGATATGAGAAGGGACTTCCTGTCCTTCCTTTCATCAAAACTTCCTTCAACTAATCTGGATAGTGAATCGCAGATTTCTTTTGCAGATTGTCATTCAACCACTTTCTGGAATATGTTATCTGACATAGTTGATACCAAGATATTCATTGCCTTAACATCCCAGTCTTTTATTTTCTTTTCTCCTTCTGTCCACTTTGCCCTGGGAACAAGTTATAGTGTTGAGTTCCCACTGGCATCCTTTTTGTAAGGCATTGGTGGTCCTGTCAAAATAGAGTTGAAAATGCCTTCATCAATAGAATTCATGTATAATTTTATTCTGACATTTCAGAGTGTAAACATATTCAAATTACACACTGGTGGTCTAGTGGATGCATATTTCTTAAAACTCATTTTCTTAAAATACTTTTGAAATAAAAAAAAATATGATTGAGATAATCTTTTGATCAAGTTGTTAACCTTTTTCTGATCAACCTCCCTCTGATACCAATTGAAAGTGCACAGTAACTCCCCTAAGTCACTACAACAAAATACACTTTTAGTAAGGACTAAAAACGTTTAATATCGTTACTCAAAGTTTTTGTAACGATATTTACTTTATGTGACGATCGTTACCTAAAGCTCGACGCTAATAGTTCTCGTAACAAATTTTTGTTTGTCGTTACAAATAAATAAATTGTAACAAACATTACTTCCTCACAATAAGATAAGTTATAGTAAGGACTAATTCATTACAATTGTTCAATTTCTTCCTCACTAAAAATAAATTAATTTATATATCAAATTTGTTAATATTAATTTGTTGTTACGAATAACTTTCTTGTAACAATCATTATTTCATTACAATATAATAACCAATTGCTAAAAAAGACCATTAATATAAACATATTCTTTTATTTTTATTAATACACAAAACTAAGGGTGGGAGATGGCCCAAACCCCTTAATACAATCCAATGAAACTTTAAACTCTAATACACATTGTTCATGAAAAATATTGAAACTAGAGATATTACAAAATTAGAACATCTCTCAACAATTAAAATGCTAAAATTTTACAACATAATATTTAGGAATTCCAACTTTATAAGCAAATCAACTTGATCTCATTTTCATCGGGAGCAGATCAATCACTGGTCATACTTGCTCACGTTTGCATTTGATTCATCCTCGATGCACTAAATAAATCTGAAAAAAATGTCAACAAAAAATAATAACGTAAGAATATGTTAGCTTTATGTTACTTCCTCTAAGTGATTACAAGAATATCATAAATGAAATCACATTAATAACCTATCATATTTATGTCAAGATATATGAATTTTTTACACAATAGAAGACGAAAATATACAAATTCCTAAAGCACCAGAACGAAAGAAAAGATAGTTTTATAGTTAATTGTTATAAAAATGATGTAATTCAAAGCAAGTAGAGTACAAGTGATGCACACAATAGGTAAATTTCTAAAACTAATAAAAGATCAGAACACCTGGCTTGGCATTGTAGAGCTTCATGCTGTGAAAAACATCAATGGCTTCACGACAATGGCATGCTGCTACATGGCCTGAAATCATAACATTCCACAACCATATTATTTTTCGGAATTTTTGGAAGATGAAATCAGAGTGCCTGATGCTGCCACACTTGAAGTAGAAATCAATGAGAGAAGTGGTGACGAAAATGTCAATCTCGATCCGGTTTCGGAGTAAGTATCCGTGAATGAATTTCCCATGGCATATGTTCGAAATCCTGGAACAAACCATCAGCAAGCTGCTGATAGTAATTGAAGTAGGCCTGATTCCTTCATCATTCATGGCGGAGAATAGCTGAAAACATGAATTTGAATCCCCTTGCAAGCTGTATCCATTTATCATCGAGTTCCAGGCAATAATAGTCTTCACGGAAATCTGATCGAAAACTTCCCTGGCTCTTGTCAGGCACCCGCATTTTCCATACATGTCGACAATGGTGGCGCTCACAAACCCATCCATCTCCTGCCCGCTTCTCGAAAACTCCTCGTGGATCCTCGTCCCTCTCTC
This sequence comes from Dactylorhiza incarnata, assembly GCA_033032865.1. NCBI lineage: Eukaryota > Viridiplantae > Streptophyta > Magnoliopsida > Asparagales > Orchidaceae > Dactylorhiza > Dactylorhiza incarnata. Next base: position 2,287,327 of record JAWHQI010000303.1, read on the forward strand.
CAAATCCAAAAGTCTGGCGCAGGCCGAGAAAATAGTGGAGAAGGTGACGGAATCAGTATTATCTCTATCTAATGCCTATGAAGTAATATTTCTTATGTCATCAGTAAATATCTCTAACTTAAATGTTGAAAGACAATCTAAACTATAATGCTCATCTGTAAATATCCAATGCCATTTCAGCATCCATATTGACTGTAATTAACTAAGAAACTCTAACAGTAACCTATCATGATAGAAACTGAACAGTTTAATATATGACATTTCTATCTAAAAGTAAATAATAAATGCAATAGTTCACCACATAAGATTGAAGAATCTACAAATTTTATAAACACTTTCGATGCTCTGAGTTTAAGAATGGGAGCCAACAAATGAAAAACACTTGATGTTATATTCATTTTCAAGGCATTGGAGGAGATTTAAGTGCCCTAAGACGAATAATCTGAAAAGCTTACATGAAACATCTTATTCATAGATTTCATAGAACATTTGGCAATCTGCAAAGTAACCTCAAAACAGCCATAAAAGGGTGAAAAATTTTGGACAGCAAGCAATTGATTTAATAAAAAAAGCTCACCTTCTCTTGCACCATTGACAGCCCTGGTTGTGTGATCAAGACGGTTCAAGTTGGTTTTCTTATCCTGAAAATCCTCGGAGTGCAGTTGGTATAAATATTAGATTACTAACAAGTATTAAGTTTGAAATCTAAATTCACAGCAAGTATTATCTTACTAACACAGTAACCATTGGCGGACCTTACAAATATGATAAAAATGGCTATAGCTTTGTAAAAAAATATAAAAGTTGCAAATTTTGAAAGAACAAAATAACATTGCTTAAACATCAAGCAGAGCTAAAATAATATAAATTGAAATGAAGCTTAAACATCAAATTTTAACATCAATTTAACTAATTAATGCTAAACTCATTCATGCAAATAGATTTATGCAAACCCAAATGAATTTTTTCTTGGAGAAACTCATTTAGGCATTTCAACAAACACTAAAAGTGCAAACTATTCATCTAACACTGTACAAAAGGATGACAGACCTTCTGAGCAACAACCAAAGTAGCTTCATCTTTGCTAACACGCTCTATTGATCAAATGAAATTGATGGCTTCACTCTCAATTTATCAATGGTAAAACCCTAACATATTATTACTATAAATCTGCAATTTAATCGGGCACAGAACTACCTAATTATTAGCTTCATCTTTCCTCGCGTTAGTCAATCCGCTGCAGACTTCAGCGCACTTGGATAAGTGAATGCATTAGGTTTAATGAAGGGAAAGAGATGGCACCTGTCGTTGAGCTAGAGGGCTTCTCTGTGCATTTGATTCTTGGAAAACGCTGCAATTAGGGTATTCCATAAAATCTCGGACGGGTTGTTGATCGATTTGAGAACCAGTAGAGCGGAATGGAGGAGACGGAAGAAGACGTAGAAATTATTGAGAACCAGTAGAGCAGAACCAGTAAACCTGGCTCCAACGTCCAGGTTTTCGAGTGAGCAAACACGATGAAGGAGCTTCGGGCCTCCGACCGTAGAGGGTTTCTTCGGAGATGTCGCGGCTTTCTGCGAAGGCGGTTTTTGCGGATTGACGATGAGCAGAAGAGAGGAAAAGTGCTTTCGTTAGAGACGTCGTCTGGGAGGAGCGCCGCGTGAGAGAATTGCCCTAGGAGGATTGCGGCGGCGTAGGCGCGAAGGATAAGTGGAGGGAAAAGGAAAGAAAATGGAGGGAAAATGAAATATTGGATAGGCTGAGAGAAATGTTGGAGGAGAAAAAAAGGTAATATTATATTTTTAAGTATAAATAATTAAATATAATTAAAATGAAATACTAATTTTTTTTAGTCACTGAAGTTGGAGTGATGCACCTGGAACGTCATTGCATTCTTCGTTGGCTCGTCGCTGGAGTTGATCAGTTGTGACCTAAATTGCGACGTCAAAGCTTTTCACTTGCGAAAATGAGTCGAATTTTTAGTTGGAGCGCACGAACGTACATATATATTTTTAATTATAGACATGTTATCGCCGTGCTAAACAGAGCCTTCATCTCACCATTATTTTTTAATTAATAATAAATATTCATTTATAAAGAATTAGTTAAAGTATACATTAACGCGCGAAGCCTGCTTGGATGTCGTCAAAGCCTGCTTGGATACGGACAAAGCCCGCTGAATCATGTCTCTAACTTGGATGTAAGCGAAGCCCACCGAAGAAGGCAAAACTCGCTTGGATGCGGGTGAAATCAACTGATTGATTGATGTCGTCCGTCGAATATTACCGCCCGCCGATTTATTGATGCGACCCGCCGAATGAGTCCACCTGCCAAATAATGTGTGTGTGTGTGTGTGTGCGTGCGCGCGCGCGCGCGCGTGCGCGCGCGTCTGCGTGCGTGCGTGCGTCTGCATCTGCGTCTGCATCTGCGTCTGCATCTGCGTCTGTCTGTGTCTGTGTGTGTGTGTCTGTGTGTGTGTGTGTGTTTGTATGCGGGTGAAATCCACCGAAGAAGACAAAACTCGCTTGGATGCGGGTGAAATCCACTGATTGATTGATGTCGTTCGTCGAATATTACCGCCCGCCGATTTATTGATGCGACCCGCCGAATGAGTCCACCTGCCAAATAATGTGTGTGTGTGTGTGTGTGTGTGTGTGTGTGTGTGTGTGTGTGTGTGTCTGTGTCTGTGTCTGTGTCTGTGTCTGTGTCTGTGTCTGTGTGTGTGTGTGTGTGTGTGTGTCTGTGTCTGTGTCTGTGTCTGTGTGTGTGTGTGTGTGTGTGTGTGTGTGTGTGTGTGTCTGTGTGTGTCTGTGTGTGTCTGTGTCTGTGTCTGTGTCTCTGTGTGTGTGTGTGTGTGTGTGTGTCTGTGTGTGTGTGTGTCTCTCTGTGTGTGTGAGAGTGTGTCTGTGTGTTTGTAAGTGTCTGTTAGTGTCTGTTACTGTGTTTTTGTCTGTGTCTGTGTCTGTATTTGTCTATGTCTGCGTCTGTGTGTCTGTGTAAGTGTTTGTTAGTTTGTGTTTGTCTGTGTCTGTATTTGTCTATGTTTGTGTCTGTGTGTCTGTGTCTGTGTGTTTATGTTTGTCTATGCCTTTTTGTGTCTCTGTGTGAGCGTGTGTCTGTGTTTGTATGATCTCTAGCTATGCGTGTGTGTGTATGTCTGTGTTTGTGTATATGTTTGTGTGTCTGTTTCTGTGTTTATGTGTCTGTGTCTGTCTGTGCATGTCTGTGTCTGTCTGTGTCTGTCTGTATCTGTGTCCGTGTCTGCGTGAGTGTGTGTATGTGTCTGTGTGATCTCTAGCTGTGTGTTTATGCATGTGTGTGCCTGTGTCTGTGTGTGCTTTGTTTCTGTTTGTGTGTCTGTGTTATGCGTGTGTGCGTGTGTGTGTGTGCATGTGCGTGATTGTGTGTGTATAAGTGTGACATTACCCCCGTCTCGATAGTGCCCCAGCGCGACGACGCTAATGCAGCTTGCAAACCCCCGTGCGCAAAAATACTCATGTCGATGTAGTACCACAAGTCTTTGACAGTTGCGCACGAGGGTTTGCGAGCTGTAGGAGTGTCGTCGCGCTGTGGCACTGTCGAAGCGGGGTACTGTTGTGCGGGAAACAGGGGCTTCCTGTGCACTGTCAGTTGATCGAGCGCCCGAGAGTGAAAATGGGCGGAGGTAATTATTATTTAAAAAGTAAATAATATTATTTAAAAAGTAATTCTTATTAAACAACGTGTTTTATTTATTAATCGATATGACATGTATTTATGGTTTTCATTATATCTATTTTCATTAAAATACGTATTTTCTAGCAATTGATATGACATGTGTTTACATACTTTAAATTTATATGTTATTAAGTTTAATTTTTTTGCGACAGCACACTGAGGTCATCTCTCGCGCGCTTGTAAGAAAAATGTGCGTTTCTCCCAAAAAAGCTATAAAAGTTAAAATCTTTAGTCTTATTTTCTTAAACGACGCTACAGAAAAACATCGTCGTAGACGCCTCTTTTGAAGTGATAATAAATAAATAAATTATTTTTTATGAATAATATATTTCTATTTATAAAAAAAAATAAAAGGTACATTAGATATTTTCATGTTACGATATTTAATAGTCATCTCGCGCGTACCGGTCAAAAATGCATGCTAGTACAGAACATTTTTAGTCCTTCCTAAAGCTACAACGGGTGAAGGACAAAAGAGAGAGAGAAAAAGTTAGAAGAGAGCGAGGTGTGAGTACGCCTGGTAGCTAGGGGAGAGAGTGAGAGAGCCGAGAGAGAGAGAGAAAGAGACGGAGGAGAGAGAGATAGAAAGTGAGAGTGCGGCGGGAGAGAGAAAGAAGAGGGAGAGAGAAAAAAAATCTTTTTAACAATATACGAATATTTTTTTGCAAAATAAATATTGTAATATTGATTTAAATTTTTTTACGGTTATTTCGAGTACTCATATGTATATGTTGCGGGCGCAGCCCGCAGACGCATCGAGCGGAGGCGGGCGTAGCCCGCCTGGATGCGGTCGAAGGCCGCTTGACAACATCGCGCCGGGGGCGGGCGAAGCCCGCCGTCATCGGCCGGATACTGTCGCGCTTGGCCGTAGGGGCGGAGCCCCGTGTCGTTTCACTCGTGTGTATATATATATATATAGCCCTGTCCAAAATGCCCGGTAGGCCTGGGCCTGAACTGGGCCTACCGGGCCCGGGCTTTCCTGAACCGGGCCCGGGCCCGGTTATAGCCGGGCTCGGGCCGGGCTCAGGCTCCCCCCCCCCCCCCCCTCGGGGGAGCCTGATAAGGCCCCCAAGGTCGGGCCAGGCCGGGCCGGGCCTTGGGAGCCCAGTTTTTATTTTAAGTTTTTATTTTTTTTAATATTTTAAATATTAAAAAAAGACCTAAAAATAAAAATTTACCATAAATTCATATCTAAATTTACAAGAATTTTTATTGTATTAATCTTCAAAAATGATAAATACATATTTACATTCAAATTTAAAAAAAGATGAAAAATACAAAAAATGATTTTAATTATTATAAAATTTAAATGACAAAAAAAAATTACAAATTCAGTAATTTAAAACATTATAAAAAAATTCAGCTCTTGGGGTGCGACTTGTGAGTGCGCGCGCGCTTAATCATCTCCTAAATTTATTGCGCCCATCTCGTCGTCTACATCAGTTGAGCTATTCTCGATCGGTGTAAGGTGTTGCTTCCTCTTCATAACATCCAAGTGGTCCTTGTAACATATACAAATTTCCGGTGATTCTTCGCTTAGGCGACTCCTCCGCTCGGTCAAAATCCTGTCACTAAGAGAAAAAAGCAGATTCCGAAGCTACCGTGCTAGCTTGGATTGTTAGTAAATCACAGGCCATATAGGCCATAATAGGATAGGTATTAACCTTACTTTTCCACCATTTTAGAATATCAAAATTTTCAATTTCGTCACTCGTCAAACTCACACGTCCTTCGAAATTTTCAAAATAATTTATTAATGATTGTTTTGATTCCAAATAAAATTTGAGCGCATCGCGCCTAAGCGAAGATCTACTAACCTTCTGATATTTTGGTCGAAGCCCGTCGTGGATGTATTCGGTCTCTTCCTCGTCGTCGCAGTGGCTGAACTACAATCCACGTTTGATTACGTTCTTCACTTGCAGCTCCCGTTGTCGACCTTGATCGTACGTCCAAATTTGTCCGGCTCCCGATATTTGTGCCTGACGGGACTCCGGAGCTTGTTTCGAAATGCACGACTTGATGTGTCTTGCTAAAGTCGAGTTGCCGCTCATGGTCAGCAACTTCCCGCATAATTTGCACTTTGCTTTGAATTCGGCGCCGACTTTAACTTTGTCAAAATGCTCCCAAACTGGAGCCTTATGCTTGTGCTCCACCACTTCATGTGCAACCGTTGATGATGTCGACGCCATTGAAGACGACGATGCCATATTCGATTTGAGAGATTGTGCGTGTGCGTGAGAGAGATTAGAGAGAAAGAGAGTGTGTGAAAGAGAGAGAATTTGAGAGTGATTGGGAGAGAGAAAGTGAATTGGAGAGAGAGAGAGAGACGGAGAGAGAAGGGGGGTGTCCGGTTGGAGAGGGGGGTTTATATAATATAAATTATATATATATATTTTTTAATTAAAAAAAAACTTTTTTTTATTATAGCCTAGGGCCTAGGCTGTCAGCCTAGGCGCTAGGCCATTGGCAGCTAGTAGGCTGCCATAATGGCAGCCCACTAGCTGTTATGTGAACCAACGACTCTAAGAGCCGTTGGGCACTTGGGCTTCAGCCAAGGGTGGGTCGGGCTTTGCCCAGCCCGGTTTTGGCGAAGCCCAAAAAACCGGGCTTTGCCCGGCCCGGGCCAGGTACCGAGCCGGGCAAAAGCTTATTGTGGGGGCCTTGTTAGGCCCCCACAGCCCGGCCTGGGCCCGATCGGGCAAGCCCGGGCCCGGGCCTCAACGGGCTATTTCCGGGCTAGGCTCGGGCCGGCCTGGTGGGCCCGGTTTTTATGGGCAAGACTGTATATATATAAACGGTAATATATATATATATATATATATATATAATCGGTAATATATATATATATATATATATATATATATATATATATATAAACGATAATATATATATATATAACTGAATGAAATTTAATATTAATAACTATTACAATTAATTAAATTAACATTAAAATTAATTTTTATATATCATAATGTATATAATAATTTTATAATAAAGTTTTATATTAAAATTTTATAGTAAAGTTTATAATAAAGTTATATATTTTAATTTCTAAATAATATTTATATGTACTAAATTATATATATATATAGATATACGAGTATCTTCGTACGGGCTACGCCCGTGCTCGATGTGTGCTCTCCGCTGCGACAGTACCCTGAAAGCGTCGACGTCGCTACCTCCACCCAAACTCTAGCCCGCTCTCAGATGCTCGTTCAACTGAAAGTGCATATATAGGAAGCGCCCGTGCCCCGCGCGACATTACCCCCGCCTCGATAGTACTACTGTCCCATGTGTGATGACGCTCCTGCAGCTCGCAAACTCCCGTGCGCGAAAATACTCATGCCGCAATAGTAACACATGTATACGTGTCTTGACTTAAAAGTAAATCTTATTTAAAAAGTAATTAATGCTAGCTTAATATATCATTAAACCATGTGTTTTATTTATCGATATGATGACTTTCTTTATATCTATTTTCATTAAGACACGTGTCTTCTAGCAATCGATATGACATATATGTACGTGTTTTCATACTTTAAGTTTATATGTTTTTTTATTTAAGTTTATATTAAAAAAATAGTGTCATTTTTTCGTTCATTTTAAAATTTAATATATTTATTGTAACAAAACTTTGTTACACAAAAATACTAATTGTAAGAAAATTCTAATTGTTACAAATACTTTCATGGTGTTGTCACAATTGCTTTTTATTGTGAGGACATTTTACTATTTGTAACGTAAAACTAGTCTTGTTACAAATACCTGCGCTTATTGTAACAAATATTTAGTTATTGTAATGAATCATAAAATACTTATTACAAAAAATTAAGCTTTTGTAACGATAGCAAAATTTCGTTACTAAATATAGCTATTAGTAACAAATGTGTTCTTCGTTACAATTTAGTCCTTACTAAAAGTGTATTTTGTTGTAGTGAGTATTATCTAGAGGGGGTGAAAAGAGATTTAAAAACCTTTTACTAATTAGTGCGCAAAGAATTAATCATAATTACTAGGCATCCAAGATTCCAACCAGAATTAATATAATCACAGAATAATCGAAATAATCAAGAGACAAGCATAGAAAATTCTCAAACACGAAAGACACAAAAGCTATAGTGGTTCCCCAATATCTGGGTGCTCCACTCTTCTACCACCTTGGTAGAAATACATTATCACAGTTCCTAAGTAATTTAATAAGGAGACTCTTAAAACCACTGAGTCTTTTGATAAGGAGACTCTTAGAACCAGGGACTGAGTCTTTTGATAAGGTGACTTGTAGAACCAAACTAGTTCTTTTGATATAGAGATCTTGAACCAAACTGAATCCTTTGAAGATGGATTCTTAAAACTCTTTACTAAATTTACATAAATATGAAATAGAGTAAGTATAAGAAGAAGATGATGATGATGATGAAGTGCAATCTTTTGATTTGAATTCTCTTTCGGCAGTCACTGAGGATTTTATGTACTATGTGTTCTAGATCCTTTATTATAGGATGAATCCTTGCTTAGAAGAAGATGCAAGGATTATAAGCACTAATCCAGTCTTGATCTCTGTATCCTTTGTTAGCTTCTTTCAGGGATGGAGGAAGAAGTTTTCTGCGGCTTGTAGAAGAAGAAGGTTGTGCAGAGATCTGTAGGGTAGGCTGAGGGATAGAGAGATCAACCAAGAAGAAGAAGTAGAGCCACCTCCTTTTTGAATTTTGTATGTATATATTCTTCTGTCGATTCAATAGAAATAGGATTGAATGACTTTCCTTTTCTAGTCCTTCTCTAGTTGGAATGTCCAAGGAGAATTATTGCTCTCTTTTTATCTATGTTCACAGCCCATCAATAACCTTTTATATAACTTCCAATTTCATCACCCTTGAATCTCTGGAATGATTCTTTCTCCTCGTGTATATGTGTGACACGTTATATTTCAAATATCTTTCATATATACTTTCTGAAAAATCATTAGAATCAATTCCAGGAAGTTTCCAATTCTATGACTGTATTCAACATTGCGTCGAATAACTTTTGACTTCATATCGACACACCCTTTGAATTCTACTAGAAGTGGCTTTGAAATCTTCCTTAGCTTTGAATTGAGCTTTGCTATCGACGTTGCGTCGATTCATTATCAACATATCCGCCAAGATAAAGAACGTAGACTTCAAGTTCTGACTTCTACGTCAAATACCATTCGATGTTGCATTGACTTTTAATGAAGCGTCGACTACCAGTCTGAGTTATCTTTACTTCTATTCGAAGTTACTTCGACTCTCAATCACAGTTGCGTCGACTTCTTTTCGACGCATATTTAACTCAACTATTAATTGAAGTTGCGCTGATATCTAGTCGCACTAATATCAACTTCTAGTCGACACATAATTACTGTGGTTAATTTTCTCCATGATAGTTTGCCTTTCTCATGACTTTGACTTAACTGACTTCCTAAGACTTCTATGACCAAATTACTCTTACTATAAAACATGAGTAATAATCCTAGAAAGTAAAATCACTTATAGTTAATTTGTTAAATTAAATCAAAAGGAGTTTTTCCAACAAATCCATCAAGCAAGAATGGAGGTCTAGGGTCATCTCAACCTCATGGTAGGAGGTTTATCATCATATCAACCACTAGATATCGTAATAGGAGGTCTAAGGTTATCTCGACTATCATACAAGCAAATATAGAGGTACATGATCATCTCACCTATTAGCAAGATGTCTAGGTTCATCTCAACCACCGAGCATCATGGTAGGAGATTTAGTCACCTCCACTACCATAATGCCTCAATCAAGTAATACATATTCAAGATCCAATTCATGCATTCAATCAATCCATTCAATAGACTATCCTCACAACTAACGAACGATAAGTATGTTCTAAACATCAACCCATAGTGGCAACTTTAACTTCTCTTTCTAATGGTCAATGTCATGGCGCTTTCTTAGGAATAACCAAGATCCCCTAGAGTATACATCTCAGCATTTCCTATGTCATTCACTTTGGACAAATTCTAAGGCACACAAACTAGAGAAGTCTATATTAAACATCATAACAACATCACTGAGCCAAATCTACGACCATGAGTAGGCTTCACACATCACGCCTAATCTGGAGTCGCATGTTGGATTCTTAAATGCATTCATCTTGGGATCATAATCCCTTTCCATAAGGTTTTAATGAGCCAAAGGAGTTCATAACCTTTACTTATTAGTAGATAAGACACTCTTATGCAAGAAAATCAAAAGGGCATGAACATACAACGATCCTAAGACCATAGAGAGGAATCATTACCCTTGGAGCTATCTTCAGCACCATGACAAGTGGAAGGAAAAGGGTCAAAATGAGGATCACTTCACAGATATGGCCTTGATCCATCACCTGGAGCTCCTAATCGTCCGCAATGACAGGATCGCCAGAACCTAAGCCATCTCCCTTCTTTTATCCGCTCTTGCTCTCGTACTCTGAAAAGGATGAAAAAGGAGTCATAACTCTTCCCATTCTTGTCAAAGAGGTATTTGGGAAGAGTCTCAGCCTTTGGACCAGAATCTTCTAGATCTACGATTCCAAAATGAGCAAAATAGTTTATTTCGCTTCCCTGAGCTTGCAACGCATTGTTCCTCTAATCAAATAAGTGCTCAATGATCGGCCATAGTTTGGTCAACGGCCGCTGAGCGGAAATTGGTGTTTGACGATCGCTGGTCGAATACTCTAATCGACGATCAATGATCGGGCTCACAATCCACAATCTCCGAACACTAATCAAACCCAGCAGTCGATGATCACTGATCAGACCCAATGGTCAATGATCGCTGATCACCGATCCAACATCCTCTTCCATAGGGTAATTTCCTTGAAATCTACATGTTTAATACACACGACTCCCATACGTGGTTGTCTATCAGGTCGTGTAGGCCTGGAGAGCCTTCTATTAATATACTATTGAATTCATAAGTTGTTACACATCATTATAGGCTCACCCAAAGCATCAAATATGAAAAATGAGGTGTTACGTCATTATTGGGCAAACCATATAATGATTGAAGATGAATAAGATAAATTGCATGATAATAAATAAGAAGTTCACAAAGAAGAAAATAGAAATGCACACACTGCAAGGCCAGGTCATCCATCTTGTAGGATATCCAAGGGTTTGACTTGGTCAAACCTTGCTTATAAAGCTTGACCAAGTCTTATCCAAGTCTATTCTTGAGAAATTTGACTGGTCCCGGTCATGTGAACCTGACCTTGGCTTTCTCCCTCCTCCACCTTGACTTCCATGACAACATGAAGTCAAAATGATAAAGGAGAGGACAAACCGACCCCTCCTTATCGCATTTATTCATGTTAATCCCGATAATGATGTCTCCTTGGCTTGGGGAGGGGGAGGAGTTACTCCCTCTCATTTCCAAGGAGACTAGAATCCAAACTGAGCCATATGGAAGGAGAAATAATGTGGATATTGTGAAGAGCTTCTAACCACATGCAATTTGATGCCTCAATTCATTTTAAGCCCCTGGATTCATCTCCTTACCTCTTTGTGACTCCAAACAAAATGAGTGACTTAGGCTTTGGTGCTCCGACGAGCGCCTGCATCATTTCCAAGCCGACCACCTCCACTTTGCCACCATGCCTCCAAGATCAATATTAGGGCGTCAAAACCCTTCCATTGTGAGCTTCTCTTGAACCCCCCCCCCCCCCCTTCTCTATCACATCCTTAGAATGTTTAGAATACTCCTCCAGCCACCAGAGCGATCTCCCAGGCCATGTGCAACCTCGAACCACCAACATTCATGGAGACTCATCTAGGACTCTTCAGGCTCACTAGAGATCTCCATAGGGTGGGAATGAATCACTAGTCCTTCTCGTGGGCCCTTGATGTGTTATAAATACCTGGATATTGAAATCTAGGCAGTGGTGGCGATTATTCTTGTTGTTACACTTATCTTGACGAGATACGGTGGCGGCCGGCCACCAGACCACCACCCAAATATTCACCATCCTCTAATGAGTCGAATGGGGGTGGAGGCACGCCATGAGAGACACCATAAAGTGGTGGAGGCCTTCCTAAATGGCCCCAATGGAAATTTCTCTATCGTGAAATCTCCACCGTCCGTTCCATCGGAGAAGATGATCTCACAAATGTCCAATTACCTTAAAAGATGCTAGCTAATTATTGAGAGATCCCCACATCAGATCGACAGTAGATCCACTGTGGGGGAAGGTCATATTCTGTGCGCCGTAATCAACAGCCATCGGATCATCTTTAGATCTATGCGAAAGAAGAAAATATTCATTTTAATCAAATATAATGGATTATAATTTAAGGGTTATTAATGAAATAATTTGACAGACATTTATTAGCAAATTAGATGGCCTTCTTGACACATTTAGGAGAAGTGTCCAAAATGAATAATGTTGGGAACTATCCCCTCATTCAAAAATAGGTTGGCACACTTTATGGTGATCATTGTAGCTCTCTGTGGAGCCCATTTTGTGTGACTGTGTCAAGGGTGTGACTTATTTAAATAATACTAATATTTCTATGGATATTTATCTAATGGCTTTGAAACTTAGTAAGTATGTGAGATAGGGCATAACTTAGTATGTGAGATAGGGCATAACTTAGTATCCTCAATTTTTGAATAAAATTGAGCTCTTATTAGTATTTTTCTACCAAATATCAATATGATGTTTGTGTCATAGTTATATCATGTGTAAAAACATTGAAGCATTTGGAAGTTAGAAAATAGTAAAATTGATTTGGACAAGTTTGGTGTTCTAAACCCGAATCAAAATGAATACGCTCATCTTGTGACAAATTCTATAAGTGTGATAGTTCGCTGGATAATTAAGTTATGTCAATGACATTTGGTATGCTTGTGAGTTAGACCATTATTTAGTTGTGGCAAAGTTGTCTTATAGTTTTAGTAAACATTTAGATTATCTGATGGACAAATTATCGAAATATATTAAGCTCCTTTTAATTTTTTCAACCAGATTTCAGTATAATGTTTATCTATCATAGTTATATCATGTGTAATAATATTGAAGCATTTGGAACTCAGTAAACAGTAAAATTGAGTTGGACAAGTTAGGTATTCTAATCCTTAATGAAATGAATATGATTACCTAGTGACACATTTTATAAGTGAGATAATTTTTTGGATATTTAAGCTATATAATTGAAATTTGGTATGCTTATGCGATATGTAATTATCTAGTTACCCAAAAATTGTAGAATTTTTGGGGCAATTTTGTCCTATAGTTTTAGTAAACATTTAAAGATTATTTGATGAATATATATTTAAAATAACTTGGGATTATTATATTATCTCACTGCCAAATTTTAATATGATGTTCATATGTCACATTTATATCCTGTATAAATTCTTAGGGCATTTGGATGACAATAAATAGTGAAATTAAGTTGATCATTTTAGGTGTTCAAATCCTTAAACAAAATGAACATGATTGGACATATTGATGCAATCATGGCCACTTGCCACCATGTAATTTATCGTATGACTTCAACGAGAGATTTGGATGATTTATATTAATGCAATTAAATAGTACATTGAACACCATGAGCACTAGTTAGAAGGTTTTGTTATAAGTAGCTCATATAGAACTATGTGTCATCATGACCATCCCCCTGGTATTATGATTATGATTTGGGGATTCTTGGATAAGTGTTACCTTTTTAATTTGGGGTTAATCAGTGAGATGAGAACGCACTTACACAATTAGGGTTGATCATCCGATCCTAAGTCACCTTAGTGATAATTGGTGTATCGAGCTCTAGGTTTGTGCATTGAAGAGTCATGTTTAGATCCTAGATCTGAAGATAGAATGACTTAAGTGATAACTCTAGTATTATTAGGGTGTTATAGTATGCTCATTTGAAATATCCTCCACCCTTTGAGGTGGGAGTGAAGACAAGGGTTGTGTCAATCAAAGTTGTATCACATGAGTGTGATAGACACCATGCCTAGTATAAAGGACACTGATTAATCATAGTATAAGAACTCTAGTCTTTGTAGGGTCCTTATTATAATCTACTATTGAAACCTAGCTTGCCTTAGCATGATTAGGCTAATCTTTAGGATTGCCTTGTAGTGGCAAAGTCAGTGTTTCACTAGGAGTGTTCCTCATAAAACCGTTACACTTGGGTAATTCCATTGCACTTAGGGCTAGTCTTCAGATGTTTTCTTGTTGCCAATAAGTACAAGTGTGGGTGAGGAAGTAAAAGTGTGCGTGTCTTATAAGGAGGAGGTTTTAGACTCCGGTGAAAAATGGAACCAACAATAGGACCTGCAGCTCACCTCCTTAAGAGGTTGTTTTATGTATCCAATCACTATTATTTGAGTGGAGTGTTGAGCAGTTGTGCAATAATGTGCTTATATACTGGGATTATATTCACCCACTAAATTTAGTGGAGAGGGAATAGTTGTTGTGGTGGGTCTACCGACTCTTCTGAATGGAGGTCACTTATGAGAAGTTGAGAAATAGACTCATAGTGGAGGGTGTCTACCATATAGGTATCTAGGTTAGATCCCTAGTGTTACACCTCGGTACGCCATACCCTGTAGCTGACTTTAGAGAGGGCATCGATGGCAGGGTAGTGGTTACTCCCAAAAGAGTACATGTCTATGACCATACAATGGAGTCCTAGAGTTGTAGTGAGTCACGGACCTAGAAGAGGGAATGATCATCCTTTTGTTATCATCTTGTCATGATGATGAGACCTGCGGGGATAGCTACCCGCTTAACAAAAGGTCGAATCTATATGTTTATGGGTAACATTGCATAATCATATCATTCACCGCATTGCATGTCGTTTGCCGATCCTCATCATATAAGATAGTATGAGATTTCTTATACGATGTGTTATGTGTCTTTTCTTTATATATATAGCTGGATTCCTAAGATATAAGCTTATATATGCATCCTTATATGTTAGGTTACTTTACACTACATTACCGTTCTGTACTTACTGCATTTACTTGCTTACTAATGTTGTTGTAGTTATAGTAAATTCTAGCACTTATATACTTTGCCACATGTCCTTGTGATTATTGCTAATACTTATAGATTTTTCATCTTTTCTTCCGCCCGATGCTTTAGGATGCACATGAGGAGAGGGAGGGAGACCACTTAGTAATTCTTACGATTAATTGTTTACTTGATACCACTTTAGAGCCACTTGTAGCAACAAAAGCATCACCACTTTGATGACGGTAGCGACACAGAGACTATGACATGCCCCACCTCCATTTGGTTTCGCCTCGACTATCACACCGGAGGTCATGAGAGACACGAGGGATTAGTCATCAATACATTTATGAAGATTTTGTAGGGAAATGTCTTAGCCCTTTATTATGCACTTGTATGTCCATGTGGACTATTATGATTTATGTGATGAGATGGTTACTACCCTTCTTAGTTCCGCAATATACCCTGTGATGAACAATGATGATGAATTATAGACAGGATAAGCGTCATGCGGTAGAGTTCGCATATGTGCTTGCACTACCACATGGTGTCTACTCTGGGCATATGACTCACCTCAGTCGTGCCTAATTCCCAGATGGGGGTGTCTTACATCCAACACACTCCAAGTATTCTTTAAATTAGTATAAATATACAGCCATTGGATGTGCTTCATGATTCTAAGCTAAATTTTTTTAATCTAACAAAAATTTAGTAAACACAAATAAAATAAAGATACTTATTTGATCACACACACACACACACACACACACACACACACACACACACACCCACGCACACACACACACACACACACACACACACGAGTGATAGTGCATATGGGGCCCTTTGCATCCATGACAGTACCTAAGTCTGAGCTCGACTACTCTTGTGAATGGGCTCCACTGTCAATGGGTCACGAATGGGCTCCGCCGTCCGTGGGGGTACAAATGGACTCTGATCATCTGTGGTTTGCAAATTTCAAATTTGGGTTTGATTCAACGGTAAGGATGCATTGCTTCTAATCTTCTTATATTATCTCTAAGTTAGATACTCTATGTAATTTTTCCTAATATGTTATGATGGTTCATGACTACTAAAGGTAAATTCTCGGTTCTCAAATTTTACTCATCTAGAAAGGGGCTTCATTTGTTGAATTGCTTTGAGTGTGTATGCAAAAAAGAACTTTTTGTTTGTAAATTTATCAATAAAATGCTCATGTTCTCTCAGATTAAGGAACAAGTGACATGAATTTCAAAAAGTGAGAAATTTAAAAAATTAAAGCCTAGGGCATGTTAAGTAATAATGATAAAAGTATGATACTTCTATTCATTCTCTGAACAAAACTAAGGATTCTAAAGAATCGAATGATAATGATATAATATCATTGTTTTACCCAGAAATCGGCGATCCCCTCCGAGCTAACTTTTTCAGGTATTGCGGTATTTTCGGAGATCCGGGCCGATCTCGCTCCTCCGGGGGGCGATCTCGTCGAGCCTAGGCGGTCTCGCAAAGGGGAGGTCGCCCTTTCCGGGCGACCTCGCAGAGGGAGATCGCCCCTCCCGGGCGATCTCGTAGCAAGGAAGGTCGCCCCTTCCGGGCGACCTCGCAGAGGGAGATCGCCCCTCCCGGGCGATCTCACTCCGGAGGATCTTAGTCCTATGCTGACTCTGTTTTATGTGGTCTGTTCAGGTAAGCAGGTCCAGTCCAGACGATCTCAGCGGTCTCAGCAGACGATCTCAGCACAACCGGACGATCTCAGCGGTCTAAGCAGACGATCTCAGCAGTTCCGGGCAGCCCGTTACTTCCAGATCTGCCCGTTCGGGCAGGCCCCTATGTCTATAAATAGAGGGGTAGGGGTACCAGTTTCTGGACTTTTGGAGAGCTTCCAGTCCCAGCCAGTGGTTTGAGCGGTCTCAACTTTGAGTGACCGCTGAGACCTCTCCGATCTCCTTTCAGGCCCCTTTTTCTTCATGTTTTATGCTGTTTCTTTCATACTTCTCTATTGTAACCTCAGCTGTAACTCAAGCTTTATATCAATAAAATAGTCTTTCCTCCAGCTCAAAGTAACCGGCCACCCAACAGTTTCACCCCCCATCCTTCCTTCAGCTCGAGCGAGTGTGGAGTTGGTACCATTTTTGGCACCAACAGATCTAACACACGACCTAAAATTCTTCAAAACTTCAAACGGTCATAACTTTTGATCCGGGTGTCGAAATTCAGAAATTCAAAGCCCGTTGCGACCGCCTCGGCCTGAACTATCCGAAAATTGAACGGGGTTCCAAAATTTTTCTGCCCTCAGATTTCCAAAATTCGACTCCGTTTGGAAGTTATCGCAGCTTTTTCCTTTTCGGCAATTCCTTTTTTTTGGGGTATCAATGGAGATACCAGATGTTCAAGCTACTGTTAAGAAAGCTCCTCCTCCTCCCCGATTTGTGGATCCATTTGTTCCTTTGCCACCCCAAGCTGACGAGTTCGCGACCACTCGACCTGAATTTTTCAGGCCAGTTGCCCAGGGAGGTCCCGTAGAAATGTCTAACCCTGAGGAAAAGTGTACTAGTTTTCCAGCCCCAGCTGATGCGTATTATCCTTCATCTCCTCCAGATTTTGTTGAAGAGGAAGATCCTTCTCCCTTCACAGATAGAGTTCGCTGGGTGACTGCTCCTGACAGTTTTAGAGAGCCTCGTCTGCCAACCTTCACTGGAAAAGAAGATCCCTTCTCCCATCTCCAAGCCTTTGAGTCAGCTATTTCTTTAAGAACATTAATGGATGGCGTCAAGTGCAAGCTCTTTGTTATGACCCTTGTCAGTCATGCTAGAGAATGGTTCTATAGCCTGCCATCTGGATCAATTGCTTGCCTTGTGGATTTGCGGAGATTGTTTCTCTTAAGGTTTTCTACCAACAAAAAGCGGAAAAGAGGTGTCGCAGCCCTTTTCCAAATCAAGCAAGGAGTTAACGAAACTCTCGCCCACTATGTCGATAGATTCCAGAGAGAAATTCTTCAAATTGTTAGTACAGATCAAGAACTGTATCAAGTCGCTTTAATCAACGGACTCCAAGAAGGCCCTCTCAAATTCAAAGTTACCGCAAATGAGCCCAAGTCTTATAGGCACCTCATTGAAATAGCAAACCGGTTCATTCAAGGTGAGGCAATGAATCCTAATTATATGAATTCTCGGAACCGGCACACTCGGCGGCATCGGGTGAATAGATATCATCATCATTCATCTTCATCACAAATCCCTCCGCAAGATGAGCAGTTTGAGTCTTGTTCATCTCCCCCGGATATGTCTACTCCACCTCAACAAGATATGCCATCTCCATTCTTGGAGGTCTCTCCCATCATGTCTTATGATCCTACAACATTTAAATATGAAACTTACTCAGAAGGATTTGGTCAGTTGAATATCCCTTTGGAAGAGGTTTTTCCAATTATTCAGAATATGCCAGAGTATAAAAGACCCCGTCCTATGAGGTCTAATGTTGCAAAAAGCAATCAAGAACTCTACTGCCTATACCATTTAGCTTCTGGTCATGATACAGAATATTGTCGTGCGCTCCGAAAATTGATAGACCAACTATTAAAGGCAGGAAAATTACAGGATTATGCTGCTTAATAACATGAAGATCTTATTTTCCAGCAAAGACAACTTCATACATCAAATTTTCTTTCATTCAATAAAAGAAATGCATGAAGTATAGATGTGATACATTGTCAATTTTGTTTTGCATGTCTCCCACCTGTTTGGAGTTTCTGCATCTTTTATTTTCTAAGTTTTGCTTGTAATAAGAATAGCAGTTATCTGTGTTCTATAAGCAACTATCATCGCAAGGATGTTTTCCAGCAGTCAGCTATATCAATCTTCATACCCATATTCACTGCGGACATCCAGCCAAGTACGTTTAACACTCTTTCATTACTTTACTTTTCCTTACATTTACCTGTCTACATTCATATTTCTACAAATACGTTGATATGAAAAGTAGAAATTGGCCAAATCAACCGGAACGGGTAAAGCTTTATCATCACTTTACTTTTTCTTGTTTATGTTAATACCTCGTGAAATACGTAGACAAGGATATGAAAGGTAGAAATACCATCCCTATTGTTTGATAGGAAATATGGAAGTAACACCTCCAATTCTCTCTTCTCCGGGTCGTAAAACCCGCAACGACCGCATCACGCTCGAATCACTCGCAGATGCGTAGTGGGTAGCCCAACCCCCTTTCTCCCAACTTTTCTCTCCCTCAATCACTTTCTATATGATGATTACCATCAATAGTTGAGATATCTGATTGAGATTAAAAGAAAGGTTATGTTCATTGATTTGTGAGCTCCCGCTACCGACTTTTATTAGGCGGTAGGGCTGGGGCTGGGTTGATTTCACATGAAAGGTTACCAGGGAAAAGTTATGTTGAATTGCTCCAGATTATTTCATTCCCATATTTCTGTTAAATCAGTGGGTTCTGTGAGCAGTAAGTGATTATTTCACTAAAGGTGAATGGACTCAAGTATAAGAGGTTACTGGGGAAATATTCAGAGTTTATTTGATCATTCAAGTTTCTTCAAAGAAGAGAAAGTTTTGAGACCACCGGCTTAATTTTCTCCAAGATTTGGAAGTTTGAGATTGCCGGTGGGATTTCCAGAGTTTATTTGGTTTTTTTTTCAGGTTTCTTCAGCAATCTCAAAATTTTGAGACCGCCGGTTTAATTTTCTCCAAGATTTGGAAGTTTAAGATTGCCGGTGGGATTTCCATAGTTTATTTCGTTTTTCAGGTTTCTTCAGCAATCTCAAAGTTTTGAGACCGCCGGCTTAATTTTCTCCAAGATTTGGAAGTTTGAGATTGCCGGTGGGATTTCCAGAGTTTATTTGGTTTTTCAGGTTTCTTCAGCAATCTCAAAATTTTGAGACCGCCGGCTTAATTTTCTCCAAGATTTGGAAGTTTGAGATTGCCGGTGGGATTTCCAGAGTTTATTTGGTTTTTTTCAGGTTTCTTCAGCAATCTCAAAATTTTGAGACCGCCGGTTTAATTTTCTCCAAGATTTGGAAGTTTAAGATTGCCGGTGGGATTTCCAGAGTTTATTTCGTTTTTCAGGTTTCTTCAGCAATCTCAAAGTTTTGAGACCGCCGGCTTAATTTTCTCCAAGATTTGGAAGTTTGAGATTGCCGGTGGGATTTCCAGAGTTTATTTGGTTTTTCAGGTTTCTTCAGCAATCTCAAAATTTTGAGACCGCCGGCTTAATTTTCTCCAAGATTTGGAAGTTTGAGATTGCCGGTGGGATTTCCAGAGTTTATTTAGTTTTTCAGGTTTCTTCAGCAATCTCAAAGTTTTGAGACCGTCGGCTTAATTTCCTCCAGGATTTGAAAGTTAGAGATTGTTGGTGGGATTTCTCAGGTTTTTTGAGGAGTTTCTAGCAATCTGAAGTATTGAAGATTGTTAACTGGTTCTCTTCAAAGAAGCTTTTCCGACAGGTGTTTTGGGGCATTTGTGATCATCATCTTAGAACCTCTCATATTAATTTTGGGCGGTCTGGAGAAATTAAGATCACTACTTGAGTGCTCATCTCTTTATCAAGCAATCTAAAGCACATGAAAGTATTCATGAGGTCTTTCCTTCTATTAATCAACAAAGAAGTAGTCGGAAAAGCTGAGTCCGACAATATTCTATCTCAAAAGACAAATGTTTTTCAAGATTCGCAGAAGGAGCAGTCTGGATTATTTGATACCTTCATTTATCAAAGTACATAACATAGTTCAGAAATATCATTTATGGATTATCATGATCTGATTCCTCTACAAAATATCTCGAATATTAAAGATCGTCATTTAAAATCGGGATTATTTCATAACAAAGCAGTTTCAAATGGCCAAAGTTAATATCTTCTCCAAAGAAGTTTTGACAAACCACAAGATCACCATTCTTAATTATCGATTATACTTCAAATATGGGCAAGATAAGTATGAACAAGTTGTTTCAGATACCTGATGAATCTTTACTTTTTCATATACCTGCTCAACATATCTTTTGAACAACGGAAACATGTGTTCACTTCTTCTCTTCAGGTACTCATGTAACATAAGTTTCTTTTATACCTGCTCTAACCGTTCTTTCGCAGAAATAGGCAGGTGCTTGCATTTTCTCTTCAGGTACTCGCAAAAGAGTTAGTGTTCACAAGTTTTCTTAAAAAGAGAGAAAGTATTCGCAAGCACGCCTGGCGCTAGTAAGTTCGCACAGGTATTTACATTTTTCTATCATACATGCTTTAATATGACAGGAAAGGTGGATCGCCATTCTCGTGGGTAAGTTTTAATTTTTTCGAAGTTTTTTCAAAACTTAAAAAAATGCGGGGATTATGTTTTACCCAGAAATCGGCGATCCCCTCCGAGCTAACTTTTTCAGGTATTGCGGTATTTTCGGAGATCCGGGCCGATCTCGCTCCTCCGGGGGGCGATCTCGTCGAGCCTAGGCGGTCTCGCAAAGGGGAGGTCACCCTTTCCGGGCGACCTCGCAGAGGGAGATCGCCCCTCCCGGGCGATCTCGCAGCAGGGAAGGTCGCCCCTTCCGGGCGACCTCGCAGAGGGAGATCGCCCCTCCCGGGCGATCTCACTCCGGAGGATCTTAGTCATATGCTGACTCTGTTTTATGTGGTCTGTTCAGGTAAGCAGGTCCAGTCCAGACGATCTCAGCGGTCTCAGCAGACGATCTCAGCACAACCGGACGATCTCAGCGGTCAAAGCAGACGATCTCAGCAGTTCCGGGCAGCCCGTTACTTCCAGAACTGCCTGTTCGGGCAGGCCCCTACGTCTATAAATAGAGGGGTAGGGGTACCAGTTTTTGGACTTTTGGAGAGCTTCCAGTCCCAGCCAGTGGTTTGAGCGGTCTCAACTTTGAGTGACCGCTGAGACCTCTCCGATCTCCCTTCAGGCCCCTTTTTCTTCATGTTTTATGCTGTTTCTTTCATACTTCTCTATTGTAACCTCAGCTGTAACTCAAGTTTTATATCAATAAAATAGTCTTTCCTCCAGCTCAAAGTAACCGGCCACCCAACAGTTTCACCCCCCATCCTTCAGCTCGAGCGAGTGTGGAGTTGGTATCATTTTTGGCACCAACAATCATCAATTTCAACTGTGTTAATATGAAGCAAGGTAAAATATGAATATAACAAAATTATTAAAATTCGTAAGATTCTTACTGTGACAATGTGATGTATTTTCCTCAAGAACTAGAGACGGGAAATGCAATTTTGATGTTTATTCCACATGCCATTTTCCAAATTGAATCTTAGATTCACAGTTGAAATGGACTGAAAAGCTTATGAAATAGAATCTTAGAAGAACAGTTGGTAGAAATCAGAGAGTAGATCAACTTGTCGATTCCAGTGTTCAATAAGATTTTCATTTGAGCGTCCACTATCACCATGAGTGGCTACGTTCATTCTAGTGTCGTCATGTATGTACAACCCCGTGTTCGGTGAAGGATAAATCGAGAATCAGATATAGGCGAAGCGAGTAGAGGCTCACTGACTTGCGACAAGTGACTCGCAAGGAGAAGGCAAGGCGAGCCAGATTAATCTCGCAAAGGGTATAGTGCGTGGGCGGGCCAAAGTATGCCCGCCGTTCCGAGGGTGTGTTTAGCGATGGCAATTAAAACAGCAGCTCGCTGCCTCGCACGGGCGAGCCAGGCTTGTATTTATATCGCCAGGAGGTGAGCGAGTGGTGCTCTCGCGGGTCAGTCGCATAGGGAGATATCGCGATCCCGGCTCGCAAGGAGGTTAGCGAGTGTCTCCTTCGCATGTTATTCGCCCAGTAAGGGTCCTGGAGCAAGTTTACCTGAATACCCTCGGTGGGCTGCCAATAGCCCTTCAAAACATCGGAGTTTGGATGTTAGCATACCAGTTTGAGGCGTGGTTAGTAAAACCAAAAGGCGGAATCTCGCTATTAGCAGACCAGTTTAGAAAGGCTATAAATAGACCCTTTGGGGCACCTTTGGAGAGCATTTTAGATCTTTGCTTCTTTTCGGGTTCTCTTTGGGTAGCTCCTTCAGCTCTCCAAGGTGCCTGACTACAGTCTTGTCTTAGGAGGGGAAGCTCTCAAAAGATCTTCCGGGTGTGTGTGGGACCTCCACACTATTGCCCAAGGTCGTGTCTTTTGTTCTAAGCCTTCGGTCAGGTTCCTCCGTGGGATCAGTAAGCACTAGCTGCCCCCCTTTACAGGGGTCCGAATGTAAGACCCCAGTTTTAAAGTGCACGGAATTGATAAGGTGTTGGAGGCTATGTAGCTAGAGCCAGGCGCTAGTGCTAGCGCCGACGATAGCCCTAATCGTCGAGTAGCTTATCGACGAATATGTGTCGACGAAACCATGTCGAACCCAAGTGAATTCGTCGATGAAACGATAGCACAGGCGGTAGCGCTAGCGCTAGCGGTTGCATTTCTCGACGGATCCTTAAGCGGTAAAGCGGTACCGACTTTGGACTAGCGCAGACGTTATAGGCTAGCGCCGACGGTAGCGGGAAATGATATAGAGGCCAATTCTGAGGTTCTCTTCTCATTTCCTGCTTTCATTCTCTCTCTCGTTCAACAAGTAAGCAGAGGGTTGGGCTAGCTGTTCGTTGAACTAAGGGGGAATCCACGAAGGAGATCCGGCGTGCGCGTGCCATCATCGACTCCGCGGAGAGGAAGCAATTTCAGCAAGTTCTCTCCGGAGCAATCGGTGATTATGGCACTGAAACGAGCGCTGAGGGTAACGATTCTCCTCCCTACATCCATAGACATGTGTGTCCTTTGATTTGCATGATTTGGAAGACTTTTACTAATTAGTAGATGGGTTCTTCTGGTGGGCTGATGTTTTCCCCACAATAAATTGCATTTAGAATCTGGAATCGAAGTACGGATATAGGCATGTTGTGTGAACCCCACCCGGACAGGTTGGTCTGGATTGGTGATGCTTTTTAATCGCGTGCCAGAGAAGACTCTGAACTATATGCTGTCTTTTTCGGGTTCTGCATACTGATTCGTACTGTAAATGGTTCTGGAGGTGTTTCCCAGAAAATACCCGAAAAATGGTAGCAGAACTAGGTTCTGTTACTAGCGTCGGGTGCTAGCGGTAGCGCCGGCGGTAGATCCAGGTGAGCAAAAGATGATGAGTTCTGGGAATGTTACTCCAGAGGTAGCAGAACTAGCTTCTGTTACTAGTGCCGGGCAGAACTGGGTTCTGTTGCTAGCATCGGGCGCTAGCGTTAGCGCCGGCGGTAGCGCACAGCAAGCTAATTGTTTGTTCCTGCGCAACCTGTGTCCTGGAGACTAGGTGTGTGGCAGAAGAAGCTGAAGGGCCTGGAGAGCCTAGCTTTGAGAAACGGGCACAGGTGAAAGCTTACCCGCATCATGCAGAGTTGATCGCGATGATTGAGCACGGGCCTAGCTGATCTGAACCCTCCCATAGTGGTGGTGAAGAGGTCGCCCCTCGGTGCACCAGGCTATGGAAGAGTGCCTGAACTTCGTGTGTACGGCCTAGCTCAAATAATTAGCTATGCCAAAAAATGCTTAGCGTGGAGGTGTAACTCGGGGAGTATGCCAAAGTGTGCCTTGAGAGCACGAAGCAGACGGCTATGATTGCCTACGCTGGTGTTGTTTGAGGATATATGTGTTTATATGATGCTAAATTTTACCTGCAGGGAAGGAGTACCACCGCCCCGGGCATGGGGTGGGGTCGTTATAATATTTGGTCAGCTAAAGCTGACTGGTTGCCTGTTTTCCCACTGCTTAGTGGATTTGTTTGTACAGGTCCTGGCGAGACTAACGGGAAATAGTGGGCTGAAGTCCCTGCTGCTGCACTTTGCTTGCCCTTGAAGGCCGAAGTGTTTTGTTTACTGTTTTTCATGTGTGGTCGGCCTGCGTGCCGATGTCTGTAAGCCACTTAGTTGATATAAACAGTATAGTAACCAAACTCTTTTGTATTTTCATTCCCTGCATATAAGTGGTCAAATTATGAACTGATTATCTTAATAAATGAAATGCTTCAATTATGCAACTCTGTGTGCTGAGATAGTTATCTGCTTAACTGTTTAGACTAATTCAGTAATGCGCTCTACTGTTCGTTTAATATGGCGTGGGGTCCCGGCCGGACCTACTGCTATGTTCTATGTAATAGGGAGGGTGTTCCAAACTCCTCGTTGGGCCAGATACTGGTTTCAACAATTTTGGTGCGGTGAGCGTGGAAGGCAGCTAGTGCAAGAAATTCCCTTGGAGGTAACATGATTGGGGAAGGTGGGCGACAGGGCGACTTCGGCGATTCCCCACCACATGGTCCGCCAGTGATAGCAGAGATGTTGGCAGATCTTCGCAGGGAGGTGATCGTGACTATCAACCTTGCCTTCGCTGCGGCGCAAAGCGAGTTCACGACTCCAGCACCTCAGGCCGTCCAGCCGTCAGGGGTAGGCGAGAATGCCCTGAGGCAGAGAGCCGACAAGGAAGTGGCTGGCGAGACGTCGGGGCGAGACCTCGCGGTGCGAGAGCTATTTCTGAGTCCGGCGAGCGCAATTTCGGCGAGCACCGTTCCGGCGAGTGTGGGCCCAATCAGGGAGCTCGTGGGGCGAGTCGAGCAGGCGAGAACGGCGAGTGTAGGAAGCCCATTCTGCGAGTTGGTGCTCTCGGCACCAATCCTTGAGGGGTTTAGGGAGCCGGACATGGTGTACTACACCGACAAGGAGGACCCCATCCCACACCTGCAGTGGTACGAAGATATGGTCTCCCTCGGGCCCCTGTCGGACGCCTTTAATTGCCGACTCTTCGCAACCACATTGAAGGAGAAGTCAATGGACTAGTTTCACCAGCTCCCTACGTGATCGATCTATGCTTTGGAGGACCTGCGCCGCAGCTTCTTGCTTCGCTTCTCAATCTCAAAGAAGAGGAAGAAGGACGCCGAGGCGCTCTTCAAGATCAGGCGGGGGCCCGGGGAGTCATTGGACCATTATGTGGACTGTTTCCAGGAAGAGGTCCTCCTCATCCAGGAGGTGTCGGGATTCACCCTCCAGCTAGCCTTCACGGTGGGGCTACGGGAGGGATTCTTTAAAATGAGCCTGAAGCAGAAGGCCAACTTGTCCTACGAGGAGTTGATGGAGAGGGAGGCGGAAGAGATCGAGAGTGAGGCAGCCAACCCGGATTTCATGAAGAGGCTAGCAAAGCTCAGTGAGCCAGAGGTCAAACAGTAGGAGGTTCGGAGAAGGGAAGAGCCGAGGGCCCCGGACGATTGGTTAAGGAGGAAGAGGAAGATGAGGAAGAGGAGCAGGAGAAGGAGCGGGAGCGAGAGTGAGAAGAAGGAATCGTGGCGCGGAGGCCGAGAGAAGGGCGGTGGCGTTGCCCTATTGTGACTTCAACCAGGAGGAAGGTCACGCGACGGCCACCTGCCCGGAGTTCCTGGAGATGAGGGAGGCCAGAGCGCCAGCGCAGCGGGAACATTGGCCAGTGAGGATCAAGGAGGTCCTACCCCGAGAGGAGGAAGAAGAAAGGTGCAAAGACCGGGTCGATGTAGGGACCCGAGGGGGGATCAGAGTGATCCATGGTGGTGTGGGGATCGAGGCAACCCGAAAGGCGAGCCTCCACATCATGTACCATCAGAACGTGGCTTCGAAGTCTCAAGCCCCACCCCTGGCGGAAAAGATGACCTTCTCTAAGAAGGATATGACGAGTCATGAAGACCCGTTCTGTGATGCGCTGGTTATCCAGATAGTTATCGAGAACTTCACCGTCTCCCGGATCCTCGTGGATAATGGGAGCTCGGTCAACATCATCTTCAAGAAGGCATTTGACGAGATGAAGGTGGAGGCCAGAAGGGTGTTGGCCTCAAATGGCCCACTGTTTAGATTCTCGAGGGAAAGAAAAGAGGTGAAAGGAGGAGTGGGGCTCCACATCATCCTAGGGGGGCAGTCCCGTAACTGTCAGTTCGTCATCGTGGATGCTCCGAGCAGCTACAACGCCATCCTCAGGCGACCCTCATCAGCGCGTTCCGATGCGACCCCTCCACTTTCCACCAGTGCCTCAAGCTCGGTGTAGGAGGAATCCAGGTCCGAGTGAAGGGCGACCCAAAGGTAGCGAGGCAATTGTTGGGAAAACCCTGTGATTTAACTTAACAAATTATATGAAAGTGATTTTATCTACTAGATTTGAATTACCCATTGTATAGTGAGGGCAATCTGGTCATTAGATGTCTTAGGATCTCACACTCAACATAGGGTGTCAGGACCATATCAAGGGAAGCAAAATTGGGCTAAGTTAACATTTGTGTCGAATAGAATTCGACGCAACATCGAGTCCATATCGACGCTGCTCTGATTAGAAGTCCAAGTGGTTCAACCATTCTGTCGAAGTAACTCAAATCGACGTTACGTCAAATAGATATCGACGTAGTGGTCAAGGACTTGTCGAAGTAACTAGAGAAGTCGACACAGCTTCTACTTCAACTCGACGCTGAAGAGGATATATGTCAAAGCAATCTAAAGTCAACACAACATCGACTTCATCTCAACGCAGAAGATGAAGATCAGAGCCAAGCAGATCAACTCGATGTACGCGTCGATAAGATGTCGACGCAACGTCGACTAGCAGAGTTCAATCAGAGCAGAGATGAAATCGAAGCTGTTTCTACAAGAACTCAAAGTTGCATCGATAAGAGAGGAAATGAATTCGACGCTACGTCAAATACAGTCTGTAAAAGTATATCTTTTCAGCTGTCTCTCTGATCCTTTTTTCATGGCCAACATCCTTCAAGGCCGTTCCCCAACGGCTTAATAATTGCCTGAAATAGAAAAGGAGCATTAAAGAAGGAGACAAAAGGTTTCTTGGGACCATATTCCTTGTAGGTGGACGGGCCGAGAATAAAAAAGGAAAGAAAGAGAATGTCATTGGAAGATTACCTTTTTAGGGCATACTAGAAAGGGAAAGATTTTTGAAATTGAATAGAGAGAATAAAAGGAGAAGAGAAGACAGAAACAAACACGACATTAATCAAAATCAGTCGTCTTCCTTCTTGCTAGGGCTTCCTCCTCTTCTTCCTCTCTCTCAGGAACCCTAACACAGAAAAGAGAAAAGAAAAGAAAGCTTTATTGTTCTTCATCTAATAGAACAGAGGATCTGAAAGCTGCTCTTAATCACAATCTCTCAACAGCCAGATCTCAATCAGCAGAAGTAGAAAGGATCTGACATACAAAGCACCTGCAATTCATCACTATCTAAAGCAGGGGTTAATCAAGATCAGATCCTGTGGAACATCTAATAGACTGTTCTTCATACAGTCTTCTCAAGAATTTTGAGAACAGAATTCCTACAACTTTCTTCCTTCTCCTTCTTTCCCTTCTGTAAAGAGTTTTGTTAATCCCTCTTCAAAGGATTCAGTGGTTCAAGATCTCCTTATCAAAAGATCTGGTGGTTCAAGATTTCCTTATCAAAAGATCTTGTGGTTCATGATCTCCTTGTCAAAAGATCAGTGGTTCTAAGAGTCTCCTTACCAAAAGACTCAGGCACAGTGGTGCATCCCTACCAGGTGGTGGAAGAGGGGAGTACCCACATTTTGGGGAACCTCTATAAAAAATTATGTGTGTCTTCTGGTTGCTAATTTTTTATGCTGTCCCAAGTTGCTGTTAATTGTTAAGATATGATAGATAAACCCAACAAAATACATTTGAATAAGAAAGAAAGAACTTTAGGAAAGAAGAATGTAGAGAAGTCGAATAACAATCACCTAAAAATACAAACAAAATCTAGGATAATAAGACACTCTGCTGATCTATTGCATTTAGATATATTCTATACTCATCTAAAGCATCAAAACAAGAGGTTTGGGAAAACCATTCCTTATCATCCCAAAGGGTATTGTGAAAGACCCTCTTATTCTTTCATTGAACCCTACAATGGTAAAAGCAAAGGTCCCAAGGTAACCTGGGTTCCTTCTAATAATTGAATTACATGTGCAGGGTTAGGTAGGGTCCCACACAGGAGAAATTTGAGTGGGAAGAAAGATGTAGGTCATGAATAAGGAACAAAATTCATTCAAGGGAGTAATTTCTATCTTGAATCCTCCTTAACATATATTACATCATATTATGATCTATTTTCAATAAATAAAATTGTTGGGAAAAATAGCAAGAATTTTCTAAAGAAATAGATCTGTTTATTGAAAGGCGTGTCGAATAGAAGTCGGCATACCATTGACTTCTACTCGACGCCAGAGTCGAGAAGCACACAGAGCAGACAATTTGAATAAAAATTGACGCAGCGTCAAGTTCTTATCGACGCATACGTCGACCTAATAATTGCTGATTAAATTCGAAGTCGCGTCGATTGGAAATCGACGTAACGCCGACAGGACTACGTCGACTTAGGGTCTCTGAATAGTCTCGAAGCTATGTTGAGTACTTGTCAAAAGGAGTGCCCATTCCTCCTTGGAAAAGGATTACAATTGGAATCTTTTCCAAATGGACCAGGCAATTCTCAAAGCCTGGCCAAGCTCAAGTCTCTCCTCCTCCATCCCCTCCTCATCAAGAGCCAGAAAGGCACACACCAGACCCTCCAAGGGATGCTATCCCTCCTGATCACTCTCCACCTCCACTAGATAATGTTCCAGATGTTGAAATTATTGAAGTGAAGTGGAAGGTGGCCGGCGGTCTGAATTTTGGAGACCGCAGAGACCGCGCGGCCTGTGTTGGTATTCTGCCAGTCTGGCTCTGTCGGGTTGATTCTGGCGATCTGCTGGTTGGCCGGTTTGTTCCTGGTTGTTGCGGTCTCTCTCCGAGTTGTTCTGCTTGGTTTGTCTATCTTCTTTGTAGAAGACCGGGCGATCTGTTCTTATGTAACCGCCTGACCGGGCGACTTGTGTTGGTCGATCTGGCGACTTGTCTGGAGTCGGCCAGATGTTCTTGGTTTGCTCCTGGTGATCAAAGGAAGGAGCGTTCTTGTGTCCGCGCGGCTTATGCGCGGTCTCGTGTTCGCGCAACTTGTGCGCGATCTGCCTGCTAATCTGTGTTCTTGGACGGAAGGTTGTCCAAGTGGTCTGATCGCGCGGTCTACTTTGTGAGACCACTGGCGATCTGATAGGTGGTGATTGTATCTCTCCTGTGCGGTGACGACATCCGTCTACCTGCCTATAAATAGGGGTGCATGGCCCGTCATTCATAACGAGAACTGTAAGAACTAGAGCCTGGGTTAATTCGTGCGGTCTCAACTTTGAGTTCGGGCGGTCTCGGAAGTGAGTTGACTGTTTGTTGTGTTCGCAGGTTTGCGGTCAGCAGGTTGCGGTCTCCTTCCTTGGTGGTTCCCAGCGGCTTGAATAAACAGTTCGACAGCGGTCTGTCTGCGAACTGGTTTATGGTGTTCTTGTGCTATTTGCAGCGAGCTCAGCGATCAGGCGACCTTCAGTGGTTAGGAGATCTGAGTTGTGGTTTGGCGACAGATGTTCTTCGTTCAATTCAATAAGCTCCAGTTCGTGCAGTCTGAGGTGGCGGTCTTACAGTGCAGGCGGTCTGTCAGTTTTCTGTTCGCGCGGTCTCAGGTCAAGACGGGCGATCTCTGGAGTTCAGAGGTCTGTGCGGTCTCTGCTTGTCAAGCCGCCAGATTTATTTTGGTGTGTTTTGTTTTTCTCTCCTCCGTGATTCTTATGAATCATGTCTCGCCATGTATACCTCGCACTGTAATCAAGTATTGTGATTCAATAAAGCTTTGTGTTATTGTGTGGCATATTGTGGTTGTTTGGCTATAACTCAGTTGATGCAACTCTTGCTTACTTCTAAGCGATTCAAATAAAAAATTCTAACATGGTATCAGAGATAGGTTCTTGGAGTGGATAAGCAGTGATCAACTTGAGTTGCCATCATCTTTGTGAAGAAGAGACCACATAGATTTCCATGGAAGGTGGATACGCAAGAGGTCTTGGTATTGAACTCCTCACATCAACTAACTATAAGAAGTGGAGGTCGTGTATGGAGAGTTACTTACTTGGCGAGGATCTATGGGAGATAGTTGGAGGAGAAGACACACAAGAAGTGTTTTTAGGAGGAGATAATATGGCAGAGGTGAGACTTTGGAGGAGGACTAATGCAAAGGCAGAGTTCACTCTCAAGAGAGCTATCTCACCAGAGCTATTCGATCACATCATTGGAGGTAAATCTGCTGCTGAGATTTGGACATCTTTGGATGGGCTGTTCAATAAGAAGAACGTAGCTCGGCTACAGTTTCTTGAAAATGAGTTGGCGAAGGCCTCTCAAGGTAATCTTTCTATCTCTACCTTCTTTCTCAAGATGAAGAACCTCACAACAGAGATTTCTGCATTGGACCCTGATGAGCCCATCTCGGAAGCAAAACTGAAGAGGCATATCATCCGCGGGTTGCGGAAGGAGTATCTTGCCTTTGTGACATCAGTTCAGGTTTGGTCAAATCAACCATCTCTATTGGAGCTGGAGAACTTACTTGCTTCGCAGGAAAGTTTGGCAAGATAGATGGTAGGGACTATCTCTGGGGAGATAGTGATGTGTTGTTCTCTGGGAAGAAGAAGAAGAAATGGGAGAAGAAGAAGCCAGGTCATGATGGACCCTCTACTTCAGGTCAGCAGGATAGGAGTTATGCTTCTAAGTCTGATGGGAAGAAGAAGGGAGAGGGACCAAGATGCTTCAGGTGCAATAAGACCGGCCACTTCAAGAAGGATTGTCGGGTTAATCTTCAGCCGGGACATGCATCAGAGAAGGAGAAGCCAAAGTCTGATGAAGCTGGATGGGGAGGAGCCTTTACGGCCAATATGACGGCCATGCCCATTAAGGCCTTGGCTTCCATCAACTTCGAAGAGGATTGGATCGTAGATTCAGGGTGTGGACATCACCTCACCGGGGATGAATCAAAGTTCTCTTCTTTGGCACCTTACTCAGGTAACGATGCAATCATTACGGCTGATAATTCTGTTCATGCAGTAGAACAAGAAGGTGTTGTCTCTCTGAGTAGTGATAAGGGTCCACTCACATTGAGGCGTGTTTATCACGTGCCTGGTATGAAGAAGAATCTCTTCTCTGTGACCAATGCGATCGATGCCGGTTATCACATTCCGTTTGGCCCAACAGAAGTGAAGTTTCTTAAAATTCAACCGGAGATAAAGAGAGATATTATCCATGTTGGAAAGCGGGTAAAGGACTTGTTCGTGTTATCGATAAGTACCTATGTTGATAAGATGAAGACAAATGATAGCGCGACTATCTGGCATGAAAGGTTGGGGCATGTAGGCATGGACAAATTGAAGGCTATGGCGGTAAGGGGCCTTGTCAATGGCTTGCCTATCTTGTCCTCCTATGGATACGGTCATGTTTGTGCAGGATGTCAGTTTGGTAAGTCTCATCGACTTCCATTTCATAAATCACAAACAAGGTGCAAAGCGCCGTTGGAGTGCATTCACGGTGATTTGATGGGACCGACTGCCACCCCAAGCCTTGGAGGCAACAGATATGTTGGTTTTGATTGACGATTACACCAGATATGTCTGGGTGTATTTTTTGAAAGAGAAGTCGGAAGCTTTTGCGAAGTTCATGGAGTTCAAGGAGCTGGTGGAAGGTCGGTTAGGCCTGCGGGTGAAAAAATTGAGAACTGACAATGGTGGGGAGTTCACCTCTGGTGAGTTCTCAAGTTTTTGCAGGAATCGCGGCGTACAGAGAGAGCTCACTTGTGCCCATACTCCATAGCAAAATGACATTGCGGAGAGGAAGATCCGTCATCTGACGGAAACCTGCAAATGCTGGCTTCACGCAAAGAGTATCCCAAAGTCCTTTTGGGCGGAGGGAATGTCTTGTGCGGCATACGTCATCAACAGGATGCCTCTAAGTCCTATCAACATGAAGACCCCTCACGAACTGATGTTCAAGGAGAAGCCGAGTGTTGCACACCTTCGGGTGTTCGAGTCAACCTGTTATGTGCATATCCCTGATGCTCTTCGGACAAAGCTAGATGTGAAAGCAAGGAAGCTAGTCTTTGTTTGGTATGATGAGCGGAAGAAAGGATGGAGATGCATGGATCCTGAGACACGAAGATCAGTGGTATCTCGGGATGTGGTGTTCGATGAGGTGACTTCCTACAGGGGGAGTTCAGGAGTTGAACTACCAGAGAGCAGGGTTGATGAAGAAGTGAAGGCTGCGGGAAATCTTCAAGTGGAGTTGCCTGTTTCACAAGGAGCTCCAGCTGTGTCAAGCTCTGAGATGGAGGCTTCAGGTTATTGAAGCAGGGGGAGCGATGCTCCAAGTTCATCTGGAAGAGGAGCTAGCACAGAAGAAGCAGCTGAGGAGGTGGTTAGTCAGGAGCAACGTCTTAGGAGGTCGAAGAGGACTATCAAACCACATGATCGATACACAGGAGGAAACATGGTGAGCTTTATCTCATGTTTCTTTGTTGGTCCCTTGGATGAGAGGGAGCCGTCGAGCTTTGAGAAGGCCAAAGGCGTGAAGCAGTGAGACATTGCTATGCAGGAGGAGATGGATGCTCTCAAGAAGAATGAGACTTGGTCTCTAGTGCCCAGGCCCAAGGGCATTACCCCTGTGACATGCAAATGGGTTTATAAACTCAAGAAGAAAGCTGACGGTACGATCGAGCGATACACGGCTCGCCTTGTGGCTCGCGGGTTCTCACAGCAGTATGGAGAAGATTATGATGAGACGTTCAGTCCAGTGGCAAAGATGACCTCTGTGCGGTTTGTTATTGCTTTGGCGGCATCTAGTGGATGGGAAATTTGGCAGCTCGATGTGAAGAATGCTTTCTTATACGGAGAGATTGACAAGGATATCTTCATGATCCAGCCGTCGGGTTTCATCTCGGAGGATTGTCCGGACTACGTCTGCAAACTGAAGAAGGCCATGTATGGGTTGAAGCAAGCGCCTCGGGCGTGGTATGGGAAGATCGCAGAGTATCTTCTATTCTGCGGGTTCTTTGCTTTAGACTCTGATTCTAGCTTGTTCGTCAAGAAGGAGGGACGCTTCGGGTTATTGTTCTGCTGTATGTGGATGACATGATTGTCACCGGGAACTCGAAGGAGGCAGTAGCGAGGCTGAGAGCTGACCTTGCTACCAGGTTTGAGATGAAGGATCTGGGTGAGCTTCACCATGTCCTTGGACTCGAGGTCCAGAGGCGGGAGAGCGGAGTGCTCGTTTCTCAGGCTGTATATGCGGAGCGGATCGTTCAACGATTCGGCATGGAGGAAGGGAAGAGCAGCTCTATACCTCTGGAACAACATCATAAACTTCGGAAGGATGAGGGAAGAGTTCTATCTGATCCGTTGGTGTTCCAAGCTTTGGTTGGGAGCTTGATTTACTTGACCATCACGAGGCCAGATATTGCTTATGCAGTTGGCAAAGTGAGTCGGTACATGGCGGAGCCACGGAAGCCTCATCTTCTAGCGGCGAAAGGAATTTTGAAGTATGTGAAGTCGACCTCTGATTTGGGTCTCCTATATAGGAGAGGGTCAAGCTTGGAGTTGCTTGGATACATGGATGTTGACTACGTTTGAGACGTGGATGATCGGAGATCAACGTCTGGTTTTGTCTTTATGACAGGCCCCACAGCTATTTCTTGGTGCAGCAAAAAGCAGGACTCGGTGTCCGTATCTACCACAGAAGCGGAATACAAGGCTTCGTCCTTGGCAGCTCAGGAAGCCGTTTGGCTCAGGAGGTTGGTGGAGGACGTTCATGAGAAGGTTCGAGATCCCACTATGCTACGCGGGGACAATGAGAGTGCTCTCAAGTTGGTTAATAATCCAGTTTGTCACACGAGGACCAAGCATATTGAGATTGAGCACCATTTCATTCGTGAAAAGGTGTTGGGAGGATCTCTTATGGTCGAGCATGTTCAGAGTGCAGACAATGTTGCAGACATCTTCACAAAGCCGCTGGCGAAGGGACCGTTTATTCGGTTGCAGAGTTTACTCGGGCTAGTTTCCACTTCCACTTCAAGGGGGAGTGTTGAAATTATTGAAGTGAAGTGGAATGTGGCCGGCGGTCTGAATTTTGGAGACCGCAGAGACCGCGCGGCCTATGTTGGTATTCTGCCAGTCTGGCTCTGCCGGGTTGATTCTGGCGATCTGCTGGTTGGCCAGTTTATTCCTAGTTGTTGCGGTCTCTCTCCGAGTTGTTCTGCTTGGTCTGTCTATCTTCTTTGTAGAAGACCGGGCGGTTTGTTCTTATGTAACCGCCTGACCGGGCGGCTTGTGCTGGTCGATCTGGCGACTTGTCTGGAGTCGGCCAGATGTTCTGGGTTTGCTCCTTGTGATCTAAGGAAGGAATGTTCTTGTGTCCGCGCGGCTTGTGTGCGGTCTCGTGTTCGCGCAACTTGTGCGCAATCTGCCTGCTGATCTGCGGTCTTGGACGAAAGGTTGTCCAAGTGGTGTGATCGCGCGGTCTACTTTGTGAGACCACTGGCGATCTGATGGTTGGTGATTGTATCTCTCCTGTGCTGTGACGACATCCGTCTACCCGCCTATAAATAGGGGTGCATGGCCTGTCATTCATAACGAGAACTGTAAGAACTAGAGCCTAGGTTAATTCGTGCGGTCTCAACTTTGAGGTCGGGCTGTCTCGGAAGCGAATTGACTGTTTGTTGTGTTCGCAGGTTTGCGGTCAGCAGGTTGCGGTCTCCTTCCTTGGTGGTTCCCAGCGGCTTGAATAAACAGTTCGGCAGCGGTCTGTCTGCAAACTGGTTTATGGTGTTCTTGTGCTGTTCGCAGCGAGCTCAGCGATCAGGCGACCTTCAGTGGTTAGGCGATCTGAGTTGCGGTTTGGCGACAGTTGTTCTTCGTTTAATTCAATAAGCTCCAGTTCGTGCGGTCTGAGGTGGCGGTCTTGTAGTGCAGGCGGTCTGTCTGTTTTCTGTTCGCGCGGTCTCAGGTCAAGCCAGGCGATCTCTAGAGTTCAGAGGTCTGTGCGGTCTCTGCTTGTCAAGCCGCCAGATTTGTTTTTGGTGTGTTTTGTTTTTCTCTCCTCCTTGATTCTTATGAATCATGTCTCGCCATATATACCTCGCATTGTAATCAAGTATTGTGATTTAATAAAGCTTTGTGTTGTTGTGTTGCATATTGTGGTTGTTTGGTTATAACTCAGTTGATGCAACTCCTGCTTAGTTCTAAACGATTCAAATAAAAAATTCTAACACCAGATACCCATCAGGATGATACTACAGCCCAACATCCACCTCCACAACAACAACAACAACACCAATCCTCCTCAGCACCTGAGCCATCTCCTCAGCCAACCTATCAACTACCATCCACTCTCATTCCAGACCATCACCCTGCTCCACCTCCACCACCATCATTCCATTTCTATCCTGATGTTTACCATCCTCTCACCCCTATCCAAGAAGAGCTCCCTCCATCTACATCTTATCCACCCACAATTGATCTTGAGCAGATCATTTCCAAAACTGTGGCCATTGCCTCCTCCACATTTGCAGATCAAGTGGCCTCTCAGGCTAGAATGTTTGATAGGAAATACTCACAGATGGAGGGTGAGCTATTAAGATTTCAAAGATCCTTTCAGAGCCTCAAAGATTTTATATCTTCCTCTATGGTTTCAAGGGAATTCTTAACCTCCCTGGCCAGCAAGGTCAAGAAGGGGGAGAACATATTAGAGGAAGAAATACATCCTCCTGTTATGAATGGACAAGATCAGGGTAATGCTAATAATGAGTCTGCTCCTGACAAAGTGATTACCTTTCAGGGTGCACAGTCTCAGGGGGCTCAGGGGGAGCATTCAGAAAGGTTGGATGATGATGTCCAGGGAAAACTAGATGCAACAGTTCAGGGGGAGCTTGCTCCAGAAATATTGAATGATAAAGGAACAGATGCATCTGTTCAGGTGGAGACAATTGACAAATAAATGGCAGGTGTCATGCAGTCTCTGACAGATGAAGGGGAGCCCCAAGAAAGGATGAATATTGAGCAAATTGATGCACCAAAGCAGGGGGGCCTACCCCAGATGTCCAAAGAGACCTAGATGCAAAAATGGCAGCTGTAAGCACAGCTGTAGCTCAGAATGAGATTCAAGATAAAGATCCATTGGAAGAAGTAGCTCAGATTGCACAGGAAGCTGCCCAGGAGGCTGAGCAGAATGCACAAGCACAGGGGGAGCTCCCTAAGGATAAAACTAATGCTGAAGATCCTGAAGATGATGAAGATGCACCATTAAGAATGGCCAAGAGGTATACAATTCCAAAAGTCTTCTCCAGGAAGAGAAGAACTCCTGAGAAGGATTCCTGAACTTCAGG
Organism: Dactylorhiza incarnata; assembly: GCA_033032865.1. Taxonomy (NCBI): domain Eukaryota; kingdom Viridiplantae; phylum Streptophyta; class Magnoliopsida; order Asparagales; family Orchidaceae; genus Dactylorhiza; species Dactylorhiza incarnata. The sequence continues at coordinate 2,324,298 of JAWHQI010000303.1, forward strand.
TATCATATGAATTATTGGTTTCTGTGGAATTACATTTGGTGGGAAAAACAATGTTACACAATTTCTTGATATGGAAATATGTTGTCTATAATTTCAGTTGTTTCCTCTCTGTGACTATGTTATCTTGCATGTATGTTTAATTATGCAAAGAAATGTATAAGATCACTTTACTCAAATCTGTAAAATTTGTTAAGATAAATAGGGGGAGATTGTTGGGAAAACCCTGTGATTTAACTTAACAAATTATATGAAATTGATTTTAACTACTAGGTTTGAATTACCCATTGTATAGTGAGGGTAATCTGGTCATTAGATGTCTTAGGATGTCAACTCAACATAGGGTGTCAGGACCAGATCAAGGAAAGCATAATTGGGCTAAGTTAACATTTGCGTCGAATAGAATTCCACGCAACATCGAGTCCATATCGACGCTGCTCTGACTAGAAGTCCAAGTGGTTCAACCCTTCTGTCGAAGTAACTCAAGATGATGTTACGTCGAATTGATATCGACGTAGTGGTCAAGGACTTGTCGAAGTAACTAGAGAAGTCGACGCAACTTCTACTTCAACTCGACGCAGAAGAGGATATCTATCGAAGCCATCTAAAGTTGACGCAACGTCGACTTCATCTCAATGCAGAAGATGAAGATCAGAGCCAGGCGGATCAACTCGATGTACACGTCGATAAGATGTCGATGCAACGTCGACTAGCAGAGTTCAATCAGAGCAGAGATGAAATCGAAGCTGTTTCTACAAGAACTCGAAGTTGCGTCGATAAGAGAGGAAATGAATTCGACGCTACGTTGAATACAGTATGGAAAAGTATATCTTTTCAACTGTCTCTCTGATCCTTCTTTCATGGCTCACATCCTTCAAGACCGTTCCCCAACGGCTTAATAATTGTCTGAAATAGAAAGGAGCATTAAAGAAGGAGACAAAAGGTTTCTTGGGACTATATTCCTTGTAGGTGGATGGGCCAAGAATCAAAGAGGAAAGAAAGAGAATGTCATTGACAAATTAGCTTTTTAGGGCATACCAGAAAGGGAAAGATTTTTTGAAATTGAATAGAGAGAAGAGAAGGAGAAGAGAAGACAAAAACAAACACGACATTAATCAGAATCAACCGTCTTCCTTCTTGCTAGGGCTTCCTCCTCTTCTTCATCTCTCTCAGGAACGCTAACACAGAAAAGAGAAAAGAAAAGAAAGCTTTGTTGTTCTTCATCTAATAGAACAGAGGATCTGAAAGCTGCTCTTAATCACAATCTCTTAGCAGCCAGATCTCAATCAGCAGAAGTAGAAAGGATCTGACATACAAAGCACCTGCAATTCATCAATATCTAAAGCAGGGGTTAATCAAGAGCAGATCTTGTGGAACATCTAATAGAATGTTCTTCATACAGTCTTCTCAAGAATTCTGAGAACAGAATTCCTACAACTTTCTTTCTTCTCCTTCTTTCCCTTCTGTAAAGAGTTTTGTTAATCCCTCTTCAAAGGATTCAGTGGTTCAAGATCTCCTTATCAAAAGATCTGGTGGTTCAAGATCTCCTTATCAAAAGATCTGGTGGTTCATGATCTCCTTGTCAAAAGATCAGTGGTTCTAAGAGTCTCCTTACCAAAAGACTCAGGCACAGTGGTGCATCCCTACCATGTGGTAGAAGAGGGGAGTACCCACATTTTGGGGAACCTCTATAAAAAATTTTGTGTGCCTTCTGGTTGCTAATTTTCTGTGATGTCCCAAGTTCTTTCTATTCTGCACTTTATTTCCTGCACCATATTTATTCTTCCTGTGTTCTTATTGAGCATAAATCCTTAGTTATGTTTATTGTTTTCACAGTTAGGATAGAAATTAATTTAAATCTCTATTCACCCCCTCTAGAGGATTCTCAGAGGCACACAGTTCACTTTCAGCAATGTTACGTCACCCCAGTCAACACCACCTGGCAAGCCGAGGCGGAGGGGATGGACTGAGAGATGGAGAGGCAAGAGGAAGCGGGAGGGGTCGTTGGAGGACCCGGGACGGAGGAGAAGAGGGAGAGAAGGGAAGAAGAGGGGAAGCCCAGGCAGGAGGGGCAGAGGAGTTGCTGGAAGTTCGGGAAGAGGGTGTGGAGGAAGGAGAGGCTAAAGCGCTTGTTTGCGGAGAAAGGAAGGCGATTAGGGGAGCAGTCCTACTGTAGGCTGTGGATAAGGTTGTGGAGCTGGAGGTCACTTCCGTGGCAGGAGTAATAGAAAAAATAAAGATCAGCGGGGAGCTCAACCCCGCGGAGCAAAAGAAGATCATGGTCTGCGTCCAGGAGAACGTGGACGTCTTCGCATGGAGCGCGGCGGACATGCCCAGGATTGATGCAGATGTGGCCTGCCACCGCCTCAACCTCGACCCCGACATCCGTCCCATCCGTTAAAAGAAGAGGTCCATCACAGAGAAGCTGGAAGGACCCATCCGTGAGGAGGTGAGCAAGCTCCTCAAGGCAGGTTTTGTATCCGAGATCCAGTACCCAGGTTGGGTCTCTAATGTGGTAATGGTAAAGAAAGGGGATGGTATGTGGAGAATGTGTGTAGACTTTTCTTTGCTAAATAAATCATGCCCTAAGGATTGTTACCCTCTGCCTTGAATCGATGCGCTGGTTGACTCAATCATCAGTTTTTCTCTAATGAGTTTTTTACATGCTTTCTCAGGTTACCATCAGATCCGCATGCACCCTCCCGACGTTAAGGATGTCTCTTTCATCACAGGGGATGAGTGCTACTGCTACAAGATGATGCCCTTTGGGCTAAAAAATGCAGGGGCAAAATATCAGCAGATGATGGACAGGGTCTTCCGAGAGCAGAAGGGAAGAAACTTGGAAGTTTATTTTGATGATCTCTTGATCAAGAGCCGGGATCTCGAATCCCACCTTTGGGACCTCGAAGAAACTTTTGGGACCTTGCAAAAATTCAAGATGAAGCCCAACCCCCAGAAGTGTGTCTTTGGGGCCAGCCGAGGGAAGTTCCTAGGCCACTTGCACACCCCAGCCGGGGTGGATCCTAACCCCGACAAAGTAAAGGCAATTTTGGAGCTAGGATCACCAAAAGACATAAAGGAGGTCCAGCGCCTCACCGGGAAGCTGGTCGGGCTAAGCTGGTTTCTCTCCCGAACAAGGGAGCAATGCGCGTCATTCTTCAAGGTGCTAAGGGGGAATCAAAAGTTTGAATGGACCCCAGAGTGTGAGGGGGATTTCCAAGCATTGAAGAGGCAACTAACTCGGGCTCCCTTGCTCCAGGGACCGAGGCAGGGAGAGGACCTATCCCTATACTTGAGGGTAGGGTCCGAAGCGATGATTTCAGTGTTGGTGCGGGAAGAAACAGCTCCTGATCTACTATGTCAGTCAGGTCCTGAGGAAGGCCAAGCTTAGGTATCCCATTTTAGAGAAGCTGGCCTTCGCTCTTGTGGTGTCAGCCTGGAAGCTTCGGCCTTGTTGGAAAAAACCCTTGATTTAACTTAACAAATTAATTAAAAGTGATTTTAGCTACTAGGATTAAATTACCCATTGTATAGTGAGGGTAATATGTTCATTAGATATCTTAGGATGTCACACTGAACATAGGGTGTCAGGACCAGATCAAGGGAAGCAAAATTGGGCTAAGTTAACATTTGCGCCGAATAGAATTTGATGCAACATCGAGTCCATATCGACGCTGCTCTGACTAGAAGTCCAAGTGGTTCAACCCTTCTGTCGAAGTAACTCAAATCGACGTTATGTCGAATAGATATCGACGTAGTGGTCAAGGACTTGTCGAAGTAACTAGAGAAGTCGACGCAACTTCTACTTCAACTCGACGCAGAAGAGGATATCTGTCTAAGCCATCTAAAGTCAATGCAACGTCGACTTCATCTCAACGCAGAAAATGAAGATCAGAGCAAGGCAGATCAACTAGATGTACGCGTCGATAAGATGTCGATGCAACGTCGACTAGCAGAGTTCGGTCGGAGCACAGATGAAATCGAAGCAGCTCCTAGAAGAACTTGAAGCTACGTCGATAAGAGAAGAAATGAATTCGACGCTACGTCGAATACAGTCTGTAAAAGGTAATATTTTCAGTTGTCTCTCTGATCCTTCTTTCATGGCCCACATCCTTCAAGACCGTTCCCCAACGACTCAATAATTTCCTGAAATGCAAAGCACATTAAAGAAGAAGAAAAAAAAGCTTTCTTGGAAACATATTCTGTCCAGGTGGACGGGTCGAGAATTAAAGAGGAAAGAAAGAGAAATTGATAAACATATTACCTTATCAAGGATATTAGAAAGGGAAGGATTTTGAATTTGAAGAAGAGAGAATAAAAAGACAAGAGAAGATAGAGGCAAATAAAAAGGCATTAATCACTATCAACTGTTTCCATCATTTTCTAGGGCTTCCTCTTCTTCTCCCTCTCTGAGGAACTCTAACACATAAAAGAGAAAAGAAAAGAAGGCTATGCTGCTCTTCATCAGATAGAATAGAGGATCTGAAAGCTGCTCTTCATCACAATCTATTAGCAGCTAGATCATAATCTGAAGAAGAACAAAGGATCTGCCAATACAAAGCTTCTATAAATCATCACTATCTAAAGCAGGGGCTAATCAAGAGCAGATCCTTTGGAACAACTAATAGGCTGATCTTCATACAACCATCTACAAGAATTCTGAGAACAGAATTCCTTCTCCCTTCTCCCTTCTTCCTTCTCATTCTGTAAAAGAGTTTTATTAATCCCTCTTCAAAGGATTCAGTGGTTCAAGATCTCCTTATCAAAAGATATGGTGGTTCAAGATCTCCTTATCAAAAGATCTGATGGTTCATGATCTCCTTATCAAAAGATCATTGGTTCTAAGAGTCTCCTGATCAAAAGACTCGGGTACAGTGGTGCATTCCTACCAAGTGGTAGAAGAGAGGACTACCCACATTTTGGTGAACCTCTATAAAATTCATTGTGTCTGTGCTGTGATTTTCTGTGCTGTCCAGTCTTTCATTTTGCACTTTATTTCCTGCATTCTCTATTCTTCCTGGTTTGTTAAGCATAACTCCTTAGAGTAATTTATTGTTAAACACAGTTAGGATAGAAATATTTTAAAACTCTATTCACCCCCCCCCCCCTCTAGAGGAATCTCAGAGGCACACTGTGCACTTTCAATTGGTATCAGAGGGAGGTTGATCATTAAGAGGTTAACACCTTGATCAAAAAGACCTCCTACTCTTACTTCTTTTCTATAAACATATATTATAAAAAATGAGCTCAAAGGATTATGTATCTACAAGACCTCCAGTGTGTAATCTGAATAAGTTTACACTCTGGAAGGCTAGAATAAAACTTTACATGAATTCCATTGATGAAGATATCTATGATGTTCTTCTCACAGGTCCTCCTGCTCCAGTCAGACAAAAGGAAGGAGAATCCTCAACAACTGAGGCTGTTCCAAGAAAGGAATGGACAGAGACAGAGAAGAAGGTTAAGGCATGTGATGCCAAGGCCATGAATATTCTGGTGTCAACAATGTCAGATGACATCTTCAAGAAAGTTGCTGAGTGCCAATCAGCAAAGGAGATCTGGAATTCACTCACCACAATGGTGGAGGGAAGTGCTGATGAAAGAAAGGACAAAAAGCCCCTTCTCATATCCTAGTATGAGTATTTTCAAAAGAAGGCTGAAGAATCTGTTGCCAATATGTATGACAGATTCAGTCTTATCATTAATGAGCTCAGAGGCTTAGACAAGGAAATATCCTTGACTGAAATTAATGATAAGATTCTCATGTGCTTCCCTAGCTCATGGGATTCAAGGGTCTGGGCAATCCGAGAATCCAGATGTCACCGAGAAATCTCAACTGAAGCTTTGCTAGGAAAGCTTAAGTCCTATGAGATGCTTCTGAAAAATAGGGCTAGGGCTGAAGAAAGGGAGACCTCTCCAGCTCCTGTTCAAAGGTCCCTTGCTCTCATAGCTGCTGAAGGAGATTCCTCCACTCCTGAGGATGAAATGTTCAGCCTGCTGGCAAAGAGATTCAAGAAGTGGGTAAAGACTGAGGACTCAAGGAGAAGAGAAAGGGGCTCAAGGCCCAGGTATGATAAGACTCCAAAGAATGAGGTTATCTGCTATACCTGCAGCAAACCAGGGCACATTGCTCCTGACTGCCCACAAGAGCCAAGGTAGAAAAGCAACAGCAAGGATGAGAAGAAGAAGAAGAAATCCTTCTGAGGAAAAGACAAGAAGAAAGCCAAAGGCTTTATTGCTGAGACTTGGAGTGATTCTGAAGCAGAAGTAGACTCCTCATCATCTGAAAGTGATGATGAAGAAAATGCAGTAGCAGCCTGCATGATGGCTCTTGGGATGGCATCAGATGATGAAAATGATCATGTATTATCTGTCTTTGATGAATTTTATTTTACCTCAGATGATTTCAAATCATGCTTTAAAGATTTCTGCCTTGAACATCTTAGGGTAGAAAAAGAGTTGGACAAAGCTAGGAATGAATTAGAAAACCTTAAGAAAGATGAAATGAACCTAATAAATCAAAACCTAACAAATGAAATTAACAGTAAAGAGTTAGAATTAATCAAACTAAGGGAAGAAAATCTAAAATTGAAAGAGGAGCTAGCAAAGGCAAAGACCTTTGAGGACTCACTCAATGGGAGGAGTTAGAAGCTCAAAGATATCACTGAAAATTTCTCTATGAGATTCAATCATCTAGGATTAGGAGCAGAGCCCTCCACCAGCACTGAAGCACCTAGGAAACCTGCCTAGAGAAATCCAGTCTCATTTGTTAGACCTAGTGAATATCAACCCAGTGAGAAGAATGTATCATTCAATGGTAAGAATAACAATGATACAGATAGGATAGTTGGACCTAAAAAGGTAAATCAGAATGAGAAAGAAACATCCCTAGGCAAGAATCATGTAGAAAAGTCAAATAATCTCAATCAAAAGGGTAAAGCAAAATCTAGAATAATCAAACATTCTGCTGATTTGTTATATTTTGATACATTTTATACTCATTTCTAGTATCAGGATAAAAGGTTTGGGAAATCCATTCCCTATCATCCCAAAGGGTATCATGAAAGACCCTTCTATTCTTTCATTGAACCCTACAATGGTAAAAGCAAAGGGCCCAAGGTAACCTGGGTCCCTTCTAATCTTTGAGTTACCTGTGTAGGTGTAGGTAGGGTCTCACCCAGGAGAAAATTGAGTGGGGAGAATTATGTAGGTCATTAATAAGGAAGAAAAACTATTCAAGGGAGTAATCTCTATCTGAAATCCTCCTTAACACTTATTACATCATATTATCATCTATTTTCAATAAGTAAAATTGCTGGGAAAAACAACAAGGATTTTTTTAAAGAAATAGATATATTTATTAAGAGGTGCGTCGAATAGAAGTCGATGTACCATTGACTTTTACTCGACGCCAGCGTCAAGAAGCACTCAGAGCAGACAATTCGAATAGAATTTGACGCAGCGTCAAGTTCCTATCGATGCATACATCGACTTAATAATTGCTGATTAAATTTGAAGTCACGTCGATTGGAAATCGACGTAACGTTGACAGGACTTCTTCAGCTTAGGGTCTCTGAATAGTCTCGAAGCTACGTCGAGTATTATTCGACGCAATCTCAATTCATCAGCACGCGCAGAACTTCTTCTAGAAGCAATCCCAACACAGCTTTGCGCGCCAAATAATAAGTATTATCGACGGTACGTCGACCTAAACCCTAAGTAGCGACGATTCATCTTCCTTTAAGCAATTATAGCATCGAAATCATTACACTTTCGAATTCTCTTGCTCTCTTGTTTTCCTGCTCTCTTGCTCTCTTGTTCTCCATCTTTCTCGTATACCTCTCTCTCTCTCTTTCACTCCGCCTTTGAAGGTACATTCACGAAGATGGGTCCTCCAAAGATTAATTCAGGATTTCATGTAGACAATGATTCATTCAGTGCTGCCACAAAAAGCTTCAAGGCCATCCTTGGTCTGTTCCAAGATGCTGGCTTGACCAAGCTGATCTCCACCGGGTGCAAAATCATGGATACTGAGCTAACTGAGTTCAAGGACAGTATTCAAATAGGAGATGATGACTCCCTTAGTGGGAAAGTGTATAGACAGATATTCTTATAACAGAGGACTTGCTAAACCAGACATATGATCTTCATACAGGGAATGAGTCAGATGAATTAACAGGAGATGAGATTAAGAAGGACCTGGACACTATGCAATTCAAGAAAGATAAGCCCATCAATCTAAAGAAGATTGATCTTGGGGAGGAATATAGATTCCTTGCAGATATTGTAGGAAAAGTGCTGCTGTGTAAAATATTAGCACATGATGATGTTCCAAAGCAACAGCTTCACATGATGGGAGTTTTAGTTCTGAAAAAGAAGATTAATTGGGGGAGATGCCTCCTAAAGATGATTGGGCACAAGTATGCCCATAAAGAAAATGACTATATGAGGATAATGAGCCAAGTGCTCTTCAAACATTATCCAAATATCTGCAAGTCAAAGGGAGTGCCCATTCCTCCTGGTAAAAGAATAAACATAGGAATATTCTCAAAATGGACCAGGAAAATCTTGAAGCCTGGTCAAGCTGCACCATCTCCTCCTCCATCTCCTCCTCCTCTAGAGCCAAACAGGGAGATTCCAGATCCCCAAAGGGATGATCTTCCCTCAATGGACACTGTTCCAGAGCCCCATCAAGAAGATACTGTAACAACCCGGCCCAACAACCACACTAGAGGCCCACTCCAACTCCGTGGCCAAGGCGCACTCTGTGAGCTGGCTGCCGCGGTTGGACAAGGGCTGCAGCCCGGTGCCACCCCAACCCCTCATTGAGCTCGTTTCTCAGCAACAGTAGGTTGTTGATGGTGGGTCTCGATCCCCCGCCATCCTTGATAAGGCACCTTCAGCAGTCTCAGTGGGTGATGAGTACTGCTGAAGGTGCCTTATCAAGGGTGGCGGGGGATCGAGACCCTCCATCAACAACCTACGGTTGCTGAGAAACAGGCTCAGTGAGGGGTTGGGGTGGCACCGGGCTGCAGCCCTTGTCCAACCACGGTAGCCAGCCCATGAGGGTGCGCCTTGGCCATGGAGTTGGAGCGGGCCTCTGATGGGCTAGCTACCACGGTTGGACAAGGGCTGCAGCCCGGTGCCACCCCAACCCCTCGCTGAGCCTATTTCTCAGCTACAGTAGGTTGTTGATGACGGGTCTCGATCCCCCGCCACCCTTGATAAGGCACCTTCAGCAGTCCTCATCAGAGGCCCGCTCTAACTAAGTGGCCAAGGAGCACCCTGATGAGCTGGCTACCGCGGTTGGACAAGGGCTGCAGCCCGGTGCCACTCCAACCCCTCGTTGAGTCTGTTTATCAGCTACAGTAGGTTGTTGATGGCGGGTCTCGGTCCCCCGCCACCCTTGATAAGGCACCTTTGGCAGTCCTCATCACCAAATGCGGTACCCAGCCCATCAGGGTGCGCCTTGGCCACTTAGTTGGAGCGGGCCTCTGGTGTGGTGGTTGGGCCGGGTTGTTACAGATACTCCAGCCCCCCATTCACAACAACAACAACAACAACAGTCCCAATCCTTCTCAACACCTGAGCCCTCTCCTCAGCCAACCTATCAACAATCATCCAATCTCATTCCAGATTATCATACTGCTCCTCCTCCACCACCATCAACTCATTTCTCACCTGAAGTCTACCATCCTCTCACTCCTATTCAAGAAGAACTCCCCCAATTACTTACAATTGATCTTGAGCAGATCATCTCAAAAAGTAGTGGCCATTGCCTCCTCAACTTTTGCAGATCAAGTGGCCTCTCAGGCCAGGAAATTTGACAAGAAATACTCACATATAGAGGGTGAGTTATTAAGTTTTCACAAAAAGTTTCAGAGCCTCAAAGAGTTTATATCTTCCTCCATAGTCACAAAGGAATTCTTAACCTCCCTGGCCAGCATGGTCTAGAAGGGTGAGAATATCTTAGAGGAAGAGGGTCCTATCTTAGGGAGAGTAGTTCAGGAAGAAGCAGATGAAGAGCCTGCCCCTGACAAGGTGACTACCTTCCAGGGGGAGCTAGCAGATCAAGGGGAGCTCCCAGGTATTCAAAGTAAACCTCAGGAGGATCAGGTGATGGATGAAATAGCAAAGATTGCACAAGAAGCTGTAAAGGAGGCTGAGCATACTGCACAGGATCAGACGGAGCCACAAGATGAAAATCCACTAGGTGATGTGGCCAAAATTGTTGTGGAAGCTGCCCAAGAAGCTGAAGAGAATGCACAAACTCAGGGGGAACTTCCACAAGAGAAAGAAGGTGTTGCAGAAGAAGATGATGACAATGAACATCTAAAGATAGCTCAAAGAAAAATCTTAAAGGTGTTTTCAAGGAAAAGGAAAACTCCTGAGAAAGAGCAGTAAGGCTCAGGTATTTTGCAAAGAAGTACAGTCTATTTTTAAACAGTTGGGATTACATATATTCTTCTTGATTATTGAATGAAATGATCTGAGAAAACACCTTGTCATGTTATTATGTCTACATTGTCTTGTATGTATTGTTGATTATAAGAATTATATAAAATCACTCAGAACAAAATGTAAAATTTGTTAAGATAAATAATGGAGATTGTTGGGAAAAACCCTTGATTTAACTTAACAAATTAATTAAAAGTGATTTTATCTACTAAGATTAAATTACCCATTGTATAGTGAGGGTAATATGGTCATTAGATGTCTTAGGATGTCAAACTCAACATAGGGTGTCAGGACCAGATCAAGGGAAGCAAAATTAGGCTAAGTTAACATTTGCGTCGAATAGAATTCGACGCAACATCGAGTCCATATCGACGCTGCTTTGACTAGAAGTCCAAGTGGTTCAAACCCTCTGTTGAAGTAACTCAAGTCGATGTAACATCGAATAGATGTCGACGTAAAGGTCAGGGACTTGTCTGAGTAACTAGAGATGTCGACGCAGCTTCTACTTCAACTCGACGCAGAAGATGTTATATGTCGAAGCCATTTAAAGTCGACGTGACGTCGACTTCATATCGACGCAGAAGATGAAGCTCAGAGCCAGGCAGATCAACACGACGTACACGTCGATAAGATATCAACGCAACGTCGATTAGCAGAGTTCAGTCGGAGCACAGATGAAATTGAAGCATCTCCTAGAAGAACTTGAAGCTACGTCGATAAGAGAAGAAATGAATTCGACGCTACGTCGAATACAGTCTGTAAAAGGTAATCTTTTCAACTGTCTCTCTGATCCTTCTTTCATGGCCCACATCCTTCAAGACCATTCCCCAACAGCTCAATAATTGCCTGAAATGGAAAGAAACATTAAAGAAGAAGACAAAAAGCTTTCTTGGAAACATATTCTTTCCAGGTGGATGGGTCGAGAATTAAAGAGGAAAGAAAGAGAAAGTGATAAGTAGATTACCTTATCAAGGATATCAGAAAGGGGAGGATTTTGAATTTGAAGAAGAGAGAATAAAAAGACAAGAGAAGACAGAGGCAAATAAAAAGGCATTAATCATTATCAGTCGTTTCCTTCATTTTCCAGGGCTTCCTCTTCTTTTCCCTCTCTGAGGAACTCTAACACATAAAAGAGAAAAGAAAAGAAGGCATTGTTGTTCTTCATCAGATAGAACAGAGGATCTGAAAGCTGCTCTTCATCACAATCTATTAGCAGTCAGATCATAATCTGAAGAAGAAGAAAGGATCTGACAATACAAAGCTTCTGCAAATCATCACTATCTAAAGCAGGGGCTAATCAAGAGCAGATCTTTTGGAACAACTAATAGGTTGATCTTCATACAACCATCTACAAGAATTCTGAGAGCAAAATTCCCTCAACCTTCTCCCTTTTTCTTTCTCATTCTGTAAAAGAGTTTTATTAATCCCTCTTCAAAGGATTCAGTGGTTCAAGATCTCCTTATCAAAAGATCTGGTGGTTCAAGATCACCTTATCAAAAGATCTGGTGGTTCATGATCTACTTATCAAAAGATCACTGGTTCTAAGAGTCTCCTGATCAAAAGACTCAGGCACAGTGGTGCATTCCTACCAGTGGTAGAAGAGAGGACTACCCACATTTTGGGGAACCTCTATAAAATTCATTGTGTCTGTGCTGTGATTTTCTGTGTTGTCCAGTATTTCATTCTGCACTTTATTTCCTGCATTCTTTATTCTGCCTGGTCTGTTAAGCATAACTCCTTAGAGTAATTTATTGTTAAACACAGTTAGGATAGAAATATTTTAAAACTCTATTAACCCCCCCCCCCCCCTAGAGGAATCTCAGAGGCACACTGTGCACTTTCAGGCCTTACTTCCCGGCGCATTCAATCAAGGTGGTGACTGATCACCCCCTTTGCAATATCATGGAAGGGGTGGAGCACTCGGGAAGGTTGGCCAAGTGGTCAGTAGAGCTGATCATTGGTGCTCAGGCTATCCATAAAGGCGCAGGCAGTGCCAGACTTGCTAGTCGACTATGTAACCAAAGTGGAAGAAACCAAGCCACCCACCCGGTGGCCTGGAAGATGTTGGTTGATGGAGCGTCGGGGAAGCATTCCTTTGGGGGGGGGAGTTGTCCTTGTAAGCCCCCAAGGGACAAGGATCGAGCAAGCCATCAACATTCACTTCACGATCACCAACAACCAGGCTGAGTACGAGGCGATAATAGCAGACCTGCGACTGGCCCGGGAGTTCGGTGTATAAGAAGTGGAGGTCTCGATAGACTCCATGGTGGTGGCATGTCAGATCAGGGGGGAATTTGAGGAAAAGGATTCAACCCTTCAACGCTATCTGGAGAAGGTCATGGGGGTCGTAGGGTAGTTCCGCACCTTCTCGATCCAACACGTGCCAAGAGAAGAGAGTATCCCGGATGACCTCCTAGCTAAGTTCGGTCCCCGGGCAGGGGGGACGGTGTCAGAACTCTTTCGACCATCCATCGAGGAAGTGGAGTTAATGGAGATAGATCAGCGAGCATCATGGATGGATCATTTGATGCGTCTGTCCACCCAGCTTGGCATAGACCTTCGGTTCGCGTCAGTCTACCACCCAAGGAGCAATAGGCAAGTGGAGGCGGCGAACAAAATAATTGTGAATTTGCTAAAGAAGAAGGTCGAGAACCCCGGGAAATGGGTAGAGCAGTTGCCCTCGGTCCTCTGGGCCTTGAGAACCACACCTAACACGGCGATAGGGGAGACTCCATTCAAGCTCTCTCACGGGTCCGAGGTCGTCCTCCCGATAGAATTCGAGATAAAGTCACCCAGGGTAATTGCCGTAGGTGTGGGAGATGAAGAATGGCTAGTGGAAAATGAAGGAGAGCAAAGACTGTCCTTGGACCTGGTGGAAGAGCTCCGGGACCTGGCCACCATTCGGCAAGAGGAGATCAAGTGACGGATGGCCCGGTACTTCGACAAGCATATCCGGATAAAGAAGTTTGAGAAGGGGGACTTGGTCCTAAAAAAGGTTGATGCAGCCGGAAGGGGGCCGCGGTTGGAAAGCTCAATCCCAGTTGGGAAGGGCCTTACACTGTGGATGTAGTGCTCAAGTCGGGAGGGTACCACCTCCGGGATGTGGAAGGGGTACTTCTCAGCCGATCTTGGAGTGGAGATGACCTCAAACGCTTTTATCCTTTAATTTTTTGAGTTTATTAAAGATTTTATGTTGCTCTCTAACCACAGGCCTATATGATAAGTTCATGCTGGAATGCCCCAGATCGATTCCGTTGTCGAGCTCTCATTAGACGGTGGGTTAGGTTGATCTCTGGAGAGGCTGGCTAGGGAAATTATGAGTCGGAATGCCCCAGATCGATTCCGCTGCCGGGCTTTGATTAGATGGTGGGTCAGGTTGATCTTTAGAGAGGTTGGCTAGGGGAAGAATGAGCTGGAATGCCCCAGATCGATTCCGCTGCCTGGCTCTCATTAGACGGTGGGTCAGCTTGATCTCTGGAGAGGCTGGCAAGGCTAACAAGGTGATGGAGTTCTTGGTGACGACTCATGAATTCTATAGTCGGGCTCCCTCTAGCCAGCGAGGTCAGCGAGCCCTCTACGAGGGCGAGGAAAGGCGGTGCTCGCCCGACATGACATCAGCATAACGAATCTCCGATAAGGCCTCCCGTGGAGGAGGGTCTTGCTCGCAAAACATCCGAGTAAGGGGAAATGATGGTACGCTCGAACTAGTGAGCCAGCGGGGCTCGCAGGCATAGGAGAATCAAAGCGAATCAATCTAATACAGTGCACAGAAAGTGCAACTGGGTTCTTACTCGAGATTCCTAATAGTGAGCGAGCTAAGTCTGGCGCAGAAGTCCCGAGAGGAGAGTAAAAATAGGGGCGAACGACATAAGAAAGGCTAGCGAATAAAAACGACCCGCGAACCTAGGCTCCAAGATAAGCGATGCGCGAACACATTACAACAAAAGTGGGGAGAGGAGTACTGATCAAAATAGTTCCGTTTCATTTCATAAGTGTTCTATTACAAATAACGGTCATCTCGCCGTCAAAAAGTAAAATAAAAATACATCATTTCAGGGATCTCCCGCAGACGGTTCGCTCTCGCTTTCGACCGACTCAGCAACTGGCTGGAACAGCTGTAGGACCACTTCCTCAACGGTCAGCTGCGTCGCCTCGACAAAGAGAATATGGGCCCTCCGAAGAGTGCTGAAAATTTATCTCACCGCCCTGACTGCGCTCTCTCACAACTCCTCCTTCTCACGAGAAATGTTCCTCAGGCTCCTGAGACTGCGAGGAGGCGGGGGAAGGGCGGCTAGGGCCAGCTCCTGGTTCTGCGCTTTTAGGCCGGTGACCTCCCTGTCCAAGCCGGAGACGCGAGCGCGAAGTTCATTAGCAGTCTTGGCATCCTGCAAGAGTTAAATTAGCCAAGGGAAAAGAATGGCGAGGAAAGAAGGCGAGATCTGAACACACTTACCATCTCGTCCTTAAGGCTGGCGAGAAGGTCGTCGTAGACGACCAACTTCTCCTTGAGGCTCGCGATCTCGTCGTTGGTGTCCTTGAGCGAGCATTCGAGCACCTCGGCATGCCTCTCCATCTGAAGGTCGCGCCGGCTCGTCATGTGAGCGAGCTCCAGGGCACGAAGCTAAGCTTGCGAGCTCTTATATGCGAGTGATCGCGCAGATGATGAGGTCTCATCCTTAAAAATTGCGGCGTCCTCCCGGCCGTAGAGCCCGAAGGAGAGCGCGAAAGCTTGGTCGCTGGTGGTCTCCTGCTCCACCCAGGTGGGAACTAGGGTGGATATAGATTCCCTGTTGACCTCTGGATCCCAAAATAGCAAAGGCTTGCGGGCCTCGTCCCGGTGCTTCTGGACGAGACCAAAGTTTCGGTGGTGGATAGGCATGGGCAGGGTCGAAGTTCTGGCGACCCCTTTGATGTGCTCGCCGGCCTCCTTTTCCGCGGACCGGCTCGTCGAGGGGTCCTCGCTTGCTGAGGGCCCAAGGGGCTGCTTTCCCCTATCAGATGTTGGGGGCTTCTTCTTCTTCTTCAAAGTTGGCTACGAGGAAGGCTTCATGCGGCCCGCGGGCTCAGCCCTCTTCTTGTTGGGCGGCGCGGAGGTGCTGGGAGCGTCGCGGCAGGCGTCTGCAACCATTTTGGCGAGGGCGAGATTAGCGGTGTTGGTCCTCGCACTCGAATAAAGGGGGTGGACGGGAAGGTCCCTCTCTCCTGCGAAGGGGCGATAAAAGCTAAGCTTATCGGTCAAGGCAAGTTAAAGTTTAGAGGACGCGAGCGAGAGCGAGGAGTGCCTTCTCCGGGGGGCACCGGGAGTACCGAATCCATGTTCCTGTGGAGATAAATGACCTCGAAGTTCTTCTTGTCTAAGAACTAGAAGAGCGCGGCATCATGGCCGCCGAGGGTAGGTGGACGGTAGGTGGTCTCGCCATGTTGGACAGCCGAGAAGGGAACGTTGCCGAAATTTCCTTTGACGTGCACAAATTTCTGAGCCCAATAGTGACTCTTATTTATGGTCTCGTTTACCTTGGCGTGGGAGCCCACGAAGTAGGCGGTCACGTCTTTATACGCCCTAAAGGAGAACAGCTTGTGAAATACAGGTATACTGAACTTGATCCGCTCTTCTTGCATGTAGTAAGCGAAGGCGACGATGACAGTGACGGCATTGGGGGTCAGCTGACCCAATATCACGCCAAAGTATTTCAGCACCTAGCGAGCCCAAGATAGCGAGACCAAAAGCATTAGTAAAGGGAGATACTACCAAATTCCCTATGGCGCGAGGTTAAGATTACCTGGCGAACCTCCGGCCATATAGGCAACCGCAGACCGACCCCGAAGTGGGCAATGGGAATGGAGAGCTCGTCCTCCAGGGGACATTGATGGCATCTGTCCCGCTGGGCCTGTGGGCCATAAAACCAGGAGAGATGTAGTCAGCGACCACAGTCAAGTACTCGTCCTCGGTAAGGTTGCAGTTGAAGAACGTGTGGTCGCAGAAGGTCCACTCACACTTAAGCCGGCCCTCGGCCTCGCCACCTTCTCCGACCATCTTGATATCTGCGGGAAAGAAGGAGCGAGCGCGAGAAAGAAGCAGCGAGGTTTTGCTGACGAAGGGAGAAGAGAGGAAAGAGTGATAAATGTGGTGGTTGAGGCAAGGCCTCATGACCTATTTATAGAAAAGTAAAAAGGGCTGGAAGAAGTCGAAGCAGCGGGGGGTGCAGTTAGCAAAACTCCAACAAGGAGCTAGCATGCGAGAACTTAGAGAGAGTGTGGGCGAACTGCCAAGCGAATCAGGACAATTGAGGCAGGCGAGATAAGCATAGATAAAAGGTGCATGCGAGATCATAAAGAAATAAGATAGCGAGCACCACACATGCCACAATCCCGCATAGCGAGTGAATATAAACAAAAACCTATTCAGGAGCGAGCACTATTAAACAAGTAGTCATGAAATTGCTCATAAGGTTATTCAAGTAAACATAATCACATGCAGTAACATCACAACGAAAGAATAACATGTGAGAGCCCAGTCGCGGGCGAGAAAGTTTAAACAAGCGGTTACGAATTAGTTTTCCGGATTATCCATACATTAAAAGAGAATAAAATATATTTTAGGTTTCGTCGGGCATATGGGGGCACGAGCGAGGTCAATATTGTATACATTTCCACCTACCTCGACCTCGCACCCCTGACCTCGGTGGTACCTGAGGGTAATGACAAGCGTAAGCGGCGTGGAGCTCACGCTGCAACAGGAGCACCTGATCCTTCGCTCGCGAGAAGTGCACCCCCGGAGAGGTGACCTCGCCACAAGCATCCTGCTGCAGCTCGGCCATAAGCCGCACGTGGTAATTCGCAAGGATGGCGAACCGTTCGTCGTCGTACTCCCTCTCCGCTCCATCTGCTTTTGGAGGTCCTGCAGCATGAGGCCGTACTTTTGGAGCAGCTCGACCATTCGCCTCTTCAGCACGTCGGGGTCGCGGGGATCTCCCAGGAAGTCGGCAATCTTGCCTGGTGAGGGATGGGGCAACATCTCCTCCTCCCTATGATCCAGGTCTGTAGATCTCTCGAGAAGACCTACGAGAGAGAGATCAATAACAAGAGGAGGGTAGCGAATGAGAGTAAACTTTGACCACCCAGCGAGATCAGAGTCGCTTTATCGGACCGTTGGCGGGAAGAACTCGGCTGCCCCTAGAAGGCCTCTTTGAAGGCCAGCGTCACCGATTTTCCCAAGATCGAGGGGCGAGACGCACTGACATCAATCCAGGCTGCGCCAGATAGAGATCCGTTGAGGCTTGGATGGCCCAGGAGATCAAATCCCGGGGTGGAGATAGTAGTGACCGGAGGGACCGGCGAGAGCGGTGGTGTGGCACGCCTCCTGGGCGTCGCGAGGGGAGTCAATGCAAAAGGTAATAGCATCAGGTCAATTCAAAGGTTTCGAAGATGAAGCAGGCGAGAAGCTTATGGGGCCGCGGTGAGGAGGCGCGAGGGGTGGTGGCATTCGGTTCCGTGGACGCCGTGCCGACCTCTCCCAGAGAAGGAAGGTGAGTGTTCATCTGGGCCTCATTCACGGGTCCCCCCAGCAGGAGCAGGCTCTGGAAAAAGACGTGTTAGCAGCAAGATGAGGTTGGTCGACCTATCAGTTTGAGTACATGTTCGGCGAGCCGGAGGTCGGGAGACAGGTCCGGGACCGAGGACCCATTCTCCCCCGGATGCCGACGAATTGACTTCGCTTTCCTGGTCCCGAGGAAGGGCAGAGAGGGCTGCTTGGCGCCCCAAGGGGGGAGCTGACCAGAGGCGGCTTGCCCGTCAGCTCGCGCCGCGTTTAGGCAAGCTAGTGCTTCTTCCGAAAGGGGAATTTTTTGACAGCTACAGTAGGGGTCTGTTGGAACATGGTTATCCGCATCCCTTTGATTTGAGAATAACAAATCCTACTTGTATTTGATCTTGCTTGCCTTTGTGTTTTTAGCATGCAGGTTTTGAACATGTATGACACTAGGTTGCTGCTCCTTTGGTCTGGAACTATCCATGTGCTTAAATGAATATATTCTAACGCCAGGCGTTATGCTTAATGCTGGGCGTTGGCGTTCGACGGGATGGTCTGCCGATCGACTGGATGGCTTGCCGACTGAAGAAATGAGAGAAGATCAACACGAGGCGTTAGGACTTAATGCTGGGCGTTAAGGCTCGATGTTTATGGCGAGAGGGGAAACAGCCGTGATTGAAGAGGCACTTTAGGAATGATTTGACCTAACGCCAGCGTTATCCTCAATGCCAGCGTTAGGGTTGCCTAAAATGAAAGATTCCTAAAGTGCAGAATCTCATTCCTGTTTTGAAGTTCCGATCCATCAAAACATTTCCAAACTAGGTCAACGCCAGACGTTAGTGTCAACACCAACGTTAGCCTCCTAGCCTATAAATAGATGGAATTCGTCTTCCCCTACTTCTGATTGATTAGAGCCCTACTCCAGCACTTCAGAAACTCTGAGAGGGCCATATTTCCAGACCAACCCATCTCCCATACAAATTCAAAAGGAGGAATCGAAGGAGGCTTGGATCAACACGCTAACTCAACACAAGGAATGCATGCTTGGACTTCAACGATCTTCAGCAATTCTTCGGCGTCTCCTTCAGATTACCTCATAAGGAGTTTTATATTTGTCTTTTATTTTATCTTTGTAATCGGTTCGTGAATTCGCCTCGTGTTGACGAATAGGTCTGGGTAGGACTTAGGGAGGAATTCGCCTCGTGTTGGCGACTAGGTCTATGGAGTACATCTAGGGGGTGCTCGAGGCCTTTCTGGGGATAGAAAGGCTAGAGCCTCTTGAGGCCGTATCTGGGGATAGATCGGCTAAAGCCAACCGATTCTTAGGGAGAAGAGCCGGTATAGAAAACAAAAAGAGTTTTCATATTATTCGCTTTGATTTCTAGTGTCATAGAAATCAAATTTTGTAATCAAGTTTATTAATGATAATCATGTCTTTTTCTATTTAATAAAATAGATTTACTACTCTTTGTTTTATATTCACTCTTATTCAAATAAAATATCAAAAGTTTTCTATAAAATATTAAAGTTTTCTAAAACCCTTATTCACCCCCCCCCCTCTAAGGGCGCCTCAAGATCCAACAAGTGGTATCAGAGCGAGGTTATTCCAAATAGGATTAACAACCGGGAATAATGGCGTCTTTTGATCATGATCTCGCTTCAACTAGTGGGGAAAATTTAATATTAATGAAAAAGTAGTATCACCGCCTTTATTTATGGGCAAAAATTATAAAGGGTGGAAAATATTAATGAAAAATTTTCTTAAAGCTTTAGATGAAAAAGTTTGGAATATTACTATTGAAAAACCACCTAGCGTACTAACTAGAAACGAAATTGTTTTAAATGCAAAATCTATAAATAGTTTATTTTGTGTGTTAGATCAAAATATTTTCAAACTTATTTATAATTTACCTACCGCTTATGAGATTTGGAATTTTCTTGAAAGAACATATGATTCTCCTTCTGTAGGTATGAAACAAACACAAGAATTTGAGAACATACAAGCTTGCACAAATATTCAAGAAAGCTACTCAAATGATGGATACATAGAATGCTCATCAACCGGAAAGGATGATGGAAACTCTTGTTTGGAAGAGGAAGATGAAGAAGGCAAAGGAACAATATGTTCAAATCTTGCCTCATCCATAATCGTTGCAAGGAAATCAAAATCACTTATTGTATGTAATTCTATTTCTACATTACAATTGCTTCAAACTACAAAGCGAAAAATTAAGAAATTGAAAAATGTTAATTGCAGATTGCGCTTAGAAAATAAAGGTTTAAAAGCAAAAGTTAATGGAGAATCAAATTTTGAGTTATCTCGGTCTACCCATGGCTCCTTAGTTGAAAACATTACACCTTGTGTAGAATATAATGAATTAAAAGAAAAACACAAGAAACTTGAAAAGGAGTTTATTTTTGTAAAAGAACAAAATGAAAGATTATGTTTAGAAAATTCATCTTTGAAAAATGATTGTGCTAAGTGTAAAGACTATAAAATTGAAATTAAAGAGATGGATGAAACATTTGATGAAAATAGAAATAACTATCAAAATCATATTGATTCAATTGTTTCCACTCTTAAAAATAGCACAATCGCTTATAATAAAGCTAGACATAATTTAAAAATTAAGAATAATGAATTAAAAACTAAAATCAACTTGCTTAAGGAAATCATAAAAAAATTCTCAAAACATACATTCTCAATATAATGCAAAATCCAAAAGCAAGTTGAATATGATTTCTCAAAGTTGAATAAGTCAAACAATGGAAATAAAAAACTTCAAAAGGTTGAAAATGAAATTCCAAAATACAATCATCATTATCATTTACAATATCAATCTTCTCCCAACATAAAATTAAATGTTCATAAATTTCCTATGAAAAATACTTTCAATAATCATTACAATTATAATCTTAAAGATAAAGATAATCACAAAGAAAATTTGATACATAAAAATAATATTAAACCAAGGTTTGAATGGAGACCCAATGTTAAAGATGAAACACAAACTCCACTCAAAAGGGCTCATTCATTTCCATCTCCCCAAAAGCAAACACGATGTATTTGGGTACCCAAAGAAACTATCCCACTTGGTCCCCTTTGGATACCTAAATCTCTTATTCATTAGGTATCATACAAATGCATGAAGTAAAAATAATTAAATATGAAATATCATTACTCTACTTCATGATATGCTAAAACTTCTCCTTGTTTGTTTATTTTCTTTTTGTTGAACCAACATGGTATGATTACTGTACATAACTTGTGATATGACTTTCTCATATTAAGCCAAAGTTCATTAATAAAACAAATTGAATAAAATTGAATAAAAAGTCATATTATTTTTCAAGTGATCCACTAATCCTTTTTGTTTTCATCCATCTAAATCCATTACCTATAAAAGTCTCCTATCATCATAAATCAAACTCTAAATATGTCATATGATATTATTAAGACAAATGAAATAATTGTCGAAATGGATTTAAAAGGTATTTTAGGAGTCTAAGGCTAAACTTACAAAATGCACAAGTGGTTGATTACTTATTTAATATCCTTATGTAATTTGATAGTCTCTAATATGTTTAATCATAATCACGAAAAATCGGAATTGAATAATTGCAAAAATCATATGTTTTTAAACAAAAACCAAAATTAAATTTACAAAAATATGCGAGATTTTGACGCAAACCCCAAACGATCATAACTTTTGATCCGCTTGTCCGATTTTCGCGCATAATAACTTTTCGGAATGAGGACGAGAAGATCTATGCAATGGAAAACCAGCTTTGCTAGTTTGAGTTCATTTTGACCCTCAAAACTGCCATAATTCAACTACGTTTAGAAGTTATCTCAGTTGTTTTCTTTTCGGCAATTTTTGTGTCAAAGGATTGTACATCACATGCTCCTAAGTACCATTCCAATGACCTTAGAATCAACCTTATACTTATTGAAAATAACTCACAAGATTAAATCACATCATTCTAGGTCTATGAATAGTTAGGTTGAAACTCCATGTTGAATATATGCAAGTCTATTATATGCTTCACATAATATTGCACCTTGTTATCATAACTTTTCATCTAGCATCATCACTCACTATAAAATGTCTATGCTAGTTATATCATGCCATGTTATGCGAAAGAAAAATAGAATAATGAATGTTTGAAAGTCAAGCAAATTATATATATATATATATGTTGTGGTTAATGATAAAAAATTCAAAGTGAAAATTTACAAAAACTTTTCAAAATAACCGAAAATATTTTCTCATGATATTCATTATTCACCTTACAATCTTTGTCTATGATATTGAAAAGGTTGAATATTAATGGTTTCACATACTTCACCTACCTCATTATGAATAATTAAACATGAGTACCTAAATTTCAATGTGATAAAATTAATGATCATGCAAAATCAAAAGATCTTTTAAATTCAAATATTAAACATAACTACAAAATATCATATTTGCTTCCAGCATATGGTTATGATCATTATCATGAATTAGTTAATGTGTGTGCATGTATATCATCTCTATGTAGACCCTAGAACCAACTTTCATCAATTCATTCTAGGTCTATAAATTGAAATTATATTTATTGAATACATGCAACATCATCGCTATTAATCCCATGGCATTCAAACTCGTCATACTAGCATTATCAACTAATAAATATTATCATTCATGCTAGTTATCAAATAATGCCATAATGAATCCATCTTAAAATAGAAAAATTGAAAGATAAAATAACTATGTGACTTTAAATTGTTTCCATATGACAAAATGCTTAGAATGTCCATGATCATTCACCTACATTATGTGTCTCACAATAGCGAGGGCGTAGGATTTTATGCATTAGAAGACCTAACATCTAAGTCATGTCGTGTCCTTAACCGGGGAGGGTTCCAGTGGGGCCTTGCGAGACACTGGAGGGAAAGAGTGATAGGTTGAGCATTCTCTAGTGTGTGCATATGGGACTAACACCCCAACCTACGATATGTGTGCAGCTCCTCATGCCCATCCATCACTTAGTACGGGGCTAGTGTGTAGGCATATAGTTAGGGTATTATTATCTAAGACATTCCTATATCATATATTTTGCATGCACTCTTTATGACTATATTATTCATACATTCTTGTTTTAATCAAACATGCTTATCTTGTGTTTTGCATATTTTATCATTTTTGATCTTTAATGATCTTGTAAAACACAAGTATTTGAAAACCAAATAAAAATATAAAAATCTTATTTGAACAAATAAAACATGCTTAATGAGTCTTCTAATGATCTCCAAAATGTCTGAAATTTATACACTAAGAAGGCCTTTCTATAATAACACGAAATCAAAGAAAAGTTTTTTTTAAAAATGCATGAAATCATCTACTGTCTCGGTGTTAACTAGTTATCGCCAGCGTTAGAAATTAACGCCTAGCGTTAGCCTTAAGTGCAAAATTGCCAGTATCACAATGCTGAATAGTACCTGATCTCTTTATCTCTTAGTTCAGTCTTCATGCAATCTGATTTACATTATTTGAATTAACATTCTTAAAAATAATTTTTTTTTATGGAAAAGTATTCAACAATTTTGAGCCTTCTAATCATCTTTAAATTTTCTGAAATTTCAACACCAAGAAGGACAATATGCATATTCACTATTCCAAAGGAAAATTGTTTAAAAATCTCAAAAAACAGAGTTCTGATTGGGCGTTAAGTAGTTAACGACAGGCGTTAGCCCTTTTTGCCAAATTGAAATTCTATTTTCTCAACACTATTTCTGGTATTTTATAATGATCTTTCTCTGTTTCTTTTCTCAGTTTTTGAAATTATTTTGTTATTAATTTGGTTGTTTTATTCCAAAATACAAAAAATTCATAACAATCAAAAATATGTTTTTGTTATTTGCTTTGCTTTAAATATTTACAAAACAATGGTTTGACTATAAGATTTCACAAGAGCAAAACTTCTTAGTTATTTTGTTTCAAATGGTCAAAATTGTTTAGGCATACACTTAAAGAATATCTTCAATGTCTAATTTTAATTTCAAATTTCCTAAACATTGTTTTATCTTTATGCCTTGACCTTAATCTGATTATGTGCAATGAAATAGTCTATAGAAAATTGTCTATGATTGCCTAGCATGCCTCTAAGCATGAGTAATGTTTTATGTTAATCAATGATTCATTCACTCACTATTTTGGTAATCTACATGTGCACATAATCTTAGTCTTGCATGATTGTGTAGTGTAATTGTCTTAACATATTAAGTTGTATGTCTAAATTACCTACACCTTCATTCAAACAATAAATTTCTTGCACACATAGAAGTGTTATTTCAATATTGTTATTGTTTGCAACAACAAGTGAATTCAGAGACCTTTGGCCCGATATTACAATAATATGAAATAAAATGCCAAAGATAACTCAACCAAGCACTACTCACCCTCCTGATAAGTCTTAATGAGCATTGTGAGGTTGAGCACCTTGGAAAGAATTGTAAAGTGTCTTGTGCAAACACATTCATCTTTTATCACTTCTATTTGTACACCAGATCACTAAAAATAAAAATCAATAAAATTGCTTATGTGATCTCCCAAGCAATACTTCGCTCCCTGATAAATCTTAATGAGCATTGTGTGGGCGAAGCACCTTGGTTGTTGTACTCATTATTTGTGCCTTGAAACTTTATTCTAGATTTGATGTGTGAAAGTAATTATAAGATTGCATCCTTAATATTGTTGTCACTATTTCATTATATATGTTATGTGTTTTGATTATTTCACTTGTATACTTTTATGAAAACACCTTATGCACACATCATTATTTTTCATAAAGCTTCCATTCTTGAGAATTAGATCCTAATGCAAACATTACATAATTCTCTAAAAACTTAAGTAAAAGCACTAGATTGCAATGCATGATTTCTACAATGTTTTCTTTACTTGAAATACGATTTGGTTGCATTGTAGCTATTATCTTTTTGAATATGCTAAATCATGCTTGCCTCTTAGTTATGAAAATTTTCAAAGTTAAAATGCTCAAATGTGAAGAGTCTAGACATATTGTTGGAATGGTCAAACTATAACAAAAATACTACTCTTATTTGTTTTGTTTTTGTTTTCCGCATTTCTCTTTTGGTCATGTACTTCGTTTACCATGGTTTATCATGCTCACTTCTTGGGTCTTTCTTCACTTGTGCTTGTCAAACACTATTGCATCTCTTTCAACAAGTAATATTCTTCTTTAAAAATTAATTTGAAAAGCAAGTGGTAGAATTCCTTTGGTAAAATCATGGAATGTTGATCTTTCATGCTTATCATATATTTTTTCCCGCTGTGCTACTCTCTCCCTTAGCTCGATCATGACTTAATTTAGGTTTACACAAAACTCTTAATCCTCTCTTAGTTATGTCCCAACTTTTGTCTTCTTTATTCTAGTTTTGTTTCACTACACCCTCTTTTGCTAATAACAAAGGGGGAGAATAAAATGATAAATCATAATGATTAATGGAGTAGGATTCACTAGATTAAGGGGGAGCATGAATCTAGTCTATGAGTGCATACACAAAGGGGGAGCACTTTTGTAGGGGGGGCATTCTTAAATGATCTATAATTCTTATCATTATCTTATAATTGCTTAGTGTCATATATCTTTATAAAACACAAATTCTTTATCTATGAATCTGATTTATCTCTATTGGATTTGTTATTATCAAAAGGGGGAGATTGTTGGAACATGGTTCCGCATCCCTTTGATTTGAGAATAACAAATCCTACTTGTATTTGATCTTGCTTGCCTTTGTGTTTTTAGCAAGCAGGTTTTGAACATGTATGTCACTAGGTTGCTGCTCCATTGGTCTGGAACTGTTCACATGCTTAAATGAATATATTCTAATGCCAGGCGTTATGCTTAATGTTGGGCATTGGCGTTCGACGGGATGGTGTGTCGATCGACTGGATGGCTTGCCGACTGAAGAAATGAGAGAAGATCAATGCGAGGCATTAGGACTTAACGCTGGGCGTTAACGGTCGATGTTTATGGCAAGAGGGGAAGCAGCCGTGATTGAAGGGGCACTTTAGGAATGATTTGACCTAACGCCAGCGTTATCCTCAATGCCAGCATTAGGGTTGCCTAAAATGAAAGATTCCTAAAGTGCAGAATCTCATTCCAGTTTTGAAGATCCGAGCCATCAAAACATTTCCAAACCGGGTCAACGCCAGGCGTTAGCGTCAACGCCGGCGTTAGACTCCTGTCCTATAAATAGATAGAATTCATCTTCCCCTACTACTGATTGATTAGAGCCCTACTCCAGCACTTCAGAAACTCTGAGAGGGCCGTATTTCCAGACCAACCCATCTCCCACACAAATTCAAAAGGAGGAATCGAAGGAGGCTTGGATCAACACGCTAACTCAACACAAAGAACGCACGCTTGGACTTCAACAATTCTTCGGCGTCTCCTTCAGATTACCTCATAGGGATTTTTATATTTGTCTTTATTTTTTTTCTTTGTAATCGGTTCGTGAATTCGCCTCGCATTGGCGACTAGGTCTTGGTAGGACTTAAGGAGGAATTCGCCTCGTGTTGGCGACTAGGTCTAGGGAGTAGATCTAGGGGGTGCTCGAGGCCTTTCTGGGGATAGAAAGGCTGGAGCGGCTTAAGGTCGTATCTAGGGATAGATCGGCTAAAGCCAACCGGTTCTTAGGGAGAAGAGTCGGTATAGAAAACAAAAAGAGTTTTCATATTATTCGCTTTGATTTCTAGCGTCATAGAAATCAAATTTTGTAATTGTTGGACATGTGTGTCACATCCTTTTGTTTGAGAATAACAAATCCCAAATTGTATTTGATCTTGCTTGTCGTGTGTTTAGAGTGTGCAAGAACTATAGGTGCAATACTCTACAGGTAGAAAACAGATTGGAGACGACTCTCTAGAAAATGTGTTAACGCCAGTCTTTAGCTCTCAATGTGTTCTTGCCAAGAGTGTGATCACTCCACTAAATTGGCAAAAGATATTGAAGAGTCACTTTCTAAAGCCCTCTCTCATGCCAAAACTCTTACAAAAGAGAAGGGGGAATTAGAAAGGAAATTAGAAGCCTCTATTTTGCAAATAAAAAATAATAAAAAAGTTTTTGAAAATAAGTGTGTCATGCTTGTGAAAGAAAATTCTTCACTTAAAGCACAAGTTCATGATCTCACCATGGCCATAAAAAAATTTGGAATAGGCCAAAAATCACTGGAAATGATTTTAGGGAACCAGTGCCATAGTTCTGGAAAATTTGGGCTCGGATATCGAGGTGAGGGCTACCGCCCAGCGTTAGCCACTAACGCCGGCGCTAACACCTCATACAAGAAGCCTGAATTTTCCTTTCCAAAATGTTTTTCTTCTATAAATCCAATTTCTTCCAGCAAGAAAATATTCTAGAAAAGGGTCTCAACCCCCTTTATTTCGTGTGCAAACTGTTATAGGTTAGGTCACACATCTAGTTCTTGCAGGAAAATAAAACAAAATACTTTAAAATAAATCTGGGTACCTAAGGCTTCCACTTATTCTATGGGTGGTACCACTTAGGTATCCGGATCTTTACTCTTATCTTCTTTCTAGATGTGCAGGCAGGCTAAGCACTACAAGAAAATTGCTTATTAGTAAGGAGAGAAATTCGTTGCTAAATGATAAATTTCCTTCTTAATTAGAATTAGAAACGAATTCATAAACAAAAAAAAATCCTAGCAAATATGGCCCTAGTTAAATTTAGGAAGGATGACTTTCCTTGTTAATTTGCAACGAATATTTAGGAAGAAAATTTTTCTCTTGCTAAATTTTTTATTTAAATTTAAAGAAAATATATATTTAAAAATAAAAATAACAAAAAAAATAAAGGGACAGACTCGAACCCACTCCATTACATTCTAACATTTAAGAAACATTGGCGTTGCCACTCAGCCAAAGCAACTTTGTTTGTCATTTTCGAACAAAATTATATATGATGTAGAAGAATTTATATTAAGTTATAGTAAATACTTTTATTTATAAACATGTAAATAAATAAATATCATACTATATATATAATATATGGGTAAATTTAATTTAAAATCATATATACTCTATTTCATTCCTATAAGATAATAAATCATATTAAAATAAGTTTAAGTTGAATATTTTCCTAATAATAAATATCATTTATCGTCACTTTTAGCAAAATAATAAGATTATTTTTACAACTAAATTAATATTGTTCACATATTTTGAGTTTGATCAATGAAGTGAATAACTTTGCATATTTAATACTCAACATTTTAATTTGATCGCAAATACTAATTAGCATGGAAAGTTAAAAAGAAAAAATAATTTCAAGATAATTAACAATAAATTTAGCAACGAATATAATTTTTTTTATCTAATACAAAACTAGAAACGAAAATTTTTGTTCCTAAATTAGGAACACATTTCTTGCAACCAAAATATTTGTTGCTAATTTAGCAACAAAAATTTCCCTTTCAAATTTTGTAGATGAGAAAAAAAATTAATTCCTTGCAAAATTTGTTGTTAATTATCAAGCAAAGTTTGAGCCTATCTAATTTTCCTTGCTAATTGATGTTTTTGTTGTAGTGAAGGACAATGAAGACGTGTGGTACATGGATTCAGGATGCTCCAAGCACATGACGGGCAATAAAGCAAAGTTCCTTAGCCTAGAAAAGAAGAAGGGAGGGATCGTGACGTTTGGTGATAATGGAAAAGGAAGGATCATGGGAATTGGTACAGTTGGTAACAAATCCTTTACTATATCTAATGTTCTTTGTGTGAAAGGATTAAAACACAACTTAATTTCTATTAGCCAATCATGTGATAAAAGATTAGATGTGTTATTTGAATCTTCCACTAATCTATGCAAAATATCTAATCCTACTACAAAAGATATTTTACTAACTGCACCAAGAATACATAATGTTTATCTAGTTTCTTTTCATGATCTTTCTAAATCATCTATAAAATGTTTTATCACTAAAAATGATGAATTAGAACTTTGGCATAGAAGACTAGGGCATGCTAGCACAAAGCTCATTGTAAAACTTGCCAAAAGTAATTTAATTAGAGGACTGCCTGGGTTAAATGGAACTTTACCTTCACTTTGTTCACCATGTCAAAAAGGTAAATTTTCTAGATCCTCTTTCAAAAGTAAAAATTTCATTTCTACTACAAGACCCTTGCAAATAATTCATATGGATCTTTTTGGTCCCGTTAGCACTGCAAGTCTTGGTGGTAGATTATATACATATGTTTTAATAGATGATTTTTCAAGATATTGTTGGACATTATTTCTCTCTTCCAAATCCGATGCGTTTTGTGAATTTGCAAAATTATGTACTCGCATTCAAAATGAAAGTGATTTAAAAATTAAATGCATTTGCTCGGATCATGGAGGAGAATTTGAAAATGAAAAATTTACATCCTTTTGTGATATGTTAGGCATTAAACATGAGTTCTCTGCACCACGCACACCAAAACAAAATGGTATTGTAGAAAGAAAGAATAGAACACTTCAAGAACTAGTACGCACTATGTTATGTGAATATAAATTACCTAAGTCATTTTGGGCCGAAGCCGTAAGTACATCGTGTTATGTTTTGAATAGAATCATGCTTCGCCCATCTCTTAATCTCACACCATATGAACTTTATTTTCAAAAGAAGCCTAATGTATCTTATTTCAAAGTTTTTGGTTGTAAATATTTTATTTTGAATACAAAAGATAGCTTGGGAAGGTTTGATGAAAAATGTGATGAAGGACTTTTCTTGGGTACTCTTCAACTAGTAAAGCTTATAGAATTTTTAATAAAAGAACTAGTAGAGTTGAAGAGTCAATTAATGTAAAATTTGATGAGTTTGTTCCTTGTGTAGAAAAAATTTCCGCAGGCAACGAGGATGATCTCTTACAACCTTTGGAGCATGGTGATGAGGAATCTTCCAAAGAAGAAGAAGAGGAGGCCAAGGAAGATGAATATGTACCTCCAAGTGCCTTGAAATTCACAAAGGATCATCCACGTGAATTAATAATTGGTGAACCATCCATCGGGGTAAGAACTTGCTCTTCTCTTCATGAATCATATTCAAATATCTGTTTTGTTTCTGAGATTAAACCAAAAACCATTTCTACCGCTTTAAATGATGAATTTTGGTTTTTGGCTATGAATGAAGAGTTAGAACAATTTGAGCGACATAATGTTTGGAAATTAGTAGAAAGACCATCTAATCACCCGGTTGTAGGTGTAAAATGGATTTTTAAAAATAAATTAGATTATGAGTCTAGAATCACTAGGAATAAGGCACGCTTAGTAGCACAAGGATTTTCACAAATCGAGGGGATAGATTTTGATGAAACTTTTGCATCCGTTGCTAGGTTGGAATCCATTAGAATTTTTCTAGCATTTGCAAGCTTTATAAGAATAAAATTATTTCAAATGGATGTAGAAAGTGCTTTTCTCAACGGGTTTGTAAAAGAAGAAGTTTATGTTGAACAACCCCCCAGTTTTATTAATGAAAAATTTCCCAATCATGTTTATAAACTAGAAAAAGCACTTTATGGTTTAAAACAAGCGCCACATACATGGTATGAAAGACTTACATCATTTTTATTAAAGCACGATTATATTATGGGAAGTGCCGATAATACTCTCTTCATTAAACATAATAATGATGATTTAATTATTTTGCAAATATATGTTGATGATATAATCTTTGGATCTACTAATGAAGAGTTGTGTAATGAAGTTATTGAAGTGATGAAAAATGAATTTGAAATGAGTCTAGTAGGAGAACTTTCTTATTTTCTTGGTTTTCAAATATCACAAAGAAATGATGGTATTTTTATATGTCAAACCAAATATGTCTATGATATGCTTAAGCGCTTTGGATTTGAAAACCTTAAACATGCTTATACACCAATGAGTGCATCACTTAAATTAGGAAAGGATGAATCTGGAATTTCAATTGATCAAACCTTATATAGAGGTATGATAGGATCCCTACTTATCTTAGTGCAACTAGACCCGATATTATGTTTGTCGTATGCTTATGTGCTCGATTTCAAGCCAATCCAAAAGAATCTCATTTAAAAGCGGTAAAACGAATTTTTAGATATCTTATTGGGTCATCTAGATTAGGATTATGGTACCCACACAATAATTCATTTACACTTCACGGCTACTCCGATTCGGAGTATGCTGGTTGTTCACTTGATAGAAAAAGCACTAGTGGTACTTGTCATTTTCTAGGACCTTCATTAGTTGCATGGTCTAGTAGGAAACACAATTCGGGTGCACTCTCCACCACGGAGGCCGAATACATTGCATTAGGGAGTTGTTGTGCACAAACTCTATGGATGAGCCAAACTTTAGAGGACTTTGGTTTTCATCTAAAACTTATTGAATTAAAATAAGACAATAAAAGTGTCATTGATCTCACAAATAATCCGGTACACCACTCTAGATCCAAACATATGGATGTGCGTCATCATTTCATAAGGGATCACATTAAAAAGGAAAATGTTAGGATAAGTTTCATTGGCACGGACTCTCAACTTGCTGATATATTTACTAAACCTCTTCTCGATGCAAGGTTTCAAATGTTAAGGTTGGAATTAGGAGTCTTAGACATCTTAGGATGAAAAACATGCAAAATGCTAATGTTTTATGCAATTTGAGCAATCAAGAAATCTCCAAAAATTACAAAATTTCTGCATAAGACTACTCTAAAGACACTTAATAAATATCAAAAATCAGATTTTTCAATTTCTCAAAAAATCTTATACTGTTTCCAGCGTTAGCCCTAACGCCAGCGTTAGCGTGGGTGTTGGAATTTTCTGATTTTTAAATTTCTAAAAATCCTTACAAATATGTTAGTTTATATTTACTAATTTGTTTTTGAATTTCTGACATTTATTATCTTTGTTTTAATTTATATTTAAGAAAATCAACTACAAAATTTCAAATTTCAAAAATACAAAAATATACTTTTGTGATTTTTCTGTTTTTATTTCATTAAAAAATTTCAAAAAAACAAAAAAACTGTATGATCTTTATTGCTAATATCAAGCATGAATGAATTCTATTAGTTAGAATTATTTACAATGTTAACATTTATTCCTTCAAATTACTATGAACATCGTTTTGTTTATCATGCTTTGATATATCTAGTTAAAGTGCATCAATTGTATTGAAAAATATGTGTAGAACCAAGCTTAGCATGCCTCTAAGTATGAGTAAATGTATTATGATTGATAATGATACATTTTACTCACTTATTTTGGTAATCAACATGTGTGTTTAAATCTAAAAATGCTTGTTTGTGTATTGTATTTGTACAATAAATTAAAACTTGCATAAGTTTATTACCTACACTACATTTGAATTGCACTTATGAAATTTTAAAAAGGTTAAGTTTCAAAAGTTGTGGGTTTGCAAAACAAGTGTATTCGGAGAATGTTGTCGCACAAATGTGAACAAAAAAATTATATATGTAGACAACTATAACTCCACCAAGCACTACTTGAATCTCCTGATAAGTCTTCATAAGCATTGTGAGGTTGAGCACCTTGGAAAGAATAGTAAAGTGTCTTGTGCAACCCTTGATTAATACACCACGTTTTATAAAATAGTGCGCATTAAAGTGTGTGAAAGTTAATTTACTTGCGTTTCATTGTGCATTTTACTTTACATATGTCTTGTATTTTGTGATTTAAATCAATTGTTAAAACTGCCCAAAATACACTTATGTGCACATCATTATCTTTCATAACACTTATTCTCATGAGTATTGAATTCTAATGCTTTATCTATACCACTCTTTATATAATAAATGCACTAGATAATCTAACATGGTCTCTACAATGTTTTGGTATCTATTGAACTTAAAATTAAGTAACATTGTAGTATATTCTTTTTGATATGTTCATTTTCATGCTTGATATCTTTATGTAAAACTATGAGACTTCAAAAAGGTTAAAACATCTTTACATTTTGAACTTAAAACTCATATTTTTACTTATGCTTTTCATGCTTACAAAAAGATGTTTCTTATAATCTTCCGCTTGCTTACAACTCTTATCTTTTTATTTGAAATATCTTATATATATACTATGCTTTAAATCTTTATAATTATCTATATTACAAAAGCTCGATCATGCTTTATCATTTATAAGAAATGTCTCCTTACTACCCTCACCCTACCTTCTTTTGATAATACCAAAAGGGGAGATTAATTGAATAAATCTATATAGGAGAAATATAGAAGAATACGGGGAGACTAATTCATGTAATCAATCATTTAGGGGGAGTAAAACATAAATTGCATTTATGTAGGGGGA
Source organism: Dactylorhiza incarnata (assembly GCA_033032865.1). Lineage (NCBI taxonomy): Eukaryota > Viridiplantae > Streptophyta > Magnoliopsida > Asparagales > Orchidaceae > Dactylorhiza > Dactylorhiza incarnata. The sequence continues at coordinate 2,357,643 of JAWHQI010000303.1, forward strand.
GCATTAAGATAGCGGGAGTATGTACATTTTCATGCATATCAAATACTATAGTTGCACTTTAATGATTTCTTGCTAGGAGGATTTGTTATTATCAAAAGGGAGAGATTGTTGGACATGTGTGTAACATCCTTTTGTTTGAGAATAACAAATCCCAAATTGTATTTGATCTTGCTTGTCGTGTGTTTAGAGTGTGTAGGAACTATATGTGCAATACTCCACAGGTAGAAAACAAATTGGAGATGACTCTCTGGAAAATGTGCTAACGCCAGGCTTTATCTCTCAACGCTGGGCGCTAGCCGTTCGACGAAATCTGAAGGAAACTGCGTTCGACTAATGGTACCTGCGTTCGACGAAATTTGAAGGCGCTCGACGAAATCTGAAGGAAAGTCCGTTCGACGAACTGAACCTGCGCTCGACTTATTGCGTTCGACGAACTCAACCGCGCTCGACGAATTGGTGCGTTCGACGAACTGAACTGCACTCGATGGTTTGAAGTTAACTGCGCTCGACTTATTGCGTTCGACGAACTGAACTGGGCTCGACGAATTGGAGCGTTCGACGAACTGAACTGCGATCGACGAATTGAAGTTAACTGCGCTCGACGATAACACGTTTGATGAAATGTATTGCGTTCGACGAAATTTGGTTCTGCCACTCTCCCGACGCTATGCACGATCTCAGCAACTGCCGTACACGTTCACTAACGCCGGCGTTAACTCCTAACGCCATGCGTTAGCTCCAGTGGTTATTTAAAGACCTGATTTCATTTTTGCTCTGCTGGGAGGATTATTGAAGCCTTTATTCCAGAAATCTGAGAGAGCTTCCAGAGAGAATACTTGTGCCAAAACTCCATTGTTGTTATGCTGCCGAAGAAGGATCTCCCACAAAAAGCTTAAGGAGAATTCTGGATGAGGACTACATCACGCTACATCCGAAGGACGATCGCTTCGACCTCGCTCATATTACAACGATCCTTCATCTCCAACTTCAGAAGATCTCATAGGGAGTTTTTATTATTATCTTTACTTTCATTTCATATATTTTTGTAACCGTTTAGTGAATTCGCCTTGTGTTGGCGACTAGGTCTGGGTAGGACTTAGGGGGGAATTCGCCTTGTGTTGACGACTAGGTCTATGTAATTAGATCCAGGGGGTGCTCGAGGCCATATCCGGGGAAGTATTGGCTAGAGCGGCTTGAGGCCATATCCGAGGAAGGATAGACTAAAACAAACCGGTTTGTGGGGATACAAGTCGGTATAGAAAAGAAAAAATTGTTTTACTTTGTACGTCTTAGATTTCTAGCGATATTGAAATCAAATTTATGTAAACACCTTTTTATATATAATATAATCATGTCTCTTTTTGTGTTTACTTGATTTATATCATTTGACATAATTTATAAAATTGCAAATTACAATTGTTTCTTCCTCTAAGTTAAATTGTTATTTCGTTCTAATTTTCTCTAAACAATTTAGTAAATTGTCTAAAAATTTATAAAGAATTTTATTCCCTTATTCACCCCCCCCCCCACTCTAAGGGCGCCAATCGATCCAACAGTAATCAAGTTTATTAATGATAATCATGTCTTTTTCTATTTAATAAAATTGATTTACTACTATTTGTTTTATATTCACTCTTATTCAAATAAAATATCAAAAGTTTTCTATAAAATATTAAAGTTTTCTAAAACCCTTATTCACCCCCCTCTAAGGGCGCCTTAAGATCCAACAGGGTCGGCGAGAGAAGGTAAAAGGAGAAAGGGGGCCATCCGTCACCCATGACGAGCGGTATTTATAGCACCGATATGGGTCCCACCAAAAGACTCCTGCCAAGTCAGCAATCGCCGGCGAACACCAGGGGTTGGATGTTTCTTTACGAGCTTAGAGTAATCTCGCAAAGAGCGGGGATTGTGTACAACCCTGTGTTCGCCGAAGGATAAATCGAGAATCAGATATAGGCGAAGCAAGTATAGGCTCGCTGAGTCACGACAAGTGACTCGCGAGGAGAAGGCAAGGCGAGCCAGATTAATCTCACAAAGGGTATAGTGTGTGGGCGGGCCAAAGTATGCCCGTAGCTCCGGGGGTGTGTTTAGCGATGGCGATAGGAGCAGCGGCTCGCTGCCTCGCGCGAGCGAGCCAGGCTTGTATTTATATCGCTAGGAGGCGAGCGAGCGGTGCCCTCGCGGGTCGCTCGCATAGGGAGATCTCGCGAGCCCGGCTTGCAAGGAGGTTGGCGAGTGTCGCCATCGCAGGCTATTCGCCCAGTAAGGGTTCAGGAGCAAGTTTACCCGAATACCCTCGGTGGGCTGCCAATATCCCTTCAAAACAACGGAGTTTGGCTGTTAACAGACCAGTTTGGGGCGCGGTTAGTAAAACCAAAAGGCGGAATCCCGCTATTAGCAGACCGGTCTAGAAATGCTATAAATAGACCCTTTGGGGCACCTTTGGAGAGCATTCTAGATCTTTGCTTCTCCTCAGGTTCTCTTTGGTTAGCTCCTTCAGCTCTCCAAGGTGCCTGACTACAGTCTTGGCTTGGGACTGGAAGCACTCAAAAGATCTTCCGTGTGTGTGGTGGGACCTCCACACTGTTGCCCAGGGTCGTGTCTTTCGTTCTAAGCCATCGGTCAGGTTCCTCCGTGGGATCAGTAAGCACTAGCTGCCCCCCTTTACAGGGGTCCGAACTCCTCGTTGGGCCAGATACTGGTTCCAACAATGTGAACGCCCAGTAGAGTTTTTTGGGGGATAGGAAAAGTATTATGCTTGGAGAGATATTGTCAGAAAATGTGGTGGTGTCGAACGATGAAAATCTTTTGAAGTGCATTGTGTGCTAAAACAATTGGAGATGATGTCTTCGTTGAGGGAGATATTCTCCGACCCTTCCTAGTTGAATCTAATTTTTGCTTGGTCGTGGATGATGGAGATGAGGAGAGGTATATCCGACAGAGGACAAATGAAGTTTCAGAGGAGGGATCATATTTCCGCTTCCTCCATTAGCAATGGAGATAAGATGAGGTATATTCGACTGAGGGCGGAGGACGTTGCGGAGGATGGCTCATTTTGGAATTTGAATGATGTCCTAATGTCCTATGCATGGATTAAATTTGGAGAAGGTAAGGGATTTCAGCAGTGGACAAGATTAATTGGATGGGAATTTGGATGGATATAATCAATTAATTAGATTGAAAACTTAATAAATATGGAAACTATAGAGCTAGGCCCAATTATGAAATATCAACTACATTATAATAAGGGTCCTAAATTTTGTGATAATTGAATAAGCAACATGGGTGACATACTAAGTAGATTACCAAATGACGTATGATGCAAAATCAGTAATGACATGTGTGACAATCTTTTATGGCTTGCGGGGCAATATTTTCCACCTCTTGTCTATCTGGAATTCTTATAAGACAAACATATTATGTGTCTTGAGCTTAATTATCTACTACCTATTTTGATACTTGGAAGTGAGTTGTGTTGATCAAGTTTGCATTAAACCTCATGAAATCCTATCATAACCTCATGAGCTTAATTAGATCTTCGACAATTGACCTTGAAAGGTGGTTCTAGTAGGATTTGGAGACCTATCGTAACCTCATGAAATCCTTTAGTTGAGGAGCCAATCTTAGTAACTTTAGGTCCTTTTTGACACTTCACTTTTTTAAAATCACATAACTCGTTTTTTGTTGATTGATTCAATTAAAATACTATCAAGCGCCAAAGAGACTATTTTAGTAATGTTAAAATTTCGAGTAAAATACATTTAACACCCTTGTAATTCATATAATCCATGTATTTTTCAAACGGCCATTTGGAATTCTTAATTTTCTAATTTCTAATCAAACGGGAAACTTTTATTAAAATTTAAAATGATTCTTTAAATTTTCACATTCCTTGTTAAATTGGTCAAACTTATAAAACATAGTTGAAAATATATTAAAATTTTTTAAATTTTATGTTATTTTAATATAAGTTTTATGTTATTTTGTTATAAATGTTTATTTTTAATCATAAAAGTAATTTAAAATTAAATTCTTTTGCTATAATTTAGAATTGAACACTTTTAAAAAATGAGAATTCAAATAATATTTTTATAAACTTGCAAGGTTTAGTTAGACGTAATGATGAAATTTCAACTAAATTAACTTGAAATTGAATTTCATTTATTTCTAAAATAGAAATTGTTATTTGTGTAAAAGTTAAAATGTTAAGAATTTCAAATGTCAGTTTTAAAATCGCAGATATTCAATATGCCTTTCTTACAGCACAAACAAGAAATTTAATATACTAACTACACACTAATTTTTTATGGAAAAAAAAAATCTTTTATATATTTTTGTGGTTGACAATTATTTTATGAAAAAAAAAAATTCATTCAAAACATTTTGAGATATGTGCAGACATCATGCGTTAAATGCCCATACTTTACCGTCTGGTTGCCCAATCTTCTCCATATCTCATACAAATATTTTTATAGGTGCTACCTCTAGATGCAAAATTGATTTTGTAGGCTAGTATATATATTTTTTTATAAAATTAAAATCTTAATATCGATTCATATTTTTTTACGATCATTTTAAGATCTCATATGCATATGTTTTGGATAAAGGTTGTAAAAATATTACTGTAGAAAAATTATTTTTGTTAGTGTTAAATACAACTATATTTTTGCATGTGAAAAATGTCTGAAAACACAGCTTTGTAGAACTGTATTTTCAATTACAAATGTAGTCAATAGAGAAAACACAGTCCCACAGCTAGAGGTAGCAACACTACACACATAAAAATATTTCTCAATCTCATACACCAACCTAACATAAAAACTTAGGAAGAAAGATGAAGCTGCTGGGCTGGCTAGTGGACGGCTGGATCTAAAGAAGGAAGTTATATTCAGCTTCTCCCGCGGTCCAAGGATCTCATCGTTACTTCTACCCTTCAATATCCTAGCTGAAGAAATCGCTCGCGATCCAAGGATCGAAGAACCATCCATGGCCTCGCGAAAGATTTCTTCTCGTCGGCTCCGAGGTTAGAGTTCCCATGCATGTCTTCTGTTTTCTTTTTTGGCTTTAGGGTTTATTGTTTTATAATTTCCCCCTTAAGACCTGCTTGGATTCTATGAAGAACTGGTTTATTGCTCGATTGAATCTTGTAGGGGGATATTTTTTTTCTAAAGAACAGTCGTTACCTTGGAATAAAAATGGTTTAAATTGTGTCCTTTTCATTTGGATTATATTGTCGATTGGGTTCGGGGTTTTGTAGTTGGGTACAGTAATTGAAAATTGCGTGATCTTGATAGCTTTGGTTTTGCTCTTTAGAAGTTAGTTGTGCGGATTTCTCAGGGAGCTTTCAAAGAATGAGAGATTTTTAGCTACGCTGCTCGCATGCTGCCTATTATGAATTTACAGTCGTAACGTCATCTACAGTTGTAAATGGTCTGTATTTTCAGTTATAAATTACAGTTGTAATTTAGTTCAAAAAATTAAAGCTTATTTACACCCCAAAATCTATGCATATGAGTACCTAAAATGACCGTAAAAATGTATTGATCAATATTCTGTGATTTGTTTTGCGAAAAAACCCCCATATAAATCTATTTCTAGTACAATGCTCCATATTCGAGCAGCGCACACAATTTTTGTTCTTCAAAGAAAGATGATTTAGTATTATAGTCAGTGGATTGATGATTTCGTCTTGTAATGTTTTCTTATTTCTCTCTTTCCGTGTAGTTTTGATTTAACAATCTTAGGTTTTGCCTTGAATCGATGTATTGTCCTCGTAATTCAATTAGAATGGATGCCATAACTTCTTTTGAAATCTTTCAATTCAACAACCCCACTCCCTCTATGTTGATTCAAATTTATGCTACTTGAGCACTGGTTGAGGGAAAAGGGCTACTAGGAGGAGAAACTAATAGAAAAGAGAAACAAAAATTGGCGAGCAAGAAATAAACTATTGATCTAGCTTCTTCTACAGCTTACAATGAAAGAGAATCAGAGTGCTTGAGTTTAGAGCATTTAAGAGTTCTTGAAGTTTTCTTGAAATAACCCTGTGAGAGGAACCATACCTGAATTAGGGCCAGAACCCCTTTACCTTATCGTCACCACTTTATTTGTAGAAGTCCCAATGTATAGGGCTGTTTGGACAGTGTTTGAAAAAGAGATCCTACACTGCACTTCATGCAGATTAGGATGATTGGTGGCAATGTGTATCATAGTTATGCTTTGAGAGAACAACATATCTTATATGAAATTATTATATTGGTATAACTGTAGATAATAACCTATGCAAACAAAAGCCTAAGTGACATCCATGTGATCCACCAACCTAATTGAAGTACAGAATGAAATAGGTACCTACTCTAAATTCAAGTAGGTTAAAAGTGAGAAAACTGAAACAAACTCAAGAAATGTGACATAATAAACCAACAAAATGAACAAAAAAGATTAAAAATAATAATATTAACATTTATTTGATTAAAGTGAATAATCAAAAGCATAATAGATTGAGATTGCTTTCTCCACCTGTCTTTTGAAGAGTTCCTTGATCTACAATTATGGAAGGTAGTAATTTGAAAGAAAAAGGCAACGCCGGATACTTCTTCATGGAGAGAGCTAGCACTGATTTTTGTTCCATTGGAATGTGGTGAAATCTCCAATTTTCTCTAGAACAATGAATGAAAAAATGAAGTGATATAAATTATTTGTCAAGCGAAATATTCATCACTCAACTTTTTACATAATTCCTCTTATCTGAAATGCTTGCAAACTCTACTGGGTTCTCACTCCCATCCTTCCACAAACCCTGGCTATAATCTTAAACCCTCCTAAATCGATAGAGGACTTGGAGCATCCTCTGACTTGGAAAGTGAAAATGAAGAGAAATAAAGATAGATAGATAGATAGATATAGAGAGACATTAGGTCATGAAATACAAGCCTCTGGATAAGGACAAATGAAATATCTTCTTGTCTTGTGTTAGTTATATGTCTATAATTCTAACTTATGTGGAGATATTTCCAAAGTTTGTCATCAATCACTTCAGGAGATCGCACCCTTGCATTAGGTCTGCTACGCAGAGTTTTTGTGGGTTCCACTGCCCGGTCAGCGGACGGGGCTCAAGGGGTCAACGCCCTTTACAGGGCCCCAGAGCTAGGCCCAAGGCCAAATTTTTTATGTATATTAACTTTGTATTTTGGAGGAGCATTTTTTGGGATTTTATTGTATCCAGATTTACACATAAAATTTCTCTTGTTCTAGAGTTCGGGTATCAGAAGAAAACCGAATGCCTCTTCATCTTGTAAGGGTTTCTGTTCTTCTATCCAATGAAACGACCTGTTGTTGCCCGTGAACGTAATCATGGGGTAATCATGTAAATCCCATCTTTTCTGTGTTTATTTGTCTCTCATTTTATTTGATTTCCTAACATCATTTAACAATCATTCTCTTCATTCCGTGTTCCTGATATTGTCATGGTATAAAGTGGTAGAAAAAATATATTAAATTATCAGGTTAGTCTACCAACATATTATAAAAGGAAATTCAGGCATATACATGGCATTGGAAAGTGACAATGAATTTGTGATATTAACAAATCCTACATCCTAATAAGGTGGAGCATAATAAGAGATGCAACACAGTAAATGGGCAAGCAACCCATAACATCTCACTCGATAACAAGTACATAGTAAGACTCAATAATAGTGGGGCGCGATGCCCATAACATCTCCTTCAACCTTCAAATCGAGCTTGTCCCCAAGCTCGAACAAGACTTGCATTGCTCGATCATCTGGCTCTTTGATTTCCCGTCAGAACAACTCTCGGTATCATGTTGTTGTAGCGGAGGTTGCAACGAGTGGCAGGGTGTCTGCGTGCTCCCCGATGGCAGAAAAAATGGCAAGGGACGGGCTAACAAAGGGTGCCCGGCGGTTGCGGACAGTCGAAGGAGGCGGTAGCACTGGCGAATAAGGAGCAGCGGCGATCAGAAATGGCGGTGCTGGCTTAGGGTTGGTTAATTGAAGAAATTGATCCGGAGGGGCCGGTAGAGCAGGTGGCCATAGGAGAGGAGGCGAGGTGGCCGACCGAGCAGAGGCCGTCAAAAGAGGAGGCGGGTGACTGATTGGATATTAAAAAAAGGAATGTTAAAATATCCGCGTGCATTATGTAACTAATTGGCTATACGATCTCGAAAGACCGTCATTTTTATCATCCACCTCCCTTCAACAAAGCCAACATCTATTTCATTTGGTTCGAGCATATGTGCATTTGTCTCATGATGTATATAGTTCTCATCATCCTCATACTCAACAAACTTTGGGTCTTCACATAAAGGATGCCTGGCGAATATAATTCTGCGAAAGCTTCATTGCCACCGCGGTTAAAATTTGTTTCTTGAATGAATACTGGGCATGTCACGAAATATCCCCCTTTTCTTCTTCCATACACTGAAGGTCCTTTCAATCACATTGCGAAGTGATGCGTGTGGCTTATTGAAAGGCTCGTGCCATCCATGGATTGGGCAGTTACCACGTGCTAAATCGGGTAAATGTTATCTGACATTCAGGTAGAACAAAAGCCTCTTTGTACTGGATAAATACTGCATCATTTTTGATAATGTACTTATGCAATAACATTCATAAATGAAAACCCTAATTGTAAAAGAATTCAATTATACTTGTAATTCTACAACAAATTCACATAACCCATAGAAAATCTAAAAGAAATCCCGTTCTATAAAGCTGCAAACAATCTAAACAAATACATATCCAAATTTCAAACAAACTGATCCAAACTGCAAACAACCGTATCAGTTTGAGATCTACAAACAGGAATGGGGGGTGACTACCATACCTTGCAAGGGAGGGTTTCAGAAAACATCTTTGGCGGGATATTGGACAATGGAAAAGTACAATCAATCACCTGCCAAAATCTTCCCCGAAAATCGATTCAGAACAAACGTAGATCAAAATGATGAAAAGGTGTCCGAAACGACATTCCATAGGGGTGCTTATTTTTAGAAGAGGCGCAAGGAGAGTACAAAGGGAGAAGGGAGAAAAAGAAGTGGTTGAACCTGGAATTTCTGGAAGAGGCGCAACGAGGTATCTGACCTGAAGCGAGATCCCGGAGCACTGGAGTCATGACGAGATATCGTTTCCAAGCGAGATCTGGGAGTTCTGGAAGTGCACTGTTGACAGGGCCGAGCGAGATCCTGAAACACCCCAACTTAATTTTACCACACATCAGCAGTCCGGCCGGGCCCCGTGATAAGTAGCAAACCAAGTAGTGGTAAAAAAAATGGTACATAGCAGGCATAAATAAAAAGTGTTAATAGAGTACTTACAACGGAAACAGTAAAAGAAGCTAAGGGGTAAAAGTGTACCTCAAATTTTGAATTCACAGAGCCACTAAAAATGAAAGAGTCATAATGCTTGAAATACGGAAATCTAATACATAGCCTGATACAAAGAAAACGTTAGACAAATTCTGATACTTGTCCAACAAAACAAAACAGTGCTGGAAGGATAAACTAATGAAAGAAAACAAACAAAAACGAGGTACAATGGCAATCATGCTCATCCTAGGCGCAACACCCCACCTGTGACCCCTGTAATAATAAGCCCATAAAAATGGGTCAGCCCAACTAGAGAGTAAGAAAACTTGATAGCTAAAATTTAGGATATAAAATTTCTCCAAATTCTACGAACTATAGGCAAGAGCACCTATCGTTCATAGCATAGGATATTTAAAACAAATAAATATCAAGTGTCGTATTCCACGGGTCTGTTGATTACTTCTACTCACGCAAATTATAATTATTTTATCGGAAAAATAGTTAAAAGGGTTTATAAAAGAAATAATAAAAGAAATGAAACATTTGATCGAGAATTCTTCTTAAGTAAAATATTTCGTAAATATCATAAATTGATTTGGACAAACTTGACCGTGGAGGTTCCCAGAATATGATAGAGCCTCTCTCGAGAGAACTACCACCTAACCTTAGGTTGATCGATTAAGACCCCTCGGCCAGTCGAAACCCCTAAGCTTGCTTTATGCGGTGAGCCCCACTATTGGATTTGACTCCAATCCGGAAGATTTGCGTCACCCTCTCTCGAGGAATGCATACAACTCTTTTTACCGATGAACGATCTACCCGTATTTACGGATCTCTCGATACACTAAAATATGGATCAAACTTGATTATCATACCCTAGAAATATGAAACCAATAATTGCAAAATCAACGGTAAATCTTAGTTTTTCAAAACGAAACTATGAATAAGAGATTACGAAATATAAAAGCTTAAGAAATCATCCGATCAAATGCTATGAAAATTAGCTAAACATAATTGAAAAAAAGGACATTTTTATTTCTAAGAAAAGAAATAGCACTTACAAGAAATAAAAGTCTAATCTAGGAATTAAAAAGTGCAAGACAAAAAGTAAACTACATAAATAAAATTATACTAATAAAATGCAGAAAAACTAAGCTAAGAATGATCCAATCGAAGCATGGACTGAATTCCCCTCACTTTGGCAGCAGCTGGCTTTTATAGGCAGAAAATTGGTTAGTCACGCCCTTGGTCACCAATGTTTTTCAAATTTTTTTATGATTTTCAAATTTTTCTAATTTTTTTTATCAATTTTTTTTTTATCATTTTTTTTGAAATTTTGAATAAAAACAAATATTAGAGAACACCCCCCATACTTAAAAATAAACATTGTCCCCAATGTTTATAAACAAGGATGAAGAGGGAAAAACTTGAAAAGAAAAGGTAGATAAAGAAAAGAAAAATTGAAAAAAAGAAAAAAAGATAAGCAAGGGGTGCCTCCCAAGAGCGCTTTCTTTTTCCCGTCTTTAAGCTAGACGGTTATTGTTAGGAAAAAGGAAAATAAAATTGAAAATGCACAGGCAACTCCCTTAATTCACGCTCAGGTGAGCATGCCGAAGTCGGTCGCTCGGCTACTCCTCCGCTACAGTCCTGATTCTTTCGTTGTCCGTTAGCTTCAAATTGTGAATCCAAATTACCTATACATACCTTAGGCAATTTGGATTGTTGGAGATGAGCGGCAAATCGATCGGTGAAGACGTTTGGTTGCAACGACTCATCCTCGACATGAAAATTGTTAGTATCAAAAGAATAAAAAATTAGCGAGTCAGAAAATTTTTCGCAAGGAGGAGGCGCTTGCGAAAACACATGATTAAGCTCCGGTTGTTCATTTTCTAAAATAAAATTTTTATCTGAAAAATCATACTAAGGGGAGTAAATTGATGGGCGACAGAATTTTCATGAATTTTGATTCCAAAATATTTATGTGGAGGGTTCAAAAATTCATGAAAAAGTGGAATAGAGTCGGGCGGAGTAGAAGATGAATCATGTTCTTCTTCTATTTCGCTCGGTACACCCATTATTTTAATAAATTCTTGGTATAAAATATTATTTTCTTCTTGGGAATAACTATTCAAATTTTGAATAGGAAGATCCAGAGAATCACCAAGAGAAGAAAATTGATCAAAAGAATTTTGCGGATAAAAAACGGAGGAATAGAAATTTTGATCAATAGAAATTTCTTCATTGCACCGTAAACTATCCGGGTGATCTTGCCACCACGAATAATTATTATCGGAGCAAGAAGGAATTTCCGAAGAATTATAATCTTGAGAAAAAAAATTATTTTGATCAAAAATATTTGGAGAATAAAAATAAGAATAACATTCCTCGCTAGAATGATTTGCACCACAAAAATAACAAATAAGTTGGCGCTTTCGTGTGGCTTCCAAAAGGTTTACCTTATGTTGAAGCTCGGCAACTTTTGCGGCCAACTGAGATATCATCATATTGTTTTTGGAAAAATAAAACTAACAACCGTTACTTAATAGAAAAGAATTTAAAAAAAAAATGGGGGCGGAGAAAGAGAATGATAAAAGTAATAAAATTTACGCTTTCAAAATATCAACAAAAAGTCCTCGGCAACGGCGCCAAAAACTTGATAGCTAAATTTAGGATATAAAATTTCTCCAAATTCTACGAACTATAGGCAAGAGCACCTATCGTTCATAACATATGATATTTAAAACAAATAAATATCAAGTGTCGTATTCCACGGGTCTGTTGATTACTTCTACTCACGCAAATTATAATTATTTTATCGGAAAAATAGTTAAAAGGGTTTATAAAAAAAAATAATAAAAGAAATGAAACATTTGATCGAAAATTCTTCTTAAGTAAAATATTTCGTAAATATCATAAATTGATTTGGACAAACTTGACCGTGGAGGTTCCCAAAATATGATAGAGCCTCTCTCGAGAGAACTACCACCTAACCTTAGGTTGATCGATTAAGACCCCTCAGCCAGTCGAAACCCTTAAGCTTGCTTTATGCGGTGAGCCCCACTATAAGATTTGACTCCAATCTGGAAGATTTGCGTCACCCTCTCTCGAGGAATGCATACAACTCTTTTTACCGATGAGCGATCTACCCGTATTTACGGATCTCTCGATACACTAAAATATGGATCAAACTTGATTATCATACCTTAGAAATATGAAACAAATAATTGCAAAATCAACGGTAAATCTTAATTTTCCAAAACGAAACTATGAATAAGAGATTACGAAATATAAAAGCTTAAGAAATCATCCGATCAAATGCTATGAAAATTAGCTAAACATAATTGAAAGGAAAGACATTTTATTTCTAAGAAAAGAAATAACACTTACAAGAAATAAAAGTCTAATCTAGGAATTAAAAAGTGCAAGACAAAAAGTAAACTACATAAATAAAATTATACTAATAAAATGCAGAAAAACTAAGCTAAGAATGATCCAATCGAAGCATGGACTGGATTCCCCTCACTTTGGCAGCAGCTGGCTTTTATAGGCAGAAAATTGGTGAGTCACGCCCTAGGTCACGCCCGTGACCAATGGCGTGTAAGCTGCGTAACTGCGTCATGAAAGCCCGGGAACGTTGGGGAAGAAAAACTGCCAAAATTGATCATCTGGACGGGTCACGGCCTAGGTCACGCCCGTGACCTAGGGCGTGTCTTGACCGAGTCAGGAAACAGGGGGAAACGGTGCGATCTGGAGTTAATCTGGCAGTTGCCGGAGAGGTCATGCCCCTTGGTCACGCCCGTGACCAAGGGCGTGACCAAGGGCGTGTAAGCTGGAACGGCTCGGCGGCGGAAACTGCTTCATTAAATGTTCCCCGGGGTGAGTCACGCTCGTGACCTTGGTGCCACGCCCCAGGTCACGCCCGTGACCTGGGGCGTGTAACTTTAATCCGACGTGGCGGCGTGTTCTGGAAGCTGGAAGACGGCTCGGCTGAGTCACGGCCGTGACATGGAGTCACGCCCCTAGGTCACGCCCGTGACCTGGGGTGTGTACTGAGGATTTTTGCAGATTTGTTCTGGAATTTCCCCTGAACACGGCTGTGGGCTTGAATTTGCTATTAGCAGCCCCAGATTTCCTGAAAACACAAAATAAAGTGAATTAGTTATATATTAAACTAAAATTATATAAAAACTAATTAATTACTACTAAAATATTATATAAAAATAATTATAAATAATGCACTATCAAAAACATTTCTCCTAGTGACACTAAAAATAATAATAATATTTGAGTAAACATGGGTGAATGCTAAATAAGGAAAATACATGTATCATACTGAAGAATGATTAGATTTAGTTTGTAAACATGCTCTTCCATCAAAAGGCTGTGAACACAAATATCTATTCTACTGTAATTGAATTATGTATGTCTGATTAAATGCTTCAAGTAATAGTTCAAGGGATTTCTAAACTGCGGCGCATGCTTGAATTTTTGGCATTTTAAAATCGTTCTTTTTCACGATCTAGGATGAGTTACTTCTTATGCGCATTCTAACGATCCGGGCCCTTACTAACAAACGCATCACATTTTATGTCCCGCAGACTTGGACCCGCATCTACTAATCTATTAGAGGATGCATTCCCTCCCAAACAAATGAAGCTCATAGGGACTACTACGCCCTACGAGTAAGATTGTGCGCCTCAATCTATTACGAGCGAAACTATCATTCTTGCCTCCTAGCTGGTTACCGTTATTATTTAGATTTTAGTAACATAATCTACTAGATGTCTGAGATCGAAACATTTATTAGTGGCCGCCCTAGGCACACAATTAATTAATGCTCGTACTATCAATTACAAAACGTAAATACATATTTCCAGTTAATTTCTCACCTACACCAAAATTATTTATGTGTTGCTATCTGATATATCTAACCAAAAGAAATAGAGTTTCTTACAGTTGCGTTGCGGCGCTCGTGCACAAGACGCGGCGGCATCGTTGTCTAGGTGACTATGAAACTCCTAAAATTTCTTTTCCGTTTTAGTGTCAGTAACCACGATCACTCGCAACCTGTAAATTACAATATACCTTAATTAATTGAGTACACTAACCATAGTTTATCTTCCGACCAAACTGGTAGAGACTGCGATTAAGGAAACGACTGAAATGGTTGGTACCTTGATCCAACAACGAAAATCTACACGGCGGAGGCAAACAGAACACGTGTAAAGAGAAATCTTTCTCACTAAGGGCTGTATTCCTGTAACGTAAGAGAACGAAGAAAAACCCTTCGCTGCAAGGAAATAGGCAAACTATTGAATCTGAAGGGGGGGGGGGGGAATGAAAGAAACGACGGCTACCAGCACAAGAGAAAGATTGGAGACACTGATCCACGGTTGGACATACCTGGAAGAAGTCGAGAGGGCTCTGCTGACTTTGGCTTCAATCGACAATCGGCAAGAGCGACACCGACAACGAAAGAGGAGGTCGTCGAGGGTGACTGGTTGACGGCTTCGCGTCTGACGCGTGGCTAAAAGCGTAAGAAACGCACGAGAGGGGCGATCCCAGCGCTCACAGCTAACAGAGGGGTCGTAACTTGCACGTTGATGACAGCGACGACCGACAACTTCGCACTATGATGTCGATCGCTTGAGGGGGGGGGGGGGGGGGAAGTTTCGGGTTCGACTGAAGGCTCCTCTCTGCTAGCGAAGGAGACAGCGGCGGTTTTCCCTCCTTTTAGCGAGCGCACGGGAGGAGAAACAGGAAGGGCGCGTCGGTCTAGGTTGCCGGTTACGGGAGAGGCAACGTGGCTTGCGGTTTTTATCTATTTTATTTTTCTATAATGAACAATAACTGGTGAGGGGAAACACATGGCTGGATTCCTTATTAAGAGAAAATTCAACCCTTGAATAGCATTTCAATTTAAGCCAAACCTCGAGAACTGCTAAGTCTACGCGCTAAGCTCGCATAAATAATAAATTGCGTCAAAATAAAATTCCAAAAGATTCCGCTAAGAAAATTCATTGATGAGCATCCATTGGTCAAAAAGAGATCGTACCTCGGCCCGACGTTGGCTTAGGTCAATCCTGCTCGAGATCGGGCCCTGCGATAAAATTTAGCTTGCGTATTAATTTATGGATGTTACAGATCCTGTCTGGAGGCACAACATGAGGAATTTGGGCTGTCGAGATCCACGAGGAGGGTTTCTGGAGGCACCACTGGTTTTGGGAAGGAGAAGGTATCAAGACCGAGTGTGGTATTCAACTGGATCCTGATCCCCGAGTTTTGATACGCGTAAGATTGGAAGTTGGTACGGTGGGGCTTTGAACAAAAACTTGCGTTTAATTATGAAAACACATTTCTCAAGCGCTGCACTAAACATTATTAAAATAGCAGTGCCATTTTTTATAAAGCACCCCCACACAAAAAACGTTGTCGCAAACGAGGCCTAAATCACCGATAGATAACCCAAATACATATTAATTCAAAATTGTAACTTTTTTTTGCAAAATTGTTATATTGGTCCCTCAACATTACCTTATTTTTTAAATAAGTCCCAATTGTTTTGCTTGAACTTTGTTGGGTTTATAACTGGTTTTAAATAAGTCCCAACGTAATATTTTGTCATGTATACTAATGGATACACATATGTGGCATTGATCATATGTAGACAATGTTTTAAATATTGGATGTCGGCGACATGTCAGATTGAGTTTTTAAATGTCGGATGTCGGAAGTCGGAAACATGTCGGAGATATTTTAACATATCGGATTTCCATGTCTTATTTTAAAATATCTAAGATAAAATATTATTAACAAATATAAAATGATAGTAAAATATATTTAATAGTACAATAATTTTTTTGATAACAATAAGTTTATTGCAAATAAAAAAGATTTAAATATTTTCGTATTTTTGTAATAAATGTATTAAATATTTTCATATTTTTTGTAATATGAAATTAAAAAATTGTGAAACAATTATACAAAATTGGTTGTAAGAATAAAATGTTAAAAAAATTGAAACGATAAGTCTAATCGATTTAAACATACATAATATAATATCTATATACGATTTAAACATTTGCTGCTAGTCTACTAATATAACATAAAATAAAATAGCGGACGATATATTTAAAAGTCGCATCGGCCGATATATCGGAAAAAATCAGACATGTCGGCCTATATTTTACAAAAGGACATAATCTATTTTTTTTTAGAAAAACATATCGTTTTGCCCTAAAAAATGACATGACATGTCGGACATGTCAGAGGACATTAAAAATAATGTATGTAGAGCAATAGTAAAATAATTAAAAGTTGCAACAACACTCAAGCCTTTATCCACCAATAGTGAGGCCGACTATATGGATCCTTTGTCGCCATTGTGCTCTATCTTTAGTCATAATCTCATTAATACCTAGTACATCATGTCTTTCCTTATAGTTTCATTCAAAGTATTTTTTTGGTCTACCCCTCCCCTGTTTAACATGCCTAGTGGCTAAATTCTCACAACGCCCAACATGTGCCTCTATTGGTCTCCTTTGGTACGTGTCTGAACCATCTTAATCAAGCTTCTCGCAACTTCTCTACAATTGGTGCCACTCCCGCCTTATCCCTGATACATTCATTGCTAATTTTATCTAGTTTCGAGTGCCCACACATCCACTTACGCATTCTCATCTTTGTAACTCTCATTTTTTGCTCATGTACATAATTCACCGCCCAACACTCATAACTATAGAGCATCGATGGTCTAATTGCAGCACGGTAAAACTTGCCTTTAAGTTTTAATGGTACTTTACGATCATTTAAGATCATGACCGCTAAACTACAGACGACCGTTATCCTGGTGGAATAACGTTGACAGTGCATCGGTCGAAGTAATATAAATCGGAGAATTCCCCCCGAGTATCGAATCACGTGGAGCGCGGGTGAAGATACAAAGATGTCCTAAATTTTGGGCTAGCTAAGCTAATCAAAATTGGGGGATTCTCAGTTTCTCACTACCACTACGTATTAAACTATCATCACGACAACACTAAACTACAAGCAACCAATCTCAAAATCCCAAAGGGAATTCCAATTTTCAATATTAATAAAAAGTGATTGTAATCAAAATCAACACACATGTAATATTATACATGAAGAGACATGATTAACAATTAATGAAAAATCAAAGTAAGTTATGACCATCAACAAATAGGAAAATAAAGGAAGGAGAAGGGATTGACGAAGATAACACCGAAGCTACTATGAGAACGAAGAGACTCTTCCTCGGCGGTCGAAGGAGAAGCTCGGATTGGTCCCCCGTCTTCTAAAACACCGCCTTGGCTACCTTCCGGGGTCCGGGGGGAGTTGTCACCAACCTCCTAAGCTCGTCTTCTCTTCACGTTTGTTCGAATCACCTTGGCTCAAGCACCAAATCTTCTAGTGGCCTCCTTTTTGTTTAGAAATCCTTCAATAGAGTATAAGATGGATTGCAAGAGGGAGATTCACCTCCAAGGGAGGCTGGCGACCTGCCATAGGCAAGAAAACAGCGGGAGAAGATGATGATTCCCCAGAAAAACCCTAAAATCAGCATCTATAAGTTCAGGAAACAACACGCACACGCGCATGCGCATAAGGCCGCACGGGAGCGCGTGAAGGATTTCAGCGCAAGCATAGGAGAAAGCAACATTGGTCCTCCACACGCGGGAGAACAGTGCCCGCATGCGCGTGCGAGAAGAAAGCTTATGCGCATTCACAGATCACTGCATTTTAGCCTATTTTTCGGCAATGAGCACGCACGCGACTAGCACACTGCACGCGCATGCGTGAAGAAACACACACACACACTCCAAATTTGCTACAGGAAATCGCCCACGAAAGTGAATAATCTGAATAGTGCACGCACGCGCGTGCACAGAAATACGCACAAGAGTGTGTGTAGAAATTTGCACAAACTACTCTTACAACTTAGAAAATACCACACCTTTATTAAACACAAATAACACCCAGATTCTATGCAACAATTATAACGGTGAATCTTACATCAAACCACCTTTATTGAAGTCCATGCATAATACCGGGTGAAAACACTATACAGAATGCACGTATCAGATCACAGGCTCGTCTCTCCACTTCGACCAACCTGCTTGGATTGTATGTAAAAAGTTAAAGTAATTTTTTTTTGACTTACATCATGACTATTTTTCTTCTACCGCCCTTGCATACACCTTCTGCCTTTCACATACGCAGAAATATCTCTCCTATGCAATTTTTTTAAAATATTTTTACATTTAGATTTCTGTTATTTTAATCTTGTCATGCTTCCAATCAATGCCACATGTATATTTCGTTATTATTCCTGATTGAATATAAGAAAGGAATTTATTTCAAACTAGTTATAAAATTTAAGACCAGTTTCAGATAAAAAATGTTTTGTTTGAGGGCTAAGGAAGGAAGATGGCTTGAGATCCAACAATGTCTCTCTGACTATAAAGCAAGGGGTGGTGTGGTGAGTGTGCCTTGTTCATGCCCTAGTGGCTTCTGTCTGCCGCTTTTGTGCATATTTACAATATATATATATATATATATATATATATATATATATATATACGTGTGTGCGTGCGCGCGCGCGCGCGCATATGTATATTAAAATCCGACATCGTAAAATATCTTTGATATATCTCCTGTAATCCGACATCTGATATTTCTAACACAAATGAACTCGAATCTGACATCCGCAATCCTGGCTGGAGCAGAACACGTTAATGTGAGACTGCGATATTGAGGTCTCAATGATTTGGAAGAGGTGTTGTAGTCCAGGAGTCAATGAAAGTCGATGGAAGTTTAAGGAAACCACGTCGAATTCGGAGGAATGGGCGCCAAATCAAGTCAAAATCTCGATGTCAAGGGCTTGGCAGTATGTTAGCATATTAGATTATAACAACAATATTCTAACACTTAATACTAAGACTATCATATAAATTGTTAAAATATGTAGCTTCTATTTTGCTTACTACACTCTTAAGAAGATTATAACTTTCCTATAATTGGTACAAGTCTTCTTGGTATTCAATTTTTGCAACTCTTTAAAAGTACTCTTTTCTTTTACTTGATTACTTTTTCTACTCATGCTCCACTCAACTATCAGTTTTCCTTATTACTAAATGATCTATTTATATGTTTTCTTAAAATATTTACGACAATCTTTTCTGTGGAACTATGTTATTCCACATTAGAGTTGACTCAACTAAAGAAATTCAATCTTCCTTCTTTAAGAATCAATATCGTTGGATTAATAATTTCTCACATTTCAAATTCTATTATTCAACCTTAGAGCAATTATTTCTTCTTATATTCTTCTTTATACTTTTAAAATTCACCTTCATGGACATATTTTAAGCAAAAGGAAATCTTTCTACGAGTGTTTTAGTTGGAGGGGTATATGTGTGTACACACTAATAATATCGTGGCATGACGGAGTCCCTCTGTACATAATGTGCAGCTGTGGTGATACCCTGACAGTCGCTTGGTGTTTCCCAATGCAAAATTACTTTTAATATACATTCCACCGTAGGGGGAGGGGGTGTATACTGTGTGACTATTGTATTGCCGCCGTCACACACTACGCACAATGATCCTTCGGTAGCATATATATATATATTCAAATTAAGTATTAATAATTTTAATAATTTTTTTTTAATGTCACAGCTTTTACAAAATAAAAGGAATATATATTTTATAAAAAAATTTATTAGCATCCTTTTTTACCCTCTCATTTGATAAAATTGTAGATATATAAAAATTTTAACCACGCTTTTATCTATTAAATTTCCATGATGTCCTCTCCCATCCACTCTTGCCTCCTCCACAATGACATCTTTCTCTGCGCTGGCATATCCAATGCAGACTATCTGCTCACATCCATACTAATTATACTTTTCTACTGAATTGCAGGGACCTAACAGTGAATAGGACCAGTAAACTATGAACTTGTTATGATAGCATAGCTGGGGGAGCTGATGTGCCATAGGCGGAGGCATGCTTTTGCATGCATCTTTAATACACTTATATTTTTTCACTTGATAACTGGCGAGGGCTGTCATGCCTGACTCAGAAATTAGACACTCTCCAACGATTATTTACAGGCCAATTCGTCCATCTGATCTTCAAGTTCTTGAGCAGATCCATAC
The DNA here is from genome assembly GCA_033032865.1 of Dactylorhiza incarnata. Lineage (NCBI taxonomy): Eukaryota > Viridiplantae > Streptophyta > Magnoliopsida > Asparagales > Orchidaceae > Dactylorhiza > Dactylorhiza incarnata. The sequence continues at coordinate 2,378,145 of JAWHQI010000303.1, forward strand.
TTCTTTATTTCCCATCAGGTAACATGCTCACCTTTTATGTCTAAATCATTCAACATCAATGAGAGTGAATCAAACTTTGTGAGGAGAGGGCAATAATATTAGGATTGAAGTCATCTGGGTCTTGTGCATTCATTGATTTTTATTAACCCTAGGAATTTGCTGAGCGGTTTTCTTGCTTGACCGAAGAGTGGGTTAAAGGATTAATAAAGTGAGGGAGAACGAGCAAACACGATGAAGAAAAATGTTTATCTGTCAGTGTGGAGTTCTATTGTTACATGTAGAAGCACTGCTGTACCCGTAAATTTTGCGATGATTCATATACTCTGCCTCTTGAAAAATATTCAAATTGACGATACATTGAATCAGCTAAATTTTCTTTGTTTATTATCTTGTGTAGTTTTCTTTTATATATTGACTCTAGAGAGTTGATGATTTTCCCGATGTAAGAATGAATGTATTTGATCTTTGAGAATAGTGTTTTTTATTCCCATTTTATCTATGTTAAAACCCTAGATCAAAAGATCACATAGGGGCTCATTGTAGTTTTCCTCCTTGTGTTTAGTTCCATATCTCCAAATATACATACTTCTTCATCCTCTGCTCTATATAAAGAAGGAAGTTCTCATGTAATAATTTAGAATATTTTGAAATAATATGATTTAATATTTCAAACTCTCACATGGTATTAGAGCAGAGCGTAATCTCTTGCTCCTCTCCTCTCGCGTGAATACTCACAGCCTTTGCACGGAACCTGTCAAGTCTCACATGAACTCTCCCGGTCTAACACACAATCTCTCAAGACGGTACTCTCCAAACGCATCATGATCTCACCACTTTGCTATACCAGCCCCACGACCAAAATCGAGGCCCTCCACATGATTTTATAGATTTTGCTGACCGACGAAGAATTCGCATCTCCTACCTTGTTGCTTCTTATATTTGCAATCTCTGTGTCCTCCACTGCTTCTTGCGCACGTCGATGACTCTCATAGCTTTTGCTCGCCGCTCTCGCTCGCCGCTCTCGCCAATCAGTACTCGTTGAACTGAGCTCTCCAACTTGCCACTCCCAGCTTGCAGACCCGTCGATCCCTGTTATTGCGCTCGATGATCCCGTCACTTACCTCATTGAGCTCACCGATCCCTCCCAAGCAGAGCTTGCTTATTCTGTTTGACGTACTCGCTGCCTCGGCTTATCTCAATACCTCCAACCAACGCTCGACGTTCGACCCTCTCCATCGAGTGCTTCTGGCAGTTGCCCAACGCGCGAGTTCTTCCTGCCAGTGCCTTATGCGAGTCCCTGCCTCGATCATCTTGCAGCTCCTCGTCGGCGTGCTCCCAGAGACCGCTAGCTCTCGTTGCGCCTTCTCACAACTTCTGCTCTTGTGACCTCTCTAGCCCATCTGCGAGTTCTCCAACACTCCGGCTTGTCCCGCCTCCTTTTGCGAGCTCTCTTCGTGAAGTCGGCGATTCTTCTTCCTTACGCTCCAAATTTGTTCTTAACTATGGACAATCCGCCACTTTCTTCTACTCCCGTCAACATTGCGCCTCACATAATCATTTCCAATGCCTCTGGAAATTTCGGCATATCGTCTAAATTAACTAGACCCAATTATCCAGATTGAAGTGTTTCCTTCACCCTCCTTTTGCGCTCTAAACGCAAACACCACCATCTCACTGGTGCTCCTCCTAACCCTGCATCTTCTGGCCATCCTGTTTGGGATGACAATGATGCTCTTGTTCGTACTTGACTTGCGAACAACCTTTCTGATGCATGTTTGCCTATCATCCGCCATGAAGATACTGTGAAGGCAACATGTGACCATCTTGCTACCCTTTACTCCAAGGGCGCCAAAACATATCGTGTCTACACCTTGTATTTTGATCTCTTCGCTCGACCAACTCTCTCTCCTGTTATTGCGTATCAGGAAGTTTAATCTCTCGGTGCAGAACTTCTCCAGCATCGCCCCTTCTGAGTCGACCTTGCCACCAAACAAAAACATTTTCAGGAACTCCTGGTGGTCTGTCATCTTCTCCGTCTTTCAGATTCCTATGAGATGATCTGCAAACAATCTTGGGAGAACCTGACACTCCCACCTTGGATGCTACCGCCACTCGCATCTCTGCTGTTACTAATCTTCTGCAGCGGTCTCCGATCGTGTCCATTTTTTCCTTCGATAAATTTGCTTATGCGACCGGTCGTAGAGCTCAACGCGGTCGCGGGGGACCTCGCCCTCTTTTCTCCTGTTGTGGACGGCTTGGCCATCTTGTCGAAAAATGCTTTGTCAAACGTCCTCATCTCCATCCTCAGGCACATAACAACACGATTGCGCCTGAGCCTTCTACCTCACCGTCTACCCAGCCACCAGAGTCTAGTCACTGGTTTTCATTTCAACAGATATCGAGGCTCTCATCAATGCCTCCAAACAATTTGCCTTAATTACCACTTCGTCAGGTAGCCCGCATGTTGCTACTTAGGGTAAGTGGCTCATCGACTCGGGTGCCACTAATCATATGACTATAAACTCTCTTGTTTTCTCGCACCTTAAGAAACATAACTGGCTACCTCCAGTCTTTGTGGGTGATGGCTTTCCTAATCCAGTTTGTGAATCTGGAGTTGTGCCTATCGCCTCTTTTCTCCAGTTGGACGACACTTTCTACGTTTATAATTTTCCTTGCAATTTGTTGTCTATCAATGCTCTCTCACAATAATTGCAATGCTCTATCTCATTTTCTCCTATTGCTTATTATTTTCAAGACCTTCACTCGCAGAGGACGATTCCTACTGAGACTGAACGTTGCGGTATTTACTACCTCGATGATCTTCTCACTTTCTCTGCATCTGCCATCTCCACTTCTTTACTCCAGTGCCATCATCGTCTTGGTCATCCGCTGTTGCGTCTCCTCCACGAGCTCATGCTCTTTTTCAAGGCCGACTCTACTTTAGAATGTGAGGCTTGCCAATATGATGAGCATCACCGTACTTATTTTCCTGTTAAACTATGTAATAGTTCTGTTTGTCCTTTTGAGCTTGTTCATTTGGACATCCAGAGTCTTAGTCTCAACAAGTCTGTTGGTGGAGGCAGTCTGCACTTTGTAGCTTTAGTTGATGATTTCTCTAGATGTACTTGGACGTCTTTTAAAGGAACGTTTTGAACTTTTTCCATCTTCTCAAAATTTTATAATAAAATTCACATTCAGTCCGATCTGCTACTCAAAATTATTCGAACTGATAATACGAAAGAATACATGAGCCGACAGTTCTTATCTTTCTGCACCTCCAATAGTATTATTCATCAGACCAGTTGTGTGTATACGTCCGAACAAAATGGAGCAGCCGAAAGGAAAAATTGTCATCTCCTCGATGTTGCTCGGGCACTCCTATGTCAGATGAATGTTCCCCATTCCTATTGGGGTCGTGCGTTTCTCATTTCTTATTTTCTAATTAATCGTTTACCTTCTTCTATCATTCAGGTTAAGACGCCTTACTCTTGCAGCCGACACCAATTCCTGCACGTGTCCTTCCAACATCATCTTAGTAATATTGTCTCATATGCCGATCTCAGACGCTCTTATAACAAGTTTGCATGAGGACTCTCTATCACCACCGTTCCTACTACACGTACAGAAGCTCTGTGTATACCTTACTGGAAAGCGGCCATGATGAGGAAATCTCTTCCTTACAATCACGGGGTACCAGGACTCTTATCCCTACCCCATCTAGGGGAGAGGTTGTCAGGTGTTGCTGAATCAGTCATCAAGTTTCTCCCAGGCGACACTGTGGGTCAGCACAAGGCTCGGCTAGTTTCCTAGGGGTTCACCCAGGCATACGATGTTGACCTTTGATGCAGCCTGAGACGCACCTGTATCCTATTTTTATTTCGTGCATCTTTATTTGATATTTTGTAGCGCATGTCTTCGCGCACGTTTATTTCTTTTATTTTCGCGCACGTTATTAGCGCATCCATATTTTGTTTTGTGCTTATCACTTGCGCACGTTCGTATGTCTTATTGGCTTGACCAACCAATAAGACTATGAATGAAAAAACTCGTCATATTATGCTAAGTGATAATTAGGGCAAACTTATGAAAATATATTAAAATATATAAAATTAATTATTTTATATTACAATTTAAAAATTCTGAAATTAAATATTTTATAAATTGAAATATTTAATTTAATTTCAGGATTATTTAAATATTCGGGGAATCCTAGAGTTCTTAATCATATCCTTATTCATGAGTTTAAATTCCTAGAGCCATATTTTAAGTGAAACCTTTGAAACCATCCCACCTTTTTAAGTCTTTTAATTTAATCCTTTATTAAAAACCCAAAACCTTAAAGTATATAAAAATAACCGGCCCCGTCCTATTGAAATGACTTGGGAAAAATGGAAGAATAGAGAATAACTCTGTTCTTTCGTAACGCCAAGCCAACACCCCTCCTGCTCCAGTCGCAACAACCTCTCTCCCGCTCCCAAACATCCTCGCCGGTGCTCGCAACCGCCGACCGACGCCCCCCGGGGCTTCGACGACACATCCTCCATCAATCCCTGACGATTTCGACGAGTCCATCATCACGATGAACTCCTCCAGTGACTCAATCGTCGCATGAGCTCCACTCCATTACGATCCTCCATCCAGCAGACTTAGAAGCCCTCTCCCACCTGCGATCGACCACAACCACCTTCTCCAACCCTCCCCTTTATTCTTGAGCTTCTAGTGGTCGGTTCCAATTAGTCCTGATAATAGTCGATTTCTAGCATCGGTTCGTCTTCCACCTTGGCTCCAGTTTCCCCTTTGTTTCCCCTCCAAAGGCTGTGACTCTCCCTCACAGAAGCCATCCCCGATTCTCGTGGTCTTCCTACTCCTTCACCCGACGACTAGCCTTCATTCCTGCAGCCAATTGGGGGGGGGGGGGGGGTGGATCTGATGCTGTGCTCGAGCCTATGGTATACCTCTTACTATCATTGCTCACTTGCTGTTATTATGATTTTATGCTTAATTTTATTTGGTCTTTTGATTTCAAAGCTTGCCATTGTTATCGTTACCAGTTTGTCGTTAATTGGAAATTTTTCTTGTTCATCTTTAATGATATAGCTTGTCGTTAATTGACAAATTCAGTTTTGTTCTTGTTTCATTTATGCTTGTGGAATACTATTTCATGTTATATTATCGTTTGACTGTTCGACATTTGGGGTCAACATACAAAGCCTTAGGTTAATTATTTCAAGTTATCTTTCGTCGATTCGAATGCACACTACTTAGTTTAACTCACAACTCAAATTTACCATTTAAAATCAATCTATGGATTTTAGAATACATCACCTTCTCTCTAGTTTCCCGCATTAGAACTATTCGGTCCCTCTTCTCCGTTGCTGCCAATCGGAATTGGAAAATATTTCAGCTTGGTGTCAAAAATGCCTTCCTCTATGCCTCTATGATGACTTATACGAAGAAGTCTATATGGAACAACCTTCTGGTTATGTTGCTCAGGGGGAGTCTCAGATGTGTAAGCTTCTGATGATCATCTATGGTCTTAAACAAAACCCTCGTGCATGGTTTGACAAATTCAGCCAGGTCGTCTCTACCATTGGTTTCTCCAGAAGCAATGTTGATCACTCTCTTTATACGAAAAACCAATCATGGCCTGGTTATTCTCGCTTTCTACATTGACGACATTCTTCTATCGGAAATGACTCCTCTAGAATAGAGAAAACCAAGAAACATCTTTGGGAGCATTGTGATACAAAAGATATGTGCCCTCCAAGATACTTCTTCGGAATTGAAATTGCGCTACACAATAACTCCATAGTTCTCTCCCAACGCAAGTATGCCTAGATCTACTTAATGAAGCCAGTCTCCTTGGAACGAAACCTGCTCGGAATCCCATGCCTATAAGCACTAACAATATTTGGGACGAGACATCCCCTCTCCTATAGGACATTACTCGATACAGTCGTCTGGTCGGTAAACTCATCTATCTTACCGTAACTATACCTGACATTTCCTATGATGTTGGAAGGGTCAGCCAATTCATGCAGACTCCCGGAGAATGTCATTTGCAAGATGCTTTAAAAATATTAGAATATACCAAAGGGTTTCCATGAAAAGGGCTGTTGTTTCAAAGAAACAATCACTTACGCATTAAAACGTATTCTGAATGATAAAGGAGATCAAAAATTCACTTTTGGATTCTGCACATGCATGGCACTCACCGACAATGGCTATGCGACACACTTGTTGATCTTCTCCCATGTAGCCCATCCATGTATATATAGAATTTTAAAAGAGAAAATAAATATGTCGGAGGAGATTTGGTCACATGAAAATAAGAAACAAACAGTAGTGTCCATGTCAAGCACTGACGCTGAATACAAAAATATGACTGAGACTGCTTGTAGGTTGAAGTTGTTGAGAACACTTACTAAAGGACTTGTGAGAAATGTAAGATTATCCTCTACCGATATTTTGTGATAATAAAACTGCAATCTACATATCTAAAAATATAATGTTTCATGAAAGAACAAAACATTTTGAAGTTGATTGTGACTTCATCATAGTGGAAGTTATTAAAAAGTAAATATGCACTCTATTTGTTCCTTCAGATAAGGAGCTGACTGACGTCAACCAGTTTCTTCCTCTTTTTCGGATATTTGTGTCAAACTGGGAATGATCGATGTATACGCTCCAGCTTGAGGGGGAGTGTTAAATCCCAAGATCAAAAGCCCGCATAGGGTCCCATTGTAGTTTTCCTCCTTGTATTTAATCCCACATCTTCAAATGTACATACTTCTTCCTCCTCCACTCTATATAGAGATGTGAGCTCTCATGTACTAATTTAGAATTTTTTGAAATAATACGATTTAATATTTCAAATTCTCACCTTCTAGATCCCCAAGTATGAATTTTATATATCGAATTTGATACTCACTAGTTGTGTTAAAGTACAAACATGTGGATCCCTTGTAGTTTTAGAAAACATATATGGAACACTCAGTTATCATCTTCAAACCAAATAAGACTAATCTTAATATGGAATTAAAAAATAGTGGTTAGAGTTTGTATAATAAGTGTTTCCAATTGCCTTTGTAGAAATAGAAGGGGTCTAAATTTCAGGGTATTAGATTTACTCTACCAAACTTGCTTTAAAGTAGTACTTTTCCAATATCACCTGATCTAATCAAGCTTTTAAAACTCGAATCTCTTCCAGATCTATCATGGGTGAGGACCACTACACCATTTGGTGTTTGGTGAATTTTATGGAAATATATAATATACATACTTATATAAAATTAATTTTTATTGAGTATTAATATATTAAATTACCTTTAAAAATTAATTTTATGATAAATTTAAGATATATTTATAATATATAAATATATACCCTTCAAATATATTTAAAAAACTGCAATCACTATAGTCAACAACCTCGTTCAGCACGATCACATCAAACACATTAAAGTGGACAGACACTTCATCAAGAAGAATGTTGAGAAGATCATCTGCATTCCATTTGTTCCTTCAGAGGGACAATTAATTGATATTCTTACTAAGAGTCTCCGGGTGAATGTTTTCTGTGGTTTTATCGACAATTTGAGTGTGAAATATAATATATCCAATTTGAGGGGGATTGTTAGAATTAAGTAAAACATTTGTATTCACCTCTTATCTAAGAGGCCTCTTTTACGATAATAGGATAATCCCGCATTTCAGTATTCACATTAACAATAAGCTTAGTTGAGGTGGCCCAAGCAGCTTTGATATCACGGTTAAGGCTAAGGGCATAGCCAACCATTGTCATACTAAGGCAAAAAGAGCCTTCAAAAATCCTTTGCTTTCTGGCTTTCCAAATGCTCTAAAGCATTGAAGAGAAGACAATGTCCCAATGAAATCCCTGTTGTTTAGATTGGTGCTCGAGCAATTTGGTTTTGAGCCAAACCTCGAAGGGACAATACAGAAAATCGCTGGAGGTTCTACACAATTTTCTCCAATGAAGTACCGCAAAAGGACATTGTCGAAAGATATGGTCCGCATATTCTATTGGTTCGTTGCAAGCCCTGCAACCTGCCAAAGAAGTCATTCCTTTTTTTGCTCTAAGCTCATTTGTGTTTAACTTGTGGTGATAAAGCACTCAGATAAAAAAGCGCACACGCCCGGGACGACACAATTTCCAGATCCATTCGAAATCCCTCGAAGGAGGAGAGTGAGCTTCATTGACCAGCAGCCTGTAAGAAGAACTCATTAAAAATTTCCTAGATGGACTTGAACCCCAATATTATCTGTTATTGAAGGGAGAGCGGAGGGTATGAGGCACAACTCTAATCTCTTCCAGTTTGTCTGGTGGTAAAGCATTTTTAACTGAATCTAAGGCCCAGTCGCTATGGCCAGATAAAAATGTTACATACCAAGGCCGAGTTGTCCATGTCCGAAGGCATCACCCCAAGGCTCTCTACAAGGGGTTCGTCGCCAACCCACCAGTCATGCCTGAAATTTACAAAGGTGTCGTTCCCAATGCTTCATTTTAAGCCTCATTGCAGCAAATGCCTAATATAGATAATGCTACGCCAAGTAGAAGAACAAGGATCTGATGTTCTAGCAGCCTAGGAGTCAGCACTTCCATGCGTGTATTTTCCTTGCAAATTATTACACCAAAGAGCGTCTTTTCAAGAGTGAAGCTGCCATCCCACCTTCGCAAGGAAAGAGAAGTTGCTGTCACGAGCCATTCATAGACCAAGCCCTCCAATGGTTTTACTTTTACAAACAATTTTCCAATTAACAAGATGATTTTGGTGATTGTCCGGAGCTCCCCACCACCCACCACCCACCCCCACCCAATGAAAATTGTGATTTCACTTGGTCAAGGCGCTGACAAATGGAGGTCTAGAGAAGAACCGTTTTCATTGAGTGCAAGGGGATAGCCGAAGCCGTGGCTTGGATGAGCGTCCTTCTCCCTGCAGGACTTAGACTTTTGCCCTTCCAAGTTACTAACTTCTTGAGTATTTTGTCAGCTATTGGGGCGTACATCTCCTTGGTAACACGTCCATGGACGATAGGAACACCAAGATAAAGCCCCAAATTTGAGACAAGAGGGATACCATTGACTTGGCTCAAGGTTATGTCAAGTCACGAGACACATTTGGGGAGATGTACAACTTGGACTTGGCGGGGCTCATAGACAGGTTTGAACAACCAGAGAGTTCCGCAATACAGTTGGTAATGGCATTCATTTGTTGCACAGAAGCTTTGGCAAAGAGCAGCAAGTCAGCAGTAAAGAATAAATGAACGATGTGAGGGCCTCCCGAGCAGCCTGAAGTGCTTCCCAAGAACCCCCAGTAACGCTGTCAAGAATCATGTGAGATAATTTCTCCATAGACAAAATAAACAAGTATGGCGACAAAGGATCTCCCTGATGGAGCCCTTGTCCTGGTTTGAGGGAAGACAAGCGTTCTCCATTCCACTAGATGGAGATGTTAATGCACACAAAACATGATCAGGTTAATCAAATTTGAAGACAAATCATAATCTAACAAGACAAAATGTATAAACTCCCAACTATAGAATCAAAAGCTTTGTGAACATCTAGTTTCAAGACCATACCACTCCCTTGCAGTTCATCAAAGAGTGGACAATCTCTTGAGTAATGAAAATGTTGTCGGAGGTGCTTCTGCTAGCCAAAAAACTGCTCTAAAAAGGACCAATAATTCGCTAAAGAATAGGGCGCAGCCGGTAACTAATACCTTGGAGAGGACCTTGTAAGAAGTATTCAGTAAGGTGATAGGTCGAAATTGAAAAATAGACTTCGGGTTGGGATCAACACTATACGGGCCTTCAATAATTCAGGGTTCACACAATCCGAGTTCAAAGCCTCACAGATTAAAGTTAGCAAGGTGTTTTTAACCAAATCCTAAAAGCATTGGTAGAAGATCAGTTGGATTCCGTCTGGGCCTGGATATTTCAGGCCTTTCATGGAGAAAACAACAACTTTCACCTCTTCAAGAGTGACTCCAGTTGCAAGATTTGCAAGTTCCTTAGTGAGGAGGTGGGGTCGATGTGCATCATAACTGGCGACTAAGGGAACAATGTTTCTGCTTTGGAAAAGGGAAGCATAAAAATCGCAAACATGCACCTTGAGAATTGCCTGGTCATTCACCCAAGAGCCATTGATCAGAAGTCTTGAATTTTTTTTTCGATTCCTCCTTGTCTGAGTAGTAAGATGGTTAAATCTTCTGTTCCTATCCCCATCTCTAATCCAGTCATGGCGAGATTTTTGCAACCACAATAGCTCTCTCCTGAAGTTCGGCTTCTACTGTAGATCACTATCTTCTCCCGTGGCCTTCTCGTGCCTCACTTAGATTTTTCTGCCCTCAGGTTGGACTTGACCTCCTCCTGTATCCATTTCAGTGGCTGTATGAAGTTCTTATATGTGGATTTCAGTATTATTTTTTAGTTGTCCCTGCAGTGGTCTCTCTTACTTGTTCCTGCAGTTATCGAATTCAGATTTGGCTCTCCCGCTATCACATGATCTTAGTCTCTCAATATGTCTGCAGATTTAGCAGTCCTCTTAAGCTATATGAATTTGAAAATGTTATCATTGTAGTCTCATAGTTACTCCAGTACTGAAAACCTAAATAGGAGGAATTATACCTTCTGGTCCGCTGCCATCCAAATATGGTTCATGGTCAAGTTCTGAAAGATCACTTGGGGAAAGGAATTGTTTCAATCACCAGTAATGAATGACCCACTTGGAAAAAGATGGATGCTCAACTCCTTGCCTTACTTTGGGTATCGATTGATCCATCGCTTATGTTTATCTTTTGATCCTTTCTTGTCATGGTGCCTGAACTCAAGCCAATGGACTCAACATGGGCAGCATGTCGTGTCTATGATCTTATTGCTAAATTGTTCCAACTTAAGCCCTCTGATTTAGACATCAACACACATTGGAAAGTTTCAGGCTTCTGGTATCGAATTCCCGTATCTTTTTCCAGACTCATTTGATGTAATGTTTAACAGGACCATAAGGATAAAGTGTTGGCAATCATATTTCTTTATACTGTCAAATTCTATCTAAACTCAATTAAATCTTAGATATTAGGAGGTGTTTCTATACTTACACTCATTGATGTGTAGTCCAGAATGACTAGAGCATCTTCAATGACACTACTTAGTTTCAAGCGAACTTAATGCGCCACGGGAGTACACGAAAATCCCTTAAGATATATGCAAAATAAACTAATAAAGAATTTAGATGATACTTGCTATGAAACAGTGAAATCAGTTTCATTTACGAAGGTATTTGTCGATGACTGAACACAAAGAAGTATTCGCGTCTCTATCGTTATCCACATGAATGCCAAGAATTCCGATGCAGTCCATCCAATGGTCTTGCGAAAGGAAGATTACTCACTTTTGATACAAAGTACTAGCTCCGTCTCTCTCAGAGATCGTTTCTGTCTCTCCACTCCTCTGTCAGTTTTTCTTTGAAAACTAGTCAAAATAATTGTAAAAACTTGAGTAGTTTATGAAACTTAAGAGAAGGTGTTTCAAAATTTCTAAATGAGTAGTTATGACATTTCAAATTGCACTCTGTTCTGTTTAAAACTGAATAATGTCTTTTCGGTTCAAAAATGAACTTAATTATTAAAAAAATGATTAATTCCAAATTATATATCAGCCTTTAAGTTATTTCAGGATGGGTTAATTTAAAGTCAGATTTAATTGGAACCCAACCCAATTAATCTTCCTTCCCAATACATTCTTAATGTGCGACCCCATATGTTCTTATTATGTTGATAGTGATATTGATCTTGTGATTGGATCCTTGGTCACAAATTCTAACAGACGCCTGCGACCATAAATGGGGTTCCTGATTGTTCTGCCTTTGCGATTGCTCTCACCTCTCATGGGGGACGTGGTAGTGGTAGACACTCTAGGCAAGGTCGTTGATGTGGTTGAGGATGCCTTAAGTGCTCACACTGTAACAAAACTGGTCACACTAAGGGTTCCTGCTATAGTCTACATGGATTCCCTACAGCTTGTCAGCCATTGTCTTGTTACTTAGCTCATATTGCCTCCACTGTTAATGCATACGTACAACCTGCAATTCAAATTTTCGTAGACTCCCAGTTTCTCCAATACCAAGTCTCCAGACACAGATCCCTTTAGAGGTTTAAAATTCCCATGATGGGTCATCCTTAGCCTTTGTGACTCAATCATCAACATCTCCTACCTGTATCCTTGATTCATTTGCTTTAGATCATATGTTTGGTAATGCAACTCTTTTTCATCACACACAAATCCCCTTTTTGCTCATGTGACACTTATTGATGGCTCTATTTCCCTAGTTGATGGCATTGGAAACATCAAACCTATATCCTAATTGTCTCGTCATTCAGTTTTTTTAGTTCCTACTTTTTTATATAATCTCATTTTGATTCACAAACTGTCATTCAGTTCTTTTAGTTCCTACTTTTTTATATAATCTCATTTTGATTCACAAACTCATTCAATGACGTAATTGTGCAATAATTTTCTTTGTATCTTCTATTTGCATACATGATTTGAAGAACAGGAAGGTGATATAGGACATGATTCCAAAGACGTCTACTATCTCGTTGCTGGTCTTTCTTTGTCGACTGCCCTCACTGCTCTAGTTTGGGACTACAAATTCATAGTCAGCTGAGATATCCAGGATTATCCAGCCTTCAACGAATGGTTCCTCTTTATCAAATCTTAGGAATCTAGAGTGTGAGTGGTGTCAACTGAGAAAACATCATTGTGTGTCAATTCTTAGTAGTTTTAATAAGCATGCTTCTGCACCCTTTGCTTTAGTTCATTATGATGTTTGGGGGCTTAGTCAGGTCATGTCAAAACTTGTTTTTCAGTATTTTATTACTTTCATCGATGACTATTGTCGAATGACATTGTTGTTTTTTACTTAAAGACTGTAGTGAGTTATTTAGTATTTTTCAAGTTGCACTAAAATCAAAACCCATAATACTCTTGTTCGAATTATTCGGCCTGACAATGCTTAGGAATAACTCTCTTAATGTTTTCAGAATTTTATAATATCGCAGGGCATGATCCACCAATCCTTGTTCCTTCAAACTTCTTAGCAAAGTCATATTACTGAGTGGAAGAATCAACACTTGGTCGAAGCTGTTTGGACTCTTCTCTTTTATATGCATGTGGCCTCCTTGTTTTGGAATGATCCATGTTAATCTCTTGTTATCTTATCAACTGCATGCCCTCTTCTATCATACATCACCAAGTTCCATTCTTCATTTCTTTCCCTCAGGACTCTCTGCATCCCATTATTCCTCGTCTTTGGATGCACATGTTTTGTCTAAAATCTTGCTCCCAATCTGGACAAATATTCTCCCAAATCTATCAAGTGTTTCTTCTTATGGTACTTTCGCAACTAGAAAGGATATCCGTGTTATTCCCCCACTCTTCGACGCTCTTTTATTCCCGCCCACATGACGTTGGCCCACCACCTCCTGATGATTGCTCGATCACCATACCTATGTCTCGTCGTACATGCACCATTGCTCACCATATATTACATTTCATCTCATATGATCACTTATCTCTAGCCTCCAGGTTCTCATGCATTTGTTACCTCCCTCTTTTAGTTGTCATACCTTCGATGTTACCCGTTGTTGTCTCATTGTGGATGGATACATACTGCGCTTGAGGAAATGAAGGCCTTCGACGCTAATGGGACTTGTGATTTAGTTTGCCTTTCTACCGGGAAGTCCACCATTAGTTGCCATTGAGTTTCTATAGTCAAATGCTCTCTGGATGGTATTGTGGATAGATTGATTCTCCCCAGTTGCCAAAATTGTGTTTGTCTGTGTCTTCTTGAGGCTCGGTATTATTCATGATTGACCTCTTTATCAACTTGATATCAAGAATGCTTTCCTACATGGTGATTTTAATGAGAAGGTATGCATGGAGCAACCACCAGACTTTGTTGTTGGTTTCGTATATCGTCTCAAGAAGTTATTATACAGTTTGAAGCAATCACCACGTGATTGGTTTGGTAGATTCAATTCCACTCTCCTACAAATTGGTATGTTGCGGAGCAGTTCTGATCATTTATATTTTATCTTACTTCCAAGTTGAGTGAAACGATAATGCACTAGAGATTATGAAATTGGTGTTTGTTGACTCAAGAATCATCTACACCAACATTTCCTGATAAACGACGGGGAAAGTTGATGTACTTCCCAGGGATTGAAGCTAGGACCAAGAGGGACATTTTTATATCTCAAATAAAATATGCTTTGGATACTTTAGAAGAAGCAGACATGGTAGGGTCAAAGCTACTTAATATTCCTATGGATCCGATACTTAAACTTGCTCCTAATCAGGGGGAGCCTTATAGAGTCCCTGGACGATTTCGAAGATTAGTAAGAAAACTGAACCGGGCAACAATTACACGGCCAGACAATTTATTCCTTGTTATTGAGTCTAAGTTGTATTGTAAACATTTACTCTTTATTCTGCTGCTGTAGGATCCTTTGGATCTGAGTTTGCGGTAGGATTCCAGTGGGAATCTGAGTTGTAGGATTCCAGTGTTAATCTGAGTGTAGGATTCTTAGGATCTGAGGTAGGATCTTTGAGAAGATCTGAGTGTAGATCTCCAGGTGTAGAGATTGAGGCAGAGCTTTGGTAGCCGAGTGTAAGTCTTTTGTGGTGAAGACTGAGGCAGGATCTCTATTGTGAGATATGAGATTTGGAGGAGTTTTGCCTAGTCTAGCATATTGCTAGCAGGTGGTGTGGAGAGAGGACTACCCAAGATATTCTTGGGGAACCTCTATAAGTCTATGTGCTTTCTTGATTATCTTGATAAATCTAAAAAGAAACTAAAAAACACCTATCACACCATTCACCCCCCTCTAAGTGTGATCTAAGTGACCCATAGTAAAATAACAATTGATATCAGAGGTAGGTTCAGTTCTATCTAGCATAACAGCTAAAGAACAAGATCTACTTGGGTTCACCTAGAATCAAACATCATGTCTACTGGTGAGAACTACAAGGAGCTCAGCTCTATGAAGTTGCCTATCTGCAAGAAAGAAAATTTTGCTATATGGAAGGTGAGGGTGAAACTCTTCATGGAGGCTTCTGACCCTAAAATCTTCATCACCATTGAAGGACCTTTCATACCCTTGACTATGTCTACTGTCAACAATGAAGCTCCTGTTTCTAAGTATTCTGATATGTCCAAGGATGAGATGGTTCTGGCCACAATGGACAAGAGGGCCAAGAATATCTTGGTGAGTGCTATTAATGACTCAACATTCCAGAATCTTGTCCACTGCAAAACTGCCAAGGAGATGTGAGATTCCTTGGTGGTCCTTATGGAAGGAACAACTGAAGTAAGGGATGATAAAAAGTTTCTCCTCAACCTGTAATATGAGGCTTTCAGACAAGACAAGAATGATTCCATCCCTAAGTGTTATGAGAAATTCTTCAAGATTGTGAATGGCCTAAAGACATATGGAAGGAACTTCACTAGCTATGATTTGAATGACAAATTCCTCAGATCACTTAACAAAGAATGAGACATCAAGATCTGTGCTATTAGAGAGATGGGGAATCTGGCAACATGGAACCCCAGAATCTGTTTGGGAAACTTCTTTCCCATGAACTTCAGCTGAATATAAGGAAGGCTGAAGAAGAAGGCAGCAGTTCTCACCACAGAGAAAAGTGTGTGGCCTCGAAAGCTGAGAGCTCCAGGAGAAGCAAGGAACCAGAATCTGAAGAATCTGAGACCAGCTCCACTGGATCAGATTTGTTTGATGGAGTATTTACACCATTCTCCAGGAACTTGATGAAGCTCCTAAGAAGAAAAAGGAGGGAGAAAGGGAGATCTTCCTCCTCATCCAACTCAAGGAGAAATAACTATCCCCACAGATCAAAAGGGGTCAGGTATGATTCAAAACAGAATAAACATATTTCAAATGACACAATATTGCCACATGATAGCTGACTGTCCTTCTAAAAGGAAGGAAAACAAGAAATCTGATGAGAAGAGGTCTCACAGAGAAAAGAATAAACAAAGGAGCTTCCTGGCAAAGAAGACTAGAACTCTCGGTGATAGTAAGTCTAGCTCCTCCAACTCAGAAGAAGAAGAATACATGGTTGGAATGGCCACGAGTGAAGATGATGATGAGCAGGAGGACTCCCTCTCTGCACAGGTAACTATTAAAGCTCCTCTATCAGTCTCAGATACTGATTCTGAGGCAGAATCAACCTCAGGAGATGAATCTGAAAGTGATTTATTAGAACAATATGGAGAGTTGCTTGAAGCTCTTAAGAGAAGCAAGAAGCTTTGTAAGGCTCAAGCTAAAGAGATAAAAACTCTTGAAGCCAGCAACTCTGAGTTACTTGAGAAAGTGACGCGCAGATTCTGCACCGTTAAAAGCGAGAGCAAAATGCGGTGCGAACGGCAGTGTACCAGTCGTTGTCAAGTAATAATTTTGGGAATATGCCCCGAATATCGATCTCTCAAGGAATGCAGAGTAGGTGAAGTGATCGTGTCGTGAAAAGATTGCTACATCGAGCTAAAGTAAATAACGGGCTTGGTTTTGGTTTTCTATTCTAATAACAAGAAAAGTAAAATGCGGGTTGAGAGCACCGCTTCGCTTGGCGAGATGACTAATGCAGGACGCGATGTCGTGCTTCGGTAAGCAGATGGACGGTAGGCAGATGGATGGAGTGATCTCAAGTGTTGATTATGAGGGTCGCAGACACCTCTTCAGAGTCTCACCTTTAGCTTTTGCTAGAGTGGATTAACGAGTGCGTGTGTGGATGGATGTAAGCGGAGGCGATGCACATTCACAACATTCAAACTCAAGGATGAAAATAACAAGGGAAGCTTTCATTCTTAGAAAAATAATAGCAATCCATATTCATCACAAGCTTTTAATCATACATTTCTCAAATGAAAGAAGGGTAGAGTAAACCGATAGAAGTGAAGTCTCGCCGTGGATCGTGGTCGGAATGGCGGGTTGTCAAGCCGTCTCCGTGCTCAGTCCTTGGTTGCTTCCGGGATCTCGAGGCTGTCACCACCTCTGACCTTTGTCCGTCTTCTTTAACTTGCCGCGGTATCTTCTTCTTCTCCAAGTGGAAACGCCCAAATACCTTGAGATGCTCGTCGTGGATGGCTGGGAAGTCTTGCAGAACCTTGGATATAGCTTGGATTCACCGGAGGAGGCTTCCCAATGGAAGGAGATGGAAGGAGGGTGGATGGAGATGAAAAACGGCGGACTGACGCGGGAGAAAACTGGCAGCAATGGTCCGGCTTGCCCTAAAATCGCGGGATCTGCATTTAAATACAGAGCAGAATAAACAGAGCGCACGATCAATGGCGCACGACCGGTGGTCGTGCGCGAAGAAATGCCACTGATCGTGCGAGAACACCCTGTAGCAAAATCCAGCATGCCAAAATAGTGCACGGGCAGTGGCGCACGACCAGTGGTCGTGCAAGAAGAAATGCCACTGATCGTGCGAGGACAACCTGTTGCAGAATCCAGAATGCCAAAATAGCGCACGATCATTGACGCACGGCCAGTGGTCGTGCGTGAAGGAATCCAGTGATCGTGCGAACCGCTCGGTTGGAAAATGGGGGAATGCACACGACCAGTGGTTGTGTGCCTGATCGTGCGCGAACAAAAACGCATGACCAGTGACCTATTAGGCTAAAAATGGCCCAACCCACTCCGAGTGTCCACACAATCCCTGTACCTGCAGGAAAACCACTGAAATAGACATTCTACATAATCCACAACACAGGTATATCATCACAGAATAGATCGAAAGTAAGGCATACAAGAAATCACACCAAAAAGGGCCAAAGATTGCACTTAGAGTAGAAATACGCAATGTGATCAATAGAAGCATCAATGAGCAATAAGTGAAGTGCAAAGGCAAGATAAACGACCTAGATGAGTCCGGAAATAGCTATATAAACCAGACTCATCAGAAAGCTGAAAGGCTGGCTCAAGGAAACTCAGATCTCAGCAAACTCAAACAAGATTTCAAAGCAAGCTCTATTATTGAGCTAATAGATCAATTTGTGAAATTGCTCAAGACCTTGGTTGACAACAAAGAGCTGTGCAAGGCACAAGCAAGAGAGATTGAATCTCTGAAGAAGGTTAGAGATCAATCTAGTGCCTTAATATTAAGGGACAGAAAAATCTTGGAATTGGAGGACAAGCTCCTCATTGAAAGGAAGCTAGTTGCAAGCTTCTCCAAGCCCAAGACAATTCTTCCACTAATTGATGGGTTCTCCCCTGTTCATAAGGAAGGTGTAGGATACCTTAAAGAAAATCATAATGACAAGCCTATGAACAAGAAGATCAACTTTAGGAAGGTAATTCTACCCTCCAACAAGTTTGATCAGGAGTCCATCTATGAACATCTTACAAATGAATGTTCCACAAGTGAAATTTAGGATGTGTATCATGGAAAAAGTGCATTTAAGGCAGCCCATGAAGAAATTATAATGAAAAATCATGGACCCTTTGCATTTGGTCTCAACACTAGCACCGAAAGCAAAGAGAAGGTACCTGCCAAGAGGACTGCTGCCAAAGGTAAGGCAGTGACTGTACATCCCAAGAGAAATCAAAGACACAACCACA
The DNA here is from genome assembly GCA_033032865.1 of Dactylorhiza incarnata. NCBI lineage: Eukaryota > Viridiplantae > Streptophyta > Magnoliopsida > Asparagales > Orchidaceae > Dactylorhiza > Dactylorhiza incarnata. The sequence continues at coordinate 2,396,798 of JAWHQI010000303.1, forward strand.
TGCTATACAAAGAATCTCATGCAATCTCTTTCAGGTATCCCTCTGCGCACATACAGAGTCATCCTGTTCCCAAGAGGAAGATGTATAACAAGTTTGAATGCTGATGCTGTTGCATGATTGACCACTTTGCCATAGACTGTTGGTTCTACCCAACAGTTCCTAGGGCAACAGATGTCAAACTAGTGTGCAACCTTGTTAAAGTCCATCCTGCACATCAGAATGGTTATAAATCAAATTTGTTTATGAATGCTAACAAGAATCTAGGGCCCAACAAGGTTTTGGTGCCTAAGATGAAGTGATTTATCTTTGCAGGTATGCCCAAAGACCAACCACACTCCCATCTGGTATTTAGACATTGGATGTTCCAGGCACATGACTGGAACAAGAAGCCTAGTGAAGGAATATTTCTCAGTTGAAGATGGTCCAAAAGTTATTTTTGGAGGATCTGGCAGAGAAAAAATAAAATGTTATGGTAAAATTATCAATGACATAGTCACCATCACAATGGTAGCTTATGCATAAGGTTTACTACACAATCTGATAAGCTTAAGTCAACTGTGTGATCTTGGCTATGTGATTGAGTTCCACAAGGATAAGTGTCTGATTAAGAAATCTGATGATTCAGAAATTATTCTGACTAGCACTAGGAGTGAGAATATTTATTGTCTTAACTTCTTGTGTTTAAATTCAAATTCCTTTATTTGTCTTATAGCTAAGAATAGAACATCTCTTTGTGTGGAATGACACAAGAGACTAGCTCATATTAATTATAAAACTATTAATAAGCTTTTGTCAAAAAACTTTGTTAGGGCAGACCCCAAGTGGAATTGTGCTCAAGAGAGCCCTTGTCATGCATGCCAAATTGGCAAGTAAACAAAGGCTTCCTTCAAGACTGTTGGTCTCAAGTTCCACTAGATGTTTACACTTATTGCACATGGACTTGTTTGGTCCTATGTCAATTCATAGCTTAGAGGGTTTGCATGACTGTTCCTTCTTAAACAAAAATCATATATTATAGACACTTTCATTACCTTTGTCAAGCAAATCCAGAATGAAATGAACTGCACCGTGGTTAAAATTAGAAGTGACCATGAGACATAATTTCAGCCAGGTACCATAACTAAGTTCTATGAAAGTCTAGGTATCTTTTTGGAGTTTTCCTCCCCAAGAACTCCATAACAAAATGGAGTTGCAAAGAGAAAGAATAGAACGCTTATTGAAGTTAGTAGAACTATGTTGAGTGACTCCTCATTACCAGAATATTTCTGGGCTGAGGCAGTCAACACAGCTTGCCATGTGCAAAATAGAGCTTTAATCAACAAGAATCACAATGAGACTCTCTATGAGCTTCTGAAAGGAAGAAAACCAACCTTGGCCTACTTCAAGATCTTTTGAAGTAAGTACAATGTGTTAAACAATGGGAAGCACTACCTGACCAAGGTTGCTGAGAAATTCTATGAGGGCATCTTTGTTGTATACAACCATCATAACAGGACATATAAGATTTACAATCTTAAACCTAAACAGTTAAAGAATCAGTTAATGTTATTTTTGATGAATCAAACATGATGCTTGAAGAATCTTCTAGATTTCCCGTTACAGGTACAAGTTCCAAGCTTAAGGAATTGAAATTAACTGACACAAGAGAAGTAAAGGAAGTGCTCCTCTCTGATCTAGTCAGTGTAGAAGAAGCTGAAGAACAAGATACAACTCCTGAAGTTGAAGTCATTCAGCCTACAAAAGAAGCGGTACCTGAGAGGAACAGAAGACTGGTCAGTGCTATAAAATTCCAGAAGAACCACCCACCAGATCAGATCATTGGGGACATCAATCAAGGAATTCAGGCAAGGAGTAGTACCATGAATGAGGCACTTTACTTGAGTTTCCTCTCACAGGTGGAGCCAAAGAAGTTTGAAGAAGTCAATTCAGAACCATTCTGAATCATGGCTATGCAAGAAGAATTGAACAAATTCCAAAGATGCAAAGTCTGGATGTTGGTTCCCAGACCCCAAGATCACAACATCATTGGAATTAAGTGGGTGTTCAGAAACAAGATGGATGAACAAGGAGTAATCATCAAGAATAAGACAAGGATGGTTGCAAGGGGCTATATCCAAGAAGAAGGCATAAACTTTGACCAAACCTTTGCACCAGTAGCAATATTGGAGGCCATCAGGTTGTTTCTAGCATATGCAGCTCACAAAGGCTTCAAGGTATATCAAATGGATGTGAAATCTGCCTTCCTCAATGGAGATTTGAAGGAGAAAGTATATGTAGAACAACCTCCAGGTTTTGTTATTTCAACTTATCCTAACCATGTTTATTATCTTAATAAAGCTTTGTATGGTCTAAAGCAAACACCTAGAACTTGGTATGAGACCCCATCTACCTTTCTCATTGAAAATATATTTTCAATGAGAAAGATAGATAAGATATTATTCCTAAGGAAAATTAAAGCCAAGACCTTGCTGGTCCAGATAAATGTTGATAACATAATCTTTGGATCTACAGATGACTACCTTTGTAAATGGTTTGTCAACCTTATGCAAGGGAAGTTTGAAATGAGCAGCGTGAGAGAGCTGAAATATTTCTTGGGTCCCTAAGTGAAGCAATCTGAGGATGAGATATTCATCTCTCAGACCAAGTTCACAAAAGAGTTCATTAAGAAGTTTGGAATGGAGAGTGCAACCTCTATGAAGACTCCAATGAGCTACAATGTGTCTCTGGGCAAAGATGAGAAAGGAAAACCTTTTGATGAAACCATGTAATTATGCATTATTGGATCTTTGCTCTACCTAACTGCTAGTAGACAAACATTATGTTTGCTACATGTGTTTGTGTCACATATCAAGTGAACCCCAAGGACTCTCACTAGACCTGTGCTAAGAGGATCTTGAGATACCTCAAGGGTACACCTAATCTTGACTTATGATACCCAAAGAGTTTGAACTAACATGCTTTTCAGATGCAGACTTTGCAGGATGCAAAGAAGATATGAAAAGCACCTCAAGGACATGCCAATTCCTTTGGAGAAGACTAATTTCTTGGAGCAGCTAAAAGGAAACCAGTGTTGCAATTTCAAGTGCCGAGTCAGAATATATCTCTGCTGGGAGTTGCTGTGCTCAATTGCTCTGGATTCAACATTAGTTAGAGGATTACAAGTTACAAATAAGGAAGATTTCACTGTATTGTGATTTCTCCAGTGCTATCTCAATTGCCAAGAATCCAGTGTCACACAGCAGAACCAAACATATAGAGATCAGATATCACTTCATTAGGAAGCATGTGGAGAAGGAAGACATTTGCTTAGAATATGTTCCTACAAACAAGCAAGTGACTGACATCTTCACAAAGCGCCGTGATGAGGCAAAATTTAATCAATTTAAAATTGAGCTTGGTATGCTTAACATGAGTTGATATATTTCTCATTCTATTTCTCTAACCATAATCTGAATTATATCAGTTATTTTTCCTCATTCAAGAGGTTTATAAGTGTGTAGGCCAGAGATCTGGTCGACACATATTCTGTCTAATCATTTTGTTGAAGTGTGCAGATTTTTTACTAAGTATTTAAGAATATCGACTAGAAGGTCTAGTCGATACAGAGAATTGAATGAAGGAGAATGTTAAAGAAATCAGTTGTTGTTGAGGTAACCCCTGTACAAACTGAGAGGGGGGGGGGGGGGGGGGGGGGGGGGGCGGGGGGGGGGGGGGGGGGCTTGGAAATGAAGCTACTCAGGAGCATGAGAGAATAGTTGTTCAAGAGGCTGCAACTAATCCTATTAATCCACTGTTGAAGATGTTGCTGCTATTGAGGGGGAGGTAGCTGAAGTTTCAAGAACAGAACAATCAATGAAATTACTATTGTTTTATCAAACATTGCTCAAATTGAGGGGGAGACTCACACTGAGTCCTCTGCCCTAGGAGTTGCAAGCTTTGAAACAACTTCATAAAAGTAAAGAGGGAGAGAACAAGAGCAAGTGTAAAAGTAAGAGGAAATAAACTCCTGAAGATCTAGCAGGTGCAAAGAGACCTTTTGAAGGAAGGGAGAGAGACTACCCTAGTGCTATGCTATTTTAGATGCTGATTTCAGAAGCTAAAAGACTACCAGGAAGAAATCCTAAAGAACATATTTGATGAAGTTAGAAAGGGGGAGAAAGAATATGAAGCTATATAGAGAAAGAAGATGCTATATAGAGAAAGAAGATGCTGATCAAGCTATAGAGAAAGAAGATGCTGATCAAGCTATATAGAGAAAGAAGATGCTGATCAAGCTATATAGAGAAAGAAGATGCTGATCAAGCTATATGGATCATTAATCAACCTAGATTGGTATAGAACCTCAGGAGCTTAATTGGTATGTTATTTTCATAATATCCTTGTGCTCATATTTCTTTGTGTATGTGTGGGCATATTTATTGAAGGTTCTGACTTCTTCAAATAGGAGGAGATTGTTGAAAATATTGCCCTCAATATTTCAGATTTGAAGAAGTCCTTACAATAAAGATATCACACATTGTATTTGATGTATGTGCTAGTTTTGATGTGACAGGTATAACTAAAGTGCACGACTAATGCAGAGTTAGGCTTATAGTCACTCAAACAGTGTTTTACCTGTGTAATCCTTCATGGTGCAAAACACATGTTGACTTATGCCCTAACACTATATTAGACTTATCACTAACAAGGAAAAATCACTTTGAAAAGGTTTGGAGATCATGTTGCAAAGTTGGCCACCAGGTTGTGTTAAGCCTAAAATCTGCTAAGTAAAATATCGGCTAGACAATCTAGTCGAATGTGCAGATGATTCGATCAGAGATCTGTTAAATGAAGAAATTCTGGTAAGTCCAAATTCGACTAAACGTCCGGACAATCTAATCGAATGCTCTGAAGGATTAAGACGATTCGTCCATTCAAAGCTCAGACGAATGAAGGTCTTAAAGAAAGAAATTCTGCTAAGTCCGAATTCGACTAAATGTCTAATTATTCGACAAGACATCAAGAAGATTCGACCGGACTATGCTATCAAGCAATATGAATAGTGTCACTTGACTAGATGTTCAACATTCGACTAGACATCAAGAAGATTCGACTAGACTATGCTATCAAGCAGTATGAACAGTGTCATTTGACCAGATACTCAACATTCGACTAGAAGTATATCAACTAGAAGTATAACGACTGGAACAGAATATCGACCTGAACAGTATGTCGACTTGAAGATTTGTCGACTAGAACGGTATATCGGCTAGAAGATTTTCATATCGGTTAGACACGGGAAGAAAGCCGCAAATCGCGCTATAACTTCAATTTCATTTTGGAATTTGCCGTCAGCTGCAAATTAGGGATTTTCTTTTGAAAAGTATTAATTAAATATTCATTCCTGATTTTAGCCGTTGGAGAAAGAGTTTTTATAGAAGCTTTAGGGTTTCTCCAATGGATTAACAAGAATGTACATCCCTTTCCGACAGCCAAACTTTTCGAAGGAAGAAATTCAAGAGACGCTGCCAATTCTTTTCAAGTATTCTTATTGAAAACTTCAAGAGCCTGTTCAATCAAAAATCTGATTAATCTTTCTGCTCAAGTATTTCTCATCCTTTCAAATTCTTTCTGAAGAATATTTTTCTGAGTAAGATGCTCTTTCTGCAAGAAGTTTCCTGATCCAGATTTCATTGTCCAAGAAAATTCTTTCAAAGATCTGATCAAGGAAGAAGAAGCCCTACTGTTGTGCTTCTACAAAAGACTCAAGATTATTCATTCCTTCTTGTTGAGTTTAAGTTGACATTTACTCTTTATTCTGCTGCTCTAGGATCCTTTGGATCTGAGTTTGCTGTAGGATTCCAGTGGGAATCTGAGTTGTAGAATTCCAGTGGGAATCTGAGTTGTAGGATTCCAGTGGGAATCTTAGTTGTAGGATTCCAGTGGGAATCTGAGTGTAGGATCCTTGGGATCTGATGTAGGATCTTTGAGAGGATTTGAGCGTAGATCTCTGGGTGCAGAGATTGAGGCAGGGCTTTGGTAGCCTGAGTGTAAGTCTTTTGTGGTGAAGACTGAGGTAGGATCACTATTATGAGATCTGAGGTTTGGAGGGGTTTTGCCTAGTCTAGCACATTGCTAGATAGGTGGTGTGGAGAGAGAACTACCCAAGACATTCTTGGGGAACCTCTATAAATCTCTGTGTGCTTTCTGTGTGTGCTTTCTTGATTATCTTGATAAATCTAAAAAGAAACTAAAAAGCACCTATCACACCATTCACCCTCCTTCTAGGTGTGATCTAAGTGACCCATTGTAAAATAACATGATTGCTATTTTATCAGACAGAAGGTGGGGTCTTCGGAAATTGATACATCATTCATGAGCTCTAATGACCAACTTGCTGATTTTCTAATCAAGTCATTTTGTGGTACTAGAATTCAATATATATGTAACAAGCTGTATATTATAAAGTGTATTCATGTAAACCCTAAAGCACATGTATATATGTATTGTATGTGTTTTCATCAGTGAAGTTGTTTTTCATTTGCACAGTAACCTTATGATCTTCAACCATTTGAAGTATTTGTTTTCTGAATAATTTTGAAGGTATAACAGGGAATTTTTTCTCAACGTTGTCAATGGAGAAGGCGTTATCTCTTGGGGAGCTGTTGACATAAGCAGGCCTGACGGCCACATTGACGAGCTTATTGGATTCGTCACAATACGTATCATCACAGTAAAAGAAAGTGAGGTAACTACATGGAGCTAGAAATACTCTAGAATTACCACGGCAACTGTTGGGCGCATTTTACACCCATTGTAGTGTATTCTATTCACTCAGAATACTTTGATCCAAATTCAGAAACTATTTTTTAGAATTCTATTCCGAACTCAATCCCAAGTATTGGAATTAAATAGAATAGCTATGACCGGGTAACTAGTAAAAACCGGTAGGGAGTTTAGCATTTATACTATTTATGCCAATTTTTTTAACAGATTGATGATTTATTAAGCAACGGAACATCTGGGAAAGATCAAACATTAGTATATATACTGACACTTGGTGTAGTAGAACAATACAGAAACCTTGGTACAGGTTATTATCATCTTCTCTTTTGGTTCCTCTTCGACTAGCTCTTTCTTTTCTTTTAATTTAATGTATATTTTAGCTTCTTCGCTTGTTCGGGAGGTTATAAAATATGCTTCAAGCATAACTAGTTGCAGAGCTGTCTATTTGCATGTAATAGCTTACAATCAGCCAGCCATTCAATTCTACCAAAAGATGCTGTTCAGGCTTATAAGAAGATTGCGAGATTTCTACTACATTAATGGACAACATTATGACTCTCTCCTATTTCTGTTCTATATAAATGGAGTGACTCGATCTCCATGCTCTCCAATGTAAGTTAACATTCTTTAATTGAAATACATGCTTAAATTTTTTTTTGCAAAAAAAAAAAACTCTTTTTTGTTGTTAAAGTATAAAAATATGTTGGTACATGATCTCACTTCCACATGTCATTTACGAAAAATATGTTCACATATATTATCGTCTCGGATTGAAATGAATACATTTGTTGCTGATTAGGCTTAAACAAGAAAGGTTGATGATTGATTATTTGGTTACAAATGGTTATGAAACATGAGAAAGTTCATGAAATTAGTTTCACCGCTCTTAGCGATGACTATTCTGTTATTGGAATTGATAGAAAGGGCTAGCTTTAATTTTGCATCATGTTTCTTATGGCGCCAATATAAAAGGATGAAGGTGTTTTGATTCCGTACCTCCATAGTCTATCACTGTCATAATGAAATATGAATGTGGAGCCATGTCTTCTATAAGTTGTTTGAACCTTTTATTTTGATTTAAATGAAAAACTTGTTGTGGGAATCAACCGACTATGCTATATAGATTTATGCTCTATTTGGGTTCGCTGATGCTGATGAAAAAACTGCTGAGCGAATAGAGCTGTCAGAAAAATAGTGATAATAAAGCTGCAGACTGTTTGGAAAGTTTGTGCATAAGTGCTGATCGAATAGAGCTTTTTCAATTAAGCTGTTTACAAGAACAGCTGTTTGAAAGCTATTTAAAAAACATTGAAATGTATATTGTTCTTAGGCAAAATTAAACATATAATAAAACTTAAATGTTTTACATACTTCACAAAATAAAAATAAATGTTAATATTTGCAGCGTATCACCTTCTCCATTCATTTCTCTTCACCTGTGCGATAAAAAGAATCAATATTAATCAAACTTTTCAATATCATGCCATCTAGAGTTTGTAAAAAAGAAGCCTGAAAATTTATCTGCGTGCATTGTACAATTCCTCAGCAATACTATCTCGTACTACAGACATATGATCAACATCCCCAACATCAAATATATCAGTTTCAATATCATCATCTGTTGTAGTGTCATCAGCCTCTAGGGGTATGAATGAGTCATCAACATCGCAATAATTAAATTCTGTGTCCCATCGAGACGGATGTCTACGAATGAAGTTATGCAATGCCATCGTTGCTAGCACAATTGAATGTTGTTTCTTGAAACTGTATTGCATTTCGAAGAGATGAATGTGTCTTGTTAAAATGCTCATGTCTTCCTGGGACGGGATGACTCCCGCATGCATAATCTTCCAAATGATATCTTGTTTCTGGATATGATTTTAAATACCCCGTCTTTAATGGTATCCAACATCCACTAAATAATATTTACCTGTAACTAATTGATATGTTAAACATATTAACATGCTAGTGAATGATTATATCATATATGATAATTTATTCAACAATTTACCTTGAGGGGGATGCGGAAAATATAGTCCGTCGTCTGTCAATGAGCGTGTGAAGATGCGACTATGATGAGTTGATCCTTCCCATTCAGCGAGTGCAAATGTGAAACACATATTAAAATCACAAACAACCATCACATTTTGTGTTGTGGTACCATGACGTCCAATATATCTAACTTGATCTTCAATGGGTATCCTCGCATCTACATGTGTACCGTCAATTGGACAAACTTAGTCCTTAAAGAATGACATGTAACGGTTATCATACCTTATTTCCACAGGTATATCTCTAAAATGACGATCAATTGGTTGTATAACATCAACTGATAGTTGCAATAGTGATTTAAGTCTTTTGTAAAAATATCTACTTATTGTTTCAGTCGAGTGTTGGAATAGCTCGCGTGTTAATCTCATTGAGCCTCCATGTGCTAAGATGTACAATGTAATAGCCAACACTTCTCGTCTAGTGCGTTACGATCCTTGTAACCCATGATCATGTTCAAGCTCTCGAAGTAAATCAATAAATATACGCTTTGACATTCTAAATGCGCTATGAATCGTATCAGGGTGCCCTTCAAGTAACTCTCTCAACCATTTATCACCCGTCTGAGCAGACGTCATGCCCTGGTCTTGTCTCGCGTATGCTATTATTTATCTAAGCAATAGTTGAAATAATTCTATTGCAGTATTCAACATATTGCACACGTTCAGATGAAAGTCATGTAGATTTTCCAGAATCTTCACTTGAAAAGTCATGTGTTTCCATTACCTAAGTTGTCAAAGAACATATCATAAATATTAAATACCTGAACAAAACCGTACATCACAACACATGACAACACATGAATAATAAAATAAAAACATCACATTACATATATCCCAACAACACAAAACAAAACACAGATAAGACAATATTACACGGTTCGCTAAATAAAAAAACATAATAGTTTTTATCATAATTGAGATCATAACAGACATCAAAACATAGATTATAAAAGAGATCATAACACATATCACTGGGTCCTGGTCGCGTAACAGTTTTTGATCCACCAAAATCTCTTATTAGCTGGGATGCTCATGAAGATCTCTCTACTGCTTTTGTCCCTAATATAGTTCACTACAAAGAAGTATATGTCGGGGTCATCATATATTTCAGTAATACTTGAGATCAGCTCCACCGCCTCCTTGATAGTGACAACTGGAGGAGGCTTCATTGCAAGTGCAGATTCCTGCAACTCACTCATGTATGATATAACTAATCCTTTTTTCTTTCCCATATTTCTTCATTTACCCATTGAAGTGGGGGCATTTCCGATGGTGGTTGATTTATTTCCACCAACCTCTTCATGCCCACATGCTTGCGTCTCCATGTCATCTTCCAAATTGTGATCTTCCCCACCAACATTCTCCATATCAGGTGGCAAGCCACCTATTGATGGTGCCCATGAATTCTCACAAGTTGCGACCACATCACTGAACATTCGATTCATTTTCTCCTCTAATTCAGGTGCAATACCCACATATCGAAACTTCTTTACAGCAGGAATAACCTAGACACAACCAATGTTAGATTCAAAAAATGATGCCGCATTATACTAAAAAAGAAAAAAATACAAAATATTGACCTTTATTTTTTCCTCCCATCACTCATCCGATGCCACAATAGTTTTCTTCTCTTGGTCCCAACCCAACCCCACCTCGCCATGCTTTAGTTCTTTCCAAATCTTCCACTCTTTCTTTAAGTGGTCCAACTTATTTTTCAGCTGCAAATGATCATAATTTTTCCCGGTGCGTTGCTTAAAAGAGTCTGCCCTCTCTGATGTCTTTGGCTTTGATTTGAGGGCATGATTCCGCAGCAAACGTGACGGTATAGGGGGCCACTATTTCAGTGGTAATCTGTGAGCAGCCACTTTGTGCATCTATTGTCAAAGGTTCGGTCTTTCTCCTCTGAGAGAAGCCACTTTGGGCATAGGGCCAAAGGTTAGGTCTGTTTCCAATCTTCCCCCGCCCATACCCCCAATGATTGGGGACTATATGGGTTCTGTTGTTGTTGTTGTTGTTGTTGTTGCTTAAAAGAGGCAACCAAATTTTTCCTCCAATCTTTGCTAAAATGGGTAGTAGTCCGATTACCCAACTCGATTTCCCTAATGCATAGGTCACAAAAAATCGTAATGTCGTTTGAATCCCACGACGCTGATACTCCTTCCTTTGCTTTGCCCATTATACTGGACAATCACACAAAACAGTTAACTACTATATATTTGAGTCCAGTGAATTGGTGATCTAAAGCTTGTGATATAGGTTCTGAATTAAGAAAGATAACACAAAGTAGTTTTATGTTCAAAACTAGTTTTTTTTCTTGGTGGCATCATCATCATAATTTCTGACTTGTGTAATTACTCAAACGATTTGTGCATCATCATCATAATTTCTATTCCATAGCACATAATCCTAGAGGATAAATCATATAGAAGTTAATTATCATTTCAGTTAATATCCTCTAACTCTTAAGAATTGATTCCAACTGAATATCTTCAAGCAAACTACAAACATCTCCATATCATTACTTAGTTCCAAGTGTAAACTGTTGCAAAATCCTGACACAATTCTAATCAGTACAAGCAAAAACCAGAAAGCTCCAAACCAAGAAATTCAAATCAATGGGTACTATAAACATCCCAACTGAAAACATCATAAAATCCAACAGAAGCTAACTGGCGTCTGAAATCACATAAATTTGAACAACAAACAAGCTTGGAGTTTATTTAAAAAAATCCCTAATAATCAATATGAAACTCTGATCACACAGGAAGAAAGAAGCAGGAAACGAAGATCGAAGATAGAAGATGGATTATGCTTAGTGCTTACTGATAGGTCGATAGACAGGCATCAGAAATTGAAGAAGAAACTGGGCTATCAAACGGGAAGCAAGCAGATAGGTTGACGTCGAGGTCTGCGGCAGATCTGGGCTATCGAACGGGAAGCTCCTCACAGATCGATCGCCGCCGCCGCCTACGGCAGACCCAGGTAGTATCCTCGCCTAAGGCTTCTGCTGACGAGGAAAAGGGCTTCTGCAAATCGCGCAACTTGCGAAGTAGGGCAACAACACTCTCGGTATTTCTTCTATTCGAACCACGCGGCTCTAATAGCGGGCATCGCTCGGTTGTCCGAAAAGATGAGAAATCGCCATTTTAAAAAATGCCCTATTCAAAAAGCCGTCGAAACAAACAACTTAAAAACAATGTTCGCGGTTCCATTATAGCTTTTGCATCTGTAAACGCTGCCCCAAACAGACCCTTAAGTGTTGGGCATTAAAAGAATCTTCAATATTTAGGTTGAGCAGACATGGATGAGAATTTTGAATTGATGCATTGGTCAACCCGGTGCACAAAGCATCCCCGCGCAACGAGGGTCTGGAGAAGGGTCCCACCACAAGGGTGAAATGTAGCAAACCTTACCCTGTATTTTTGCAAGAAGCTGCTTCCAGGACTCAAACCCATGACCTCATGGTCCCACGACAACACCTCAATTGGTGCGCCAAGGCTCCCCTTTTGAAGGATAAATTAAGGGAATTGTTAAAGGCAAACCAAAGTTGGCTATCCGCAAACCATTGTTAACAAAAACCATATGTTTTGAAAAATACTTGGTGTAAACTAAAATGTTAACCACAAACCAATATTGTTAACAACAAACCAATAATATAAACTACATAAACAAATTTTCTAGACAAAAAAACTAAATTCATGACATATTCAGATTTGTATATACAAATTTGAAATGAAATAGCTTATACAAATCTGAAATTAAGAATTGAAATCAAATTTGAAATTGAAAAAAAAAAGAAAATATGAAATAAAAAGGTATATAGAAATCTGAAATGAAATAGCATATACAAATCTGAAATGGAAAACCAAAAGAAAATCTGAAATGAAAAACCAAAAGAAAATCTGAAATAAAAAACAATACAAATTTGAAATGAAATAAACGTGTTTTTATGTTATACATTTTGTATATGATTTTACATTTCAAATTTCAAATAAACGTGTTTCTATGTTTCTATGATTTCATTCTTAATTTCAAATTTGTATATGATTTTACATTTTGGTGTTTCTATGTTATAAACGTGTTATTTTGTTGAACTGATGCGCTGAAAATGTCATGAATTTAGTTTTTTTTGTCTAGAAAATTTGTTTATGTAGTTATATTATTGGTTTGTTGTTAACAATATTGGTTTGTGGTTAACATTTTGGTTTGCACAAAGTATTTTTCAAAATATATGGTTTTTGTTAACAATGGTTTGCAAATAGCCAAATTTGGTTTGCCTTTAACAATTCCCTAAATTAATGAATGATTATCATAGAAGAAGTGTTGTAGTGACATTAAAGATAAATTATTAAAAGTGCAATTAAGTGGTGTGGAGATGTACAAAGAAGCCTATAATATGTATTTTCTGGGTTCATGAATACCCAAGAAGAAATGCCAAAGGTTAGGTCTGTTTCCAATCTTCCCCCGCCCATACCCCCAATGATTGGGGACTATATGGGTTCTGTTGTTGTTGTGTTGATGAATACCCAAGAAAAATATAGAATTATGATGACAAAAATCTTTTACAATTGTGACTCACTGGAGAAGCCATCTAAGATTTGGTGAGAGCTTGCAGGGAATAAGGAATCAAAATCCATTGGAATGGCGACCAAGTTGGAGAAAGAGTTCTGTGTCTGAAGGTTTGGTGAGATATCAAATATCAAAATCCTATCGATGAATCAAACCAAAAAGGTTGGTTCAAAAGTTCTCGGATTGAGTAAATTGATCAATTTTCCAGAATCAAACCAAAAAATTTAAATTTTTGGTTACTTTTAAGCAATGAATCCAAGGACTTTTGAGCTTTATTTCTTGAAGAAAGATTCTCCCCAATCTTCCGGAACCGAACCAACAAAATGGAAATTTTGGTCACCTTCAAACAATGAATTCAATTACTTTTGGGCTTTATTTCTACTCCTTCGTTGATTGTATTGATTATCTAAAATTTTGCATGTTATTTGTACCGTAGGGCCTAGGTCTTATTAAGGAGTTTTTGCTCCATCTTATGTATCTTTCTTTTCGTAGTATAAAAGTCACCTTTACATAAAAAGAGAGTATAATATGCACCCATTAGTAGATGATGAGTTCCAAGAATTGGAAGGATACCTAAAAATACATTTATTATCCGAGGGAATAGTGACAAATACAACTGAAAAATGATAGTTCATAAAGTGACCCCATAGAGTTGAAAAGTTTAATTATTGTGATGATGATACATTATCGGAATTAAGCTCAAATGAGAAAGGTTTAATATTGATATTAGATTAACAACCAATTGTCTATACTATATATAACATTATGGGGATCATGTGACATGACCCGCAATGGTCTACTACACACGTTGAACTAGGAAGTGATGATCGGGACCGTTTATTTCAAATGAATCGTCGATCTAGAAAGTTTAGTGATTTTGTATATATTTTCTATATTTTTGTATGCCGTCATGATCAGAGAATCATGATCATCTATGACATCTCCTAAGTCTATAGGGATAAATGACTACATATACGAGAACCTAAAGTTAAAGAATAATTTTCAGCTTTCAGTCACTCAGTGTCAAAGCCAGAAATTCGGTGCGAACCTAGAATCCTTCCCTCCTTGCCCTCCTCTGACCGGGCACTTCGCCCTTACCAAGCCCCACTTCCGGCCACCATCCCAAGCTGCTGACCACCACTTTGGCTGGCCAATATCCCCTCCACCTCCACCCTCCCATTCCCCGTAACTACCATAACCTCCTCCCTCCACTACTTACTAACCGCCCTTAACCGCTATAATTATGCCACTAAACCACAACTACCCTTACCACTACCATTGACTTCCCATGAATGCCTCACTACCTCATTGTTATACTAATTACTCCCCTTCTTCTCTCACTATCTGGCAGCCACCAAACTCCTACCCGATAACCTCCTGCAGCCCCCCACTTCTTCCACTTACCACTACTCAAAACTCATGTTATCCCTCTTTTCCTTGAAGCCCATTACCATTCCCCACTCTCTTTCATCCAGTCGAGCTCCACTGCCTCCTAAGTTCCTCAAGAAACTACCGGACCCCACTATTTCCTATAGAGAAGTTGCTAGGTTTGGGAGAGAAACGGAGTGATATTGCTCACGACCCACATTACGAGAAAGATGAGAGACTCAAAACAAACAACATTAAACGATACTAAATATACGCGAGACAATCCAGAGAAGCTCTGGCCAAGCTCTCTGAGGCTCGATCCTCCAAAACATTCCTCTCTCAAAATGAGAACCCATATGACCAATGACCCAAATGATCCCCAAACACATGTACCCCTCCCCTTTATATAGATGAGGGAGGGCACACATAATAAGGAATTACAAAATATTTTAATTAATATAATTAATTAAATGAATATTAATTACTAATAATTATTCAATATTAACTAATTAATTAATAGTAATTAATTATAAAAATTATATCTCTGCATATGAGCATTCAAGGCAGCTTCTATATGTGTTCTTGTGGCTCATGCGAGAGGTCCGTTCGGGGGCGGGGGTGTGCGTAACCGTAACAACAATCCACCCATGAAAATCGATCTTGCCCCCAAGGTCCAGTATCCAATATTTGTCAGGATCTTTAAGAATTTGGGTGACGTACAACTTGTGGTTAGAGGCGGCATCCGCTTGTGCGAAAATGAGGTGGAATGATGGTGTATCGAGGATGCCAGAATGGAGGTGGGTGGAGCTGTGTATAAATAGTGGGTGGTGACAATATTTAGTGGCAGCTAGATTGAGTGAGGGGATGGCGCTAAAAGTTGGTGCCAATAAAAGGTGGGGAAAAATAATTTTGGCAGCTGGTGAAGAGGGGAATAAGGCGGTTTTGTTGGGAATTTGGTGGTGATTCTAGCAAATAACCAAGCCAAAAACTAGCTACATAGCTGAAAAAATACACAGGGGATAGACATCACCTTCCGTTGTGTATGCGAATCGACTGAGAAACAAACCAATATAAACATGAAGAAGAAACACCCCTCTATCTCTTCTCCTTGCACTATTGGACCAAGAAGTTCACCTTCAGCGAGGCTCTTGCGGACATGGAGCTTCGACACTATAAAATAACGGGGTTGTCTTGCGAACAGGAAACAAGAAAACTAGCGAGCCTTTGCTTATGATCATGAAGAAATGAAACAACAACCCAAGTGATTAGGATGAATAATAAAAACAGAGAGCAAGATCTCCTCTTCGAACAGGGAAGCAAGAAAAATGGGAGGAAGCGCAACCAGGAAGAAACTTTCTGATACCTTTTTATTTAGAAAATATAAAAGAGTATTTATGCATGAATTAAGTAAAACCTAAACAAAAGTTTAAGCTAATTAAAACATTGATTAAGACAAGTTTAATTTAAAACTAAATTAGAAATTTTAACATTCCCCCTTATATTATACTTGCAAACACTCCAGCTTGATCTGCAATGAGTTGAGGTTACCGGTCTTTAATGCCTTTGTGAAAATATCTGCAACTTGATCTCTGGTACCTCAAAACATAATTTCAACTTCTTAATCACTAACAAGACCACGAATAAAACGATACTTCATACGTACATATTTGCTCTTCCCATGAAACACTTGATTCTTTGAGAGAGCACTGGCCGACTTATTATTACAAAATAGCTTCGTGCTCGTAGCTTTAAAGTTTTCAAGTTTTCCAAAATCCTACGCAATCAAATGACTTGACAACCTGCTAAGAATAATGAGATATATTTTGCTTCCACTGTTGAGAGTGCTACAACCTTCTGCTTCTTAGATTGCCAAGAGATTGCGCCAGAGCCATGATTAAAAACAAATCCTGATGTACTTCTACTATCATCAATGTTACCTCCCCAATCGCTATCACTTAAACCAACCAAGCTTGAATCTTTAACCTTCTCATAATGAATACCATGATCAATGGTTTTGCTCAAATAACGAAGAATCCTCATCAACTTCCCAATGACATAACTTGTGTCTCCATGAAGCTACTTATCATACTAACTACAAACATAGTGTCTGATCTAGTTGCAGTTAAGTACATAAGACTACCGACTAGACTCCTATAAATTGATGAGTCCACAGATTTCTCCAAAGCATCCTTCGACAATTTAAACCCACATTACATAGGCGTGCTAAGAGGGGTAGCATCCTCCATTCTAAATCTTTTCAATACATCAGCTACATACTTCTTTTGAGAAAAAATAATTCTTCCTTCACTTTGTTTAACTTGAATGCAAAGAAAGAAATGAAGAATACCCATATCAGGCACCTCAAATTCTTTTTTTATAAAACTTTTGAAGGCTTCACTCCAACACAATTCCCTGTAAATATCAAATCATCAACATAAATTCACACAAAAATAAAATTACTATTTTTCTATTTGATGTAAAGAGTATGCTCATAGGGGCATATCTTGAATTCATTCTTCAAGAAGTAGCTATCAATGCGACTGTATCAAGCTCGCGGAGCTTGCTTCAAACCATATAAACACCTTCTTCAAAGGACATACTTTATCTTCTTTGCCTTTCTTCACATACCCAAAGGGTTGATCAATGTATACTTATTCAAGAATACCACTCAAGAAAGTGGGCTTGATGTCCATTTGACGCACTTTCCAACCATGTTGAGGAACAAGGGCCAAAATCAACCGGATTGTCACTAAACAAGCAACATGAGCAAAAACTTAATTATAATCAAAACCATGTTTCTGCTTGTACAGTTGTACCCCTTCATAACCAAACGTGGCTTATGTTTTCAACATCTCCTTTATCATTTAGTTGTCTTATAAATTCATGCCACTCCCTATGGATTCATGATAGGAAGCTAAGGTAGCTCCCAGTCTAATTCTTTATAATACAATGAATCTATTGTTCCATGACGCTTCTCCACTTGTCACTAAGGGCAGCCTCTTCATAGTCAACAAGATCTGCATCAACATACAAAGCAAAATCTCTTGTTGTTGCTGCAGTCCGGGCTCGCATGCTGGCTACTTGCCCCCTCGAGACGACTAGAAGCCCTCGAGTGTGTTGCTGTCGTAGTCCGGGCTCGCATGCCGTCTACTTGCCCCCTCGAGATGACTAGAAGCCCTCGAGTGTGTTGTTGTCGTAGTCCGGGCTCGCATGCCGACTACTATCCCCGTCGAGCCGACTAGAAGCCCTTGAGTGTGTTGTTGTCGTAGTCCGGGCTCGCATGCCGGTTACTTGCCTCCTCGAGACGACTAAAAGCCCTCAAGTGTGTTGTTGCCGTAGTCCGGGCTCGCATGCCGGAGACTTGCGCCCTCGAGGCGAGTAGAAGCCCTCGAGTGTGTTGTTGTCGTAGTCCGGGCTCGCATGTTGACTACTTTCCCCCTCGAGATGAGTCGTCAATTTCGGTTACGCCCCTAAGGTACAACTGGGAAAAGAAGTTGGTAAAAATCCTAAAGCTAACTGTTATTAGGGGCTCTCCCGGCGAACTAGACGAGGGGCGAGGCGAATACACTCGGCTCTCTCCAGCCAGTCCATGAGCAGTCCACATCTCTAGCTTGTAGAAGAAAACAAAGAAATGCTCAGCCCGCTCGGACGCGAGGTTCCGCAAAGGTCTTATATGCGAGCTCGCCAAAGTCCTGCACGCGGCGGAGCAATTTCGCATATCACAAAGCGGTAAGGCGAGTAAGCAGAGCGAGTTTGGTGAAACATATAGTTCATAGTAAATTCTACCTGGCTAGCTCATTGATAGGTTATTTTACTAACAGCTCGAAAAGGCAAGTGCACCTATCGAATCGTAGTATAGAAAAATGTCGTATTAGACCGGGGCTGTCAATTACTACTACTCACGCCGTTACTATTATCCTACCATCGAACGAAAGTTGATTTTGGTTTTTGAAATTGAAAATTGAAAGTACGAAGAATTTACGAAAGAGAAATTCACGATTTTTAAAAAGACTTAGCACTTGATTGGGTGTTCTTGGGAATCCGATTATAAAAGAGGCGCTCTAATTCTTAAAAATTCTGCTTCGATTGGAGGATTGAAAAATTCGATAGAGGCTCGCTAGAGACAACTACCGCCTAATTTTAATATTACTTCAAACATAATCTTTTAAAATTTGAAATAAATTAAAATTGCATGAACGTTAATCCCGAATCCAAAAGCAGCATTATTTTCAATTTTCAAAGAAAATACAACAAACCCTTTATTTCCGAGAGATCTAAAGCATCCACGAGCCTCTCGGCTAACTAGAATACCAAATCGGATAGCGAAATTTATATACTAGTAATATAAACTCGCAACCAAAATTTAATCGAAAATAAATCGAAACTAAAAATCTAAGAATTAGAGATGATAAATTATAAATTAATCTTCGTCCCAATACTAACCAATCAAGCACTAAGAGAAAATTTAGCTACTCATAGTAAGAAAAGAGACAACAATAAAAGAGAAAGACTGCATTTTCATTAAAAGGAAATATAAAAATACACAACTATATTAAGCAAAATGGAAACCAAAAGCATATAAAAGACAACATGAAATTAAACTCTCATATAAGGTAGAACTCTCTTGAACTTTCTCTCTTCTCCAACTCTTGAACTTTTTCCCCCAACCTCCTCAAAGCCTTGGATTGATGCTCCATATATAGATGCAAAAACCATCTAGAATCATTCATTACAATAAATTGTGGTCTTTGGACTCCAAGAGAAATAAAGAAATGAAGATAAGAAGGTTGCTTGAAAATAAATTATCAATAATAACAATCCTTTGATTTTGATTGGTGGAGAGGAGATGAAATGAAATGGTGTGGCCGGCCACATGAATGGATGGAGGTGAGTTGGCAAAATGCATTGAATTAAAATGAATGGTGGGAGATGAAGGGTGGAAGGGGTTTAAATGGAGAGAAACGAAAGAGAGAAGAAGACGGGGGTGGGCGGTTGCAATGAGGAGAAGGTGAATGAAATTTTAATAAGTGGCTGGTATAATATAGCTGCTCCAATTAAACGGGCTGCACACATGGAATTGAAGTAATAATAACCTGCTGCATTGAAGTGGAGGGGTTAAAGTGGACGGTTACATGAAGTTGAATTGAGGAGAGAGAAGTGATTGCATGGATTGGAAGAGAACCGAATGGCAGCATTATGAATATTTTAAGTGCATGCATTTAATGGAGAGGGGGTGGAAATATGGAGAGTTCACTTGCATGTTGGTTGGTAGCAGCTTGGGCTCGGCCATCTTGGACGGGTGCGGCATGAACTGATGCGGCTTGAACGGGTGCGACATGAACTGATGCGGCTTGAACGGGTGCGACATGAACTGATGCTCCTAGATCTGCTAACGCGTGTTTCACAAATAAGTTACCAAAAACGCACGGAATTGAAAAGCTACCTGGATCATTTATTTTTTTTGGTAAATTATTTGTCAAAACCGCGGAGCACTCGGCATTTAAAGTAACATGAGATAAATTTTCCAATTTCTTTTTATTAGTTAGAAGATCCTTCAAGTATTTAGCATACTTGGGCATTTGCGAGATTGCTTCGTGGAAAGGTAGATTAATGTGAATTTGTTTAAACATTTCCAAAAAGCGGTGATGTTGCTCATCTAATTGAGATGGGTAAGGCGGAGTGGGAGAATTTTTATAAACGGGAGGAGAAACGATAACATCATTTGAAAGATGTGGTTTATTTAAAACAGGGGCGATAGTCGCCTCTGGCATTTCGCTAATGGATGGACCAGATAATTCTTTCCCACTCCGAAGAGTTATAGCTTTCGCTTGCTCTCTCGGATTGGGCTCAGTATTAGCGGGAAGAGTCCTAGGCGGTCGCTCGGATATGATTTTGGCGAGCTGCCCGATTTGATTTCAAGATTTTTAACTGTTCCCGTTAAGCTACGAATAGTCGCCTCATTCGCATTAATATATTTTGAAAACATTTCCTCCATAGTAGGAGGTTTTTGAAAATTTTGCGCAGGAGGTGGTGGTGTAAAATCGGATGGTGGTCGCATCGCGTTTGCGGGGTTACTCCAAGAAAAATTTGGATGGTTACGCCATCCCGGATTATAATTGTTCGACATATTAAACGGCGCAGAAGAAGAAGACGAAAAATTATTAAAATCAGGCTTGGGAAAATTCCCTAAATAATCTACCTGCTCGGTGACAGCATTTGCATTTGGCCATACCTGAGGGGCAGAGGGGGCAGTCATCTCTGTCATCTTCTTGCTCAGCATCTCTACTTGCAACGCCAACTGGGAGAATGTATCAATCTCGTACATACCTGCAGGTTTGTTTGGGCGGGACCTTGGCACGTTCCACTGATAAGTGTTCATCGCCATATCCTCGAAAAGCTCAAGAGCGTCTTCCGGAGTTTTATGGTTTAAAGTACCACCAGAAGCGACATCTATCATTTGCTTAGTGGTTTGATTTAGCCCATTATAAAATGTCTGCACTTGTAACCATACAGGCAGAGCATGATGAGGGCACCGTCTTAACAATTCTTTAAATCGTTCCCACGTATCATAAAACATTTCAGAATCGATTTGACTAAAAGAAGAAATATCATATCTTAATTTTGTAGTTTTGGCGGGCGGAAAATATTTAGATAAAAACTTTTCCGTTAATTGAGCCCAAGTGGTGATAGAACCCCTAGGAAGAGAACTCAACCACTGTTTAGCTTTAGTTCTTAAAGAAAACGGAAAAAGTCTTAGCTTTATAGCGTCTTCCGTAACACCATTTATCTTAAACGTGTCACAGATTTCGAGAAAGCTCGCAAGATGCAAGTTCGGATCTTCATCTTGTAATCCGTCGAACTGCACATATTGCTGCACCATTTGAATTATGCTAGGCTTAAGTTCAAAATTATTATTCGCTACAGCAGGGCGAACAATACTTGATTCTGTACCCTCCAGGTTGGGCCGAGCATGATAGGACATTGTCCTTTGCTGGTCAACTTCTAGATTGGGATCACCCATAATTTCTGTGTTAGTGTCCCCGATCGACTCTTCGAGATCTATATGTAAATCCTGATCACAAGTTCGGAGGCGCGCCGAAAGGTGCGCTCGATCTCTGGATCAAAATGAATATCAGGATTACTCGAAGAGTTAGTACGGGTCATGCACTAGAAAGAGAAAAAGGAGGGAGAGAGAACGAAAAAGAAAAGAAAAAGAGAGAACTAAAGGAAGAAATAAAATAAAAAACTCACTTTTTTTATAATAATTTTTTGCGGATTGACTCTCGAACTTCCCGAGGACTACCCGGTGAAGGGTTTGCAGCGATACTAGACAGAATGGTGGTATTTAAGCCAACCTTGCCCTTTTCGAGAGAATTTGGGTGGAGTAAAAAAAAGATGATGTGGGTTGATTATAAATATATAAATTTTTTTATTTTTGTAGAAGTAATAGCGAAGGCGCTTTCTTAATATTGACAAAAGGTCCCCGGCAACGGCGCCAAAAACTTGATAGGTTATTTTACTAACAGCTCGAAAAAGCAAGTGCACCTATCGAATCGTAGTATAGAAAAATGTCGTATTAGACCGGGGCTGTCAATTACTATTACTCACGCCGTTACTATTATCCTACCACCGAACGAAAGTTGATTTTGGTTTTTGAAATTGAAAATTGAAAGTACGAAGAATTTACGAAAGAGAAATTCACGATTTTTATAAAGACTTAGCACTTGATTGAGTGTTCTTGGGAATCTGATTATAAAAGAGGCGCTCTAATTCTTAAAAATTCTGTTTCGATTGGAGGATTGAAAAATACGATAGAGGCTCGCTAGAGACAACTACCGCCTAATTTTAATAATACTTCAAACATAATCTCTTAAAATTTGAAATAAATTAAAATTGCATGAACGTTAATCCCGAATCGAAAAGCAGCAATATTTTCAATTCACAAAGAAAATACAACAAGCCCTTTATTTCCGAGAGATCTAAAGCATCCACGAGCCTCTCGGCCAACTAGAATACCAAATCGGATAGCGAAATTTATATACTAGTAATATAAACTCGCAACCCAAAGTTAATCGGAAATAAATCGAAACTAAAAATCTAAGAATTAGAGATGATAAATTATAAATTAATCTTCATCCCAATACTAACCAATCAAGCACTAAGAGAAAATTTAGCTACTCATAGTAAGAAAAGAGACAACAATAAAAGAGAAAGACTGCATTTTCATTAAAAGAAAATAATAAAAGTACACAACTATATTAAGCAAAATGGAAACCAAAAGCATATAAGAGACAACATGAAATTAAACTCTCATATAAGGTAGAACTCTCTTGAACTTTCTCTCTTCTCCAACTCTTGAACTTTTTCCCCCAACCTCCTCAAAGCCTTGGATTGATCTCCATATATAGATGCAAAAACATCTAGAATCATTCATTACAATAAATTGTGGTCTTTGGACTCCAAGAGAAATAAAGAAATGAAGATGAGAGGTTGCTTGAAAATAAATTATCAATAATAACAATCCTTTGATTTTGATTGGTGGAGAGGAGATGAAATGAAATGGTGTGGCCGGCCACATGAATGGATGGAGGTGAGTTGGCAAAATGCATTGAATTAAAATGAATGGTGGGAGATGAAGGGTGGAAGGGGTTTAAATGGAGAGAAACGAAAGAGAGAAGAAGAGGGAACTGGGCGGTTGCAATGAGGAGAAGGTGAATGAAATTTTAATAAGTGGCTGGTATAATATAGCTGCTCCAATTAAAAGGGCTGCATACATGCAATTAATTGGAGGAGAATGTGAACGGGCTGCACACATGGAATTGAAGTAATAATAACCTGCTGCATTGAAGTGGAGGGGTTAAAGTGGACGGTTACATGAAGTTGAATTGAGGAGAGAGAAGTGATTGCATGGATTGGAAGAGAACCGAATGACAGCATTATGAATATTTTAAGTGCATGCATTTAATGGAGAGGGGGTGGAAATATGGAGAGTTCACGTGCATGTTGGTTGGTAGCAGCTTGGGCTCGGCCATCTTGGACGGGTGCGGCATGAACTGATGCGGCTTGAACGGGTGCGGCTAGCAGCGAACGTTGCAGCGGGCTTTTACGTTGAATCATGCCGAAATTCCCCCCAGGCCTGCCATAAAATAAAACAAAATAATATTAGCGCGAATAATATAAAAATAATAATAATAAAATAATTATAATATAATTTAGAGAAATATATATAGTTTATATTAAAAATATAATAATAATAACAAGCATATTTAAGTCAAAATATGCGTCATCACTCATCGCGCAAGAAGATGAAAAACAATTCAAAGTAGAGCAAGAAGGTCAAATGATCCTAACTACACATGCGAGAGTGACGAGCATGCAGGAAACATCAATGACAATTCAAATTAGAGCAAGAACACAAAAATTGATATTCATTACAATTCATCCTTGCGGAAAGGGAGAGCACGCCCAGTACAAAATATTATAGAAGTACTAATGCTCATCTCCCGACCTGCCCGCCCGGCCCTCGGAAGATGAGTCGTCGGAATCGCCAGAGGAAGAACTCGTCGCGGGGAAGAACTCGGGAATGACGGTCTCCAACGTCACCTTTAAGCCTGCCTCGTTCAGGGCATCGAATCTTCTGAGCCTCTCCAGTGTGGGCTCGGCAGTGGCAGTGACCAGTTTCCTCCGAGTCACCTCCACCTCTGCAACGGTAAAACGCAGGAGTGGTTCGGCTTCAAAGGACCCGCCACCCTTGACTCGGTATGCGGTCGGCCGTGATTTTGCTTCAGACAACCGGATCTCGTAGTACTCGGTCGCGTGCTGCGACATCTTCAACTCCTCTTCTAGTGCAGAGATTCTCTGCACAAGAGCGAGCTCGGAATCCTGCGAAAGGAAAATGTCAAAACCTGAACCACTACCCGCGCGAGTGGGAGTCCATGTAGAAGAACTCACCTCGCAGCGAGAAGGCTTTGCCTGCAGAGGCGATGATATCCTCATCATTGTCAAGCTTCTCCTCGGCGGCCTGGCGAGCAACGGCTTCGGTGCGAACAACTCGGTTAGCCTGGAGGCCTCGCCTCGCGATTGCGAGAAACAACTCGGTCGCGTGAAGAACAACCCGACTGCCTTGGTTGGCCAACTCGTGGACGGGAGTCTCATGGAGAACATCCGCGTCGTCGCTACCGTAGAGGCCAAATAACACATAGAAGGCGGCATCGTCAGGATTATCATCCTCCATCCAGGAGGGGAGCTGCGAGCTCAACAGAACACGATTGTGCTCGCTATCTCAAATCATCAGGGGGTCCCCCTTGATGTCGCCGCTTCTCATGCCAAGCCCAAAGTTGGGGTGCGCCGCGGGATCCTCGGGCGGCTCCTTTGGGGCGGTCTTAGGGTGCGCCTTCTTCTTGCCCTTTTCAACGACTGGGATGGACTCGGGAACTGCCGTGAGGCGGGTGAATCGGTAGCGTGTGCTCGCCTGGAAAATAAAGCGTTAAAAGGTAAATTACCCTGCAGATAATAGAGTAATTACTTGATACGTAAAATTTATAAGATTATTTTCTCCAAATTCTACGAACTATAGGCAAGAGTACCTATCAGCTATCATTCATAGTATAAGATATTTTAAAATAAAATATCAAGTGTCGTATTCCACGGGGCTGTTGAGTACTTCTACTCACGCAAATTATTATTATTTTATCGATAAATAAAATTCGTTTTGAAAATAAATAAGGAAAAAGAAAGAGAGAGGGAAAAAGAGCATTTGATCGAGAATCAATCCTTAAGAAAAATAATTAGTAAATTAAAAATTATAAGCATTTGATGAGAAGAACTCGACCGTGGAGGTTCCCAAAACATGATAACACATCTCTCGAGGAATACTACCAACTAACCTTAGGTTGATTGATTAAGAGCTCTCGACCAGTCGAAACCCCTAAGCTTGCGCTGATTTGACTCAAATCTGGAAGATTTATGTAGCCCTCTCTCGAGGGGTGCATTCAACTCCTTTCACCTTGAGCGATCTTCTCGTATTCACGCATCTCTCGATGAACTAAAATACAAATCATGGATTTAAAAGCATACGTCGACAATATGAAATCAATACGATTATAATCAAAGGTAAATCGAGCTATTCAATTCAAAGCTATAAATGTAACATCCGTAATTTAATGCGAATGAAAATTTAAACTGCAGGGCCTAATTTTGAGCAGATTTGACCAAGTCGGTGTCGCCTCGAGGTACACACCTTCTTACGATCATTAGAGGCGTGCCAGTTAATTAAGTAACGAAAATAATTGGATTTTTTTATTCGACACGTCTCGATTGTTTTATGCGAGGGCATAATGCGTAGACATAGCGGTTATTAAGATTTGGCAGACGTATTTGCTTTGTGATTTAAAAGGTCAGATTTTCCTCCCAAGGAGTTCAGAATTTACCCCCCTTAATTTTCATTCCACAGTTCTAATTAGGAAACCGCAACCCATCCCCACGATTTGTGTAACCGCTCAATTTACGCGTCCTTCTTAAATCGAATAGACGCACCTTGGCGATTTGTCGCTCGTTCTTCGCCCTCTCGACTCCCCTGATCCCGTGCGTTAAGAGCTAGGGCTTCCCAGTTAGGCGTGGATTGAAACCGCAGCAAAGCTTCTCGTGGGCTCTCGTATTTCTCTCCTAAACAGCCGGCGTGTTCTCTCCCTCGTCTGGGAGTTCGCAGGCAGCAACCCAGGAAGGAATCGAGGCCTCCTCTTCTGTCGATAGGGGACGCAGGTGAGATCGTCGACCCTTTTCCGTTAGTCCAGAGGTCCCTGCGACGGCTATCATCGATCCCGCCTGGGATCGTTCATCCTTTTCGTCGTTTTGAGGAGCCAGTCGAAATGGAAATGTTAGTTAGCGATTTCTTTCGTGTTGTCGTAGGTTTGATCCCTTGCAGAAGACCGCCGAACTCTCCGTTCCTGTCCAGTAGGATCGGTTGATCCCATTTCTTTTGGTTGCTGATCTGTCGGCCTCATCGTTACTCATACGTTTGAAAAGAGGTGAGAAGAAGAAGAACTACTGTGTAAAAGTTTCAGTTTAAATCGGAAGAAATTATGCCGCCACGCCTGGTGTACGAACGTCGTAACCCCAATGTAAGAAATTCTATTTCTTTTGGCTAGACATATCACTTAGTAGCGCATTAATAATTTAGTGTAGATGAACAATTTACCAGAAATATGTACTCATGTATCGTAATTCGCAGTTGGTAGTACGAGTAAATAACTACATCGGACATTCAAGTACATTAGTAGCGCATTTAGTTGAATGTGTGCCTAGGGCGGCAACAAGTAAAGGTTTCGACCTCAAACATCTAGTAGAGTATGACATTAAAATCCAAATATTAATAGGAACTAGTTAGGAGGCACGAATGATATTTTCGCTTGTGATAGATTGAGGCGCACAATCTTACTCATAGGGCGTAGTAGTCCCTTTGAGCCTCAACCTTTGGGGGAAAATACACCCTATTATAGTTTAGTAGATACGAGTCCAAGTCCGTGAGACATAGAGCGTGATGCGTTTGTTTGTAAGGACTCGGATCGTTAGATTGCGCAAAAGATGCAACACCAAGATTTAAGTGTACGTCACGGTTTAGAAACCCCCTCTGAGTTATTGTGACTTTCTTTGTAAATAGAAAAAAAATACACGATCAAATTACGGCAGAATAGTCATTTATGTGTGTGACACTTTGTTAGAAAAGCATGCGTAACAATAAAGTATAATTATTTATTTAGTACAAAATAATTATTTCTGTATTTGACACGCACTCATGTTTTCTTAATTATTAACATTTTTAGTGTTACTAGGGGAAATGGTTTTTCTTACTCTTCATTTGGGTTGACCCATTTTTGGGCTTCTCATTACAGGAGTCATTGGTGGGATGTTGCGCTTAGGATGAGCTTGTTTGCAGATCGCTCTCCTTTTAGTTTGTGTCCTTTCTGT
This sequence comes from Dactylorhiza incarnata, assembly GCA_033032865.1. Lineage (NCBI taxonomy): Eukaryota > Viridiplantae > Streptophyta > Magnoliopsida > Asparagales > Orchidaceae > Dactylorhiza > Dactylorhiza incarnata. Next base: position 2,424,517 of record JAWHQI010000303.1, read on the forward strand.
AGTGTGTATTTTTGTACTGTTCTGTATTGTTGGACATGTATCAGGGTTTTCTAATGGTTCTTGTATCGGACTATATTTAAGATTACAGTTGTTCAAGCTTTCTGACTCATTCAATTTTAGTGGCTCTGTAAATTCAACTTTTGAGGTACAATTTTACCCTTAGCTTCTTTTATTACTTCCGCTGCAAGTACTCTTTAGCACTTTACATATATGCCTGCTATGTACCATTTATATTACCGCTACTTGGTTTGCTTCTTATCACGGAGCCCGGCCGGACTGCTGATTTGGGGTAAAACTAAGGTGGGGTGTTACAATTGGTATCAGAGGCAGGTTTAGGATCCTACGACCCAGAAAATTCACAGAGCCTTAGGATTTCAACTGAATCAGTCTTTTACGTTAGAGTCATCAGAGTTTCTTCTAGCTCAGCTATGCGTTGAATGGAAATATCTTACTAGTAGATCTTTCTTGTGTCTCGTACATCAATAATTGTTTCTCTTCCATCGTATAGGCACCGCGTACAAACGAAGCGGGCGAGCCTTCGCGGCAGAATACCACTCCCGAGATAGTCATGGATGACGGTGGTGCACCAGCAGCAGCACCAGCAGCACCGACAGTGCCAGAACCTATTGACTTAGCGGCCGTTATTGCCAGGGCAGTGGTCATAGCTCTGCTGGAATTCAGAAATGGACTGCCTGCAGCAGATCCAGCAGCAGTTCCTGTACCAGCTGCCGGAGATTTAGGAATGAATCGTTATCTGAGGAATTTCCGGGATCTTCAGCCCTCCGATTTCAATGGAGAAGAAACACCAATGGAAACCGATGATTGGTTGATTAAGACCCGCGACCTGCTCGAAGTGATGCAGTGTCCAGAAAACAAGAAGGTTCCCCTAGCTGCCTTCCTCCTGAAAGGTGAGGCAAATCTGTGGTGGACTAGGCACCTGGCGGATGACCCCGCGGGTAAGTAACGTTGTTCTAATTCCCCTTTTTCCTAGAATACTTTGCCCTGTTAGCGTTGTAGTAATATGAAATTTTCATTTATGTTAGGCCGTACAACAGATATGTTCACGTGGAATAATTTCTCGACGACACTATCCACCTGGTTTGTGCCCCCATCCGAGCGCCGCAGTCTTCAGGAGAAGTACCTCCGGCTCTTTCAGGGGGACGGGACTGTAATAGCTTATGAACGGGAGCTGACTCACTTATCTCGTTATGCGGGCAATATGCAAGGGGATGAGAACGAGAAATGTAGCCGGTTCGTGGACGGACTGCGTGATTCGCTGAGGCAGCCTCTGATGACAATGGTCAATGCCGATTACAGGAGCTTAGTGGACACGGCGAGGAAACTGGAAGCCGATCAACAGAAGGTGCAAAAGCGCAACAATTTTCGTTCGAAGCGACCTCAAGATGCGCTGCAGCAGCAGAACAGGAATAACCAAGGAAAGAACTGGAACAAGAAACAGAGAACTGATGATAAGAAGGGTGGTCAGACCGGGTCCAAGGTCAAGGATTACCCCCTCTGTCCTAAGTGCTACCGCCACCATCTGGGTGAGTGTTTAGCTGCTGCAGGAGTTTGCTACAAATGCCAGCAACCGGGACATATAGCCCGTTACTGCCAGGGAACTCCCGTGGTTCAGGTACGAAATTTCATTTGAGTAATCTCCTTAAGTTATACATTTCCCTCAATAGGCCTAATTATGATTCTTTTATAGTCGAAGTTTGAGGTCGGTGGTCATAGCAGAACCGACAGATGAAAGGCTCATGTTGGAACCGAGGAGAAAAATACTGCAGGACGAGGCCCGGTGCAACCCAGAGCTTATGGGCTAGGCCAGCATGAAGCTAAAGATCAGGAGGACGTGGTCACAGGTATGTGTACGTCCTAGGCATTTTAGTATTTCTCTCCTTAGTGACACTAAAGTAATCTTTGTTGCATTCATGCATGTAGGAATACTTATGATACGAAACGTTCCCTCCAAGATTCTCTTTGACACGGGTGTCTCACACTCGTTCATAGCAGAATCTCTGGTGCGTATGCTGGATTTAGAAGTCCTTCCCGAGTCTGCATCATTAGAAGTTATGATGCCTAATGGATCCTGTTTACAGACCAGGAATAAGTGTAGAGTGCCAGTATGGTTTGGAGAAACTGAAGTCTCTATAGAAGCTTCACTCCTCCCTATAGCAGGCTTTGATCTGATAGTGAGTATGGACTGGCTTTCAGATATGAATGCAAGAATTGACTGCAGGAACAAGGTGGTACAGTTCGAAGGACCCAACCAAGTTGCATTTACCTTCCAGGGTATGAAGGGAGTCTCCAAGTTAATAATCTCCTCAATCAAGGCTTTAAGATGCATCAGTAAGGGTTGTGAAAACTTCTTGGTACTGATGAATGCTGAAGCCAAGGTTAATCTGCTAGAAGTGCCTGTCGTTAAGGATTTTTCTGATGTCTTTCCAGAGGAGTTACCTGGTGCCCCTCCTACCGGGGAGATTGATTTCCAGATAGATCTTATACCTGGAGCTGCGCCAGTGGCCAAGAGTCCATACCGGCCCCCAGAGAACTTGCTGAGTTGAAGATTCAATTGCAGGAATTGATCGACTTGGGTTTCATTCGCCCCAGCACTTCACCTTGGAGTGCCCCTGTTCTTTTTGTCAAGAAGAAAGTTGGTAGCATGAGATTGTGCATAGACTACCGTGAGCTTAACAAGCTGACAATTAAAAATAAGTACCCTATTCCCAGGATAGATGATTTGTTTGACCAGCTCGAGGGATCTAGCATGTTCTTCAAGCTAGATTTGAGGTCGGGTTACCACCAGTTGAGAATTCGAGATGTGGACATCCAGAAGACGGCGTTCAGCACTAGATATGGAAATTTTGAGTTCGTAGTCATGCCGTTCGGGTTAACTAATGCCCCGTCCGCCTTTATGGATCTGATGAATAGGGTGTTTCGAGAACTACTAGACCGATTCGTTATCGTCTTCATAGACGACATTTTGGTTTATTCAAAGAGTCAAAAGATCACGCCGAGCACCTCCGGACAGTGTTGAGCACTCTCAGGAAGAATCACTTGTATGCCAAGTTTTCAAAGTGCGAGTTTTGGCTCTCGAAGGTTGCATTCTTGGGACACGTCATCAGTCAGAAGGGTCTCGCTGTGGACCCGAAAAAGATAAAAGCAATCAAGGCTTGGCCAAGGCCGAAGGCAGCTACTGAAGTTCGTAGTTTTCTCGGTCTTGCAGGATATTACAGGAGGTTCATTAAGGACTTCTCAAAAATAGTGCTACCAATGACTACCCTTACCAGGAAAGGGAAAGCTTTCACGTGGACAGTTGAGTGTGAATTTGCGTTCGAGGAGTTGAAATCTAGATTGATGACCACCCCGATTTTGAGCTTACCTTCAGGCTCAGAAGGATTTCAGATTTATAGCGATGCCTCAGGTCAAGGGTTGGGTTGTGTACTTATGCAGCATGGTAAGGTCATAGCTTACGCCTCCAGGCAGTTAAAGGTTCACGAGAGAAATTATCCTGTGCACGATTTGGAACTTGCAGCGGTCATCCACGCCTTGAAGATTTGGAGACACTACCTTTATGAAGTTCGTTGTGAGGTCTTTACGGATCATAAAAGTCTCACGTATATACATGATCAGCAAGAGCTTAATATGAGGCAGCGTAGGTGGGTGGAATTCCTCTCAGATTATGACATTGATATCCAATACCACCCCGGGAAAGCAAACGTGGTAGCCGACACGCTTAGTAGAAGAGGTTCGAATTATGCCCTCATTACTCAGCAGGAACAACTTGTGCGAGATCTGGAGAGGTTGGAGATCAGTATCATACCACGCTCCAGTCTTGGTTCTGCAAGGTTGAATTGGATGGAAATCACTTGTGATATTAAAGACAGGATCAGAACAGCTTTACCCCTAGATCCGAAGATGGTAGAGGTTTGGGACTTGACCCAGGCTGGTCAGAAGGAGAGGTTCAGCATTCAGGAGGGCTTACTTCTTTTCGATAGTAGAGTATGCATTCCAGATGTTGGTCACCTTCGAGAGGAGGATATACTGTTTGAAGCTCATAACTCCAGATATTCGATTCATCCGGGTAGCACGAAGATGTTTGCAGATCTCAAGAAGTCAGTTTGGTGGTCAGGTTTGAAGAGTGATGTAGCAGAATATGTGGGAATGTGTGAAACATGCAAGTTGGTTAAAGCCGAGTGCCAGAGACCAGGGGGCAAGTTGAAGCCCCTACCTATTCCGGAGTGGAACTTTGAGGATATATCGATGAATTTCGTTCACGGCCTTCCCCGATCGCAGAGCGGGAATGATTCATTATGGGTTATATTCGATCGTCTTTCCAAGGTTGCCCATTTCATTCCCAATAATAAAACGGATCAAGGCCCAAAATTGGCTCAGTTGTATGTGGATGAGATAGTCCGACTCCATGGTGTTCCCAAGACTATTATTTCTGATAGAGATGGCAGGTTTACCTCCAAGGAATGGAAGTACGTTCAGGAGCGTTTGGGCACTAAGCTACTTTTCAGTACAGCCTTCCACCCCCAGACGGATGGGCAGACAGAGCGCACGAACAGAACCATGGAAGATATGCTTCGTATGTGCATTCTAGATTTTGGTGGTAAGTGGGAGAAATACGTCACCTTAGTAGAGTTCTCCTACAATAATAGTTTTCAGGCAAGCATTGGAATGACGCCTTTTGAGACTCTCTATGGCAGACGGTGTCGTACGCCGCTGTGTTGGGCTGAAAAAGAAGAGAGGTCTTCCAACAAGGAATCATGGGTTGACAAGACCACAACTCGAATCAAGCTCATCCAGGAGCGCATGAAGGTGGCTCAGGATCGTCAGGCCAAGTACTATGATCAAAAGCATAGATCAGTGGAGTTCAGCGTAGGAGACTATGTTTATCTGAAGGTCAAACCAGTCAAGGGTGTATCTCGAATCAAGCGGATGAAGAAGTTGAGTTCAAGGTTCGTTGGTCCTTTCAAGGTGCTGGAGCGCATAGGTGGGGTTGCTTATAGATTGGCCTTGCCTGAGGAAATGAGTGGTCTACACGACGTATTCCACGTCTCCTATCTGAGGAGAGCAGTCAGAGACCCCAGTCGGATAATCAGTACTGAGGAAGCACCAATCGAATCAAATCTTAATATCACTATTAAGCCAGTCAAATAGTGGACTCAAGAATTCAGAAGCTCAGAAATAGAGAGATCCGCTTTGTAAAGGTTCTTTGGATGAACTGTGGCCTACCAGAGTACTCGTGGGAAAGAGAAGATGAACTTCAGAGTAATGCAGATTATGCCTTCCTTTTTGACTCAGGTAAAGTTGTAATTTTCGAGGTCGAAAATTTTATTAGGAGGGGAGATTTGTAACATCCGTAATTTAATGCGAACGAAAATTTAAACTGCAGGGCCCAATTTTGAGCAGATTTGACCAAGTCGGTGTCGCCTCGAGGTACACACCTTCTTACGATCATTAGAGGCGTGCCAGTTAATTAAGTAACGGAAATAATTGGATTTTTTTATTCGACACGTCTCGATTGTTTTATGCGAGGGCATAATGCGCAGACATAGCGGTTATTAAGATTTGACAGACGTATTTGTTGTGTGATTTAAAAGGTCAGATTTTCCTCCCAAGGAGTTCAGGATTTACCCCCCTTAATTTTCATTCCACGGTTCTAATTAGGAAACCGCAACCCATCCCCACGATTTGTGTAACCGCTCAATTTACGCGTCCTTCTTAAATCGAATAGACGCACCTTGGCGATTTGTCGCTCGTTCTTCGCCCTCTCGACTCCCCTGATCCCGTGCGTTAAGAGCTAGGGCTTCCCAGTTAGGCGTGGATTGAAACCGCAGCAAAGCTTCTCGTGGGCTCTCGTATTTCTCTCCTAAACAGCCGGCGTGTTCTCTCCCTCGTCTGGGAGTTCGCAGGCAGCAACCCAGGAAGGAATCGAGGCCTCCTCCTCTGTCGATAGGGGACGCAGGTGAGATCGTCGACCCTTTTCCGTTAGTCCAGAGGTCCCTGCGACGGCTATCATCGATCCCGCCTGGGATCGTTCATCCTTTTCGTCGTTTTGAGGAGCCAGTCGAAATGGAAATGTTAGTTAGCGATTTCTTTCGTGTTGTCGTAGGTTTGATCCCTTGCAGAAGACCGCCGAACTCTCCGTTCCTGTCCAGTAGGATCGGTTGATCCCATTTCTTTTGGTTGCTGATCTGTCGGCCTCATCGTTGCTCATACGTTTGAAAAGAGGTGAGAAGAAGAAGAACTACTGTGTAAAAGTTTCAGTTTAAATCGGAAGAAATTATGCCGCCGCGCCTGGTGTACGAACGTCGTAACCCCAATGTAAGAAATTCTATTTCTTTTGGCTAGACATATCACTTAGTAGCGCACTAATAATTTAGTGTAGATGAACAATTTACCAGAAATATGTACTCATGTATCGTAATTCGCAGTTGGTATTACGAGTAAATAACTACATCGGACATTCAAGTACATTAGTAGCGTATTTAGTTGAATGTGTGCCTAGGGCGGCAACAAGTAAAGGTTTCGACCTCAAACATCTAGTAGAGTATGGCATTAAAATCCAAATATTAATAGGAACTAGTTAGGAGACACGAATGATATTTTCGCTCGTGATAGATTGAGGCGCACAATCTTACTCATAGGGCGTAGTAGTCCCTTTGAGCCTCAACTTTTGGGGGAAAATACACCCTCTTATAGTTTAGTAGATACGAGTCCAAGTCCATGAGACATAGAACGTGATGCGTTTGTTAGTAAGGACTCGGATCGTTAGATTGCGCAAAAGATGCAACACCAAGATTTAAGTGTACGTCACGGTTTAGAAACCCCCTCTGAGTTATTGTGACTTTCTTTGTAAATAGAAAAAAAATACACGATCAAATTACGGCAGAATAGTCATTTATGTGTGACACTTTGTTAGAAAAGCATGCGTAACAATAAAATATAATTATTTATTTAGTACAAAATAATTATTTCTGTATTTGACACGCACTCATGTTTTCTTAATTATTAACATTTTTAGTGTCACTAGGGGAAATGGTTTTTCTTACTCATCAGTTGGGCTGACCCATTTTTGGGCTTCTCATTACAGGAGTCACTGGTGGGGTGTTGCGCCTAGGATGAGCTTGTTTCCAGATCGCTCTCCTTTTAGTTTGTTTCCTTTCTGTAGTGTGTATTTTTGTACTGTTCTGTATTGTTGGACATGTATCAGGGTTTTCTAATGGTTCTTGTATCGGACTATATTTAAGATTACAGTTGTTCAAGCTTTGTGACTCATTCAATTTTAGTGGCTCTGTGAATTCCATTTTTGAGGTACAATTTTACCCTTAGCTTCTTTTATTACTTCCGCTGTAAGTACTCTTTAGCACTTTACATATATGCCTGCTATGTACCATTTATATTACCGCTACTTGGTTTGCTTCTTATCACGGGGCCCGGCCGGACTGCTGATTTGGGGTAAAACTAAGGTGGGGTGTTACAATAAAGAAGAGATTACATAATTATAATTCGAAAAGACATCTTCCGATCAAATTGCTAGAAGGAATTAGCTAGACGTAATTTAGAAAAAGAAAGACAATTTTATAACTAAGAAAAAGAGATTATTACGGGAATTAAATTTTTTTGGTAGGAATTTAACTTTGCAATACCTAAAATTAAATTGCATAAAAGAAAATTACAATGAAAGAAAAATTAAGCTAAAAATGATCTAAGTGAAGTTAAGACTGGCTTCCTTCTACATGGCAGCAACATGCTTTTATAAGCACCAAACTCCGAGTACACGCCATTGGTCACGCCCGTGACCTAGGGCGTGTCCACTCAAATCTGAAACGGCTGCGGAATATCGCGATCTGGAATTAATTTGAGCGTTATTGGACGTGTCACGCCCTCGGTCACGCCTGTGACCAAGGGAGTGTAACCTTAAAAACTGAAGGCAGTTGTATCAGCGATATGAACATGGCTGGAGGAGGCACGTCATGGTCATGGTCTAGGTCACTCCCGTGACCTAGGGCGTGTAAACTTAAAATGCGTTGTCCGGCATTCTGGATCGCTGGGAAGGATCATGTTCGTGGCTTTGAGTCACGCCCTTGGTCACGCTCGTGATCAGCCCTTGGTCACGCCCGTGATTAAGGGCGTGTAATTTTAAAAGAGCTGGAATACGCGTTCTGGATTTCTGGAGAAGGTCGTGGTCGTGAACACATGTCACGCCCTAGGTCACGCCCGTGACCTAGGGCGTGTACTTTGACTTTTTAGCAAAAATGTTCCAAATCTTCTCCTGATTACGACTATGAGCTCCAATTTTTTATAAGCAACCCCAAATTACCTGAAAACACAAAATGAAGGAAATTAGATCATTATTAGTAGAATATAAAAGGAAAACAATTATTTAAAACGTAAATATTATAATAAAACATAGATAAATATTGTACTATCAGTACTCGCTTCGCCGAACCTGCTCCGGGTAGAAGATAAGCGAGTTGGTCAACATGTCGTCGTAGGTAGACGACGTCGAATATCTGACCTTGCAGGTATTTGTATAACCGGCTTGTATTCGTCCTCGCTCTGCTGGATTGGCGCGAACGGGAGGTTCCCAAAATCACCCCGCACGTGGATGAACTTGTCTGACCAATAGTGAACCTTGTTGAGTATCCTGACGCAGGCGCTGGAAAAGAAGGCGACCCCGTCACTAGTCGCCTTCATGGTCAGCACTTTCCGGAAGGAGGAGAGGTCGAACTCTACGCGCTTGTCGCGCATGTGCAAGCGAAAGCCACCAACGTGCTGATGGTGTTGGGGTTCACCTGTGCTGGTATCAAACCGAAGTGCTTGAACACCATTCGCACCTCAGGCCACAACGGCAACCTCAGTCCCACAGTGAAATGAGCCACTAAAAGGCGAGTTCGTCGGTGAAAAAGGTGTTGATGTGCTCGCCGGGTGTGGGCGCCTCACAGTGTAACCGGCGGAGAGGTAGAGAATCTGGAAGGTCTCGGATTCCTTTGTAGTTGTTTGCGAGCTCTGGAAATCATGCGCGCGGAAATTAGCAACGCAATGAGCGTGACCCTCATCAGTCTTCGACTCGCGGCCCATGGTGAAGAGAGCAGGGAGAGCATCAGGCAAGGTTGAGGGATCTGGAAGAACATGAGGCGTACTCTTATGATTGGGAGGGTCCCCTATTTATAACCCACAACCCTGATCGCACTCGCGCACGAGTGCACCTAGAGTCACGCCCTAACAAGTTCATCTTGGCGAGCACGAAACGATGCTGCAGGCAGGTAATACCAATAAGCGAGAAGAATGAAAGCAATTAACATAACATTTTAGGTGAGTACCATCATTCGTCGCAGGCAAACCATCTCAAGTAAGCGAGAAGAGAGAATAATTAACAATAAAGATTACGAGTACATGTTGCGAGAAAAGTAAATTCATCGGGAGCGGGAACATCACTCTCGCCTCACGAGACTACAACCCCGAACTCGCGTGCGGCACGGGTGGCGAGCCCTCCATGTGATGTCTCGAGCTTCCCGAAGGTCCTCACATAACTTCTCGAGATTCTCCTCGCCTCACCTGATGACCACTTCAAGACGGGAGGTTTCGCCCACTGTCCCGGCAACCTGCGAGAGCCGGTGAGATTATCTTCGATGGTGACCTGACAAGACTCTAGATCATACAACCTTTCTTCGACATCTTGGACCCTCATTTACAGGCCCTTGCCGCTTTCCAGCTGCGCTTGAAACCCATCTACCTGGTCCAGTCTCGCTTCAATGGTGGTCAGGCTTTGGTTCAGCTCGCTCGGCGGCGCCACCATAAAGAACGAGTCGTAGCCCTTGAGCACCGCCATAAGGAGAGTCCGGAAACCCTCGTTAAACTCTTTCGGGCCCGCCAACAATTTTCTTAGCGGGGTTGTAATCCCCTCGGGGGGCGAGTCTGGGAGCGAGTCCACCGATTCGGAATGCCCCGGAGAGGACGAGGAGCAGCGATCTACAAATTTGAAATTGCAGATGTGAGCTAATGAACAACACAAAGGTGGGTAAAACAAGCGCGTACTTGCGGAGGAGGTGAGATTCATACCATGTTGGTGAGAAGAGCCTTCGCCGGTCCTTCGCAACGACACGCTAGACTGACCACGCAGAGGGCCAAGCTCCATCAACTTCCCGCCATGAGAGCGACAAGCAGGGTCATCGACACCAGGAATACGCTGAGGAGATGGGACCCTGTAGTCGTCGGTTGGAGGAGTCCGCCTCAAAGTAGGAGTTCACTTCGCTTGTGGGGTAGCAATGTGAGGAATGTTTAGTGGAGTCGTCGCGCCCTGTTGCGCGGCCACCTGTAAATCCGCGATCGAAGGCACTGCAAAAAGGTGACATCATCATCATTCACGCTCAAGCAAATGACAAGGTAAAGGGTCTTGCCAGGTATGGAAGGCTGTCGAGGAGAGGGAGGGCGAGTTGAGCTTGCCCCGCGTAACACGTTATCTAAATTCGCCTCGGGGCTAGGCAGCGCCAGGACCAGCTTCGTGTTAGGCTCTCCTCGCTCCTGGGCACAATAATGCTAAGAATAATTCGAGGTGAGATCGAAGATAGCAAGAGACGGAAGGCAGATAAGAGAAATAACCTGGTCAGTTGGCTCAAAGAGGTTGAAGGAGGGCCTATCGTTATTAGGAGAGATCCTGACCTCCCCAGGTAAGGGCTCGCGCCCGGCACCAGGTTTGGGAAGCGGGGTGTGGGCCAGGTCAGCGAGCGGTGAGGTATTCTTCTTCTTTTTGGACTTCTTGTCTTCGCGTTCGCAAGACCGCTTCTCAGAGAACCCGCCAACTAACCCGAAGATAGAGGCCACCAAGAGCTCTTCAGTCCGAGATAGCCGCTACGTTGCGGCCGAAGAAGCCACGTTAGAAGCCATTCTTGTTGACAGCCAGGAGCCCCCCATCCTTTTTATAGAAGGGGGGGGGGGGGGGGGGCGATCAATATCTCTCCCACGCCCAGCTCGCTAAATAAGGGTTGAACGTTTCTTTCCGACCCTAAGCGAACTCGCAAATAGCGGGGATTGTGCACGACCCATATTTCGCGAGATCAACCCAGACACGCCTTGGGACCAGAACAACCATGCGTACCTCAAAGAGGCTCGCGAGCCAGCCAGCCCACGCAGGAGTTTAAGCTCGCCCACTCGGCGAGTTGGAGGAAGTGAGCCCGCGGGGGATGGCCAGGCTTGCAAATTAGGCGAAGCGGGTTCATTCTGAACTCGTCGGGCCACGCATAAGGATCATCTCAAGTTCAAGATCGTTATTAGCACCCCGTCCGGGTCCGCGAATAACATTGTTGTAAAAGCGGATGAAGTTGTTCGCAGACCAGCTAGTCTACCAATAACACTTTCGCAAAGGCAGAGGAAGCTATCTGCAGACCAAAGAATCTCTGGGATCTCTGCTTATAAATAGGACCCTCTATCACCTCAGACGAGGTCGGACCCCCCTCTCCTTGCTTGAGCTCACACATGTTGAGCTTTTCTACTCCGAGTCGTCCGAGGTGTCAAGCTCAGCTACTGGTTGTGGAGGGGAAGTTCTCTTCTGGACGTCCAAGGCGCACCTGCGAAGATTAATAATGCGAAGAAAATTCTTTTCTACTCCGAGACGTCTGAGGTGCCAAGGCGCACCCGAGGCGCAGCTAGACGCACAATTGCTGAAATTCAGCGAATTGGGCGCCCAATTTGCAGAAATTCAGCGAATTGGGCGGCCAATTCGCAGAAAGTCAATGAATTGAGCGCCCAATTCATGAAAAATCAGCGAATTGGGCGCCAAATTCACTGAAATTCAGCGAATTGAGCTCCCAATTCATGGAAATTCAACGAATTGGGCGAATTGGGTGCCGAATTCGCTGAATTTCTGCAGATTGGGCGCCCAATTCGCTGAATTTCCATGAATTGGGCGCCCAATTCGCAGAAATTCAGTGAATTGGGCATCCAATTCGCCGAATTTCTGCAAATTGGGCGCCCAATTCGCCGAAATTCAGCGAATTAAACGCCCAATTCGCCGAAATTCAGCGAATTAAACGCCCAATTCGCTGTTTTTCCATGAATTGGGCGCCCAATTCGTTGATTTTCCATGAATTGGGCGCCCAATTCATTGATTTTATTTTTTACCCATTTTTGCGCCTCATGTGCCTCAGGTGCGCGCCTGCTCCTTGCTCCTAGGCTCCAGGGCCCCTTTGTGCCTCGGTGCGCCTTGCGCCTCGGTGCGCCTTGCGCCTTTAATAACTTAGCCTGTGAGTAGCAACCATACATTTGAGAAGGCAGGTTCTCGGCTCGACGCACTAGTTTCTAGGACCAGATTGTGGGTCAAGTAACTCAAGCTACACCCTCTTAGTCTGAACGCAGCTGACCGGTATCCGGGTTTCAATAGTAATAGTTAGATTTTTTGGAGAAATAAAATAATTATTTTATTTCTATTTTGAGTTTTCACATACATATAATATTAAATTCATACTCATTTTGTATTCTTTTACACAGTTTAAAAAATTCATAAAAAATATTAGATTTATGGGTAAGAGAGATAAATAGTTCAATAATAATAAGAATAATCATCATTCATCAATAAGAACAAAAGTATATTTTTTACCGCCAATATTATAAGTGCTAACCGGACCAAAGAGATCTATGTGAATTAATTGTAGTGATCTAGTAGTGGAAACATCAGTTTTTCTTCTGAATGAAGAATGAGTAAATTTACCCTTTTGACAAGGTTCACATAAAGAAGCTAAGTTATCATCCAATTCAGAAAGACCATGAATTAACTTCTTTCTAGACAATTTTAGAATTAGCTTTGTGCTAGTGTGACCTAGCCGTTTATGCCATAACTCATGTTCTTCATTTTTAGCTATTAAGCATTTCAAAGTTGAAGTAGAAAAATCATTAATTAAAAGTAATAGCGTAAACATTATGCGTTTTGGGTGCAGTAAACAAAACAATGTTCTACTGGCATCTATAATTTTGCAAGTGTTAGTAGATGATTCAAACATAACATTAAGTCCTTTTGGTTAATAAAGATTAGATTATGTTTTAAACCATCCATGAATAAAATATTAGAAATAAAAAATGGAGTTAGAAACTGTTCCAATTCCTTTGATCTTCCCCTTGTTATTATCTCCAAATGTGACAAATCCAACTTTCCTTTCTTTTAGGTTAAAGAACTTTGCTTTGTTTCCGTTCATGTACTTGAAGCATCCAAAATTCAAGTACCGCATGTCTTCTCTGTTCTTATCCTATCAACACACCTAAAATGGAGAAGAGTAAAGATTCAGATACCCATGTTAATCCACCCATATGATAGGTGGAAATCTTAGGTACTCAAATTTTCTACATGACACAATGTCCCTTCTTCTTCAAGCATGTGCTCGATGCATGCCCAAATCTAGAACATTTCGAGCATAATAAAAAACGGTAGAAACCGGCCTTTGAGTCATAGGCGGACTCATACAGGAAGAGGGATAAATATTTTTCCGATTATTTTTCATTATGCTAGTGGAGGAACTAAAATGCCCACTACCGCTGGCGGTAGCTGCTACCGCCAGTGCTAGTGAAGAAACAGAAAAGCACCGTTCATATTTTGAACTGCCATAGTGTTGATTACCCAAAATCATATAAAGAGATTTTTGGTCAACACCGAATTTCTAAATAATCATGTTCAAATCATGACTTCTAACTTTAAGTGCAGCATTTTCTGACACTAGCATAATACACAGATATTCAAACATTTTCTTCGCATTATTAATCTGGGAATATGAATTTTTCACTTTACCTCGAACTCTTTTTTTTTTGTTTGGTAAGAGTTTCTATGATGGAGTTAGACTTAAAGAGCAAGGTATTTAATTTTTGGATCTTTGCCAAAGAGTTTTCACACTATTGACAATTATTATTCGTATCCCCAGATTTAGTTAATTTTTTGATTAGCTTGTTATTATCTTTAGCTAATTTTTTATTTCCAATTTTCAACTCGTCGAAATCATTTAAAGTCATATTGAAAATTTTACAAGTCTTCATATATTCATCTTAAAGATCATCATGTGAGAGATTTTACCAGTGTCTCTGTGGACACCGCAGTCGTCATCTGAGGAATGTGTGATGTTCCTCATAAGGCACATGCTTGTCTTCTCTCCACCATGCTCGAGCTTGAATCACCAGAATCATTCGAGCTCGTGTCATCCCAGGTGCATGCCTTTAAAACTTTTTTCTTCTCCTTTTTCTTTTCCTTTTTCTTTTCCCTCCGTCTTCTTATGTGACCAGGCTTTCAACAGTGGAATCCTAATTCTTTATCGCTCCTGGATTTTTCTTGTACATGTACTTTCAGAACTTGTTCCTTCATTCCTGATCCTTTATGAAGTGCTTGAATCCTTGAACTTCCATTGTTCGTCGTTATCCTCATCTTTCCCTGACATCAGTGCCAAAGATTTCTTCTTTGGCTCAGGATGATACTCTTCACTTTGTATCATCAATTCTACCTCAGGGGGTTTTAAAGTTCCAATGAGGCTCTCAATCTTGAGCCGACTTAGATCATGTGACTCAGCAATAACAGGTGCTTTCAGATCAATCTAGGTGGAAGAGATCTTAACGCTTTTCTCACCAAATCTCCATTTGAAAAATTTTCCCAAGAGACTTGGGCTCTGTTTGGAACGACTGTTACGTTGGAAAAACAATGGTTGGAAACCAATGTTGGGATTAGAGCTGTTAGAAAAGCAGTCGTGGGAATAGGAAGAGAAGAGCGATGTTGACCTACTGGAAGAGAAGCATGAAAATGCGAAAACCTAATTTTTTTTTGAAAGTCTGAGGGTTCACTACTTTCCAAACTGTCTCGAAAACCCATTTTTTGCACAAGTACTTTTCCTACCACCGGGAAACCAAACGCCTCTAAAAAATCAGTGATGGTGAGAATAGAACATCTCACGCCACCACCACCACCACCACCACCACCACCATCCCTAATAGACCATTGAATGCTTTAACGATCATAGTAAAGCGAGTGTACATAGAATCCACTCCATCACATTCCATCTAGAAATGTCATACTCATATTCCAATCTGAAAAGCTTTGATTCCTTCACCTGTGAGGTCCCTTCACGAGTTATTTCTAATAAACACCATATATTATAAGCAGTATCACAAGTGCACATTCTATTAAATTCAGTACGATCTAAAATACAAAATAAAGTGTTCATCGCTTTAACATTGTTCGAATACCTACGCTTATCATGATCATCCCACTTGTGCTTAAGTTTCTCAATGATCGTACTTTCGACAACTTGGGATGGTGGAGTGTATCGTGTCTCAACCATGTTCCAAAAATCTAATATAAAGTTATGAGAAAAAGTCTCATTCTAGGTCCAATTTGAATATGTACCTATGAAACAAAGGTGGAGGAGTTATAGTGTGATCCTCATTGAACACATAATCATGATTTGTCATTCTTACTCTAGGTTTTTGAACGTACTAAGAATATCCTAGTTTTGATACCACTTGTTGTATCGCTAGACAATCTCAAGGGACGGCGAATAAGATTTATGACATTATTATTTTCTTTCTCAAATCAATTATGCAGCAAAATATAAAACTCAGAGATGATTAAATTGAAAGTATACTGAAAATCTTTTATTCATAAACGAAGAGATACAAGATTAGATCTTTTCCCGCAAAGATTGAAAGAGATCAATAAAAAACTTTGCGTTTTCTATGCTGACTCGCAACTCGAACCGGCTGGCCTTGCCAAATCCACCCCCATATTTGCCTCAACCCTCTCCTCCCCAGAGAATCCCAAGACCTAGCCCAAAGTCTAGTCGCCTTAACACTGACGAATTCCACACCCTAGACTTACCAAAGATATGGTCGCCTTAGCCATTGTTAATTCCACTTCCTAGATCTACCACGATCTAGTCGTCATAACAACGACGAATTCACACGACTACAACAAGAGAATATATTGAAATAATTTGAGAAAATACAAGATGAAGAGTTTAAACAAGATCTGAAAATTCCCTCAAGCCGATGACGAAGACTTTGTTGATTCTTTGGAGTGAGAGGGAGAGAGTTCTTCAGTGCTCAAAGACGGCTAGGACGAACCTCCTCGTGAAAAATCGTATCTTGGAAAGAAACCTCTAATGTATAAATTGAATCTCGTAATATTCTGGGGGATACCGTCGACGCCAGCTTTTACCGTCGGCCAGTAGTGTACAATTTTCAAAATCCCGCAATGTTTGCCTCGCAGTAGCATGCAAATTTTCTTCTCGTCTAATTTAACTCCAGTTTTTTATCATGCGGCGCTAGCACCTACTGCGGGGCGGTAGTATGCAAAATTCTTTTTGGTCCAGGTCGTCCCATAACCTTCCAGGAAGCATGCAGGTCGATAAGGAAGTTTTTCCTTCATTACCAGCAGCTTAACTATCGTAGGGAGGTATCTGCTACTGCCGGGCAGCCACCGGGCAGTATCTGCTACTGTCGGGCGGTAGTGTTCATTTTCTGACTGCTAGTCGCTGGATCAATTTCTTATTCTCCATTACCTGTATCAACACATATACTTGTACATGTACACTATGAAAATCTTGCAAATTGATATTAACATATCAGGATTTGTTATTCTCAAACAAAAAGACTGTTGAATCATGTTCCAACAATCTCTGCATCCTGTCATATGGTTGCTGCATTGACTATCAATGTACCACATTTCTCCCTGTGCGCTCTCATTTGACTTATAACTAAGAAACATGATATCATCATCTCTTTCATGAACCTTCTCATGTATGAAGGTTATTTTCTTCAGCTTGCTTCTTCCTGCAGCACTTTATGGTGTGACTATACTTTTGACAATACTAACATTGTACCCGAGATAATGACTTTACTCTTCCTCTACCTGTACTTGAAGTTTCTCCTCTGTGTATCCGAGATAATGACTATCCTTTGCCTCTGTTTCCATCGTTCATCGTGACTTGTGATTTAAAAGCATGCTCCAAATGTGTGTCATCAAATTGTTTCATGCAAAACACATGGGATTGAAGAGATCCCATTAAGCTTTCCACCGGTAAGGTAGATAAGTCCTTTGACTCCTCAATGACCACAACAATATACTAGTACTTTCTTGATAGGCTTCAAAGTATTTTCTCCACAACTCTTTGAGTCTCTATTATTTCACCATTTAAACCTATCTATTCACAAGGGTTATCACTTTATTAAAAAAAATTTCAACTGATTCAATGTCTTTCATTTTTATGGAGTCAAAATCACACCACAATGTTTGTAGGCGAACCAACTTCACTTTATCTTCACCACGATAGGATGAAAATAGTGTCTCATGTTTCCTTTTCCGGTGAAGATGCTGAGATTCTTTTAAAAATGATCTCATCCATCGGCTGATAAATTACAAAGAGGGCTTTCTTATCTTTCTTCGTCAAATCCTTCAACTTGGCAAGTTGTCGAGTGGATCACGTCGTGACATCTGTTGGCTCGTCAACACCATTTTCAACCAACTCCCAGAACTCTTGAGATTCACATAACACCTTTATTAAAATGCTCCACTGATAATAATTCTTTCCACTAAAGCGAGAAAGTTGAGGCGACATTGCACCAAAAGTATGTGTAGCCCTAGATCCGGATTTTTACAACAACAAAATTGTGGCAACGATCTCAAAAAACCCAGCAGCAATAAACTCCAACAAAAAAATTACAACCACAGAATAGATCTCACAAACCTTAAATCACATGAAAGAGGCGGATCTGAAAACCCTAGGTTCTGATACACCATTTGATGGTGATTCCCACAAATAACCAAGCCAAAAACTAGCTACACAAGATGAAAAAATTGCACAAAGAGGATAAAAATCACCTTCCGTTGCATATGCGAATCCGCTGAGAATCGAGCTAATATAAACGCGAAGAAGAAACACCCGTCTTTATCTTCTCCTTGCAGAATGAGACCAAGAAGTTCACCTCCATCGAGGCTCTTGCGAACAGGGAGCTTCGACATTGTAAAACAACGGGGTTGTCTTATGAACAGGAAACAAGAAAACCAGCGAGCCTTTGCATCATATCAGGGAGAAATGAAAGAGCAGCCCAAGAGATTTGGAGGAATAATGAAAACAGGTAGCAGGACTCTTCGAACAAGGAAGCAGCAAAAATGGGAGGAAGCAAAGCCAGAAAGAAACTTTTCGATGCTTTTCTATTCAGCAAATAAAGAGAATATTTATACATGGATTAAATAAAACCTAAACACAAGTTTAATTTAAAACTAAATTAGAAATTTTAATATATGAGAGAGTTGATAAGTGTGGGGCCCAAAAATAGTCAGGCTGGTGCGGGGATAGGGGTCTGGCAAGAACAGCTGCAACCTCCCTTTTTCCTTGTCGTAAGCCACAAGACCACCTGAGAAACTATGGGGTGGGGCTCGAGGGGCTTTGTTGGTGTGGTCTCGGAGCAAGGCAGAGCGGCCCACAAGGGGAGTGAAAATCGGATGTAGTTAGACGCCGATCGTGAGTGGGCAGTGAATGCTGGATCGTCAGGCGCTCTTAGAGGGCGGGGGGGGGGGGGGGGGGGGGGGGGGGGGGGGGGGGGAGTGAATAAGGTTGTTTATAAAATTTTAATTTATCTTAAAAACTTAGCTAAAATTATTTTATAAAGCATTTTCAGAGAATAAAAAGTGAACTCATCAAAGTAATAAAGCAAGTTGCATGATTTTATTTCACAAATAATTTGATTACAAAACTATGATTTCAAGGACTCTAGAAATCATGACGGTGAATATAAAAATTCTTTTGATTTTCTATACCGACCCTTCTCCCTAAGGACCGGTTGACCCTAGCCTATCTCTCCCTAGATAGATCTCAAGCCACCCTTAGACCTATTCCCTAGATCTAATCGACAACACACGCGGTAAATTCCTTCTTAAGCCACACACGAACCTAGTTGCCCACACGGGCGAATTCCACTATCGATACACAAAAATTAGGCACCAAAGAAAAGAGAAAAATACAATATGAGAAATAAAATTTCTGTATAAAAACTGCCTATGAAGAAACTCTGAAGGCGATGACGAAGGCACGTTATAGATCGGAGTTGTCGTTGCTTTCGTCTTTCGTGTAGAATAAGCGTTGATTAAATCCGTCTTCAAGTTCTCCTTTGGATCTTCAAGTTTGCTGTAGGGAGTGCTCTGGTTGTCTTGGACGAGAGCTCATACGAATTCGTTCCGAGTTGTGGAATTGTGGGTTCAGTTTATGCATGGCGAAAGGGAGCGTTGGAATGGTCTTAGCTGAATATTTAGACAATCAAAAGAAAAGGGAAGGAAAGGATGACATCGAGGCAGTTATGAATTTGGTTGAGCTCCCATTACTTAACCAAACAACCTCCAATTCAATTATTTCAACTACATCAAATGATCTCTCGAATTGGTCAAGACTCTCCAGTTTATGGCCGCTTCTCTAGGGTACCAGTTGTTTTTTCATTGAATTTGCTTCATTAATAGGCTCGCGATTCGACTTTGATCGTTATGGGTTGGTGCCAAGATCGAGCCCAAGGCAAGCAGACCTCATTTTAACAGCCGGAACAGTAACAATGAAAATGGCTCCCTCTTTAGTAAGATTATATGAGCAAATGCCTGAACCAAAATATGTCATTGTTATGGGAGCCTGTACTATTACAGGAGGAATGTTCGGTACTGATTCTTATAGTACTGTTCGGGGAGTCGATAAGCTAATTCCTGTGGATGTCTATTTGCCAGGCTGCCCGCCTAAGCCAGAGGCAATTAAAGTCCACTTCTAATGAAAGTGCAGAGTGCCGTATTTATAGAACTGTAAGTTAGCGCCGGCGGTATGTGCTACCGCCGCGCGGTACCCGTTATGGTAAGAGATCTGGTCTTGATTGGTATGCGCGTTTCTTATTTTAGGTAACAGCTACGACGCCTCGATAGGGTTATCGCGTCGTGTTAGCCAATATAGGCTACAACCGTCTGATTGATCTCTTGCTCAATTTGGCTCCTCAATCAGCTGATGATCGCCGGACTTGCCATTCAGTTATCGCCGCACGTTAGCGTTAACACCGCGCAATACTTCTTTACATTTCGGCTCCTTTGCTCCTGCAAATGATTTCATTTGAATGTGTTGTGCCAATTGTTCCATTGACACAAACGCTACCGCCAGCGGTAGGTGCTACCGCCAGCGGTAGGTGCTACCGCCAGCGGTAGGTGCTACCGCCAGCGGTAGGTGCTACCGCCAGCGGTAGGTGCTACCGCCAGCGGTAGGTGCTACCGCCAGCGGTAGGTGCTACCGCCAGCGGTAGGTGCTACCGCCAGCGGTAGGTGCTACCGCCAGCGGTAGGTAGCTACCGCCTTGCGCATCTATTCAATTTTCACATTGCATTTCATGTAGGCATTCAATTTGGTATTGTACATGCATTTTCTGCATATTATAAACACAAAACAAGCTTGATTAAATACATAATAGGATTTGTTCTTCTCAAACTAAGAGATGTGGAACGCATGTTCCAACAAACTCATTTTTTTTGATAATAACAAATCCTCTAATGAGAAATCAGTTATTTTAAAATAGATATGTGTTTATAGAAAAGTGCGGTAAGTGATAATCGTGAATGCATATGTTTTTGAAGTGGTATGGTTGATTACATAATAATGTTCATCGTTTTCTAGAAATGTGTTCTCCCCCTAAAGTATTAGATTTCTCAATTTATTCTCCCCCTTTTGGTATTATCAAATGAGGGTTGAGGTGAGTGTAGTCACGAAGTTTTAGTTTTCCCTTTTGTAGTGTTGAAATAGGATAGCACTTGTTGTAAAAGAAATGCATAACACTTGTTGAATTGTCAAAAGATAATCATGATCGGGCATAAGAGTAAAATACAACGGAAAAAATCATAGAAAGAATACATAAAGCATATATTAGATATGCACAAAACATAATGAGTAATGAGCTTGATAAAAAAGATGATTTGTTGAAAATATTACTATATATATTTGAGTGATAGACCAAGAGATGTCATTCTATTGATTGTTTTGATATATATCAAGCATGATTGAAATATCAAGAAAAGATAACACACTACAATGTAAAGTGATTTGCATTTCAAATATTAAAAACATTATAGAGATCATGCTTAGTTATCTAGTATATTTACTTAATGTTTGTAGAGAATAGTGTATTTGTGTGTTAGTGTCCATATCTCATAAGTGGAAGATTTATGTAAGATAATGATGTATACAAATAATGTTTTGATAAAGTACACAAGTGCAATAATCAAGACACATAAGATATGTAATGGAATAAATACAACATCATCAAAAATGCAAAGTAAAAATACTTCCATTAAATTCTATGCACAATAATAAATAGTACAACTACCAAGGTGTTTCGCACACAATGCTTATTAAGATTTATCAGGGAGCGAAATAATGCTTCTCATGGGTTTTTGATTCCCTCATTTCCGGCGTTCCCTATCTGGTTACTGTTATTCTTCCTTCCATTTCTCTTGGACATGTGGGTTCTTTCCCTCTTTCTATGAGGGTTGTCCTTATCTTCCGTCACCTATTGTGATCCTTTGTGTGTGCCCTCGATTTCTATTCGGTCCCTTCTATGGAGGGGAGTGACTCCACTACAAATATGTCTTCCGGCGGACCTGCTCCTCCTCCGCCTCCAACCTCCATTGGTCCGGGCCGTATAAATCCAGAACATGGCACCCCTCAAATCACTACTATGAAACTGGATGATTCCAACTGCCTTCCTTGGACACGCTCTATTATTCTTGCCCTCAAAAGTTGTCGGTTGTTTGGTTATGTCAGCGACACGACGAAGGCTCCGCCTCCTGCTTCTCCAGAGTGGCCTCAGTGGGAGTCTGAGAACTCTCTTGTAATGTCCTGGTTGCTTAACTCTATGATGGAGCCCATCGCTCGGAATTATCTCTTGTTGGATACGGCTATGGATATTTGGAAGCGCGCAAAGACCACCTACTCATGTCGAGGAAATGCGGCTCAGATTTACCAACTTCGACGCCGAATATTCCTCCTGCGGCAGGGCGATCGACCACAATCTGCCTACTACTCGGAGTTCACCCAACTCTATCAGTAGTATGATCACTTTGATTCTCTGACCCTTGTGTCTCCTGAAGATGAGGGGCTGGTGAGAGTAAGGGAAGAACGGAATCGCATCTTCGAATTTCTTCACGGCTTACATCAGGATTTTGACCTGATTAGCATTCAGATTCTGGGACGCTCTCCTCTTCCTTCTTTACCTGAAGTATACAGCCTCGTTCAGTAGGAATTTGACCGTCGACAGACTCTCCTTCCCGACTCTGCCACCGAGGGCTCTGGCCTTGTCACTCTTTCTCACCTCGGGGTCCGTCCTGCTCGTAACACCAGATCGAAGCCTATGGAGAAAGATCACCTTGTGTATGATTATTGTGGGAAGCCTCGCCATACCAAAGATACTTACTTCAAGCTTCATGGTTTTCCTTCTCCCAGGGGTGGTCTTGCTCCTCGTGGTGGCCGAGGCTCCAATCGCTCCCAGAATCGATCAACCATGTCCCGATCTGCTCACTTATCTGATGATGTGGAAGATACCTCTGTTCCTCTCCTTCTAGATTCCAACATGACACCTCCCGCTTTGTCAGCTGAAGAAATTCTGGCCTTCCGCCGGTTGATGTATGGAGCTCCTACTGGGCTCACCAGTTCCTCTTCCTATGCCCATCATGGATCCGCAGGTGCTCATTCTGCCTCCACCCTCCTGCCCTCATAGTGGATCATTGACTCCGGCGCCACTGGCCACATGACTGGGTCAGCCACAGGTTTTGTGTCCTACACCCATCTATCCGACAGAGATAAAGTGAGCATTGCCGATGACTCCTTATCTCCCATTGCTGGGAAAGGATCCATTCCATGCTCCTCTCTGACGCTCCCCTCTGTTCTTCATGTTTCTGCTTTCACTCGAAATCTTCTGTTTAGTAGTCATTTGACTAATTCTATGGGCTGCTCAGTGTCTTTTTTTTTCTACCCTTTGTGTTTTTCAGGACCTGAAGACGGGGACGATGATTGGCTCTAGTAGGTTGTGCAAAGGTCTCTATGTGTTCGACCCCTCTTCCTCCACTTCCTCCAGCCTCACTCCGCCTCCAAAAGCTCTTCATGTTGATCGGGCTTCTGATTTGGATTTCTGGCATTGTCGCCTTGGACATTCCCCTATCTCTACGATGAAGCTTCTGCTTCCTTCTATTTATCCTACTTTGTTTAGTGTTTTATGTGAACTTGCTAAACACCATCGTAGTTCTTTCCCTCTTATTTCTCCACGCAACTCAGTTCCGTTTGCCCCTATTCATACTGATGTTTGGGGGCCCAGTCCTACTGCGTCTATTTCTAGTTGCTCATGGTTTGTTTCTTTTATTGATTGTCACTCTCGTTGTACTTGGGTATATTTGATGAAACATAAAAGCGACGTGTTTTCTCTCTTTCAACGCTTCCACAACGTGGTCACCACTCAGTTTGGTACTACCATTAAGATCTTGCGCAGTGACAATGACCGGGAGTATATTGACTCCCACTTTGAAAATATCTGAGTGATCTCGGCATCATACATCAAACCTCTTGTGTTTACACACCAGCTCAGAATGGGGTTGCTGAGCGCAAGAACCAGCACCTCCTTGAGGTTGCCCGATGTCTCCTTCTCCGCATGAACCTCCCCAAATATTATTGGGGTGATGCAGTTCTCACCCCTGCCTATCTCATCAATCGTCTCCCTACTCGTGTCCTTGGATTCCTTTCCCCCCTGACCACTTTGGGTGTTCGACCCTCGTTCTCTCGCCTCGTATCTTTGGATGCGTGTGTTTTGTGCACATCCATCCCAAGACCAAACTCGATCCCCGTGCGCTGAAGTGTGTCTTCATTGGATACTCTCCTACCCAGAAAGGATATAAGTGCTTCCATCCCATTACTAAGCGGACATTTGTTACGATGGATGTCACCCGAGAATCTGAAGCCTATTATGGGACCTCTCTTCAGGGGGAGACAAGTACTACGAAAGTGAGTTCCCCTCCTTCTGTTCCTTTGCCTATTTCTCCGTCATTACCTCCTGTTCCTAGTGATCCGGCTATTCCTTTACCTATTTTCTCCATCATTACCTCATGTCCCTAGTGATCCGGCTGTCCCTCATATCCCTGTGAACCCAGTGCAGCCTCCTCTATTGCAGGTTTACACTCGTCGTAAAAGGGACACGAACACACAGGCCTTGCCCACTCTACTTGGGTTACCACTTGATCCATCTTCAGGTACTGACAGAGGTAATTCTACCATGCATCCTCTTTCTCACTTTGTGACCTATGACTTTGTCTCCGTCACATAGAGCATTATTCAACTCCTTGCCTTCCACATCTATTCCCCATTCTTGGCAGGAAGCTCTTGAGCACAGTGAATGGAAGGCACCCATGTTGGAGGAAATGGTGGCCCTTGACAAGAATCATACTTGGGATCTTGTCCATCTGCCTAAAGGGAAAACTGTAGTGGGATGTAAGTGGGTCTTCTGCATGAAGCAAAACTCCCAAGGCCTTGTTGAACGATACAAAGCCAGGCTGGTTGCTAGAGGTTATACGCAAGCTGCCGGTATTGATTATCAAGAGACATTTGCTCCGGTTGCTAAAATGAATTCAATCCGGATCTTGCTTTCATGTGCCATGTGTAAAGGATGGAGCCTCAGTCATTTGGATGTGAAGAACGCATTCCTTCACGGTGATCTTGAGGAAGAAGTCTACATGTCCCTGCCTCCTGGCATTCTTCCAAATGGGTCAGTAGGAAAAGTTTGCAAGTTAAAGAAAGCCTTGTATGGCTTGAAGCAATCTCCACGTGCTTGGTTTGGGAGATTTCACCGGGCAATGATGTCATTCGAATACAAACAGAGCAATGTCGATCACACCTTGTTTGTGAAACACAGGGATGGAAAGTTAGCTGCTTTTATTGTCTTTGTAGATGATATAGTGATAACTGGTGATGACACAGAGGAGATTGAACACCTAAATTCTAGGTTGGCTAAGGAATTTGAAGTGAAGGACCTTGGACCTCTCAAGTACTTTTTTGGCATAGAGGTGGCCAGATCCAGACATGAGAGCTTTATATCGCAGAGAAAGTACATCCTAGATTTGGTTGAGACGACTAGAATTATTGGATGCAGACCCGCTGACACCCCAATTGAGGTCAATTACAAGCTTGGTAGAGATGGTGGAGAAGGGGTGGATGACATACCAGGTTTCCAACGTCTAGTGGGGAAACTTATCTATCTCTCCCATACCCGTCCTGACATCTCATATGCAGTGGGTGTCCTTAGCCAGTACATGCACTCACCAAGATCACATCACCTCGAGGTTGCATACAGAGTTCTAAGGTATCTCAAATCCACTCCTGGCAAGGGCATTCTGTTCTCACCCAACGAGGCATTAACAGTAGAAGTCTATACTGATGCGGACTGGGCAAGTTCTATTGATGACCGAAGATCTACTTCAAGATATTGCTCTCTTGTTAGGTGTAATTTGGTGACCTGGAGAAGCAAGAAGCAACACGTGGTTGCTAGATCCAGTGCTAAGGCCGAGTTCCGAGCAATGGCACATGGGATATGTGAAGGGTTGTGGATTCAGATTATTATGAGGGACCTGGGTATGGAATGTGCTGGTCCAATCAGGATCTATTGTGATAATAAAACTGCTATCAATATTGCCCACAATCCTGTACAACATGATTGTACTAAACACGTGGAGATTGACATGCACTTCATTCAGGAGAACATAGTTAGGGGGATTGTAAGTACTCTCTTTATTCCATCGAACCAACAGCTTGTAAATGAGCTTAGTAAGGGTTTGAGTCAGTGCTCCTTTGACAAGATATTAGGCAAATTGGGCATGACAAACATTACACGCCCAACTTGAGGGGGAGTGTTGAAGAATCATATTTTATGTTATTTTATGTATTTTATTATGTGCGTGGGTTTAGTCCCACACCGTGAGTCTAGTGTTAGGTGTCTATGTATTCACCTATATAAAGCCCCATATGTGGATGAATGGAAACAACTCCTTTTCTTCTTCTCTCCTAATTAGTTTCAACACATACCAAGAAATTTTTTCATTTGTAATTTTCAAGCATTATAAATTTTTTCGATGAATAATGGTGGTGCTAATGAAAATTCATTATTTGACGATTCCTCCCCTCTTCATGAAGCGGGATCATGATGTGCCATTATTCCATGTGGTTAAATTTTTTTTGGAATAACCTGGCTCTGATACCACTTGTTGGATCGTCAGGCGCCCTTAGAGGGTTGGGGGGGGGGTGAATTAGGGTGTTTGTCACATTTTAATTTATCTTAAAAACTTCGATAAAATTACTTTATAAAACATTTTTCAGAGAATAAGAAGCGCACTCATCAAATTAATAAAGCAAGTTGCATGATTTTATTTCACAAATAATTTGATTAGAAAACCGTGATTTCCATGACGCTAGAAATCAAGGCGGTGAATATAAAAACCATTTTGGTTTTCTATTCTGACCCTTCTCCCTAAGGACCGGTTGACCCTAGCCTATCTCTCCTTAGATAAGCCTCAAGCTGCCCCCTAGACATATTCCCTAAATCTAGTCACAAACACACGCGACAAATTCCTCCCTAAGCCGCACACGGACCTAGTCGCCCACACGGGCGAATTACACTATCGATACACAAAAATTAGTCACAAAAGAAAAGAGAAAAATACAATATGAGAAATAAAATTTATGTATAAAAATTCCCTATGAAGAAACTCTGAAGGCGATGACGAAGACATGCTATAGATCGGAGTTGTCGTTGCATTCGTCCTTCGTGTAGAATAAGCGTTGAGTGAATCCGCCTTCAAATTCTCCTATGGATCTTCAAGTTTTCTGTAGGGAGTGCTCTAGTTGTCTAGGACGAGGGCTCACACGAATTCGTTCGGAGTTGTGGCTCAAGTCCACTTCTAATGAAAGAGCGGAGCGCCTTATTTATAGAACTGTAAGCTAGCGTCGGCAGTAGGTGCTACCACCACGCGGTACCCGTAATGGTAAGAGATTTGGCCCAGAATGGTATGCACATTTCTTATTTTATTTTTAGGTAACAGCTCCAGAACCGCGATAGGGTTATCGCGCCGCGTAAGGGTTATCGCGCCGCGTTAGGGTTATCGCGCCGTGTTAGGGTTATCGTACCGCATTAGCCAATATACGTTATAGCCTTCTGATTGATGTCTTGCTCAATTTGGCCCCTCATTCAGTTGATGATCGCCGGGCTTGCCATTTATTTATCGCCGCTCGTTAGCGTTAACGCCCCGCGATAGCTTCTTTACATTTCGGCTCCTTTGCTCCCACCAATGATTTCATTTGAATGTGTTGTGCCAACTGTCCCATTGACACGAACGCTACCGCCACCGGTAGGTGCTACCGCCCTGCGGTAAGTCTAAGTTCAGAGCATCTATTCCATTTTCACATCGCATTTCATGTAGGCATTCAATGTGGTATTGTACATGTATTTCCTGCACACTATAAACACAAAACAAGTTTGATCAAATACATAATGACATTTGGTATTCTCAAACCAAGAGATTCAGAATGCATGTTCCAACAGTGAGGAGGAAGGAGAGAATGTGAGAGGCGCATGTGGTATTTCTGTCTGGGGAAGGGGTGGTTTGAGCAGAGAACGAAGCCTGAGGTCGTGCGGCGACAGTCGTGGTGACGCCTGCGGCAACTTTCCTTCGACATGTTCGGAATTACGTGGATGGAGAGGAGGTACGAGAGTGCTAATTGCAACTGTTGTTTGGGTCCCTTGCACGTCAATCACAGGGGCAGATGACTCCTTTGCAGAGGGCTCGGACAACAACAGGGGAATAGAATCCATTTTGGTGGACCTGCTTCTTAATTGAGGGCTCGACAGGGTCGGACCGGGTGGCTGTGACATCTTCAACGGAGGCGACATGATGGATGGTGCAATAGTGGTGGTGATCTTTGGGGGCAGAGGATGCAAGCCTTGGTCGAGCTCAACAATGGTGCTAAAAATACTAAAATAAGATTGTGGTGTATAATTAGAAAATGGCATGCATGTAAGATTGTGGTGTGAGCATAACTATATGTGTAAAAGATTCTATTTAGAAAATGGCATGCATGTAAGATTGTGGTGTGCGCATAACTATATATATATGTAAAAGATTCTATTTATATATTTAGTTATATATGCTTATATTCTTTAAGCTCCATGGATTCTTCTTCTTCTTTTCTTTCTTTTATGGTGTTCACATCTCTTCAATGTTTTCGGGAAGAATGACACTCGCTGTACATATTTCTGGGAGAAGTGATGTCTTTATAATGAGGAGATTGTCGGCCAAAAATAGGTCGACATGGCCTGACCACACGGCAGTATCGCGTGGCCGTGTAGTCTAAAAAGTTGCGTCTGATCTTGAAATACTCTTACATTTCACCATAAACCCAAGTACATCAAAATTATCAATTTAATATGTACGTATGTATAGATGATTGTGTTACACATGTAATGTTCCTGATTTTAGTAGTATATTTATGTAATGTTTAACACAAAATTTGAAGAATCAACGATACTTTTGAGATTTGTGTTTAATATGTAAACAAATATAACTTCAGTGGCTTGAATACAGATCCGTTTGTTTTTTCTTTTAATCATATCCTCAGTCATTCATGCAGGGAAGTTGTAGCAGCATTTGCCGCATACTTCAGTGGTCTCTTAAAAATTATGGCGACAAAACTATGGAAGGGCGGTGATTTGAGGAACTCGAGTTGGTCTAGATGTAAAGAAAAACACGCCCTTTCAGCTACGTCGAACAAGAGAATCCTCGATGCTAATAATTTTATTTGCTAAGCTGTTTAGAATCTTGTTGGAGAGCTTCTTATGATGTTGGTGATGATGGCTGGATGCGCTCATAGAGGAAATGTTCCAATGATGCTTTCAACCGAGAACTGGAGGATATATATATATATATATATCTTCGAAATTTCGAATCCCGGTTGGTAGTTGTACTTGTATTTTCGAATTTTATTGGTTGCTTGTATATAAAGCGTACATTTAATTAATTAAAATAAATGATAATTATGCATTCAAATTACTTTATAATGACTGTTGAATTTAACAGATTCCACTATGTTCGCACTACCACAAACTCGGACAGTTTGAATCCATTTTTGCTACTTTATGCTTGAAAAGAGCTGAGGGACAATATATATTGTTATGGATCAATGTTGGGGCGACACTTTATAAACGACATACGGAGCCATTAAGGATTGAGCAAATCATGTTATCTTTAATGTTTTGCATGCCTTCATTTTCCCCGCAGCTTAACTCACTTGTAGTATGACCTAAATGAGGGACATTTTGGGCTACGAGTTATTTCTCCTTGCTTTAGGGTTAGTGGCAAGCTCATTTGGCGACTATGAATCAAGTATCTTAACTCTCTCTCTCTCTTTCATTTCCCTATCTCTCTTCTTCTATCGGTGCCTTGGGGCATTCCCCATTTCACGCAACACCACTCGGGATGCATGAATCGTGCGTGGGCGCATCTCTCCTCTGCCGATCTCCCCTCCTCTTCCACACATCTACTATCATAGTGTTGGAACATCCCTCCTCTTCCACACATCTATTATCATAGTGTTGGAACATCGCTTTCGCATTTGTTGGTTTGAGACTAATAAATTTTAATTTTTATTTGATCTACATTTACTTGTGATTATAATGTTCAAGTTCTACAGGTAAAATAGAGAGAAGTACATTGGAATACGATCGGGACACTCAATTGAAGATATGGATTGAATTGTTTCCTATTGTGTGGCGATAGAACTTATCGCTGGCGATAGCCTTCGTTTCAGAACGACCAGCTGACAAGGAGCAATTCGAAGGGACTTGGCGGGAGCAAGGAGCTGATTATATAAAGTCTTACCACGCGGCGATAGGTCTATCGTGTGGCGGTAATCTTATGACATCCCCGACTGCAAATGAAGCATGTAATCACATTTTGGGCGCGAGGATTTATCATGCTACGACCGCGCGGCGATTGGCCTATCGCGGTCTGAAAAGTGTTGTGTAAGATAACAAGCTCAACTTTCTAATCAAGAAGGCAGGAGGGAAATTTAATTAATAGGTACCGCCCGACAATAGGTACTATTGTCGGCGATAGCTCACAAAGTTCTATATAAACAACATTTTGCTCCGTCTCTTATGCACAAAAAAATGAATTATTTTGAGAGCGCCTTCGTGCCCGAGTTTTAGAGGAGATCCCAGACTTCCCAACGACTTTTGGAGGAAATTTCTAAGGAGGAGAACATCAATGCAAATTCCAGACGATGTGCGAATGCATCTATGACAACAATCTCAAGCGTTCCTTCATCCTTGTCTTCAGAAGTTCTCTAGGGAGTTTTTAGATCCAGAATATTTTATTCTCTTGTATTTTCTCTTTATCTTTTGGTGACTCTTTTTGTGCGTAGTGAAATTTGCCCTTGTGTTGGTGACTAGGTCTTTGTTTGACTTAGTGGGAGAATTCATCTCACGTGTTAGGCGACTAGACGGAGGTTTAGGTCTAGGGGGCTTGAGGCCTATCTGGGGATAGATAGACTATGACCAAACGGTTTAAAAGATGAGTCGGTATAGAAAACTAGCAGAATTTTTTATTTCATCGTCTTAATCTTAGTGTCATGAAGATCCAAGTTTTGTAATCATTCATAAATATATTTTAAACTTATTTTTCTATTGATCTACAAAGTTTTTTATTACTGAAATCAATATTGAAATGATCAAAGTTTGTATTATATGAAAAGAATTTTATAAATCATTAATCTCTTATTCACCCCCCCCCCCCCCCCCCCCCTAAGGGTGCTTCACAATCCAACAAGTGGTATCAGAGCGAGGTTACTCAAAAAAAGGTTTAACTACCTAGAGTAATGGCGCATCATGATCTCTCTTTCAATGAGGGGCAAGAGATTAGTCGTCCTCCACTATTTAGTGGTTCAGATTATAGCTATTGGAGGACTAGGATGAGATGTTTCTTAACGACTCTTGATTAGGATATGGTAGAATGACCATACACCCCACCTACTATTGTAGTTGATAGTGAGTCAGTAGAAAAGCCTAAAGAAAAATGAGATAATATGGATAAAGAAAATGTACGAATAATGCAAAAGCCATGAATTCTCTCTTTTGTGCTTTAGACAAAACTAAATTTAATCGTGCTTGTGCATGTGAAACTGCTTATGATATTTGATATTTGCTAAAACTAACACATGAGAGTACATCGCAGGTAAATGAGTCAAAGTTAAATTGGAGTCAGGCGAACAATTTCGAATGGAGATCGACAAGGAAGTAGATGCAATGTACATGAGGCTCACAAAAATTGTGAATGCCTCCAAATCTCTTGGAAAGTCCTTCTCCAATGGTGACTTGGTGTAAAAGATACTATGATCTCTCCCTCCAAGGTTCAACCTAAAGGTCACCGCCATCACCGAATCATGCAATCTAAGATGACTCAATATTGAGAGCTTCATTGGAACTTAAAAACCCATGAGGTCGAACACAAAATTCAAACTGAAGAATACCATCGAGAGTCGTAAAAGAAATTATTGGCCTTAAAATCTGCTGAGGAACAAGACGACGATGAAGAAGATAACGAGAGACTCTTTGTGCAAGGTTTCAAATGATTCATGAGGAACCCGGAAATGAGGAACACTTTCCAAAAGTACATGAAGAAGGGCGACGACAAAAGGGGACTCGTGGTCAAAGAAGGTGAAGACATCTGACGAGGAGGAGGAAAGGCCACTACCGGAGTGCTACTAGTGCCGAAATCCCGAGCATATAAGGCGTAAGTTCCCAAAATACTTAGAGGAGAAAGAAAAGATGAACAAATGAAGAGACAAGGTGTTGAAGGCGTCAACTTAGGATGACTCTTTCTTTGAGAAGTCTAGCGGCACAAGTGCAAGCGACGACGAAGAGGCAAACATGTGTCTCATCGGAAAACATCAACTCCCTTTTGATGACGATTGCAGTGTCCAAAGCAACATTGAGGTACCTCCTCCCTCTTATGATAATTTATATTCTGAATATATGAAAACATGCAAGTATTTTGATAAACTCTAAAGGACATTGACTTATTAAAATATGAAAAGAAAATATTATTAAAAGAAAAGAAAAAAGTAACTAAAGAAACCATCAGAGTTGGGAAAGAGAAGATTGATTACCAAGAGTGTACAACTCAGCGTTCACCAACTCGCGGAGGAATCAGTCACAGGTAATTCAGGGAGTACTCGCAGACTCGCGACGAGTACCTTGCCAAGGCTGGGCGAGGCGAACCAGAGATCCCACTCGCGAGTAGCGAGAGGCGACAACATGAGTGTTTCGAAGACCGATATGGGGTGCATCTAGCCAGGGCGAGTCAGATGAGGTCTCGCGACGATAGTCCGGTGAGGCGAGTGGAGGCTCCCCTCCACTCGCAAGAGGAGATCTCGCGAGCCCAGCTCGCAGAGAGACTGGCGCATGGCTCCTTCATGGGTCGCTCGCCCATCAGGGGCTGCAAGTGAATTTACCCTGGTACCCCTGGTGGGCTGCTAATAGCCCTCCAGAACAGCGGAGTTTGACTGTTAGCAGACCAGTTTGGGGTGCGTATAATATAACCAAAAGGAGGAATCCCACTATTAGCAGACCAATTCAAAAAAGGCTATAAATAGACCCTTTGGGGCACCTTGAGAGAGCATTCTAGATCTTTGCTTCTCCTCAAGAGCTCTTTGGTTAGCTCCACCGGCTCTCCAAGGTGCCCGACTTTCAGCTTTGGCTTGGGAGGGGAAGCGCTCAAAAGATCTTCCGGGTGTGTGGTGGGACCTCCACGCTGCTGCCAAGGGTCGTGCCTTTTGTTCTAAGTGTTCGGTCAGGTTCTTCCGCGGGATTAGTAAGTGCTCGCTGCCACCTTCTCGGGGGTCCGAACTCCTCGTTGGACTGAAATACCGGTTCCAACATTTTTGGTGCGGTGAGCGTGGAAAGAAGCGAGTATAAGAAATCCCCATGGAGGTAAAATGGTCGAAGGGGGTGAGCGAGAGGGCGACTTCGACGATTCGCCACCATCCGGCCCGCCAGTGACAACGGAGATGATAGCAAATCTTGGCAGGGAGATGCTCGAGACCATCAATCTCCCCTTCGCCGCGGCGCAGGGCAAGTTTGCGACTCCAGCACCTCAGGTCGCCCAGCCATCAGGGGTTGGCGAGAATGCCCCGGGGCAGAGAGCTGGCAAGAAAGTGGTCGGCGAGGCACCAGGGCGAGATCTCGCGGGGCGAGAGCTGTTTCCAAGTCCGACGAGCGTTGCCCCGACGAGTGCTGTCCATGAGAGCGCTGTGTCGGCGAGCACTGTTTTGGCGAGTGCGAGCCCAGTCAGGGATCTCGTGGGGCAGGTCGAGAAGGCAAGAACGACGATTGGAGGAATCCCGTTCTGCGAGTTGGTGCTCTCGGAACCACTCCCGGAGGGGTTCAGGGAGCCGGATAGGCGGATATGATGTATTACACCGGCAAAGATGACCCCATCCCGCACCTGTAGTGGTTCGAAGATATGGTCTCCCTCAAACCCCTGTCGGACGCCTTCAATTACCGACTCTTCGCAACCACGTTAAAGGAGAAGGCGAGGGACTGGTTTCACCAGCTCCCGAGAGGATCGATCTATGCCTTCGAGGACTTGCGCCGCAGCTTCTTGCTCCACTTCTCGACCTCAAAGAAGAGGAAGAAGGACCCCGAGGCACTCTTCAATATCAGGCAGAGGCAAGGGGAGTCGTTGGCCCAATATGTGTACCAGTTCCAAGAAGAGGTCCTCCTCATCCAGGAGGTGTCGGGCTTCACCCTCCAGCTTGCCTTCACGGTGGGGCTGCGGGAGGGATTCTTCAAAATGAGCCTGAAGCGGAAGGTCCCCTTGTCCTTCGAGGAGTTGATGGAAAGGGCGGCGGAGGAGATCGAGAGCGAGGCAGCTAACCCGGAGTTCATGAAGAGGCTAACCAAGCTCAGTGAACCAGAGGTCAAGCAGCAGGAAGTTCGGAGAAGGTAAGAGCCGAGGGCCCCGGAGTTGGGATGGAGGCAACATGGAGGAGGTAACTTCCATGGAGGTCATGTAAGGCCTCATCAGCTTGGGTGGAGGCAGGGTCCGAGTCCATTGCCTCCCCCGCCTCAGCAAGCTATGGAGATCGGGCTAGGAGGAAGAGGAAGGGGAGGAAGAGGAGCAGGAGCGGGAGCAGGGGTGAGAAGAAGGAATCGTGGCGCGGAGGCTAAGAGAAGGGAGGTGGTGTTGCCATATTGTGACTTCCACCAGGAGGAAGGTCACGCGACAGCCACCTGCCCGGAGTTCTTGGAAATAAGAGGGGCCAGAGTGCCGACGCAGTGGGAGCAGCGGCCGGTGAGGATTGATGAGGTCCTGCCCCGAAAGGAGGACGAAGAGAGGTGCGAAGACTGGGCTGATGTGGGGACCCGGGGAGGGATCAGAGTGATCCATGGTGGTGTGGAGATTGAGGCAACCCGAAAGGCGAGCCTCCATGTCATGTACCGTCGGAGCGTGGCTTCGACGTCTCAAGCCCCACCCCGAGAAGAGAAGATCACCTTCACACAGAAGGATATGTCGTGTCATGAGGAACCATTCTGCGATGCGCTGGTTATCCAGGCAGCCATCGAGAACTTCACCTTCTCCCGAATCCTCGTGGATAACAGGAGCTCAGTCAACGTCATTTTCAAGAAGGCGTTTGATGAGATGAAGGTGGAGGCAAGAAGAGTGTTGTCCTCAGATGGCCCGTTGTTCGGTTTCTTGGGGGGAGAGGAAGGAGGTGGAGGGAGGAGCAGGGCTCCACGTCGTTCTAGGGGGAAGTCCCGTAACAGTCGGTTCGTCATCGTGGACCCGCCGAGAAGCTACAACGCCATCTTTGGGAGACCCCTCATCGGCGCATTCCGGTGTGTCCCATCCACCTTCCACCAATGCCACAAGTTCAGTGTAGGAGGGATCCAGGTCCGGGTGAGGGGTGACCCCAAGGTAGCAAGGCAATGCTACGTCACCGCGGTCAACACCACCTGGCAAGCCGAGGAGGAAGGAATCGGACGGGAGATGGAGGAGAAAGAGAGAAGAGGAGGAGAAGAGGAGGCCCAGGCAGGATAGGAGGAGTTGATGGAGGTCCGGGAAGAGGAGATGGAGGAGGGAGAGGCCGAAGTGCCTGCTTATGGCGAGAGGAAAGAGGACGATCGAGGGGAGCAGTCCCGGCTGGAGGCCGTGGACGAGGTCATGGAGCTTGAGGTCACTTCCCGGCGCGGGAGTGATAGAGAAAGTAAAGATCAACGGGGAGCTCGGCCCCAAGGAGCAAAAGAAGATCCTGGACTGCGTCTAGGAGAACGTGGATGTCTTCGCATGGAGCGCGACGGACATGCCCGGGATCGATGCGGATGTGCCCTGCCACCGCCTCAACCTCGACCCCGGCACCCATCCCATCCGTCAAAAGAAGAGGTCCACCGCGGACAAGCTGGAAGGACCCATCCGGGCGGAAGTGAGCAAGCTCCTCAAGGCGGGCTTTCTATCGGAGATCCAGTACCCAGGTTGGGTGTCCAACATAGTAATGGTAAAAAAGGGAGACGGTAAGTGGAGGATGTGTGTGGACTTTTCTTTATTAAATAAATCATGCCCCGAGAATTGTTACCCCTTGCCTCGAATCGACGCGCTGGTTGACTCAGCCGTCGGTTTTTCCCTAATGAGTTTTCTAGATGCTTTCTCAGGTTACCATCAGATCCGCATGCACCCTCCCGATATCAAGGATGTCTCCTTCATCACAGCGGACGAGTGATATTGTTACAAAATGATGTCCTTCGGGATAAAGAATGCAGGGGCGACTTATCAGCGGATAATGGACAGGGTCTTCCAAGAACAGAAGGGGAGGAACTTGGAAGTATACATGGACGATCTCATAGTCAAGAGTCGGAACCTCGAGTCTCACCTACGGGACCTCGAAGAGACTTTCGGGACCTTGCGGAAGTTCAAGATGAAGCTCAACCCCCAGAAGGTTGTCTTCGGGGCGAGCCGAGGAAAATTCTTAGGCCACTTGCTCACCCCAGCCAGGGTGGAGCCTAACCCTGACAAAGTAAAGGCAATCCTGGAGCTGGGATCGCTGAGGAATGTGAAGGAGGTCCAGCACCTCACCGGGAAACTGGCTGGGCTAAGTAGGTTCCTCTCCAGGGCAGGGGAGAAGTGTGCATCGTTCTTCAGAGTGCTAAGGGGAAATCAAAAGTTTGAATGGACCCCAGAGTGTGAGGAGGCTTTTCAAGCACTAAAGAGACAGCTCACCCAGGCCCCTCTGCTCCAGGGACCGAGGCAGGGAGAGGACCTATCCGTATACTTGGGGGTAGGATCCGAAGAGATAAGCTCCGTGCTGGTGCGGGAAGAAGGAAAGAATCAGCTTCCGATCTACTATGTCAGCCGAGTCCTGAAGAAGGCTAGGCTTAGGTACCCCATCCTAGAGAAGCTGGCCTTCTCCCTCGTGGTGTCGGCCCGGAAGCTCCGGACTTACTTCCAGGCACACTCAATCAAGGTGGTAACCGACCACCCCCTTCGTAGCATCATGAAGGGAGTGGAACACTCGGGAAGGTTAACTAAGTAGTCGGTGGAGCTAAGTGAATTCGATATCTCTTTCGTGCCCAGAATCTCGATAAAGGCACAAGCAGTGACTTCTTGGCTGATTATGTGATCGAGGTGGAAGAAACCTAGCCACCCCGCCCGACAGTTTGGAAGATGTTGGTCGATGGAGCATCGGGGAGGCATTCCTTTGGGGGGGGGGGGGAGTCATCCTGGTAAGTGACGCGCGATTTCAGCACTGCTAATTAGCAAGCGCAAAATGCAGTACGACGGCAGTGCACCGGTCGTTGTCAAGTAATAAAAGTAGGGAGAAACTCCCCGAATATCATTCTCAAAGGACTGCAAGTTGGGTAGTATGATTTTCCTACTAGGGAAACTCTTTTAAAGATTCTAAAACACTAACTAAAAAGGGGGATTTTGAAAGTGGTTTTCCTATGCTATCAATGAAGAAAGAAAATGCAGCCCTAAAGCTCCGCTTCGCTTGTCGGGATGGATGCAACGGCCGCGATGTCGTGCTTCGGTGAGCGGGTGGGCAAGAAGGCTGGCGGATGAGGGTCGTAGGCACCTCATCGCGAAACACGCAACTAGCAAATGCTAGTGCGGAGCATTAGTAAGCGGTGGAGTGGATGGCGGACCACGACACTCCTCAGATCTCATAAACCACAAAGGATTTCACAAACATGAAATCATAATAATTAAAACATAAGGTTTATGAACATCATCCACAATCTCAAATACATATAAGGAAATCTCTAAAGCAAGCGTAGGGGAAAAGAGTCAACCAAAGCTCGAAGTCTATGCTGAAGATTCTCGGCCGGAATCGTAGGGTTGTCAAGCCTCGTCCGTCTCAGTCTTCAGTTGCGTCCGGGGTCCGGAAGAGCTGTCACCTTCCTCTACTATTACCCGTCTTCTTCGTGGTCTTAGCTTGAGGAAGCTCTTGTTCGACACCTGGAATGTTGCAGGAGTTCTCCGTCTATGGATTTCTTGAGCTCGAGGATGATGGATGAGGCCAAGGAGGGAGCTTTGGCGGTAGATTTGCAAGCGAAAGGTCACCGGAGCTCCTCCTAGGTCAGAATGGTGGTGGAACGATGAAGTGGGCGAAAATGGCGGGCTTTAGAAGCTTTTCCCGCGGGTCTCTTTTCTTCCAGCAGATTTCCTGCTTTAAATACTAAACGGGCAAATTTTTAGTCACGCATGGGCGAACGCACGATCGTGCGTTACCCGTGCGTTATTTAACGCGCAAGCAGGCTTGAGGAGGAAGCAGCAGCGCCCGTGCATTTTACTCACGCACAGGCGAATCCGCCCGTGCGAAAAAATGCATGAACAAATTCAGATTGGCAAGAATATAGGCAAAACATGCGATCGTACGTTTCCTTCGCGCACGGGCGATCCGCCCGTGCGTAAAAACGCACGATCAAATTCAGATCACCGGTTTTCTCCCCAGATGAAGGCGCACGACCGCATCCGTCCGTGCGTCAAGAAAACGCACGACCGTGCGATATACACACTCATGAATTCTGGGCAAAAGGAGATGATCCAAACACCTGCAAGCACAGCAAATCAGCTGGGAATACACCTTCAGCACCAATTAAACATAGAAAAAGGATTAGGGAGCACCATGTGCTTACCCCCAATAACGTGGAGCGCAAACGCACACCAAAATGGGTCTAATAGGAGCGTGAAGCACGCAAGTGCACATGAAAGAGATTAAGAGAAATAGATGCAATAATAGCTCGATAATGACGCACACGAGAATGAAAACTAGCCTGGATGAGCCCATAAAAGTGTATATAATTGGGACTCATCAGTAAGCCCTCCGGGGGAACAAGGATAGAGCAAGCCATCAACATCCGCTTCCCTATCACCAACAACCAGGCCGAGTACGAGGTGATAATAGCAGACCTGCAGCTGACCCGAGAGTTGGGAGTGCAAGACGTGGAGGTCTCGACGGACTCCATGGTAGTGGCATGTCAGGTCAAGGGGTAGTTTGAGGCAAAGGAGCCCACCCTCCAGCGATATCTGGAGAAGGTCAAGGGGATCATCGGGCAATTCTGCACCTTCTCCATTCAGCATGTGCCAAGGGAGGAGAGCATCCCAAGCGACCTCCTGGCCAAGTTCGGTCCCTGGGCAGGAGGGACGGTGTTGGAACTCTTCTGGACCTCCATCGAGGAGGGATAATTAATGGAGGTAGATCGGTAAGCGTCGTGGATGGATCCTATCATCACCTTCCTAACATCGGGGAAGTTCCCAGAAGGGGATGTGGACAAGCGACGGCTTAGGTATAAATCGGCATACTATTCCTTACATGCAGGTGAACTGTATCGAAAGACCCTCTCGGGACTCCTAGCTCGCTGTGTCTCGGAGGAGTAGGTTCCAAGGGTCCTGGAGGAGATTCACTCAGGGGAGTGTGGTAGCCACTCGTGGAGCAGAACCTTGGAAGGAAGAGTGTTGAGGCAAGGCTACTTCTGGCCTACCCTCAACAAGGATGCGACGGAATTTGCCAAGAAATGCTCCAAGTGCCAGTTGTATGCTCCCCTCCAACTCCTACCAGCTCAGAGGCTCTGGTCTATCACGGCTCCATGGCCCTTCGCAATATGGGGATTGGATCTGGTGGGTCTGTTCCCCCAGGCAGTGGTCAAAGAAAGTTCCTGCTAGTAATGATCGATTACTTCTCCAAGTCGCTCGAGGTGAAAGCGCTGACCAAGGTAACCTCTCAGGTGGTAAGAAATTTCATAATGGGGGGAATAATTTGCAGGCATGGGCTTCCGCTAGCCATAGTCACGGACAATGGGCCGCAGTTTGCCAGCGACGAGTTTGTCAGCTTTTGCACCCAACTGGGCATAGATCTTCGGTTCGCGTCGGTCCACCACGCAAGGAGCAATGGCAAGTGGAGGCGGTGAACAAAATAATCGTGAATTTGCTAAAGAAGAAGGTCGAGAACCTGAGGGGCAACTGGGTAGAGCAGCTACCCTCGGTCCTCTGGGCCTTGAGAACCACCCCTAACAAGGCCACAGGGGAGACTCCATTCAAGCTCTCTCACGGGTCTGAGGTCGTTCTTGCTATTGAGTTCGAGGTAAAGTTGCCCAGGGTGGTGGCCGCAGTGGAAGGGAACGAAGAATAGCTAGTGGAGAATGAAGGGGAGCAAAAAGTATCTTTGGATTTGGTGGAAGAGCTCCGGGACCTAGCCACCATCCGACAGGAGGAGGTCAAGCGGCGGATGGCTCGGTACTTCGACAAGCACATCCGAGTAAAGCAGTTCGAGAAGGGGGATTTGGTTCTGAAAAAGGTTGATGCGGCTGGGAGAGGGGCGGCGGTGGGAAAGCTCGACCCCAATTGGGAGGGGCCTTACATTGCAGATGAAGTGCTCAAGTCGGGAGGATACCATCTCCGGGATGTGGAAGGGGCACCCCTCGGCCGAGCTCGGAGCGGGGGTGATCTAAAACGTTTCTATCCTTAAAACTTTTTATGATGATTTGTTATATGATTGACTCATTGTGTGCTAATTTCAATGCCTAGCTACTCTAACCATGTGCCCTTGTGTGTTTGAGCTGGAGTGCCCCAGATCGATTTCGCTGTCGGGCTCTTATTAGGCGATGGGTCAGGTTGATCTCTGGAGAGGCTGGCTAAGGAAAGTTTGAGCTGGAATGCCCCAGATCGATTCCGCTGTCGGTCTCTCATTAGACAGTGGGTCAGGTTGATCTCTGGAGAGGCTGGCTAAAGAAAGTTTAAGCTGGAATGCCCCAGATCGATTCCGCTGTCGGGCTCTCATTAGACGGTGAGTCAGGTTTATCTCTGGAGAGGCTGGCTAAGGAAAGTTTAAGCTGGAGTACCCCAGATCGATTCCGCTGTCGGGCTCTCATAGAGGGTGGGCCAGGTTGATCTCTGGAGAGGCTGGCTAAGGAAAGTTTGAGCTGGAGTGCCCCAGATCGATTCCGCTGCCGGGCTCTCATAGACAGCGGGTCAGGTTGATCTCTAGAGAGGCTGGCTAAGGAAAGTTTGAGCTGGAGTGCCCCAGATCGATTCCGCTGTCGGGCTCTCATAGACGGTGGGTCAGGTTGGTCTCTAGAGAGGCTGGCTAAGGAAAGTTTGAGCTGGAATTCCCCAGATCGATTCCGCTATCGGGCTCTCATTAGACGGTGGGTCTGGTTGATATCTAGAGAGGCTGGCTAAGGAAAGTTTGAGCTGGAGTGCCCTAGATCGATTCTGCTGTCGGGCTCTCATAGACGGTGGACCAGGTTGATCTCTAGAGAGGCTGACTAAGAAAAGTTTGACCTGGAGTGCCCCAGATCGATTCCACTGCCGGGCTCTCATAGGCGGTGGGTTAGGTTGATCTCTGGAGAGGCTGGCTAAGGAAAGTTTGAGCTGGAGTGCCCTAGATTGATTCCGCTGCCGGGCTCTCATAGATGGTGGGTCAGGTTGATCTCTGGAGAGGCTGGCTAAGGGAAGTTTGAGCTGGAGTGCCCCAAATTGATTCCGCTGTCGGGCTCTCATTAGATGGTGGGTCAGGTTGATCTCTGGAGAGGCTGGCTAAGGTAAATGTGGTACTGGGCCCAAGGCAACAAGCTCTCACGGAGATGATATGGCCAGGCTCTCACCCAACTGACAGGACAGTAGACTCATCCGATGGTAGGAAGGTAAGGAAAATATGAGAAGGGAAAAATCTCAAGGGTCAAATATGTGAGTGGCCCCAGTAGAGGAGGCACTCGCCTGGAAAGGCACTCGGCAGTGATGCGAGCAGCCCCGACAGAGGAGGCTCTCGGCAAGGTTGCGAGTAGCGACAGAATTACCGTGGCCACCTGAGTCCTAAGAAATCAGCAAACGCACACCACTCGCGAAAGTGCGAGTGAGGGGGTGCGAGTGTAAGCCGACAGTTGATGCAAACACATCACTCGCGGAAGCGCGAGTGGTGGGGTGCGAGTAAGTACAGACAGTTAACATGTATATATTGATTGTCAAAAGCGGATGCGTGCGAACGCGAAAGCAAGAAATAAACCTACCCGAATAGGCCTCCGCCTCGTCGAAGGGCTCGCAGGCGAGAACCTTGTTGGAACAAATGCAAGGGAAAAAATTTTTTGGTTAAGTCCCACAAAGAGGGGCGACTAAGCGTGTGTTCGATCGGTTCGCAGGTGCGCGTGGGGTGCGTGTCATAATGTGAATGCGTACGTGTGCGAGTTTGCGCACGCGAGTCAACAAGTGCTTGAGCAAAGCGCAGGTGCGCTCGTGGTGCGTGTCGTTGAGACGCGAGCACGTAATTAAAGGGTAGCGAGAAAAGCAAGAAATAAAAGAGACTTGGAAAGTATTTTTTCATTTCATTTCAAAAAAATTGTTTGCATCGTTGGGAGGGGGGCGAGTCTCGCCTTACAAAGAAAATTCAAAAGGGAAAAAATTATATCTTAAGGCTCGCTCTCTGTCTTCTCGCCCTCGTCATCCGCGAAGGGAGGGATCGGCTCGAACAGTTCTGGGACGACCTCCTCGACGGTGAGCTCCTCCGCGTCGGCTGAGAGAAGTCCGGCCCCTTCAGGGTGTCGAAGATATGCCTCGCCGCCAGGATCCTAGTGTCTCACAACGACTCCTCCTCCGCGCGCTTCAGGTTCCTCAAGGTTCGGGGAGAGCGACGAGCGGGTGGAAGGGCGGCCCGGGAGAGCTCCTAGTTGTGAGCTTTTAGCACAACGAACTCCTTCTCTTGCTCCGTCTTGCGAGCGAGGAGCTGATCGGCGGTCTCAGGGTCCTGCGAAAGGCAAATAGGTTAAAAAGGAAAATGGCGAATGTTGACAAGCAAGTTCTTGGCAGACTTACCATCCCGCCCTTGAGGTTCTCAAGGAGTCCATTGGAGATGACCTGCTTTTCTTTAGGTCGGTGAGCTCCTTCTGTGTCTCTTGCATCTCGCGCTTCAAGTCCTCGGAGTTCCTCTCCATCGTGAGGAAGAGACGACCTGCCATGTGGGTGAGCTCCAGCCCGCGAAGCTGAGCTAGCGTGCACTCATAAGCAAGCGCTCAGGAGGACAGGGTGTGGAATTCCACGGCGTCCTCCCGCCCATAGAGGCCGAAGGACACGGCTAATGCCTCTCCTCCAATGACCTCCCGCTCCACCCAGGAGGGATTTAGGGTGGAGATAGAGACCCGGTTGGAGTCTGAGTCCTACTCTAACACGGGCTCGCCGGCTGCGTCTCGGTGCTTGGTGCAGAGGCAGAAATTGCAGTGGCCCGCTAGCGCAGGTGAGGTCGGCACGCGGACGGTCTCCCCAGGGGCCTCCCCGACTCCTTGGTCGGCGAGAGAGTCCTCTGGGGGATCGTCCCCAGACGAGCTTTCAGCGAGCCCCTTTCCTTTGACGAGGGTTGAGGGCAGCTTTTTCTTCTTTGGCGGCGGAGGGTTAAGGGACGACCCGCGGCTTGCGGTGCAGGCCGCTTCTTGAAGGCAGAGGAGGTGCTGGGCGCCTCGCGGCAGGCGGCGGCGGAAGCGAGCATAGGGGGGGTGGAGCAGAAGGCCTCGCTCCCCTGCGAATGATAAAAAGGCAAGTTATGAAAGAAATGCAAGAGGTTCAGGCGAAGATGGAAAGGGATCATGATTCAAACCTGCTCCGGGCCGCACGGGGAGTAGCGAGTCCACATTCCTTCGGAGGTAGCCGACCTCGAAGGTGGTTGACATGTACTTGAAGAGGTCGGCCTCGTGGCCGCCGAGCGGGGGGGGGGGGGGGGGGGGGGGGGAGATAAGTGGACTCGCCCCGCTGGACGGGCGAGAAGGGGACGTTGCCGAAGGGCCCCTTGACGAACACAAACTTTTGCGCCCAGTAGTGGCTTTTGTTCACCGTCTCGTGAACTTTAGCGTGTTGGCTCGCAAAGAAGGTCGTCCCATCCTTATTTGCGCGAAAGGAGAATAGCTTGCGGAAGACCGGCAAGCTGAACTCAATGCGCTCCTCACGCAGGTACCGCACGAGCCCCAGCATGACTGCGATGGAGTTAGGGGTCATATGGCCCGGGATGACGCCATAGTATTTCAGCAGTTGGAGAATTTGCGGGAAGCAGTTAGAATGAAATCCTAAACTAATGCGAGAAAGGAATGTAAGGGGAAGGGTAGCGAGCGAGTTACCTGGCTGATCTCCGGCCACAAGGGAAGTCGCGGGCCCACGTCGAAGTGAGCCGCGGAGATGGCGAGCTCATCCGAATGGAGGTCATTGATGGCCTCGGTCTTCGCCGGATGCAGAGCAGTGAATGATGGCGTGATGTAGTTGGCCACCACCGAGTGGTACTCGCTCCCAGTCCGCGAGCAAGTAAAGAACGAATGGTCGCAGAATGTGAAGGCGCACTTGGCTCCACCCTCCGAATCACAGTCACCACCCATGGATGCTAAAACAGAAAAGAATGCGAAAGCGAGAATGCGAGAGCTCGCGAGAAAGAAAGAAAGGTCAAGAAAGTTAAATGTGGTGGTTGACTATTGATGACAGGCTTATTTATAAGAAACTCAAGGCAGCGGGGAGGAATCGAGGCGTCATGGGTGCGGATAGCCGAATCCCGCTGTTACGCGCCTCAATACTCGAACCCGCCCACCCCCAGAGAACTCGCCGCGATGCAGCAGGGTCAAATCCCTGTCAGGTGAAGCGAGTCCCAGGCAAGCCGCGAGAAAGGGGGGTTGAACAAAAGG
Source organism: Dactylorhiza incarnata (assembly GCA_033032865.1). Classification (NCBI taxonomy): domain Eukaryota; kingdom Viridiplantae; phylum Streptophyta; class Magnoliopsida; order Asparagales; family Orchidaceae; genus Dactylorhiza; species Dactylorhiza incarnata. The sequence continues at coordinate 2,468,784 of JAWHQI010000303.1, forward strand.
GGTTAGCGAATGCAATAATAGCAACAATAAAGAGCGGGCAATAATGAAAGAAAAATCCCGCTATTTCTCGGGAGGCATTCAAAGTGATATTATTGTTTGCAGGTTGCCGTAGAAAAAGAAAGCAATAATGAACATTGGCTTATCTCTGCGAGTTGCCAGGCGAGTGCGAGGGGGATCAATAGCGGATCCACGACCATCGACCTCGTCCTCGCACCCCCGAGCTCGGCGGTACGCGCGGATAGTGATACACACGGACCGCACGGAGCTCACGCAGCAGCAGCCGGACTTGGTCCTCCGCCCGCGTGAGGTGCACCCCGGGAGAGGTGGCCTCGTGGCAGGCGTCTGTCTGCAGCTCGACGAGAACTCGGGCTAGCTCATCCTCGATCGCGACGAACCGCTCCTCGCAGACCGCTTTGTCCTCGCGTGCCCGGTTCCACAGATCTTGCAGCATATATCCTTGCTTCTCGAGCACATCAGCGACTCGCCGCTTCATCGCTTCAAGGTCCCGAGGGTCGCCGAGGAATTCAACGATCTTATCCGGTAAAGGCACGGGCGACATCTCCTCCTCTCCAAGCTCCAGCTCGATGGAGGACTCCGGGACACCTGCGAGAAAAGATTCAGTAAGCAGTGCGAGAGGTATTTTGTTGATTTGAAACTAACCAACCTGACAGGGCCGCGACCGCTTTACCGGGTCGCTGGTGGGAGGAGCTCGGTTTCACCTGGAAGGCCTCAGAGTACTTTATCGTGACAGATATCCCCAGGCCAGGAACGCGGGGAAGGTTGCTTGCAACCCGGATGTCGGCGGGAGGCGAGCTGACGGGGTCTTGATGGCCCAATAGGTTGAACCCAGGGACGAGGACCGCCCCGTCCGGTGTGGACTGCGAGCCCGGAGGAGGCTGGGAGCCCGGCGGAGGTAGTGAATCAAGGGGAGGCTGTGAATCTGGAGGAGTTGGCGAATCTGGCGGGGGCGGAGAATCTAGAGGGGGCGGCGAGCCCAGCGGGGTGGCTCGCCTCCCGTGAGTTGCGAGGAGATTCTCTGTGAATAAAGAAAAAGCTCAGTAGGGGAATTCACAAAAAAAGATAATGTCGGGATCTTACCCGGTCGCGGCGAAGGAGACAGGTCGAGAACCTCCATGTGGGCGGCCGAAGAATTGTTTCTCCCAGAGGAAGGAAGGCAAGTACCTTACAGGGTCTCGCTCGCCTGGATTCCCGCCAGAAACGCGCTCTGAAGATTAAAAGGTTAGCACAAAAATGGGAGAGAAAAGGCATGCGAATCCGAGTACCTGTCCAGCGAGTGCGGGATCATCCAGCATGTCCCGGAGGGAGGACTGCGTCGTCCCGAAGCGTCGTCGCACCACTTGTGCCCGCTTCAGAACAGGGGGAGGCGGAGTCTACTGGGCGCCCCAAGGGGCGAGCCACTTGGTGACAGATTGCCCCCTCGCGCGGGACGCTGCCAAGCGAGCTTGAGCTTCTTCCGAGAGAGGCATTTTCAGTAAATGCGGTTGCGAGTAGCGAAGTGAAGGAAGCAAGGAAAGGGTCCCTCATTGCCCTGGAATGTTGGTATTTATAGCACCAGGGGTGGGACCCACCAAAGATTCGTGCCAGCTCATCCTCATCCGACGAACACAAAGGGTTGGATGTTTCTTCATGAGCTTAGCATAATCTCTCGAAGAGCGGGGATTGTGTACAACCTAGTGTTCACCGACTCGCGGAGGAATCAGTCACAGGTAATTCAGGGAGTACTCGCAGACTCGCAGCGAGTACATTGCCAAGGTTGGGCGAGGCGAACCAGAGATCCCACTCGCAAGTAGCGAGAGGCGACATCATCAGTGTTTCGAAGACTGTTCTGGGGTGCATTTAGCCAGGGCGAGTCAGATGAGGTCTCGCAGCGATAGTCCGACGAGGCGAGTGGGGGATCCCCTCCACTCACAAGAGGAGACTTTGCGAGCCCAGCTCGTAGAGAGACTGGCGAGTGGCGCCTTCATGGGCCACTCGCCCATCGGGGGCTGCAGGTAAATTTACCCTGGTACCTCTGGTGGGCTGTCAATAGCCCTCCAGAACAACGGAGTTTGGCTGTTAGCAGACCAGTTTGGGGTGCGCATAGTATAACCAAAAGGCGGAATCCCGCTATTAGCTGAACAACTCAAAAAAGGCTATATATAGACCCTTTGGGGCACCTTGAGAGAGCATTCTAGATCTTTGCTTCTCCTCAAGAACTCTTTGGTTAGCTCCACCGGCTCTCCAAGGTTCCCGACTTCAGCTTTGGCTTGGGAAGGGAAGTGCTCAAAAGATCTTCCGGGTGTGTGGTGGGGCCTCCACGCTGTTGCCAAGGGTCGTGCCTTTTGTTCTAAGTCTCCGGTCAGGTTCTTCCGCGGGATTAGTAAGTGCTCGCTGCCCCCTTCTCGGGGGGTCCGAACTCCTCGTTGGACCGAAATACCGGTTCCAACAAAGAGTGTGACCACTCTTTGGCAAAGATCAAAGAATTGGAAGATTTGCCCTACAAAATCTCCACGAACATCGAAACTCTCACTAATGAGAGAAGGGATTTAGAGAGCAAACTACAATCTTCTCTTATAATGGGAAATGGGCTTTTGCAAATCGATGTGTAATGTTTATAACTGAAACACCACATTAAAAGCCCGCATCAATGACTTATGCATTGCAATACAAATATTCAAAGTTAGCCATGTTGGCAAAAAAATTGTACCTCCAAAATTCACACTTAAAAGAGATGGGGGCAAACTGCGGAGTGCATGTTACTTGGGATGAAGGATTCCAGAGGAGATATTTGTGAGGAAAAAATTGCTTTGATTAATCTCAAAAAGGATTACAGAGGGGGTTCAAAATAGGTCAGGGTGAGAGGTAGTAAATTGACAAAATTCGAGACTGCTTCCACATGCCAAAAGCTGAAGGCTCGAATCTAAAAGTCCACTTTCTGGCCCCCCTTCCCCTTCATTTATAGACGCAGGGGGTCTGCCCAAACGAGTAGGTCAAAAAATAATGGGCTACCCGGGGTACACGAGAACTGGGGCAGAGAAGAGAGGATACATGGGGTGCAAATAACAAAAAAGACAGAAAAATCAGACCGCGCGGTCTCGCTGGAGCCTGGCCGTCTGTGCCTTAGGAAATCTGTTGGAGATGAGACAGATAGTTTGGGCGGTCTCAGCGAGACCGCCGGGGCCGACAATTCTGATCGAAAAGTAGAGGTCGCGGACTTCCGGGCAAACAAGCCAAAAATCTCTTGACATGATTTTGGCTAATCAGTGTCAGTGAAGTGCAAATTTTGCGATAGGTTATAGTTCCGTGACATTACCGCCAGTGGTAGCGGTGCTTCTCAAAATAAGCAAAAATTTAATAAAAAATTAATTAAATATGTTGGTACTTCTCCAACTTCGTGCAAGCGTCTTCACAAAAATTTAAAAGTGGTTTTCACCACTTTTGTTGTGTTCCAAATGCAACAAGTTTGGACACACATCTAGATCTTTCTTGAAGAAGGGACTGTGCGCTTTAAAGCAAATTTGGGTACCTAAGACTTACACCTACTCTATGAGAGGAACCTCTTAGATATTCGGATCTTTACTTCCTATTTTGTTTTTTGTCTGTTGGCAGGCTAAGGATAAAGGCGACATATGGTACTCCAATTTGAGATGCTTCAAGCACATAACGGGCGATAAAGCGAAGTTCCTTAGCCTACAGAAAAATAAAGGAGGATTGGTCACATTTGGAGACATAACAAAGGAAGGATTATAGGCATTGGTACAATGTGTAATATTCTTTTTCTATTTTGAATGTTCTATTTGTTGATGGTTTAAAACATAATCTAATTTCTATTAGTCAATTGTGTGACAAAGACTTAGATGTTTTACTTAAATCTTCAATAAACTTATGCAAAATTATTAATGCTAAAAAAAATGATTTGTTACTCAGTACACCTAGATCACATAATGTTTACACTATTGCCTTTAGTGATCTTACGTTATCTTCTATGAAATGTCTAGTTGCAAAAAATGAAGAATTAGAATTTTGGTATATGAGACTTGGTCATTCTGGTACCGAGCTAATTATAAAGCTATCTAAAGATAAATTAATTCGAGGTCTTCCAAAACTAAATGGTAATATATCTTCTTTATGTAACCCATGCCAAAAGAGAAAAATTCACAAGATCTTCATTTAAAAGCAAAACTGAAGTTTTACAACTAATTCACATGGATCTTTTTGGTCTAGTTAGTACACCTGGTCTTAGTGGAAGAAAATACACTTTTGTATTGATTGATGATTTTTCACGCTTTTGTTGGATTATTTCTTACCTCAAAATCTGATGTGTTTTCTGAATTTTCTAAATTATGCAAACATATTCGAAACAAACATGAATTTAAAATTAATTGCATACGTTCAGATCTTGGAGGTGAATTTGAAAATGAAAAATTATTTACTTTTTGTTATAATTTAGACATTAAACATGATTTTTTTTGCTCCACGTACACCGCAACAAAAATGATGTAGTAGATAGGAAAAATAGAACTCTATAAGAGTTAGCAAACACAATGCTTTCCGAGTATGAGTTGCCTAAACACTTTTGGGCCGAAGCCATTAGTAGCCACTTGATAACCTTGTATATTGGACTTCATGATGTTGTTAGTAATTATGTTACTTCATGTTTTATGTTGCAAGTAATACTGTGCAGGGTTGTTATACCCATCTAACTAATCTATTGTAAAATGCTCATGGTTATAACAGTAGTTGTGTAAAGATGAGATTTGTCTTGAAATATGTTTTATTTTGTATTTATGCATGAGTCACCATCACAATTGTGATGGATGTTTAGTTGTGTGGCGGGTCCTTCCGACTCTCCCGAATAGAGTACACTGACGGGGAGTGTGAGTTGTAACTCTTGAAAACATTGGGTATTGAGGCGAGCCTTAGCTACCTTCTAGGGTACTCTTCCTCAGTAGGCTCTTCTATCATATATTAGGAGTCTATCATAGTGTGTGCATTTGACTTGGTCATTTACTCAAAAATTGTATAGGCTTGACTCGTACATGAGAGCCCGGGATAAGTTGTGTGTTACTTTCCTAGAAGCGGTGGTAACCGTATCACTCTTGTCATCTTGCCACTACGATAAGGCCCGTGGAATCGCTGCCTACTTAATAAGGTTAATTATGTCGACATAAGAGCATTCTAGTGTCTAGAATTACAATCGTTCACATGTTCCATTACTTCTAGGTGTTGTACTTAACCTTGCCTCTAAAGGATTTTATTGTGTTAACCATACTTTTTTACCTGGACCCTTATCTTAAACAGTGTATGGGTGCTGTAATAAGATAAGTTACTTTTCTTATGTTGTAGTTCATCATGGACCCTTGTTATATGAGTTAGTATGGTCTCTCACATATGATAAGTTATGATTACATGTTGTTAGGATGATACTTGTTGCTTCTCACATAAATTAACAAGCTAAACTATTTATAATGGTTGTTGTAGTACAAGACTTCCTAGACATCTTTGCAGAAAAATTACTTGGCTTGCCCCCACATCGGTAAGTAGACTTCCAAATCAAATAACTATCGGGAGCTCACCCTGTGTCTAGAGCTCCTTAACGCATGACACCTAAGGAGCTCGTCAAATTTTGAATTCAACCAAAATAATTAATAGATTCGGGATTCGTGCGACCCAACTCTTCACTCTGGAGGAGCCCTGTTCTGTTTGTGAAGAATAAAGATGGCACCCTAAGACTCTATATTGAATACCAAGAGTTAACAGGTTAACCATGAGAAACACATATCCTATTCCACGAATATACGAGCTCATTGACCAACTCCAAGGTGCAAGAGTGTTTTCCAAATTGGACTTATGGTCGGGATACTATAAACTATGCATCGAAGAAGGAGATATTCTAAAAATGGACACCAACTCCAAATATGGGCACTATGAGTTCACTGTCATACCTTTCATTTGACTAATGCCCTTATGTATTTATGGCTCTAATGAACAAAGTGTTCAAAGAATACCTAAACCATGATATTCTTGTGTGCTCCTCTTCAGAAGAAGAACACACCCTCCACCTGAACCATGTTCTATGGAAACTAAGGGAGCACTAATTATATGTTAGACTCAGCAAATATGAGTTTTGGCTCCCCGAACTCAAGTTTCTCGGACATGTGATCAGCACTGCGGGTATCGTTGTTGATCTGGAAAAAGTCCAAGCAATACGAGATTGGCCCCCTCTCAAGTCTGCAGATGATATAAGAAGCTTCTTTGGACTCATGGGATACTATCGAAAGTTTGTCGAAGGATTCTCCAGGATTGCATTGCCTTTGACTTCCCTTACAAAGAAAGACGTGTCATTCATATGTACACCCGAGTGCAAAGTAGTGTTCCAGGAACTAAATGATCATCTCACCTCTGCACCAATACTTACAATACTATCCTAGAAGGAGGGATTCCAAATCTATACAAATGCATCTCTGCGAGGACTAGGAGATGTGCTCATGCAACATGGCAAGGTAATCTCTTATGCCTCAAGACAGCTTAAGGTTCACAAGAAAAATTATCCCACTCATCATCTAAAATTGGGAGCCGTGGTGTTCGCCTTAAAAATATGGAGACACTACGTATATGGAGTCAACCGTGAAATATTCTCTGATCACAAGAGTCTAAAATATGTCTTCACTAAAAATGAGCTCAACCTGAGACAACATTGATTGCTAGAATTCCTCTGCGGCTATAGTTTCACGCTATAATACCACCTTGGGAAGGCAAAAGTCGTGGATGATGCTCTAAGCCGATGACTCCCAACTACATGCAATCAATTAGAAGGAATTATGGAAGACTTGGCTAAATCCCTGGAGAAGCTCAACATCAGTATCATCACCCCCAAGCCCCTCTTTCATCAAATAACCATCTCTTTTGGACTGAGGTCAAATGCGATATATGAGATCGAATTTGGATAGCCCATCCTGAGGATCCCATGTTTGATGAAGTCTTCGAGTCACTACGGAAAGGACCAATCCTGACTTCAACCTTCGGGATGGCCTCCTATACTTCCAACATCGCATCTTCGTACCTGCAGTCGGCCAACTTTGACATGAGATTCTCTTCGAATCTCATTGAACTAAATATTATGTACATCCGGGGATAAAAAAGATGTATGCAACTTGAAGTAAATTTGTTGGTGGCCCAGCATGAATAAAGACATGATCACCTTTGTAACGCACTATCATGCCAGTCAATTAGTAAAAGTTGACTATAGGAGCCTTGGTGGACTATTCCAACCACTTCTCATACCAGAATGGAAATTCAAAGATATATCCATAGACTTTATCCATGGGCTGCCTCGCTCATGGTCCGGGAATGACTCTATCTAGGTCATAGTTGATCGATTAACCAAGGTTGCATGATTTATATCGAATCGAAAAGAAGACGATGTTCGCGTACTAGTTCGCCAGTTTGTCGAGAACGTGATCAGATACCATGGAGTGCCAAATTTTATCAGATAGGGATGGGAGATTCACTTCTAAGGACTGGCAAAGAGTGCAGGTCTACTTAGGCAAAAAGCTAAAGTTCAGCACTGCCTTTCACCCCCAAACTGATGGACAGACGAAAAGGGCGAACAAAACTTTGGAAGACCAACTTCTCCTATGTATAGTTGATCGACACGATTCATGGAAATGTATACTACCATAAGTGTAATTCTCTTATAATAATAATAGTCATCAGTCAAGCATCATCATGGACCCATATGAAGCCTTATATGGTCGTCGTTGTAGAACACCTTTATCATAGGCACAAGATGAAGATCCAAGGGCCCTGGGCATGATTTATATTGATGATGCGACAACAACAGTTCGCCTAATACGAGATCGATTACTAGAAGCTCAAAGTTGACAAACAAAGTATTATGACGCCAAGCATCAAAATGTGGAATTCGTAGTTAGAGATTATGTCTATCTAAAGATTAGGCCTTGGAAAGGCATCTCTTGACTCAAAAAACAGCAAAAACTCAGTCCCAAGTATATTGGTCTGTGCCCTATCACAGAGAAGATTGGAGCAGTAGCATACCGACTCAACATACCATCAGAATTAGAAGGACTTCACGATGTATTTCATGTCTGGTCATTAAGTCATGCTCTAAGGGATCCTCATCAACACATATCAGAATTGCTGCAGCCCATCGAGTCTGATCAATCCAAAGCTTTGACGCATGTACAAATTATTGACCCCAAGATCTGAAGCCTCCGCTAGAAGAATGTGTGTAATACCCTAAGGGGGATGTTACAATGTGCCCTGGACCGAGTTCTCTGGGACAACTGCGGATGATAAGAGTCCACCTGAGAACCCGGAAATACAATTAGAGAAAAATATCCACATTTCTTTACTCAAGGTACGAATGCTTAAATTTTGAGTTAGACATGAATAAACTACTCAAAACCCTATGAACTATGCAATTTTTTTGAGGACCAAAATTGTTAGTTTTTATTGGATTTGTAACATTCGCTGAGATTCCTCCAGACCCCTATATAATAACTGGGCCCCAAATGTAAGACCCTCTTTTTTTGCTTACATTTCTGGGTATTACCGCCCAGAACTGCCGCCTTGCGGTGACACCTTCACTCGGGAAGGTCCCCATCACAAGTCGTTGATCCTGCCAGTTATTCATACATCCAGGCCAACCACACATCACAGTATAATATAAAAAATAAGTCCACACGATCATATTATAAATAAGAAATATGTCCAAATGAGATAAATAAATAAAAGGGGTACTAAAATAAGAGTGCCAAAATGAAAAGGGCTTAAGCCCAGTACAATTCCTCAATACATTTCCTCATACTTAAAAGTCATAGACACTGGTTAGGGAAAGGATGGAAGACTGCATGTGGAAGGTGCTCTCCCTACAACAGCTAAAAGTTCAACTCCGGGCCTGGCCACCGTATCATGTTACTCCCTCCGTTTGCGGGTCTGCTCCTCCTGGTGCTCCTATTTATTATGCCACATCCGACTATTTGTCTGTAAGACTAAGCAGATTCCTCGTTCCTACCACCCGCGACTCCTAGGCACCAGGCGAGGAGGATGAAGAGAAAGGTAACAATGGGTAATAAAATCAAGTAGGTGGCAGTGGCCCTATCTAATACTAGTATAGATAGAAAAGAGTCTACTCTAGCAATTCAACTATACAGTCTATACATAAGAGTGCAATAAACAAGAAAAAGCTCTAATAATAGCAACTGAGCACATCGAGCAAACAATAGTATTCATAGCATTATAAGTAAGTAAAGCAGTATATATAAAAGAAACTGCTACGAAAGTAACCCTATCTTATAAGAATTCTCATACAAACTTATAAGATATGGGATCTGGCACTAAGGTAAACTCATCGTATAAAAGAGTCCATACTAATTTATACGATGAGGTCTTATTTATGCAATGATGCTATGCTTTGTTGTGCAATGCAATGATGCAACTCAGCCACTCGACTCTTGATAGCTTAAATTTAGGATATAATTATTCTCCGAATTCTACGAACTATAGGTAAGATTACCTATCGTCATAGTATAAGATATTTTTAAAATAAAAATTCCAAGTGTCGTATTCCACGGGTCTGTTGATTACTTCTACTCACGCAAATTAATATTATTTTATCTAAATATAAGAAGATAATTAGAATAATAAAAGAGAAAGGAAGAAGAGAGCATTCGATCGGAAATCCTTCTTAAGTTGAATAAATTGTAACTCTAAAATTCGTAACAATAGGATTGTTGGGAAAATGACCCTCAATGTTCCCTTGATTTGAAGAGACCTCACTCTCAATGTTAAGTACAAGTTGTATTTAATAAACCCTATTTCTATCTCATAAGTATGCAGGACAAGGGCACACCATGGTGTAATGTATGATCAGCTGAGACAAGCTCTCTGTCTCAGCTGAACCGCTGAGACAAGACTAGGAGCCGCTGAGAAGGCATCTGGGCAAGCTGAGCTGCAGATAGAAGAAACCGCTGAGACAACTATCTGTCTCAGCAGATCCGCTGAGATGGGACAGAAGCAACCACTGAGATGGCTGACCATCTCAGCCCAACCGCTGAGACAGTTCAAACGTGATCTGGCCGGTTCTGCTTTTGGCGCAAGTGCAGAAATGCATATTGGGGACCACCAATCACTCCCATACCTGTCAGGAGGACAGCTAAGAGCCGTTGTGGGTCAGTGATGTATAAAAGGAATAAGTTAGGGTTTAGCAAGGTACTTTTGCTACTCTCCAGCACACAAAGAAGCAGAAGCATATGGTTTCATTGTCGGCAGCCAAGAACTGAGTTCACACAAGGCAGCAAGGAGAAAAGAGATTGCTTTTCTTGATTCATCTCAAGTTAGAGCAAGCAGATCAAGTCCATCATCTGAAGGGCTGATCAAGAAGAATCAAGTTGGAGCTATACTTCTCCTCCCAGGTTCAAGTCTGCAACAACAGCTGTCAAGAAGAAGAACATGCTTGATCTCTTCTATCTTCAATCTGTAAACCTTATTGTATCATTTGTAGGAGCATTTGGGTTCTGAGTTTGTAGGGCTTTATTGCCTGAGTATGTAAGGCTGATTGGCCTGAGTTGTAGAGCTGAGAGGTCAGCTTGAGGTAGGACCAGGAGGTGGTCTGAGTTGTAGGAGGTGGATTCCTCTAAGGTAGGGCTGCTGTGCCTGAGGTAGGGTTTGGGAAAACCAGAGAGATCATGTGGGATCTGTGATGTAGGCTCTTGGAGCTGAGTTTGGAGAAGTTGGCCTTTTCTAACTCATTGTTAGAAAGGTGAAGGGGGAAATAGGACAACTCAAGACACCCTGTCTTGAGGAACCTCTATAAATCTTTGTGTGTTTTCTGTGCTTGATACTTTACTAACCTAAAATCAGAAAACAACAAGCCTAAAATAAAAGAAACCCATTCACCCCCCCCCCCCCCCCCCCCCCCCCCCGCCCCTATAAGTGTTTAAGACTACATCCTACATAAACTATCAAGTGGTATCAGAGGGAGGTTGGTCAAGAAGGACATAACTGTCTGACCAGATCCTATAAAGGAATAGTCTTAACAATGCAATGGTTTCCTCTGGATTACAGAAGGAGATTGGATCCATGAAGTTGCCCATATGCAACAAAGAAAACTTTGGCATATGGAAGCAAAGGGTTAGAATGTTTATGGAAGCATCTGACCTAAGGATCTACATTACTGTAAAGCAAGGGCCTTTCACCTTTCAAACGGCCTCCACCATAGATCCAACAAGAAGAGTGCCCAAGACCTTCTATGATTTGACCAAGGATGAACTTGCATTGTTCACCATGGACAAAAGAGCCCAGAACATCATAGTTAATGCTATTAATGACTCCACATTTCAAAACATAGTACACTGTACTACTGCCAAGGAAATTTGGGACACATTAGTAGTATATATGGAAGGGACATCTGAAGTAAGGGATGATAGAAAGTCACACCTTAACCAAGAGTATGAAGCCTTCAAGCAGCTCAGCCAGTAGAGCATCTCTATGTGCTATGAGAGGTTCTTTAGAATAGTCAATGAGCTGAGAACCTATGAGAGAGTGTTCACTGATTATGAGCTAAATGATAAGTTCCTTAGATCTCTAACAAGGGATTGGGACACAAAAATCCGTTCTATCAGGGAAGTGGCTAGGCTTGGTGAGACCCCCACTCATACACTGTTTGGAAAGCTGCTCTCTTATGAGATGCAGCTGTCTTCAAGAAAGGAAGAGGACACCTCAACAAGGGCTCAAGCAAGGGAGAAATTTGTAGCTCTCAAAGTTGACAGCTCCAAGAAAATCAAGAGCAGGATGGTGTCTCCTCCAAGGAGAGGTGCTGAATCTGAAAAATCTGAAATCAGCACCTTAGATAGCTCTTCCTCTGATGAAGAGTTTGTTTCCTTCTCAAGGCAGTTCAAGAAGAAGATGAGGAGGAAGCAATGGAAGAATAAGCCCTCCTCCTCATCACACTCCAAGAAAGACCATAGGAAACCTGAAAGACAGCACCCAAAGGGTGACTAGTATGATTCCAAATCTAGTTAACATGTTTCAAATAACATTATTTGTTATTGCTGCAGCAAACCTGGACATGTCATAGCTGACTGTCCAGCCAAAAGAAAGGAGAGAGATGATAAGAAGCATCATCACCAAAAGGATAGGAAGGGTGAAAAATCCTTCCTAGCAAAGAAAGGAAAAAGCTGGAGTGAATCTGAATCCTCAACTTCAGATTCAGAGAATGAAGAAGAAGCCTACATAGGGTTGTTTGCAGTAGAAGAGGATGAAGATTATCCTGCTGCCAAGGTTGGATTCAGGGCCCCTCTATCACACTCAGACAGTGATTTAGAGGAGGATGAAGAGGACAATATTCAGCTAGGCCTCATGGCCATCACTGATGAGGAGGACAGTCAGAATTTCTCTGAAAATGAACATGTATTTATTCATTCAATATCCTCTTTTGATTATGAGACTGGCCCAGAATCTGGAGCACCTTCATCAATTGGTGAAAGTGATTCAGAAGCTGAGGTAGATGTCAATCAATTGATTGACAAGTATGATGCTCTCTTGGAAGCTCTGAAAAGGAGCAAAAAGCTAGCCAAGAGGCAAGCCCAAGAGATAGATTCCCTTAAGATAGAAAAACAAGAATGCACTGAATCTTCTACCAAGATGAATCAGATGTATAGGGAAATTAGCCATCTGAAGGGGATAACTATCAACCATTTGAGCACCATATCCCTGAAGAACAAGGTCATCAAGGATCTTGAGGAGAAGCTTGTGAAAGAAAGAAGTCAAGTGGCTCAATTCTCCAAGCCAAAATCTGTGCTACCTATTATTGACTCCTTCTCTTCTCAATCCAATAGGAGAGGACTAGGATTCAATAAAATGGAAGCAAGAGAAGGGAGTGGAGAAAAGAGCAGGGGTAAGGCTAAGCCTCAAACCACCTTTCAAAAGGTATTACTTTCTTCCAACAGGTATGACCATGAAAGCATGTATGGTTACCGGAAGAATGGAAGTACCTATAGGAAGGAAAACACTCATTCTCATAGTGGAAGAAAGGGAATGGGATTGAGTGCTATGAAGGCTCCCCATGAGGAAATTCAAATGGCCCAACCTGGACCATTTGTATTTGGTACATCGGCCCCTTCATTCAAGAATAAGAAAGCAAGTCCTTCTAAGGTTGATTCAGCCAAGAACATGACTGATGTCAAATTAGTGGACATGCCTAATTGCTCAGTGTCTAATGCCATCAAAACTTGCATTGCCCAAAAGCCAAAGCAAGTTGATGCCATTAATACAAAGACCACTAAGACTGTCCACAAATTGACCTTCAGCCAAATTCTTGCTGAAAGAAACAAGAGAAAAGTTGTCGTCTCTTCTCCTGAACATGTGGACTGTGCTGCACATCCCTCAAGAAATGTTCAGAAGAGGAGATACAACATTCATGAATGTTGGTGTTGTGGTAAAGTATTTAATGAGAATGAGTCCCTTTGTGTTCAATGGCACAAGAGACTTGCTCACATTAACTATAAGACAATGTATAGATTATTCTCTAAAAACCTTGTTAGGAATAGTCCTAATATAAAATGTATTAAAAGTGGTCCCTGTCATGCTTGCCAAATGGGTAAGCAAACAAGGGCCACCTTTAAAAGTATTGGCTCCAAAGACACTGAAAGATGACTTTATCTCCTGCATATGGACTTGTTTGGTCCTTTGCCAATTCAGAGCCTAGGTGGGAAGTTGTATACTTTGGTGATTGTTGATGATCACTCAAAATATACATGGGTATTCTTCCTAAAGAAGAAGTCTGATACTCTAAATATCTTTATAACTCATGTCAAAGCAATTCAGAATGACTTGCAATGTGCTGTGGTTAGGACTAGAACTGACCATGGCACAGAATTTCAATCTGAAGCTATGAAAAGGTTTTGTCAAGAATATGGTATCACCCAAGAGTTCTCCTCCCCAAGGACTCCACAACAAAATAGTGTGGCTGAGAGGAGGAATAGGACCTTGATAGAAGTTGGGAGAACACTGCTTAGTGACTCCTCACTCCCAGAATACTTCTGGGCTGAGGCAGTCAATACTGCATGTCATGTTCTCAATAGAGCTTCCATCAATAAGGTTCATGGAATAACTCCATATGAGATTCTGAAAGGCAAATAACCTACAATTTCATACTTTAGAATCTTTGGCTCAAAATGCTACATTCTAAACAATGGAAAATCTCAATTAGCAAAGTTTGCAGAGAAATGCAATGTGGGTGTTCTTGTTGTCTATAGCTCACATAGTAGAGCTTATAGAGTGTATAACAAGAAAACTCATGTTGTAGAGGAGTCTCCGCATGTAGTATTTGATGAGATCAACCTAATATATAAGGGCTTGTCTAGATTTTCTATCTTGAAAGGAAATGAACAGGATTTGGAAAGGATGTCTATAAAAGACACACCCAGCAGCAGCAAAGCTTATTCTGATGCTGCCATCCCTGAAGAGGAAGAAGTAAATGCTGATGAAGACACTGCTGAACCAGCAGAAACAGCACAGCAAGCTGAGAACAGACTGCCTACAGCTGTAAGACATCTAAGGGATCATCCAAGAGAACAAATAATTGGAGATCGGAATCAAGGTGTATTAACCAGAAGCAGGGCGCATAATGAAGCCCTATTATTGAGCTTCCTATCACATATGGAGCCCAAGAAGTTTGAAGAAGCCAACCAAGACACCTTTTGGATTCAAGCTATGTAAGAAGAACTTCTACAATTCAAGAGATGCAAGGTATGGAAATTGGTGCCAAAACCTCAAGGGCACAATATCATAGGTACCAAATGGATTTATAGGAACAAGTTAGATGAAAATGGACAATCATAAAGAACAAGGCAAGGCTGGTAGCAAAGGGGTATAGACAAGAAGAAGGGATAGACTTTGATCAAACATTTGCCCCTGTTGCAAGGTTGGAAGCAATTAGGTTATTCCTTGCCTATGATGCCCACAAGGGGTTCAAAGTGTATCAAATGGATGTCAAATCAGCCTTCCTCAATGGTGACTTGAAGGAAGAGGTATATGTTGAGCAACCATCAGGTTTTGCACATCATACCCTCTCTAGTCATGTTTACTTACTTAGGAAAGCTCTTTATGGTCTTAAGCAAGCCCCCAGGGCTTGGTATGAGGCATTGTCTAGCTTTCTCATCAAGAACAAGTTCTTGAGGGGAAAGATAGATAGCACATTGTTTCTTAGGGAATCAAGGGGCATGTGTCTACGAGTCCAAATATATGTTGATGACATAATATTTGGGTCTACTAATGACAACCTCTGCAAAAGGTTTGCCAACCTAATGCAGGGGGAGTTTGAGATGAGCAGTATGGGAGAGCTCAAGTACTTTTTAGGCCTCCAAGTAAAATAGTATGATGAAGGTATATTCATTTCTCAGACCAAGTACACTAGAGAGCTTATCAAAAAGTTTGGGATGGAATCAGTTTCCACCATGAAAACTCCCATGGGGTCCAACATTTCCCCGGACAAGGATGAGAAGGGCAAGGCCTTTGATGAATCCATGTACAGGTGCATCATTGGATCCCTGTTATATTTAACTGCTAGTAGACCAGATATTATGTATGCTACATGTGTGTGTGCTAGGTACCAGGCATGTCCTAAGGAATCTCACTACTCAGCTGCAAAGAGGATTCGAAGATACCTTAAAGGCAGCCTACATCTTGGCCTTTGGTACCCTAAGAACAATGATTTTGAACTAACTGGATTTTCAGATGCAGATTTTGCAGGCTGCAAAGAAGACAGGAAAAGCACAAGTGGCACTTGTCAATTCCTAGGAAGAAGGTTGATATCATGGAGCAGTAAAAAGCAGACAAGTGTGGCTATCTCCACAGCTGAGTCTGAATACATTGCTGCAGGGAGCTGTTGTGCACAGCTATTGTGGATTCAACACCAGCTAGATGACTACAACCTCAAGGTAAGTAACTCTCCTCTTTATTGTGACTCATCCAGTGCTATCTCTATTACTAAGAATCCTGTCTCTCACAGCAGGACTAAGCATATAGAAATAAGATATCATTTTATAAGAGAACATGTAGAATCTCAATATATCTGCCTTGAATTTGTCCCCACTGAGAGTCAAGTGGCTGATATCTTCACTAAGACATTGGATGAGGCCAAGTTTAATGCCTTCAAGATTGAACTAGGAATGTTAAATGTAGAATAGTGTAAAACACTTCATTCTTCCAATCTTGATTTAATATAACTTAAAATGTTGACACATCAACCCTATGAGAGACATGATTAGGCATTCAAGTAATCATATCTCTAATGATTTTAAAGTAGTATAATCAGTCTTTCCACAAACTCTTTCCTGGGTTCGACGAACTCTTTCCTGGGTTCGACGAACGTTGAGTTTGAGTTCGACGAACTCAGCTTTGAGTTCGACGAACTAAGCTTTGAGTTCTAAAAGTGGAGGTTTAGTTCTTATTCTTTTTATTAAAAGATCTTGTTTAAGTTTTACTTCAAAGTAATGGTATTTATTATATATATATATGGATGTGCTGAGTGAGTAATTAAAACAAGCAGTAGAGATGCATAAAAGAGATCATCACAGCAACCATGAACAAACAACAAGTATCCAGAAGACACAAGATGTATAGTAGTTCCCCTCAACTGGGTATATCTACTCTTCTACCCACTGGTAGGAATCCACTAGGATGTTGTTGATAAGGTGCCCTCACACCAAGGGTTTTTTGATAAGGTGTCCACACACCAAGTGAGCTGTTGATAAGGTGCTCTAACCAAGATGCAGGTTTTTGCTAAGGTGCCCTGTCACCAAGATTAACTTTGAAGGGAGTTATAACCATGTATAAGATGGGGTAAGGAGGTAAAATGAAAAACAGAAATTGTAATGTTCTTCTCTGTATAAGAAGACTCTTGAAGATCCAGATGTGGTGTTGAATGGATCTGATGTTGAAGAGCTCCCCCTGTCTGATATGGATTGATGGTAGTTCTGGAGGTCTCTCCTTTCAAACGCTTCTTTCTTCTGGTGCAGTGATAATCCTGAGCAAGCAGTTGTGATTTGTGTCTCAGGATGTTTGTAATTTGCAGGAAGATGTTAGCAGTCAAAAGTGTGCTATTTTTGTTGTGTCTCGTGTTTTTTTTGCTTTCTCTGTTTCTATCTCTTTATAATCTGAGACCCTTTTCTTTTAATTTGAATTCTTCTCTCGGGAAGAAGGAAAGAGCTAAGGTCTCTATCAATGCTTTTTCTCCTCGAGAAGATGACCTGCCGTTTCTTTTCATTAAAACTATTCTGCAACGTCTAAAATATTAATTGATCTGCAACGGCTAAGAGGAATAGTCAAAACAAAAGAAAGATAGTGATATAAGATATTAAAATGATTCAGAGAGAAATTCGTCGATCTCAGCTTGACATTTTTCGGGCTGAGCTCGCCGTCTGATGTACTGAGCGATTGTATCTATCTTGGAATTCGTAGACCGCTGTGATGGCTGGATTGAGTTTGTCGAGCGCCGTTCAGAGAATGCCTGGCCGCTGAGATTATTCTGACTGAATTCGTCGAGCGCTGTTCGCCATTTGTCGAACGCTGTTCTGATGGAAATTTGTCGAGCGCTGGCTGGCTTGAATTTGTCGAGCACTGTCTGTCTTGAATTTGTCGAGCGTCGTTCGACATTCGTCGAACGCAGAGAGCTTATATTATTTTCTTATGTATATTCTCCGATTCGATCGCATCATATTTAATTTATGTTTTCTTAGATTTCTTAATTGATCTAAGTTATTAGATGAATTATTAACAAAAGGGATGGATCCTAACTCAAATCAAAAGCTAAGGTTCCAACAATCTCCCCCTATTTGAGTTGGGATCAAGATTCAATTTAAAACCTAGTAGTTTGGAAATCGTCTTTTAGTCTAAACAGCTTTTGATTGAAAATTTTCAAGTGCAGCAGCTTATTTCTTGAATTAAAATTTTCAATTGCAGCAACCTATGTAATCAGAGAGATTAAATCTTGTGGTCTGGTAATCTCCTCTATTTGGTTAGGATGCTAGCAGTTTTAATTTTTAGGTTCTCCTTTTCTCTCTCACTTGGTCTTTTTATTAAAATTATTTGTGCAACTCTACACTCCTAGATTTTATTTTAATTGGATTGTAATTTTGTGAGTTGCTACAGCTTTTAAGGGATTTTATCTTAGATCAGAAAATCATTATCTGATACCTTCCTTCTATAGAATCTCTTAAATCAGAAGAGACTCACACTCAGCCACATGATCATTTCTGATCAATGTAACTGCAGGAGAATGCTCATCATAATCTTTAGGGAAATCTTGATAGAATATGAAGTTATCTGACAATCATTTCCTAATTAGTTTATTAAAGAATTTGTTTGATTAAAAAAACTTTTTAATTGGGATGAAGTTTAATGGTGAGAAACTTTTTAATTGCATTTGAAAATACATGTTTTAAAAACTTTAGAATTTGATTCTTAATATTTATTGAAAGTTTTCTTTTATAGTCATTAAAGTATATGTTTGATATTATTTTAAAGTTATCTTGACAATTATTAAGCAATTTATCCTTAATTGATTTATTTTGTGCTTTTGATTTTTCTTCTATTTTATTATTTTCAGAGGTTAGATAATTTATGTTTGTTAACTTCCTTTTAATTTCTTTGTCTATTGTTGTTGAATCTATGAGTGTTATTTTAAAAACAGTTTTAGAGGTAGAGTTATGATTTGATTTTACCTCATTTACCTTTCCTAACTCTGCTTCTGCATCTGGATTTTGGTATGATCCATTTATGGCCATCATGCAGAAAGCTCTAGCTCTGTGCTCTTTTTCTTTTTCTTCTTCACTCAGATTTTTTGATGGTTCTGCATCATAAATACATTTAGTTAAAGTAGTGGAAGAAGAGGGTTCATTTACCATCCTAGAGAGGGAGTTCCAGATTCCTCTTGCAGAAGTGCAGTCTTCAACTCTTTGAAGAATGTCTTTTGACATTGATTGAGTTAAGATCTGCATAGCTTTTGTATCTGCATCTATTGAGTAGTCTGAAGATGGGGAAGGTTCTGTAGATGGGGAAGGTTCTGTAGATGGAGAAGGTCCTTTATGTTTATCAGTCTGCCATCATCAGCACCAGCTTTGAATTTATCTGGATTCATTTTGCAAACACGAGCGGTGACATCAGTCTCTTTGTTGCCACGTTTTATTTTGGTAGTTTTCTTTGAAGAAGATATATCAGCGCCAACATAGACAGGCCCTTTCATTGCTCTCGAAGGGGACGTGAGACCCGTGGAACTAGGTAATGCATGTGTAACTGCCTTTGATGATATGAGAGGAGGTCCTGTCAAAATAGATTTGTAAATTTCTTCATCTATGACATTCATATATAGCTTAATTCTAACTTGCCATAAAGAAAAATTATCCAAATTAAATATGGGTGGATCTGAAAACAGAAAGGTTACTTGTGCCATTTTAGAAAGCTATTTTTAACACAAATAAGAACTAGGTGATCTTTGTGATTCAGGTGTTAGCCTGTAAAGAATCAACACCCCTCTGATACCAATTAAAAGTGGAGGTTTAGTTCTTATTCTTTTTATTAAAAGATCTTGTTTAAGTTTTACTTCAAAGTAATGGTATTTATTATATATATATATATATATATATATAGATGTGCTGAGTGAGTAATTAAAACAAGCAGTAGAGATGCATAAAAGAGATCATCACAGCAACCATGAACAAACAACAAGCATCCAGAAGACACAAGATGTATAGTAGTTCCCCTCAACTGGGTACATCTACTCTTTTACCCACTGGTAGGAATCCACTAGGAGGTTGTTGATAAGGTGCCCTCACACCAAGGGGTTTTTGATAAGGTGTCCACACACCAAGTGAGCTGTTGATAAGGTGCTCTAACCAAGAGGCAGGTTTTTGCTAAGGTGCCCTGTCACCGGGATTAACTTTTGAAGGGAGTTATAACCATGTACAAGATGGGGTAAGGAGGTAAAATGAAAAACAGAAATTGTAATGTTCTTCTCTGCATAAGAAGACTCTTGAAGATTCAGAAGTGGTGTTGAATGGATCTGATGTTGAAGAGCTCCCCCTGTCTGATATGGATTGATGACAGTTCTGGAGGTCCTCCTTTCAAACGCTTCTTTCTTCTGGTGCAGTGATAATCCTGAGCAAGCAGTTGTGATTTGTGTCTCAGGATGTTTGTAATCTGCAGGAAGATGTTAGCAACCAAAAGTGTGCTGTTTTTGTTGTGTCTCGTGTTTTTTTGCTTTCTCTGTTTCTATCTCTTTATAATCTGAGAGACTTTTCTTTTAATTTGAATTCTCTCGGGAAGAAGGAAAGAGCTAAGGTCTCTATCAATGCTTTTTCTCCTCGAGAAGATGATCTACCGTTTCTTTTCATTAAAGTTATTCTGCAACGGCTAAAATATTAATTGATCTGCAATGGCTAAGAGGAATAGTCAAAACAAAAGAAAGATAGTGATATAAGATATTAAAATGATTCAGAGAGAAATTCGTCGATCTCAGCTTGACATTTGTCGGGCTGAGCTCGCCGTCTGATGTACTGAGCGATTGTCTCTATCTTGGAATTCGTAGACCGCTAAGATGTCTGGATTGAGTTTGTCGAGCGCCGTTCAGAGAATGCATGGCCGCTGAGATTATTCTGACTGAATTCGTCGAGCGCTGTTCGCCATTTGTCGAACGCTGTTCTGATGGAAATTTGTCGAGCGCTGGCTGGCTTGAATTTGTCGAGCGTTGTCTGTCTTGAATTTGTCGAGCGTCGTTCGACATTCGTCGAACGCAGAGAGCTTATATTATTTTCTTATGTATATTCTCTGATTCGATTGCATCATATTTAATTTATGTTTGCTTAGATTTCTTAATTGATCTAAGTTATTAGATGAATTATTAACAAAAGGGATGGATCCTAACTCAAATCAAAAGCTAAGGTTCCAACAAGTTCGACGAACTCAGTTTTGTGTTCAACGAACTCAGCTTTATGATGTAGTTTAGAAGAACTCAACTCTGTGTTCGACGAACTCCAGTTTGAGTTCGACGAACTCAGCTTTGAGTTCGACGAACTCAGCCTTATGATATAGTTCAGATGAACTTAGCTTTGTGTTCGACGAACTCCAGTTTGAGTTCGACGAAATCAGTTTTGAGTTCGACGAACTCAACTTTATGATGTAGTTCAGAAGAAATCAGCTCTGTGTTCGACGAACTCCAGTTTGAGTTCGAGGAACTCAGCTTTGAGTTCGACGAACTCAGCCTTATGATATAGTTCAGATGAACTCAGCTTTGTGTTCAACAAACTCCAGTTTGAGTTCGACGAACTCAGCTTTGAGTTCGACGAACTCAGCTTTATGATGTAGTTCAGATGAACTCAGCTTTGTGTTCGACGAACTCTAGTTTGAGTTCGACGAACTCAACTTTGAGTTCGACGAACTCAGCTTTATGATGTAGTTTCAGATGAACTCAGCTTTGTGTTCGACGAACTCCAGTTTGAGTTTGACGAACTCAGCTTTGTGTTCGACGAACTCAGTTTGTGTTCGTCGAACTCAGCCATATAATGTCATTTCATTTTCACTTACAATTATAAGAGCAATCAAATCCAATTACTAGGTTAATTTTACCTATGTCTTAAGTCATATAAATAGCCAATCTGATTAGTGAAAAGCACACGACCCTTCTGTTCCAGCCGCCGAGACGAAAAACCTACTCTTCTGTCCCAGCGCATTCCTCCACCACTGCAATGGATCCTAAAAGCTCTAAAGATCTTCTTGAAGGATATGAGATAGTAAGGCATGGGTTTGCCCATGCTCCAGAAGAAATTAAGGGAGTGATTCAACTCCTAGAAGACCAAGGCCTGGAATTTCTACTGTCTGAACCCTGTGTCATTCTCAGAACTGAAGTTCTGGAATGGTTTGGTAATGTCAAGTTGTCCATCTCTAAATACTCCCTCAAGTCAAAGATTAGAGAAGATAGAATCAAGATAACCCCAACAAAACTACAAAAAGCATTACATCTTCCATCCTGCAGTCCAAGTGAGGAGGATGGCATCTCTGAAAAAGATAAGAAAAAGGCTCTAAAATGGACTGAGTACAATGATGCCAAAATTGGCTCATTGAAGAGGAAATTTTTCAACCAAAAGGGAAAACTTTTATCTGATATTGTGGGAAAGCCATTATGTGCAAACCAGGGTCCCATGATACAATCTCAAAGTACATGTTTGACCTCATGACAAGAATAATTCTGAAAAAGAAAACCTCTTGGGGAGAGGTCATCTTTCAAAGAATAAAGGAATGCCTTCAGGCACCCAATATGAGAAGAATTCTCTCCTTATACCTCCTGCAAACCCACCCTGACAAGTTCAACATATCCAAAGGAGCAAATCTTCACTATCTCAAGAGAATGGACATAAAAACTTTAGAAGGACTCACCAGGGTATTGCCTATGAGTCAGCCCTCTGAAATTGGAGGAAAAGAGAAGACAACCCCCTCATCTTCTAAGAAAACAAGGTTGATCATGTCCAGTTCTGAGTCTGATCATTCAGACAAAGCTGAAGATGCTGGTGCTGACATTGGGTCACACATCATTCTTGACAAAGAGGCTACACCAAATGACCTGCCAACTAAACCTGTCCATCCACAGTAGCTGGACAAAGTCATACCTTCTGGTAACTAATTCAACTCCTCCTAACTCATTAATTATACCTAACAACAATAGTTAGTCAAATCTGACATTTAATTAATGTGGGACTCAGATCCTGAAGCACTGATGTGTGCTTCATCTGAGGGGGAGTATCAACAAGAACCATCACCCATTGATATTACAAAAATTAATGATGATGATGTGAACACAAGACCATCACCTCCAAATCTACAAGGTCAAATTGACACAATTATCCTAAATCTTGAAGAAAGAATAAGAAACATTCCTGAAAATGTACCAGCCCTGTGTTCATTACCTTCACAAAGTTCATCTGATGCCCCATCTGAGGGGGAGCAGCCACAAGAGCCATCAACTGATGAAGATCGGGTTATAGGTAAGCCCTAAAAACCCAACCTAAACATTCAGAATCATTAAAATCTAACCTTACAATTCTTGTTCTAGAATTCCTAGATTCATCCATTCAAGTTGATTTATCTGAGGAGGAGGTGCAAAATGCTCCTCCTGCAGAGAAAGATGAAGTTCTAGGTAAATATTACATTATTATCCTTAGAACCTCTAAGTAGTTCAATCTAACTCCAACTCATTGTCCCAGCATTCCTGGACTCAGAAAAGAATGCTCTCTCTGAGGGGGAGGAGGATGATAATGCTGATGATGTCAATCTGAGTGATCATCAAGATGCTGACACTGAAGATGAGCAGGATGATGCCCTAGCTGCTATTATCAACATTCAGCAAGCCTCTTCCTCCACCTCACCCAATGAGGCTCTTCTCAGTGCCATAAACCTACTACTACAGTCCCATCTCACCACCATGCAGTCACATGTAGATCAATCAATTACATCTGTCAGGGGATACATTGATCAATCCATCTTGAATGTGAAAGCTGAGATCATGACTGAGGTCAAAGAAATAAAGGAAAACACTGACATGCTCACCAAACAGATGACCAGGTGGTTTGAACTTGCTGAAAAATCAGTAATTTCTCAGAATACCATTCTAAGATCCATGGACAAACATCTCCAGCTGTCTGAAAAGGACATGGGATATGTCAAGAATTATGTAAGTAAGACAGATGAGGTGATAGAGAAATCAACCAATCATCTTCAAGAGTATGTCTATTCAACTGCTATGCAGTTAAATGAAGAAGCTGACAGGTACAAGGAAGAGCTGAGAGCAAAATTTGCAACTGTCTCTCAAACCATTGCTGCAAGAGCCACCTCTTCCCATCTGAATGAAGAAGTTGGAAAGTTAAAAGATGTACTTCAAGCTGGCCTTGAGAATGTATTCCAAACTCTCTCTGGCACAATAACAATAGCTAGGCAAGACCTCCATCAATAGATCTATGAAGAAGCCAGAAAGGTGGAGGATACAAATGCAGTCATAAATTTTGACCTCACACTGAAAGTCCTACAAGGTACAAGGATAGCTCTGAATCTTCCTATGTTAGATGTTAATAGGGCAGAAGACTGGGATTTCCCTCATCAAGAGGCAATAGCACAAAATGAGAGATTGAAAAAGAAAAGAGAAAGATAGCATGTGTTGCTCACTGAGGAATTCATGGCCAAACAAAGGGATGAAAATAGTAGAGACCCTGATTTTGAATATTGGGGTGATGACTCCAAAGACATAATCCTAAATGCCTGGCTAAGCCATGGCCAAATAAGCAAAGACATTGATAAGCTATATCCATCTGAGGAATGGATAAAGCATTTAGAGAGGAACACAAAAAGAGATGAAGTATTCAAAGCAAACCTTGTAAGAAAAGATAACCCAAGAAGGATGCCATCTAAATACATCTCAAAGCCATTCATGTATTTCCAAAGGCAAGAGAACAAGAGGAAGATTGTTGAAAATGTTGAAGTGGAAGTTGGCGGTCTGGGAGGAGGTCGCGCGGTCTGGCTAACTGCGCGGTCTTGCGGTCTCCTTCTGCGGTCTGACCTCTACAGTCTAGCCGCAGGTTTATTCGGTCTGACCGCCGTTCTTCTGTCTAAGGATACTGAGGTAAGGCCGCGCGGTCTGGTTTGTGTGACCGCGCGACGAGCTGTTCTCTGTACCATGCAGGTTAAGCTGTTAACCGCACAATCTGTTTTCTATATCCGACAGTCCAGTCTGGTGGTTGTCCAGGTTCTTATTGGTGCGCGCTGACTAAGGTCTTCTTAGTCGCGCGGTCTCCTCTTTTGTGTTCGCATAAGCTGATCCCTTGGCGATCTGCTGGTGTATGCGGACACTGGTGTTGGTCGACTTGGCGGGTTCTTACCTTGGTCGACTTGGCTGTGTTCGCGGTCTCTGGAGGAGGCCTTTTGTTGCGAACACAGGTGGTGGGCATCATGACCGTGCGAGTTGTCATGATCGCGCGGCTTCTTGTAGGAGTGACGATCTCCGGTCTTGGTTGAAGTCGACGAGCTCACGGCGCGGAGCAATTTGCTGACCGCGCGGGTTGACCGGTTTTTATCGCGCGGTCAGGGCGGTGACTCTATCTCATAGGGCGGTGACTGGACCTGGTCCCGCGCCTATAAATAGGAGTCACTGTAGCAGCAAAATAATCGCACTAAGTGTAAGCTGAGCTCGTGCCTATTTCTTGCGGTCTCTTTTTTTGTGACCGGCCGGTTAGCTGATTGAACTTTCCTTGTGCAGCTTCTGCTGATTGTGCGGACAGCAGCAGTCACCTCATCTTCTAAGGTGTTCGGGCGGTCTCGCGGCTTGCTGTGTGGGTTGCTGGAGTTTGGGAGAATCAGTGGAGTTTGGGAGGTTGCGGAGTTCCCGGTTGGTGTTGTTCAAGTCGCCGACAGTGTGTGTTCACGCGGTCTTGTTTTCTAGTCGCGCGAACAGCCAGGTCGTGCGGTCAGGCGGTCTCAGTGTTCAGACCGCTGGTTATCTTTCCTTCAGCATTGTAATTTCTTTTGGTTTTGTGTACTGGCGAAATCATGTCTCGCCATGTATACCTCGCTCTGTAATGAAGATTTCTGTTGTTATCAATAAAGATTGTTTTGCTTCATGTGCTTCTGGTTGTTGGCTATAACTTTAAGTTGTACGATTCCTGCTCACTCCTAGATCTATGGAAAATTTCACATGGTATCAGAGAGTGGTTGGAGTGGATAGAGCAGTGAATAACATAAAGTTTCCATCGCCTTTGTGAAGAAGGAACCAGTGGTAGAGCCATGGAAGCAAGAGGTCTTGGAATTGAGATGCTCAACTCGACTAACTTCAAGAAGTGGAAGTCGTGCATGCAGAGTTATCTTCTGGGCGAGGACCTTTGAGAGGTTGTTGGAGGAGATAGTACGAAGGAAGTTGTCCCAGTTGGGGATAATGGTCATGAGGCGAGGAACTGGAGGAGACTTAATGTGAAAGCAGAGTTCACTCTAAAGAGGGCAATATCACCTGACCTATTCGATCACATCTTGGGGTGTGGATCAGCTGCGGAGATCTGGAGAGCCCTGGATGGGCTGTTTAACAAGAAGAATGTAGCAAGGCTACAATTTCTGGAAAATGAGCTGGCTAGGTCGGCTCAGGGTGATCTCTCTATCTCTACGTTCTTCCTGAAGATGAAGAACCTGTGCGCTGAGATTTCAGCACTGGATCCTGATGAGCCAATTTCTGAGGCGAAGCTGAAGAGGCACATCATCCGCAGCTTGCGGAAGGAGTACGTGGTCTTTATGATGTCGGTGCAGGGTTGGGCAAATCAGCAGTCTCTGCTGCAGCTGGAGAATCTGCTTGCGTCGCAGGAGAGTCTGGCAAGGCAGATGGCGGGGGTGTCAGTGTCTGGGGGAGATGGTGAGGTTCTCTTCACAGGGAAGAAGAAGAAATGGGATAAGAAGTAGAAGACCACCAGAGGCAATGAGCCTTTAGTGCAGCCTTACTCAGGTAATGATGCCATCATAACTTCTGATAATACGATGCATAGTGTCGAGAAGGTGGGCGTTGTTTCCTTGGGCAGTGATAGAGGGACTCTAACTTTGAAGAGTGTCTATCATGTGCCCAGAATGAGGAAAAACCTCTTCTCCGTGACCAACGTTGTTGACGCTGGGTATCACGTTCTGTTCGGACCAACAGAAGTGAGGTTTCTTCGAAACGTGGAGGCGGTAAAGGCGGAAGTCGTTCATGTCGGGAGAAGGGCAGAAGACTTATTCGTTATATCGACAAGTTCTTATGTCGACAAGATGAGGACCAATGATAGTGTCGTCATATGGCACGAGAGGTTGGATCACGTAAGGATGGATAAGTTGAAGGCTATGGCGATAAAAGGTCTAGTCAAGGGCCTGCCTAGTCTATCTTCCTATGGTGATGGTCATGTTTGTGCGGGATGTCAGTTCGGCAAGTCTCATCGACTGCCATTTGATAAGTCGCAAACAAGGAGTTGTGTGTCGTTGGAGTGCATCCACGGTGACTTGATGGGACCAACTGCTACCCCAAGCCTCGGAGGCAGCAGGTATATGCTGGTATTGATCGACGATTACACCAGATATGTCTGGGTATATTTTCTGAAGGAGAAGGCTGAGGCGTTTGCCAAGTTTGTGAAGTTCAAGGAGCTAGTGGAGGGTCGGCTAGGCCTGCGGGTAAATAAGCTGAGAACTGACAACGAGGGGGGGAGTTCACCTCTGGTGAGTTCTCTAGTTTTTGCAGGAAGGCGGGCATCCGGAGGGAGCTTACTTATGCGCATACTCCACAAC
Organism: Dactylorhiza incarnata; assembly: GCA_033032865.1. NCBI lineage: Eukaryota > Viridiplantae > Streptophyta > Magnoliopsida > Asparagales > Orchidaceae > Dactylorhiza > Dactylorhiza incarnata. Next base: position 2,496,135 of record JAWHQI010000303.1, read on the forward strand.
AAAACGGAGTTGCAGAGCGGAAGATCCGTCATCTGACGGAGACCTGCAAGTGTTGGCTGCATGCCAAGAGTATCCCAAGGTCCTTCTAGGCGGAGGGAATGTCTTGTGCCGCCTACGTCATCAATAGGATGCCTCTCAGTCCCATCAACATGTTGACCCCGCATGAGATGATGTTCAAAGAAAAGCCAAGCGTGGCACACCTTCGGGTGTTTGGTTCCACCTGCTATGTGCACGTTCCAGATGCGCTTCAGACGAAGCTGGATGCTAAAGATAGTAAGCTAGTCTTCGTGGGATATGATGATCGGAAGAAGGGCTGGAAGTACATGGACCCGGAGACGTGGAGATTTGTTGTATCTCGCGACGTCGTGTTTGACGAGGTGACGTCTTACAAGGGAAGTTCTGGTGTTGTGTTACCAGAAAGCAGGGTGGAGCCGGAAAGAGCTGTGGAAAATCATCAGGTGGAGCTGCCTTTGTCACCAGGTGGTCCATCCATTTCTAGTTCTGTGACGGAGGCTTCTGGATCAGGAAGCAGGGGGAGCGATGCTCCTAGTACGTCTGGAAGGGAATCTCGAGAAGAAGCAGTTGAAGGTATTGCGAGTCAGGGGAAGGAGCTGAGGAGATCGAAGCGAACGATCATTGCCCCTGATCGCTATACAGGAGAAAACATGGTGAGCTTTTTCTCGTGTTTCTTTGCTGGTCCCCTGGATGAGCGGGAACCAGTGAGCTTTGAGAAGGCCAAAGGTGTGAAGCAGTGGGATTCGGCTATGGAAGAAGAGATGGCAGCTCTTGAGAAGAATGAGACTTGGTCTCTGGTGCCCAGGCCCAAGGGTATCACCCATGTGACATGCAAGTGGGCCTATAAGCTCAAGAAGAAGGCAGACGGCGGTATCGAGCGATACAAGGCTCGCCTTGTGGCTCGTGGATTCTCGCAGCAATACGGTGAAGACTATGAAGAGACATTCAGTCTGGTGGTAAAGATGACTTCAGTTCGGTTTGTGATTGCCTTGGCGGCGTTTTGGGGGTGGGAGATTTGGCAACTCGACGTAAAGAATGCTTTCTTGTACGGCGAGATTGACAAGGACATCTTCATGGTCCAGCCACCAGGCTTCGTATCTGAAGATTTTCCAGACTATGTCTGTAAGCTGAAGAAGGCCCTGTATGGGTTGAAGCAAGCGCCGAGGGCGTGGTACGGGAAGATTGCAGAATATCTCTTATTCTGTGGATTTGGTGCTTCAGACTCTAACTCAAGCTTGTTCGTCAAGAAGAGCGGGGAGCTTCAAGTCATCGTGCTGCTTTACGTCGACGATATGATCATGACGGGGAATTCGAAGGAGGAGGTAGCAAAGCTTCGGGCTGAGCTATCTATCAGATTTGAGATGAAGGACTTGGGTGAACTCCACCATTTCCTTGGACTCGAAGTGCAGAGGAAGGAAAGTGGAGTGCTGGTGTCCCAGACTGGATATGCGGAGCGAATCGTGGAGCGATTCGGCATGAAGGAAGGGAAATGCATTTCTACACCTCTGGAGAAGGCCATGAAACTTCGGAAGGATGAGGGGAGGATTCTGGAAGATCCAATTGTGTTCCGGGCTCTGGTTGGGAGCTTGATTTATCTGACGATCACTAGGCCGGATATTGCATATGCATTTGGCAGGGTGAGTCGTTATATGGCGGAACCACGGATGCCTCATCTACTAGCGACTAAGAATATTTTAAAGTAGGTCAAGGCGACTTCGGATATGGGTCTCCTATACAGGAGGGATGCGGGCTTCGACGTGCATGGGTACATGGATGCTGATTACGGGGGAGATTCGGATGATCGGAAGTCGACGTCTGGATTCGTCTTCATGGCGGGCCCCACGGCTATATCATGGTGCAGCAAGAAGCAGGATTCCGTGTCTATTTCTACCACGGAAGCGGAATACAAGGCTTCGGCCTTGGCAGCTCAAGAAGCCATCTGGCTTAGGAGGTTGGTGGGAGACGTCCATAAGGAGGTTCGGGGTCCGACTCTGCTCCACGAAGACAATGAGAGTGCACTCAAACTAGTTACTAATCCAGTGTGTCACGCGAGAACCAAGCATCTCGAGATCAAGCATCATTTCATTCGTGAGAAGGTGCTGGAGGGGTCTCTTTCGGTTGAGCATGTTCGGAGTATGGACAACGTTGCTGACATATTCACAAAGGCGTTGGCGAAGGGGCCGTTCACTCGGCTGAGGAGTTTACTTGGGCTGTTTTCAACTTCCCACTTCAAGGGGGAGTGTTGAAAATGTTGAAGTGGAAGTTGGCGGTCTGGGAGGAGGTCGCGCGGTCTGGCTAACTGCGCGGTCTTGCGGTCTCCTCATGCGGTCTGACCTCTACAGTTTAGCCGCAGGTTTATTCGGTCTGACCACCGTTCTTTTGTCCAAGGCTACTGAGGTGAGGCCGCGCGGTCTGGTTTGTGTGACCGCGCGGCGAGCTGTTCTCTGTACCGTGCGGGTTAAGCTGTTAACCGCGCGGTCTGTTTTCTGTATCCGACGGTCCGGTCTGGTGGCTGTCCGGGTTCTTATTGGTGCGCGCCGACTAAGGTCTTCTTAGTCGCGCGGTCTCCTCTTTTGTGTTCGCATAAGCTGATCCCTTGGCGATCTGCTGGTGTATGCGGACACTGGTGTTGGTCGACTTGGCGGGTTCTTGCCTTGGTCGACTTGGCTGTGTTCGCGGTCTCTGGAGGAGGCCTTTTGTTGCGAACACAGGTGGTGGGCGTCATGACCGTGCGAGTTGTCATGATCGCGCGGCTTCTTGTAGGAGTGACGATCTCCGGTTTGGGTTGAAGTCGGCGAGCTCACGGCGTAGAGCGGTTTGCTGACCGCGCGGGTTGACCGGTTTTGGTCGCGCGGTCAGGGCGGTGACTCTATCTCATAGGGCGGTGACTGGACCTGGCCCGCGCCTATAAATAGGAGTCACTGTAGCAGCAAAATAATCGCACCAAGTGTAAGCTGATCTCGTGCCTATTTCTTGCGGTCTTCTTTTTATGACCAGTCGGTTAGCTGATTGAACTTTCCTTGTGCAGCTTCTGCGGATTGTGCGGACAGCAGCGGTCACCTCATCTTCTAAGGTGTTCGGGCGGTCTCGCGGCTTGCAGTGCGGGTTGCTGGAGTTCGGGAGAATCAGTGGAGTTCGGGAGGCTGCGGAGTTCTCGGTTGGTGTTGTTCAAGTCGTCGGCAGTGTGTGTTCGCGCGGTCTCGTTTTCTAGTCACGCGAACAGCCAGGTCGTGCGGTCAGGCGGTCTCAGTGTTCAAACCGCTGGTTATCTTTCCTTCAGCATTGTAATTTCTTTTGATTTTGTGTACTGGCGAAATCATGTCTCGTCATGTATACCTCGCTCTGTAATGAAGATTTCTGTTGTTATCAATAAAGATTGCTTTGCTTCATGTGCTTCTGGTTGTTGGCTATAACTTTAAGTTGTACGATTCCTGCTCACTCCTAGATCTATGGAAAATTTCACAAAGATAGCTGAGATTGAAGCAGCAAATGTTGAAAAGAACACAGCAACAAATCTGCCTGAAGACATGGATGTACCTGCTGAAAATAAGGAGCCTCCAGTCCAAGAAGAAGTGGTTGCTGAAAACATGGATGTTGAAGATAAGGAGCTCCCAACACAAGACGAAGTGGTTGCTGAAGACATGGATGTTGCAGCAGACCAACTAGTCTCAGCTAAAGGAAAAGAAGCAGCTACTGATATTCCTGAGTGCACCTCTTCTAAGAAAAGAAAATTCTATATGAATGCCTAAATATCTTATGAATATCTGAATGACTATTGAAACAGTTTATGTATTCAATTAATATTGAACTATAATGACTTATAATTATATGAATGCAAACTGAGCTTTGAATTGCTATTCTATCTTGATTGAAATTGATGGATTGTTAATCAGCCTTGTGTTCGACGAACTCCAAATTGAGTTTGACGAACTCAGCTTTGTGTTCGACGAACTCCAGTTTGAGTTCGACAAACTCAGCTTTGAGTTCGACGAACTCAGCTTTGAGTTCGACGAATTCAGCTTTGTGTTCAACGAACTCAGTTTGTGTTCGTCGAACTCAGCTTTATGATTGGATAATTCAATCTATGTTGCATTGTTATGTTTATCAAATCTTACTAATGGATTGATTAAACTCTGTGGTAATATGACTTTCATAAACATTATCTGTTATAAAATTTTTGATGCAATGAGCATGATATGATGAATTCATTATTGCAATAACACATATCAAGAATTTAATGAGTAATGTACTCTAGCATTTGAGGGTGTTCTGCCTTCTTCAAATAGGGGGAGATTGTTGTTAAAATGACCCTCAATGTTCCCTTGATTTGAAGAGACCTCACCCTCAATGCTATGTACAAGTTGTATTTGATAAACCCTATTTCAATCTCATAAGTATGCAGGACAAGGGCACGCCATGGTGTAATGTATGATCAGCTGAGACAAGCTCTCTGTCTTAGCTGAATCGCTGAGACAAGACCAGAAGCTGCTGAGAAGGCATCTGGGCAAGCTGAGCTGCAGATAGAAGAAACCACAAAGACAACTGTCTGTCTCAGCGAATCCGCTGAGACGGGATAGAAGCAACCGCTGAGACGGCTGACCATCTCAGCCCAACCGCTGAGACAGTTCAAACGTGATCTGGCGATTTCTGATTTTGGCGCAAGTTGCGGAAATGCATATTGGGGACCACCAATCACTCCCATACCTGTCAAGAGGACAGCTAAGAGCCGTTGGGGGTCAGTGATGTACACAAAAAATAAGTTAGGGTTTAGCAAGGAACTTTTGCTACTCTCTAGCACACAAAGAAGCAGAAGCATAATGTCCATTGTCGGAAGCCAAGAACTGAGTTCACACAAGGCTGCAAGGAGAAAAGAGATTGCTTTTCTTGATTCATCTCAAGATAGAGCAAGTAGATCAAGTCCATCATCCGAAGGGCTGATCAAGAAGAATCAAGTTGGAGTTGTACTTCTCCTCCCTGGTTCAAGTTTGCAACAGCAGCTGTCAAGAAGAAGAAGAACATGCTTGATCTCTTCTATCTTCAATCTGTAAACCTTATTGTATCATTTATAGGAGCCTTTGGGTTCTGAGTTTGTAGGGCTTTATTGCCTGAGTGTGTAAGGCTGATTGGCCTGAGTTGTAGAGCTGAGAGGTCAGCTTGAGGTAGGACCAGGAGGTGTTCTGAGTTGTAGGAGGTGGATTCCTCTGAGGTAGGGCTGCTGTGCCTGAGGTAGGGTTTTGGAAAACCTGAGAGATCCTGTGGGATCTGTGCTGTAGTCTCTTGGAGCTGAGTTTGGAGAAGTTGGCCTTGTCTAACTCAGTGTTAGAAAGGTGAAGGGGGGAAAGAGGACTACTCAAGACACCCTATCTTGAGGAACCTCTATAAATCTGTGTGTTTTCTGTGCTTGATACTTTACTAACCTAAAATCAGAAAACAACAAGCCTAAAATAAAAGAAACCTATTCACCCCCCTCTAGGTGTTTAAGAATACATCCTACATAAACTATCAAGGATAGAATAATTCGACCGTAGAGGTTCCCAAATTATGAATGCGCCTCTCTCGAGAATATGCAACCAACTAACCTTAGGTTGATCGATTAAGACCCCTCGGCCAGTCGAAACCCCTAAGCTTGGTTGGTTGCGTATTCTCGAGAGAGGCGCTTTCATAATTTGGGAATCTCCATGGTCGAATTATTCTATCCTATTTGTTACGAATTTTAGAGTTACAATTTATTCAACTTAAGAAAGATTTTCGATCGAATGCTCTCTTCTTTGTTTTCTCTTTTGTTATTCTTATTATCTTCTTATACTTAGATAAAATAATATTAATTTGCATGAGTAGAAGTAATCAACAGACACGTGGAATATGACACTTGGTATTTTTAATTTAAAAATATCCTATACTATGAGCGATTGGTAATCTTGCATATAGTTCGTAGAATTTGGAGAATAATTATATCCTAAATTTTAGCTATCAAGTTTTTTTGCGTCGTTGCTGGGGAAGTTATTATTGTTGATATTTTGAAAGCGTAAATTGTATTACTTTTATCATTCTCTTTCTCCACCCCCAATTTATTTATTTTTTTTAGTTTTCTTTTCAAATTTCATTCTATTCAGTGACGGTTGTCTAATTTTTTTCTTAAAAAGAAATAATGTTATCTCAATTGGCCGCAAAAGTTGTCGAGCTTCAAAACAAAGTATATCTTTTGAAAGTCGCACGAAAGCGCCAAATTAGTTGTAACTATTGTGGTGCGCCTCATCAAAGTGAAGAATGTTATTTTCATTCTTATTCTCCAAATTTATATTAGGAAAATAATTTTTCTCCATTTTATGCAAATAATTTTTGTTGGGAATCTTGCCCACAAGATTCTTGATTTGTAGAAGTCACCAAGTCAAGAAAACCTCACTTTGTATTTGATCACTTCTCTAGCTCATAATCTCAGGAAGTTAAAGAAATGTCATCGAGAAGAATAGGAGATGTCGTCGACAAAGTATGCTTGTCGTCGTGATGATGAGCAAAGCAAACGCTGAGACTTGGCGAGATCGTCGAACGAAGAATCAAGTTCGTCGAACGAAGAACAAAGTTCGTCGAACGCAAAGACGGGACAGAAGCAAACACTGAGACTTTGCGAGTTCGTAGAACGCAGAATGAAGTCCGTCAAACGAAGAATGAAGTTCGTCGAACACAGAGACGGGACAGAAGAATGAAGTTCGTCGAACGCAGAATGTTGTTCATCGAACGCAGAATGCTGTTCGTCGAACGCAGAATGAAGTTCGTCGAACGCAGAGAAGACATGAAGATATCAAAGGAAGGAATGTCGTCGAGAAGATGCAATATCGTCGACATCAACAAAGTAGCCTTGTCGTCAAGAAGAATAAATATCGTCTTAAAGAAGGCATGACGTCGAGAAAACTAAAGAAGGGCAGCTGAAGACAAGCAGTTGCTAAAGCATAGTCTGTCGACAAGATATCGCTCATGTCGTCGAAAGAACAAAGTGATTACGACGACAGACTACAAGAAAGAAGATCACGATGACATAGTCAGAGATAGCATATCGATGTATATGCAGAAACGCCAGAATATCTTGTATCGTCGAGACATCAGCGTCAGAGGCAGAAGCTAGAAAACTTGAAGAACTACCAAGGCCTAAGGCATCGACAAAGTCCTGTCGTCGAGATATTATCCATATCGTCGTGATGCTGCCAGTATCGGCATAAAGATGGAAACATCGTCGAGACGGAATTCAAAAGTTGCGGACGCGCTCTCAGCAATTAATGCCGCCGCCTGATTGTCCAATCAGCGCGTGCTCTTAAGGAATGGGGCGTCTAACACTTAAGGAACTTTTTCAGAAGACCGTTGGGAGCCTTGCAGTCTTATAAAAGAGATAAGAGGTTGCCCTAAAGCGAGAATCAATCAGAAAGAACTTACGCATACCTCAAATAGAACAGTAAAAGCGGCGTAAAGAAAGAAAGAGAAAAACAAGGAGTCTCAAAGTGTTCTCTTGCAAGAATCAGTCATCTGATCGACTGATAAGAAGTCGTTCCTCATCAGGCTAAGAGAAGAGATTGAAGAAGAATTGCGCTTTCAAGATCTGAATCAGAAACATCTTCTTCAACCTCAAGAAGCCGATCTCCATCAGGCTAAGTTGTCGATCTTCATCAGGCAGAAGAAACAGTGTTCGTTACTTTAAACCTTTTATTGTTGTAAGGCTTGAGGGCCTGAGTGTCTAGCTTGAGGGATGGAGAGCTGTGAGGCTTGAGGGCCAGGGCAGTGGACATGCGGGTCCGAGTTTGTCTAGCTTGAGGGCTGGAGAGCTGTGAGGCTTGAGGGCCAGGGCAGTGGACTTGCGGGTCCGATATCATCAAGCTTGAGGGCTTGAGACCTGTGAGGCTTGCGGGCCAGGGCAGAGGCTAGACTTGCAGGTCTGAGCTAGGTAGGGCTAGAGGGCCTGAGTGTCGAGCTTGCGGGCTCGGGTGCAGTAGGGGCTTGCGGGCTCGGGTGCAGTAGGGGCTTGCGGGCCTAGGCTGTAGGACTTGCGGGTCTGTGTTGTAAGGCTTGCAGGCCTGAATTTTTGGCAGAGTTTGCTGAGCCTAGCACACTGCTAGGTTGGCGCAGAGGGACAGAGTACTACTCAAGACACCCGGTCTTGAGGAACCTCTATAGATCTTGTGTCGTCTGCTGTGATTTATTTGTGCAATACTTGTGCACTCTATTTGAGTAGTCATAAATCGCGTTAATATTTCGAAAAGAACTCAGATCACCTAACACCCCCCCCCCCCCCCCCCCTCTAGGTGAACGTTCCATTAACAACAAGTGGTATCAGAGCGAGGTTGATCAAAAGAAGACTTAACCGTCTGATCTAGATCGTTGAACGACTCACCATGGCTGGTGGAGATCAGAATCGGGAAATTTGAGCCATGAAACTCCCAATCTGCACAAAGGAGAACTTTCCCATCTGGAAGGAAAGGGTAAGGCTTTTCATGGAGGCGGCTGATCCAAGAATTTACTTAACAATCCAACAGGGTCCCTTTATCCCTACAACTCCCTCCACCATTGATCCAACAAGGAAGGTGATAAAGAAATATGAGGACATGACCAAGGCTGAGCTAGCCTTGGCAGGCCTAGATAAGAGGGCCCAAAATGTCATTGTGAGTGCCATAGATGACTCTACCCTCTACAATCTGATTCACTGCAAAGCGGCCAAGGAGATGTGGGACTCCCTGATCGTGTACATGGAGGGTACTGAAGAGGTAAGGGATGATAGGAAATCCCTTCTCAACCAGGAATATGAGGCCTTTAAGCAAGGCAAGAATGAAACAATCTCTAATTGTTATGAGAGATTCTTCAAGATAGTGAATGGACTAATAAACTATGAAAGAGAGTTCACAAACTCTGATCTTAATGACAAGTTTCTTAGATCCCTCACAAAGGAATGAGACATCAAAATCTGTGCCATCAGATAGATGGGTCAGCTGGGCATCATGGAGCCCAAGAACATGTATGGGAAGTTGTTGTCCCATGAACTTCAGCTCAACACCAGGAAGGCTGAAGAAGAAAGCTCAAAGGGGAGCTCAAGAGACAGATATGTGGCTCTAAAAGCTGAGAGCTCGAGAAGATCCAAGGACAAGACCTCTGCAACTCAGAATAGATCTGAGAGCAGTGAAGAATCAAAAGCCAGCTCTTCAGATTCTGATGATACTGACAGAGAGGTGGCCCTTCTCTCAAAATAGTTCAGGAAGCTGATACACAGAAGGAGGAGGGACAATCACAGAAACTCCTCCTCAAGCTCCAGAAGATCTGATTATCATGACAGATCCAGAGCCCCCAGGGAGGAAAGGTACAGATCTAACCCTAGTAAATATGATTTAAATAATACTGTTTGCAATTCCTGCAGCAAGACAGGTCACATGGCTGCTGACTGCCCCTCTAAGAAGAAGGAGTCGAGGAACCATGAAGAAATAAGAAGCTCAAGGAGCAAGAGGAAATCTGAAAAAGGATTCGTGGCCAAGAAGGTCAGAACACTGAGTGACTCTGACTCAAGCTCCTCTGGTACTGAGGAAGATGCACTCATTGGCTTGATGTCCATCGGTGAAGACAACCAGGATGACATCTCTCCTGGGAAGGTAACTAACAAAACTTCTTTATCTGTCTCTGATTCTGAATCAGCAGCAGATTCCGTGCATGATGATGAGGGTGTGTCTGCTGTCAACAACACAGCCACAAGATCCCAATATGATGTTGAATCTGAACTGATAAGGCAATATAAAGCCTTGTGGAAAACCTTCAAAAGCTGTAAGAAACTCCTCAAAGTCCAGACCAAGGAATTAGATTCCTTAAAGCCTGATCAATCTAAGCTCCAGGAGACAGCTGAGAAGCTGGCTACTATGAGCAAAGAAGTGGACAAATTCAAGGAAACCATAAGGCTTAAGAATGCCGAATTAGGACAGAAGAACAAGGTCATCAAGGACCTTGAGGAAATGATGTTGGCTGAGAAGAAACTTGCATCCAGCTTCTCTATGCTAAAATTATCCTGCCCATCATTGACACGTTCTCTGGACAGTTCAGAACTGGTATCGGTTTCAATCAGGAGACAGTTACGAGCAAAGATTCTCAAGCTAGACCTTCCTATAAGAAGGTGCTGGTGTCAAGTCCTTCAGCACACAAACCTGCACCAACAGCAGTCAAGGGCAGGGGAAAGGTTGTTCCTACAATGCCTGTTCCCAAGAAGGTGAACCAAAATATGGTGAGACCAATTCCTCCCCAGACTCACACATGTGAGGTTCACCCAAGATCTGTTAGGCAAGAAGCCTTCTCTCCTGCTCATCAGCACTGCCACCCCATTCAGATGATGAAGCAGAAGAGAAGATATAACAGATTTGAATGCTGGTGCTGTGGGAAAGTAGGCCACTTTGCTTTGGACTGTTGGTTCAACCCAACAGGACTCAATGCAAAGAGAGTGCAGAACCCTCAGAGGTTTGTTGTTCCATTATACCACCCTAACATAAACCAAGGACCCAATCCATATTGGGTACCTAAGGGGAAGTGATTTGTTTTGCAGGTATGTCCAAATGCCAACCAATCTCCAATTTGGTATTTGGATAGTGGCTGCTCCAGGCACATGACTGGAGTCAGAAAGTACTTAAGAGAGTTCATCCCTGTGGAGAATGGACCAACCGTGATCTTTGGAGGTTCAGAAAAGGGGGTGACCAGGGGCTATGACAACATCTCTAATGGGTTAGCTACCATCACAAAGGTAGCTTATGTGGAGGGGTTGGAACACAATCTCATAAGCATAAGTCAACTTTGTGATTTAGGCTTTGTTATTACTTTCCACAAGGACAAGTGCCTAATTAAGAAGTCCTCAGATTCTGAGGCTACCTTAACTGGCACTCGGAGTTGCAATATTTATTGCTTAAACTTTCTCAATACAAATTCTTCCATGCCCATATGTCTTGTAGCTGATGGTAAAGAGGCTCTATGTGTACAATGGCACAAGAGACTTGCAGACATCAACTATAAGACAATAGGCAAGCTTCTCTCACAAGACCTAGTTAGGAATGGACCTAATATTAAGTGCATCAAAGATGGTCCTTGTCAAGCTTGCCAACTTGGAAAGAAGACTAGGACCAGCTTTAAAAGCATATCTAACAAAGAGTCCTCTAGGTGCTTATTTTTGCTACATCTGGATTTGTTTGGTCCTATGTCAATTCTTAGCTTAGGAGGGAAGGTATACACCCTTGTAGTTGATTATTACTCAAGGGTTACTTGGGTATTCTTCCTCAAAAAGAAGTCAGATACCTTAGATATCTTGAAAATTTTTGTCAGGCAGATCCAGAATGAGATGGACTGTATTGTGGTCAAACTCAGAAGTGACCATGGGACAGAATTTCAGTCAGGAGCCATGACAGAATTCTGCCAAGAACTAGGCATCTCCCAAGAATTTTCCTCACACAGAACTCCTCGATAGAATGGGGTTGCTGAAAGGAATAACAGAACCTTGATAGAGGCAAGTAGGACAATGTTAAGGGACTCCTCTCTACCAGAATACTTTTGGACAGAGGCTGTCAACACTGCTTGTCATGTGATAAACAGGGCTTCAATCATCAAAGACCACAAGAAAACTCCCTATGAGTTAATGAAGGGCAGAAAATCAACCCTATCCTACTTTAGGATCTTTGGTAGTAAATGTTATGTCCTTAATAATGGGAAATCCAAACTAACCAAGTTTGCTGAGAAAAGTAGTGAGGGTATTTTTGTTGGCTACAACTCTCATAGCAAGGCCTATAGAGTGTGCAATATCAATACGCAAACAGTGGAAGAATCTGTATATATTGTATTTGATGAGACTAGCCTTATACATAAGGGCTGGTCTAGTTCTCTAGTGAATGCAGGTACAGTAAAAAGAATAGAGAAGTTATCCATTAAAGACAACGCTGGTGCCTCAGCTAAAAGTAAAGATCAATAAATAGATGTTGAGCTTGAAACAGATGCTGTGGAAGACACAGAAACAGTAGAAGAAGTGCAACCTGAAAGACCTGCAACTGAAGAAACCCCTAGAATACTGCCAGCCACCCTGAGACAAGTAAGAGATCATCCTCAGGAGCAAATTATAGGAGTTGTCAACCAAGGTGTGCTGACAAGGAGTCGAGCTGCAAATGAAGCATTGTACCTGAGTTTTCTCTCTCAAATTGAACCCAAGAAATTTGAGGAAGCAAATCAGGATCCATTTTGGATTGCAGCAATGCAGGAGGAACTGAACCAATTTAAGAGATGCAAAGTTTGGAAACTGGTTCCAAGACCCCAGGGACAGAACATCATAGGAACTAAATGGGTCTACAGAAACAAATTGAATGAAAATGGAATCATCACCAAGAATAAAGCAAGGCTAATGGCAAAAGGCTACAGACAAGAGGAAGGGATATATTTTGATCAGACATTTGCTCCAGTAGCCAGACTGGAAGCAATAAGACTATTTCTGGCCTATGCAGCCTACCAAGGTTTCAAGGTCTACCAGATGGATGTGAAGTCAGCCTTCCAAAATGGTGACCTCAAAGAGGAGGTATATGTAGAGCAGCCCTCAGGTTTTGTAGACCCTACTCACCCTGATTATGTTTACTTTCTTAGAAAAGCACTTTATGGCTTAAAACAGGCACCTAGGGCCTAGTATGAGACTCTGTCAAGCTTTCTAATTGAGAACAAATTCTCAAGGGGAAAGATTGATAAGACATTGTTCCTAAGGGAAGTAAAGGGCAAGATCTTGCTAGTGCAGATCTATGTGGATGACATCATCTTTGGCTCTACAGATAACAATCTCTGCAAAAAGTTTGCCAACTTGATGTCGGGAAAGTTTGAGATGAGCAGTATAGGTGAGCTCAAATACTTCCTAGGTCTCCAAGTGAAACAATCTGAAGATGGTATTTTCATCTCCCAGACCAAATTCACTAGGGTGCTAGTCAAGAAATTTGGATTGGAGAGTGCTTCTTCAATGAAGAATCAAATGGAAACCAATGTGTCTCTGGACAAGGATGAGAAGGGCATACCCTTTGATGAAACCAAGTACAGATGCATGATTGGATCTTTGCTTTATCTAACTGCAAGTAGGCCTGACATAATGTTTGTAACATGTGTCTGTGCTAGATATCAGGTGAATCCTAAGGAATTTCATCATGTCTCTGTCAAGAGAATCTTAAGATACCTAAAGGGTACATCAAATCTTGGCCTATGGTACCCTAGGAACAATGGATGTGAACGGACTGGCTACTCAGATGCAGATTATGCAGGGTGTAAGAAAGATAGGAAGAGTACCTCAGGGACATGTCAATTCCTTGGTGGAAGACTGATCTCTTGGAGCAGTAAGAAGCAGACCAGCGTGGCAATCTCAACAGCAGAATCAGAGTATATCTCTGTTGGGAGTTGTTGTGCTCAACTGCTATGGATTCAACATCAAATTGAAGACTACAATCTAAAGATGACCAAAACACCCCTGTTTTGTGACTCTTCAAGTGCAATCTCAATTGCTAAGAACCCTGTCTCTCACAGCAGGACTAAGCATATTGAGATCAGGTATCACTTCATCAGGGAGCATGTGGAAAATGAAGATATCACCCTTGAGTTTGTCCCAACAGACAAACAAGTGGCTGATATATTTACAAAGCCACTATTGTCTACCTAAAGGAGAGTGCAAGAAAGAAGTCAGAAAGGGGGAGAAATGGCATCAATATTTTCAAGACATATTGCTCAAGAAGACCTCAAAGATAGGGGGAGCAAAGGAGTAGGGGGAGCCACAAAAGAAGAGACATCAAATCAAGGGGGAGATACAAGCTTGATGTACTCATAAGTTCAGCAAAAGATAAGTAAAATCTTTAATGCTCATGCCTTCCATATAAGATTATAGCATTTATTGTCAAGTGAAAGTAGTCTTGAATTGAGATTCTGACTTCTTCAAATAGGGGGAGATTGTTGGGAATCTTGCCCACATGATTCCTGATTTGAAGAAGTCATCAAGTAAAGAAAACTTCACATTGCATTTGATCACTTCTCTAGCTCGTAATCTCAGGAAGTTAAAGAAATGTCGTCGAGAAGAATAGGAGATGTCGTCGACAAAGTATGATTGCCGTCATGATGATGAGCAAAGCAAACGTTGAGACTTGGCGAGTTCGTCGAACGAAGAATCAAGTTCGTCGAACGAAGAACAAAGTTCATCGAATGCAAAGACGGGATAGAAGCAAACGCTGAGACTTGGCGAGTTCGTCGAACGCAAAATGAAGTTCGTCAAACGAAGAATGAAGTTCGTCGAACGCAGAGACGGGAAAGAAGAATGAAGTTCGTCGAACGCAGAATGTTGTTCGTTGAACGCAGAATGTTGTTCGTCGAACGCAGAATGAAGTTCGTCAAACGCAGAGAAGACACGAAGATATCAACGGAAGGAATGTTGTCAAGAAGATGCAGTATCGTCGACATCAACAAAGTAGCCTTGTCGTCGAAAAGAACAGATATCGTCGTAAAGAAGGCATGACGTCGAGAAGACTGAAGAAGGGCAGCTGAAGACAAGCAGTTGCTAAAGCATAGTCTGTCGACAAGATATCGCTCATGTTATTGAAAGAACAAAGTGATTACGACGACACACTACAAGAAAGAATATCACGACGACACAGTCAGAGATAGCATATCGCTGTGTATGCAGAAACGCCAGAATATCTCGTATCGTCGAGACATCAGCGTCAGAGGCAGAAGCTAGAAGACTTGAAGTTCTACCAAGGCCTAAGGCATCGACAAAGTCCTGTCGTCGAGATATTATCCATATCGTCGTGATGCTGCCAGTATCGGCATAAAGCTGGAAACATCGTCGAGACGGAATTCAAATGTTGCGGACGCACTGTCAGCAATTAATGTCGCCGCCTGATTGTCCAATCAGCGCGTGCTCTTAAGGAATGGGACGTCTGACACTTAAGGAACTTTTTCAAAAGACCGTTGGGAGCCTCGCAGTCTTATAAAGGAGATAAGAGGTTGCCCTAAGCGAGAATCAATCAGAAAGAACTTACGCATACAGCAAATAGAACAGTAAAAGGGTCGTAAAGAAAGAAAGAGAAAAACAAGGAGTCTCAAAGTGTTCTTGCAAGAATTAGTCATCTGATCGACTGATAAGAAGTCGTTCCTCATTAGACTAATAGAAGAGATTGAAGAAGAACTGCGCTTTCAAGATCTGAATCAGAAACATCTTCTTCAACCTCAAGAAGTCGATCTCCATCAGGCTAAGTTGCCGATCTTCATCAGGCAGAAGAAATAGTGTTCGTTACTGTAAACCTTTTATTGTTGTAAGGCTTGAGAGCCTGAGTGTCGAACTTGAGGGGTGGAGAGTTGTGAGGCTTGAGGGCCAGGGCAGTGGACTTGCGGGTCCGAGTTTATCTAGCTTGAGGGCTGGAGAGCTGTGAGGCTTGAGGGACAGGACAGTGGACTTGTGGGTCCGATATCGTCAAGCTTGAGGGCTTGAGACCTGTGAGGCTTGCGGGCCAGGGCAGAGGCTAGACTTGCGGGTCTGAGCTAGGTAGGGCTAGAGGGCCTGAGTGTCGAGCTTGCGGGCTCAGGTGGAGTTGGGGTTTGCGGGCCTTGGATGTAGGACTTGCGGGTCCGTGTTGTAAGGCTTGCGGGCCTGAAGTTTTGGCGGAGTTTGTCGTGCCTAGCACACTGCTAGGTAGGCGTAGAGGGATAGAGGACTACTAAAGACACCCGGTCTTGAGGAATCTCTATAGATCTTGTGTCGTCTGCTGTGATTTATTTGTGCAATACTTGTGCGCTCTGATTGAGTAGTCATAAATCACGTTAATA
Organism: Dactylorhiza incarnata; assembly: GCA_033032865.1. Classification (NCBI taxonomy): domain Eukaryota; kingdom Viridiplantae; phylum Streptophyta; class Magnoliopsida; order Asparagales; family Orchidaceae; genus Dactylorhiza; species Dactylorhiza incarnata. Next base: position 2,511,972 of record JAWHQI010000303.1, read on the forward strand.
TTTCGAAAAGAACTCAGATCACCTAACACCCCCCCCCCCCCCCCCCCCCCTCTATGTGAATGTTCCATTAACAACAATTTTGATAATAATTACGATCATTATTTTACCTCTTTTAATGAAATTAATTATTCCAACTTTGATGAAAATATTTTTTTCCAATTTTCACGAGAACAATTTTTCAGTTTTTAATAATTTTTCTTCTAGCTCCGAAGTAGATTATTCTTGGTGGCAAGCTCACCTGGATAGTTTCCGGAACGATGAAGAAAAATCTTTCGATCCAAATTTTTGTTCTTCTTTTGTGCCGCAAGTCTCGGACTCTAATTTTGAGGACTTTTCACAATTTCAATTTGATACTCCTTCCCAAAATTTAGATGAGAATATTATTTCTTCTAGTGTTTTTTCTCCATGTTTGAATAATTTCATTATGGAGGAACATGATTTTTCATCTAATCTCATAGTTTCTTTTTCCAAAAATGAAGAAACTTTGTTGCACCAAGAATTTCTTAATATTATGGGCACACCAGATGAAATAGAAGAAGATCAAGTTTCTTCACCTACTAAACCCGGAAGTTCTTTTGTTTTTCATGAATTTCCCCAAAAATCTTCAATTTTTGTTGTACATCAAATTCATGACAACTTTGTGTCCAAAACTTTTATTCCGCTTGGTAATGCACTAGATTTTTCTAACGAAATATTTATTTTAGAAAATGAACAACCAGAACTTGATCTTGTATTGTCGCAAGAGCCTCCTCCTTGCAAAAATTTTTCCGACTCATTTATTTGTGATTCTTTATATACTAATAATTTTCAGATTGAAGATGAGTCATTGCCACCACAAATATTTTATGATCCATATGCCGCTCATTTTCAAAAATCAAAATCACCACATGCATGTATATGTGATTTGGATTTGGATCTTCAAGGACAAAAGAAGAATCACTTATTTAGCGGAGGAGTAGTCGGGCGACCGACTTCGGCTTATTCACCTTAGTGTGAATTAAGGGAGTTGCTTTTGTATTTTCACTATAAATTTCCTTTTAGCTAACCTTTAACGTCTGGCTCAAAGACGTTAAACAAAGCGCTCTTTGGAGGCACCCCTTGGTTATCTTATTTTTCTTGGAATTTAATTTTTCAACATTTTATTTACTTGTTTTCCTCCTCCGACTTGGCTTATAAACATTGGGGACAATGTTTATTTGTAAGTATGAGGGTGGAGGCTCATTATTTTATTTATAAAAAAACAAAAAAATAGAAAAACTATTCAAAATACAAAAAATATATATAGAAATATACAAAAAACCAAGAAAATTATAAAATTTATAATACTTAAATTCTTGTGAAAGGGTTCGTGTTGGGCTTTCATCCCACAAAATCGCCTAGTGCCTTGCGATCCCGTCATTAGATAGCTCTTGGGAAGCCTAAGAATAAAAAAATATTTATTTTTTATTCAAAAAAAATTTTAATAAAATAATTTTTGTAATATTAAATTTCTCCAAACTTCAATTAGACTAAATTGATTTAAATTATGAGTTTTCTTTATATGCTTTTTAAGGAGTCTTCTTTTCATGTATTTCTTTATTTTATGTCTCTTCAAAATTCGCTAGATTACTTTTTAGATAAGTTTGATTTAACAATTTTTTCATTATTTTGATTTGTTTAAAATATTTCATAATTTTATTTTCTCTGTAAAATATCATAATTCAATTTTGTAGAAATTGTGCTTAATATCTTTAGATTTTACTTATATTAATTTTAGCTCATTGATACTTAAGATTGCTATAAAATATTTTCTATGCTCTCAAAATATTTTTCTTTAGAACTGTTGCGGAACGCTTAGGGCTCTTGGTAGACCGGTTCACTTGAACCACCTTAGCTCGTGAGCGAACTAAGCGCGCAAATAGTCAATTAGAGATTCGTTGATTGCACTGGGACTTTTTAGCGTGGAAAACCCGGAAAGGGTAAAAAACCACGTGGTCGGAGCTGTGCCGACCAAATTCCACTATCTTCAGGGGGGTTACAAAGTGAGACTTAGAACTCGAGTGCGACAGGCCGCAACTCGTTACAGTAGTAGAGAGATAGAGAGATCTGAAGGCGACATGCCGCCTCTTGGAAAAAACTAAATCCTTTTCTCCTTCTGAGAAAGGGGGAGAACAAAAGTGAGCTGCTCCGGGGAACAAAAGTGAGCTGCTCCGGGGAACAAAAGTGAGCTGCTGCGTCGCCTTTCGGGATGAAGGAAATCTTCAAGTCTGGAAAGGAAATCTTCAAGCACCGAAGGAATTCCGCAAAAGTCTGCAAGGAGCTCTCCCAGGTCCAGAAGTCAAGGTCCCTTCAAATGAAGCCCCAGGGCCCTTTTTATAGCTTTGGCCGGGGGTAGTCTGGTAATCTTGTCGTTGGCAGTTTCCATAAATGCTTGGTGGACGAATCATATTTTCCGGTTTGGGGCACACGGATCGCCATTTTTCGTAAATGACCACCTTGCCCTTCGGGAAGCTTGGGCGGCTCGGGCAGTTCGGGCAGCTCTGTTGGAGGCGAAAAAGGCGACTGGCCGTTCCTGAAAAGTGAGATACCTGAGAGACAAAATGTGAGACGCCTGAAAGACAAAATGTGAGAAGTCAGTAAGACAGAAAGTGAGAAGTCAGAAAGACAGAAAGTGAGAAGTCAGAAAGACAAAAAGTGAGAAGTCAGAAAGACGGAAAGTGAGAAGTGCGCGCTCAGAAGCGTTCTGAGCGCGCAACGAGCGAGGGAGCGCTCTGAGCGTGTAATGAGCACGTGGGCGTTCTGAGCGAACGGAGAGGCGTTCTGAGCGCGTAATGAGCGCGGGAGCATTCTGAGCGAACGGAGAGGCGATTGGTCGCGATCCGAGAAGGAAAACGGGGTCCGTCGTTCCTAGCGAGGAGCTCGCCCGAAAAGGCGCCCCGTGAGTCCCCCTGTCAGAAAGGGGGGAAGGAGGGGGAGGAAGCGGTCACCCTCCCCCGCAGAGAGGGAAGGCGAACGGGACGCACTCTCGGGAGAAGCGGCCAGGCCCACCCAAGGGGGGTGCGGCAAGCCACACCCGGGGGGGTGCGGCCAGGCCGCACCCCTCCAAAGGGGGGTGCGGCAAGGCCGCGCCCCACCCGAGGGGGGTGCGGCAAGGCCGCACCCCAAGGGGGGTGCGGCCAGGCCGCACCCCACCCGAGGGGGGGGGGAGGGTGCGGTCGGGCCGCACCCCTCCCAAGGGGGGTGCGGGAAGGCCGCACCCCAAGGGGGGTGCGGCCGGGCTGCACCCCACCTGAGGGGGGGTGCTTTCGGGCCGCACCCCACCCGAGGGGGGGTGCGGCCGGGCCGCACCCCTCCTAAGGGGGGTGCGGCAAGGCCGCACCCCAAGGGGGGTGCAGCCGGGCCGCACCGCACCCGATGGGGTGCGGCCGGGCCGCACCCCACCCGAGGGGGGTGCGGCCGGGCCGCACCCCACCCGAGGGGGGTGCGGCGGCGAGGCCGCACCCCGGGTTCGGCCGCACCCCTTGCGGGCGTGCGGCTCGGTCGCGCCCCGCGAGGTGGCGCGATTGCGCGGGACGGCTTCAAGATGGGAGGCGGTCCCGTTGCCATTCTCGGCGTGGCTCCGTATGGCAACTCTGGCTTTATTTCCTTGGATCCCCTGCCAAACTAGTGGGGGAGCGCTTTTGGAAATATCTGCTGTCATTGCGGCTTATAAATAAGAGTCCGTTATACGAGCCCCCATCATAAGCCCCCCAAAACCGTCGGAGTCCAGAACTTGTGAAGGAGTGCGAGGGTTTTTTGAATATTTGCGTGGCGTAACGGACGATGCCGGAGGTAAGCTTTTATTTTTTGAAAAATTTAATTGGAGGGAAGAAAAGGAGGCCGGGCTTGAGCGGCCGGCGTCCGAGCGGCACCCGCGCGCGTGCTCGCGCGTGCTTGCGCGCGGTCGGGGCCGGCGGAGGGGCGCGCGTGTCCGCGTGAGTGGCGGAGGGTGCGGCCGCGGTGGGGGGCGCGGGCGGCCGGCGCTGCTGCGCCCCTATGTGCGGCCGGCGCGCGGGAGCCCGTGCTCGGCCGCGTGCGGCAGGGGGCGCGGGTGGCCGACGCCGTTGCGCCCCCGTGCGGCCGATGCCCGCGCGCGGAGGTGCTTCTGCGCGCGGGCCAGCTGTGCGCGGCCGGCGCGCGCTTCCCCGCGCGCGGCTGCGCGCGGCGGGCGCGTGCATCCCCGCGCGTGGCGGTGCGCGGCGGGGGGTGCGGACGGTCGGCGCTGCTGCGCCCCTACGCACGGTTGGCGCACGGGAACCCGCGCCCGGCCGCGCGCGGCAGGGGGCGCAGGTGGCCAGTGCCGATGCGCCCCCGCACGGGAGGTGCTTCCGCGCGCGGCCGGGGCGCGCTTCCCCGCGCGCGGCTGCGCGCGGTGGGCTCGCGCTTCCCCATGCGCGGCTGCTCGCGGCGGGGGGTGCGGACGGCCGGGGCCGCTGTGTCCCCGTGCGCGTCAGGTGCGCGCGGTCGGTGCTATTGCGGGTCTTGGCGGTGCGGTCCGCATCATTTTGGCCGTTTATCTATTTATTTTAGTGTCCGTGATTATGTGTTTCTTTTTTCAGGCTTCAAAACGGGGCGGTCAGTCGAGGCTGATGCGTCTGCGCTCTTCTCTTGACGGTGCGCGAATTGAGATATGGCGCAAACGGTTTGGACTGCCGCCTAATACTGAGGTGAGGATTCCGGGAGCGGAGGAGCGCGCCCAGAATCCGCCTACTGGCTTTATGACCCTTTCCGAGAGCTGCTTGAAGTCTGGGTTCCGCATTCCTCCATCCGAGGAGGTTCTTGAGATACTTCGGTTCTGCGGTGTCCCGATTACACAGTTTACGCCTGCTGGGATGGCGAATATCATGGGGCTGGTTGTATTCTTCCGGGAGCACAGCGCGCGCTTTTCGCTCGAGCTTTTCAAAGACTGGTGCGAGGTTTCCACCGACTCGGGTGGTCGTATCGAGGTCCGTAGCAACAAGACCTGGTTCCGCTATGGCGAGAAGGCAGATTACCGTCACGGAAACACCCTCTATGGGTATGTCCGTAATCGCTGGGAGCTGCTAGAGCTTTGGAGAGCGCTCCCTGGTCGTTGTCGTCGGCTGACCGGGCAGGAAGACGAGTTCCTTCCCATTCCCGGTATCCCTGGTCGGGAGGGCCTTTCGAAGGCTCTGTTCTGCATTCACAGCTGCGTGGAGGAGAGCCGACTACTCTCGGCGGGGCTTTCTTGGGATGCCGAGCGGGAGGCCGCTGTTCCCTTAGAGCGTGGAAGGAAGAGAAAGATTGTTTTCAGGAATGGAACTCCTGGTTCGTGTTCTACTCCGCCTGAGCCTAGGAGCCATGATCATGAAGCCGGTCCGAGCCGCCGTCGGGGGGAGCCGATTGCTTCCGATCCGGAGGTCGAGATTCTGGCCTCCTCTACTGCTGAGAAGGTTGCGCAGGGAGACTTGCCGCCACCTCCTCCTCATCCACCGTCGAGGCGAGTTTCCTCGTCCCTCCAGGCGATGACTTCTGCAGTAAGTGAATCTCTCCTTTCTTGGGTCTTGACTTGTCTTTGCTTTCATTGTATGTTTCCTGATTGCTTCCTTCGTGTTTGCAGGCGAACGCTCTGACCAATGTTGCTCTCATGTGGAACGACTGTTACGTGGGCCTCAAGGACAGCTACATCTCCCTCCAGGAGGAGCTGAGTGTGATGAAGAGGGACATGTCTGCTTTACAGAAGAGGAGGGATCGCGATCTGTCCCGCGTCAAGCAGCTGGAGGCCGACCTCTCTTCTTCCCGATCTGAGGTTGAGAAGCTGCAGGAGGCGTATGGTGGAGACAAGGCGCTTGCCCAGGATGCGCTCCGTCAGTTGTCTGAGGCCCATGGGGAGATGTTTCGTATGGAGGGGGAGCTGGGTTTTCTGCGGAGCGAGGTGGAGCGGTTGTCGTTGATTGAGCGCGGCCTTGAGGATGCCAAGGCGGCCGGAGTGGCCGAGTTCCGAGATTCTCTTGCATTTGTCGAGGAGCGGTTCCAGATGGCGGAGGAGATCCGTGCCGAGGTCTTGACGAAGGAGGTCGAGCCCTTGTTGGAGGACGAGCGTGAAGTCTCCTTCCAGCGCGGTATTCAGAAGACTCTGCGCCTGGTGGGGAGGAAGTTCGGGTGTGATACCGCTGGTCTTGGTGCGGGAGACCTTTCGGAGGATGAGTGTTTGGACGCAGCCGAGGATTGACGTTGATCGTCTTTTGTTTCCTTGCTTTCCATGCCATTGTCTATTTGTGCGTCGTTCTGAGTTGGTTTGTTTGCATTTTGCTTTTCCGCTTTCCGTATTTTTGTCTATTTTGTGCGCAGCGTTGAGCTGACGCGGTTATCGTGTTTATCGTATTCACTTCTTTGCGTGATCCTGTTAATCTGGTTGTTGGCACCTGCATAGTTTGTCTATTTTCAAAATGAGTTTCGCACGAGATGGAGCCCGCGGCTTGCAGATGTATATATATATAAAGAGTTAGTATGCGCAAGTCTGTGCCTGCGGCTTTCTTGCACGAGTCTGTGCTCGCGGCTTTGGTGCACGAGTCTGTGCTCGCGGCTTTGGTGCACGAGTCTGTGCTCGCGGCTTTGGTGCACGAGTCTGTGCTCGCGGCTTTGGTGCATGAGCCTTTGCTCGCGACTTTTTTGCACGGTTCTGTGCCCGCGGCTTTGGTGCACGAGCCTTTGCTCGCGACTTTTTTGCGCGGTTCTGTGCCCGCGGCTTTGGTGCACGAGTCTGTGCTCGCGGCTTTGGCCGGTGAATAGCGGGTGTATTCAAACCGGGGGTGAACGTACGGGGGCAGGCCCCCACGACACCGGGACTCGACGGCGGAGGAGAAGGGCGAACCTTCAATCGACGGCGGTGCAGAGTCCCCGGGGCAGGGCCCCGAAGCGGTACCTGCAGCAGAATAGATTGGAGCAAGTAGATTTTTATTAGAAAATGAATACTGATATATGCGCAAGTATAATTTTGCGATCCCGGGGTTAACAAGTTTCTGAGACAGGCTTTATTGAGGGAGAAGATAGCGTTGAGCTTCGTTTGCGTTGCGCTTGCTCGAGTCTCTTCGGTCGTTCAGCTTGGGGGGCGACAGTGGCCCGGCGGTTGACCCTCGATGGCCTTTTCCTGTGTCTCTGCGCGGAAGGCCTCCAGGTATCCTAATTGGACAAGGCGTTCGATTTCATCTTTCAGTCGGGCACATTGCTCTGTTCGGTGCCCTCGGCCTTTGTGGAAGTTTCAAAACTGGGATTGATCTCCCCTGAGCAAGGAGAGCTTTCTAGGCCAGTGGATGATCTTGCTATTACAGATTACGGACAATATGCGCTCGCGCGGTGTATTCAGCGGGGTGAAGCTCCGGGAGCCTTGACTTGCTGGCTCTCGGAGGCGGTCTGCTTGGTTCTGAGCGGGCAGTTCGGCTTCCTCGAGCTGCTGCTGCTGCCCCTTTCTCTTGCGGCTTGTATCGAAGGGCGGTGAGCCTGTCAGCGTCTGAAGTTTGTCTTTTCCAATTACTGCGGGAGTCGCTTGGCCTTTCCGTGCACCCTGCTTCTCGGACTTCGATCTCGGCGACGGGTTGCTGTTGATCCAAGGGAGCCTGGAGGCGGGTGTGTCGAAACCATGCATTGCGCTCCTGAGGATATTTCCTTTGCTGTTCATGCGTCGGGACATGGAAACGTCGTGGTCCATGGCGTCCAGAAGGAGGCTCCCGAATATCGTGTCGTAGGGGGAGTCTGCTTCGGCGACGACGAACTGTACATCGTACTGGACTGGTTCTGCGTGCGCCCCTACTTGTACGGGGAGGGTGATGATTCCTACGGTAGGTACCGTAGTTCCATCAGGGAGCTCCGCTTCGCTGGCCCTAAGCTTGAGGTTCCCGCTTAGGAGCTTGAGCCGAACTATTGCTGCTAGGAATAGAATGTTGAATGAGATGCGGTGAGTTATCAATGCTTTCCTCAGCTCACAGGGGGGACTCCCTATGCTTGCATCCAAGATGAAGTCCATCCATGCGCAGGGGCGCTCTTGGTGAAAATTTGTGCCGATTTTCTCCGATTGCTCGTTCCGCTCTTCCTCCCCTAGGAGGGGTGGTTTGCTTGCGCCGGGCTTTTCTTCCCCTTGAATCTTTGTCGTGTGTGTCTCGTGCTGCTCGACGAACAGTTGGGACAACTCAGTGAAGTTGTGTATTGCTCCGTTTGGCAAGGATTGATACCAGCGGAGGGCGTCTCCACGCAGTGTTTTGGTGAAGATTTTGCAGCTGACTGGGTCGGGAAGTCCGAGCCTCCGTATCGTTATCAGGAAATGATTAACGTGCTCATATGGATCTTCTGCTCAGTGAAACTCCTTGTTGTACGGGAGCTTTAGCCATGACGGAACTGGGTATTCCAAAATTGACTTGGAGAGGGGGGATCGCCTTTGTCCAGGCGTATCATCGTTCGGATCCTGTCCTGCCGCGAGAGGGGTCGGTTTGCCAGTCAATCCAGGCCAAGGGGGGCGGATGGGTGCAGTGATGAGCTCTCCTTTCACCGGGCTCTTCGGAACTGAGGAGCTGTATGCGTCGGATAGTTCAGGGGAGGTGTCCACTCTTGCTGGTTCCGAGAATTCCGACGAAGCGGGTACTGCGCTCGGAAATGCTTTGCTTAGAATTTGGGAATCCATTCCCACAGACGGTGCCAAACTGTTGCGGAACGCTTAGGGCTCTTGGTAGACCAGTTCACTTGAACCACCTTAGCTCGTGAGCGAACTAAGCGCGCAAACAGTCAATTAGAGATTCGTTGATTGCACTGGGACTTTTTAGCATGGAAAACCCGGAAAGGGTAAAAAACCACGTGGTCGGAAATGTGCCGACCAAATTCCACTATCTTCAGGGGGGTTACAAAGTGAGACTTAGAACTCGAGTGCGACATGCCGCAACTCGTTACAGTAGTAGAGAGATAGAGAGATCCGAAGGCGACAGGCCGCCTCTTGGAAAAAACTAAATCCTTTTCTCCTTCTGAGAAAGGGGGAGAACAAAAGTGAGCTGCTCCGGGGAACAAAAGTGAGCTGCTCCGGGGAACAAAAGTGAGCTGCTCCGGGGAACAAAAGTGAGCTGCTGCGTCGCCTTTCGGGATGAAGGAAATCTTCAAGTCTGGAAAGGAAATCTTCAAGCACCGAAGGAGAATTCCGCAAAAGTCTGCAAGGAGCTCTCCCAGGTCCAGAAGTCTTGGTCCCTTCAAATGAAGCCCCAGGGCCCTTTTTATAGCTTTGGCCGGGGGTAGTCTGGTAATCTTGTCGTTGGCAGTTTCCATAAATGCTTGGTGCATGAATCATATTTTCCCGTTTGGGGCACACGGATCGCCATTTTTCGTAAATGACCGCCTTGCCCTTCGGGCAACTTGGGCGGCTCGGGCAGTTCGGGCAGCTCTGTTGGAGGCGAAAAAGGCGACTGGCCGTTCCTGAAAAGTGAGATACCTGAGAGACAAAATGTGAGACGCCTGAAAGAGAAAATGTGAGAAGTCAGGAAGACAGAAAGTGAGAAGTCAGAAAGACAGAAAGTGAGAAGTCAGAAAGACAGAAAGTGAGAAGTCAGAAAGACGGAAAGTGAGAAGTGCGCGCTCAGAAGCGTTCTGAACGCGCAACGAGCGAGGGAGCGCTCTGAGCGTGTAATGAGCACGTGGGCGTTCTGAGCGAACGGAGAGGCGTAATGAGCGCGGGCGCATTCTGAGCGAACGGAGAGGCGATTGGTCGCGATCCGAGAAGGAAAACGGGGTCCGTCGTTCCTGGCGAGGATCTCGCCCGAAAAGGCGCCCCGTGAGTCCCCCTGTCAGAAAGGGGGGAAGGAGGGGGAGGAAACGGTCACCCTCCCCCGCAGAGAGGGAAGGCGAACGGGACGCACTCCCGGGAGACGCAGCCAGGCCGCACCCAAGGGGGGTGCGGCAAGCCACACCCAAGGGGGGGGGGGGGGGGGGGGGGGGGGGGGGGTGCGGCCAGGCCGCACCCCACCCGAGGGGGGTGCGGCCGGGCCGCACCCCTCCAAAGGGGGGTGCGGCAAGGCCGCGCCCCACCCGAGGGGGGGTGCGGCCGGGCCGCACCCCTCCCAAGGGGGGTGCGGCAAGGCCGCACCCCACCCCTAGGGGGTGCGGCAAGGCCGCACCCCAAGGGGGGTGCGGCAAGGCCGCACCCCAAGGGGGGTGCGGCCGGGCCGCACCGCACCCGAGGGGGGTGCGGCCGGGCCGGACCCCACCCGAGGGGGGTGCGGTGGCGAGGCCGCACCCCGGGTTCGACCGCACCCCTTGCGGGCGTGCGGCTCGGCCGCGCCCCGCGAGGTGGCGCGGTTGCGCGGGACGGCTTCAAGATGGGAGGCGGTCCCGTTGCCATTCTCGGCGTGGCTCCGTATGGCAACTCTGGCTTTATTTCCCTAGATCCCCTGCCAAACTGGTGGGGGGAGCGCTTTTGGAAATATCTGCTGTTATTGCGGCTTATAAATAAGAGTCCGTTATACGAGCCCCCATCAAGAACTTTATACCTTTAAACCCTAGACCTTTCGTTATCTTTTATTTTACCCTTTTTGTTTGGCATTTAAATTTTAAAAAATCATATGTCATGGAATGTGAGGATAAAATTCATCATTCCTAAATATATGCACGCACCCAAAATTTGTAAAATATTATATGACATGGAGTTGAGAGGATAAAATTCATCACTCCTAAACATATACATTTGAGATATTTAAAAAGAAGAAGAAAATTTAGTAAAAGATGGAAATGAGAGGATAAAATTCATCATTTTCCAATCAAAGAAACTTCTTTTATGCCAATTTTTACCCATTTTATCAAATATCAATTGTAATCCAAGATTAATATGAGAAAGCTTAGATAGTTTTTTTAAGTTTTCTAAATAGTTTCTTATGAAGTTGAAAATTTCAATAATTTATATCTTAGATTATTTTGCTTAATTCAATGCAATTTTGATTATGAAAATTTAGTTAGAGAATTTTGAAACTAATATTTATTCTACTCAATTCAATTTATGAATTATAAGTTCTTTGTTATGAGTCTAAATTTTATTTCTAACTTGTTTTGATTTTGGTCATATAATATTTAGAGTGGATGATTAAGAGTAATTCTTTTTGAAATGTCCTATAGATTCTTCTCATTTTTATAAATTGGTTTTGCTCTGGAATAGCAAACGCTTAAGTATGAGGGTATTTGATAGTACATTATTTATAATTATCTTTATATAATATTTTAGTAATAATTAGTTTATTTTTATTTAGTTTTAGTTTAATTTATGTCTAATTTACTTTCTTTTGTATTTTCAAGTAATCTGTGGCTGTTAATTGCAAATTCAAGCCCACGATCGTATTCAAGGGAAATTTTGGAACAAATCTGCAAAAATCCCAAGTACACGCCCTAGGTCACGGGCGTGTCCTAGGGCGTGACTAGCACCACGACCATGTCCCACTTCCAGCTCCCGCAATACCCATGGCACGTCAGATTAAAATTACATTCCCCTGTCGCGGGCGTGACAGAGGGCGTGACCTTAAGGACACAGGCGTGACTCGCCCGACAAGTCTTCAATGCTAGCAGTTTCTAGATCGCACGATTTCCAGCTTACACGCCCTCAGTCACAGGTGTGACCGAGGCCGTGACCCTTCGCGCTAGGCATGTAAGTAAAAACCAACCGAACCGCCAAACTGAACCGAACCAAACCAAACCGCACGGTTTGGTTCGGTTTCAGTATGTCACGGTTCGGTCACGGTTTTGATTTTAGAAAAACCATACAGTTCGGTTCGGTTCATGGTTTTGCATGGCAAACCGAACCGAGTCGAACCAAACTGTAGTGTATAATAATATGTAGTTACATTTATATTTTGTGTAATTAACTATATCGATATTCTGATTTAATTATGTCCATAGTATATCATATTTTGGTCACTATTTTAGTGTTTTTAAATTTTTATCATATGATTAATTGATTATATATTTATATCCCTATTTAAATTCACGGCTATTAGAGGACAACAAATATCAAATAAGCATCGCTCGATAGCTCTTGCTCAGACGCTCAACTAGGATTTCCCATCCCCGCTCACCGCTCGGTCCGTCAGCCGCTCCCCATCCCGCTCGCTGCTCGGTCATCCTGTAGGTGAGCCCTCTTCCTCCCCTCCTCATTTTTCCTCCTCTCCCCTCCTCATTTCTCTCATTATGCAGGCAGCCTCCATGTCTCCTCAACATTTCTCTCATCATGCAGACAGATCTCTTGTTCAATCTTTCCTGATGATCTCTTGTTCATGCTTTCCTGGAGATCTTTTTTTATTGTAAATATTTTATTGTTCATGCACATCTATTTTTGAACGCTTTCCTGATGATCTCTTGTTCATGATTTATTAAGGATTAGCTAACAATCATAGCTAACATCTTCTGATCCCTCATTTAAATTGACATGTTGTGTTTCATATAGAGTAATTTGCAAGTTTTTCATTTATTTTTATTTTTAAGTAAAAACTCTTGTTTGTAAATGTAGTTGTAATTTTAAAATATTCTTAGATCACATATTATTTAAACCTCCAAAACCAAACCAAACTGAACCATTTGGTTCGGTTTGGTTCGGTTATAATGTTTGAGCGGTTTGGTTCAGTTCCAAAATTTTGGAACCACATAGGGGTGGTTCGGTTTGCGATTTTGCTTGAAAACTAAACTAAACCGAACTGTTACAGGCCTACTTCGCGCAACTGCCAGATTAACTCCAAATTGCGTCGTATCCCACCGTTTCCAGACTTGGTCAAGACACACCCAAGGTCACGGGCGTGACCAAGGCCGTGACCCGAAAAATAATTGATTTTTGGCGTTTCCTATCCCCAATATTCCCGGGCTTTCAAGACAGCAGTTACGCACCCTACATGCCCTTGGTCACGAGCGTGACTCCTAAAATTTTCAACTATAAAAAGCCAGCTGCTGCCAAGAGTTCACCATCCATTCCTTGCTTCGTTTGGATCATTTCTAGTATAGTTATTCTGCATTTTTCTTAGTGTAACTTTATTTTATTTCTTGTACTTTTTAATTCTTAGTTTAGCTTTACTTTTCTTGCATTTGTACTTTTCTTTTCATAAAAATAAAAATATTCTTCTTTTCAATTATGAGTAGCTAGTTTTATAGCATTTGATTGGAAGAATTCTTAAGTCTCTTATTTCGCAATCTCATTTTCATAGCTTTAGTTTAGAATTATTATGATTTACTTTTGATTTTTATCATATTGATTTCATATTGTCGACATATGCTTTTCAATTAATGATCTGTATTTTAGTTGATTGAGAGGTCCGTGAATACGAGAAGTTCACTCAAGGGTGAAAGGAGTTGCATGCACTCCTCGAGATGGGACGACATAAATATTCCGGATTGGAGTCAAATCCAATAGTGGGGTTCACCTCGTAAAGCAAGCTTAGGGGTTTCGACTGGCCGAGGGGTCTTAATAGATCAACCTAAGGTTAGTTGGTTGCGTATTCTCGAGAGAGGCGCTTTAATAATTTAGGAACCTCCACGAACGAATTATTCTATCCTATTTGTTACGAATTTTAGAGTTAGGATTTATTCAACTTATGAAGGATTTCCGATCGAATGCTCTCTTCTACCTTTTCTCTTTTATTATTCAAATTATCTTCTTATATTTAGATAAAGTAATATTAATTTGTGTGAGTAGAAGAAATCAACAGACCTGTGGAATACGAAACTTGGTATTTTTATTTTAAAAATGTCTTATACTATGAACGATAAGTAATCTTGTCTATAGTTCGTAGAATTTGGAGAATAATTATATACTAAATTTTAGCCATCAAGTTCAAATTAGAAGAAAGCTCAAGGGGGAGCACCAAAGAGATATCCATGGCACTTAAGGCTGAAAGCTTGAGGAAAACCAAGGACAAGACTCCTGCAGTTTAGGATATCTCTGAGAGCAGTGAAGCTTCTGATGCTAGCACATCAGAATCTGACAACATTGATAAAGAATTGGTCATCTTCTCCAAGCAATTCAAAAAACTGATGTCTAGAAGGAGAAGAGACAGCCATAAATCATCATCTTCACACTCCAGAAGATCTGGTCAACATGAAAGATCTAAGTCTTCAAGTGAGGAAAGGTATAAATCTAAATTAGCAAATTTTATTTATTTAACACAATTTGTTACTGTTGCAATAAGACAGGACATAGGATAGCTGACAGCCCCTCCACGAAGAGAGAATCAAAGAAGCATGATGATAGAAGAGGTCCAAAGGACAAAAAGAAATCTGAGAAAGGATTTATTGCTAAGAAAATCAGAACACTAAGTGATTTTGCTTAAAATTCATCAGAAACTGAGGAGGAAGCTCTTATTGTCCTCATGACCATAAATGAAGAAATCCAGGATGAGAACACTTCTCCTGGGAAGGTACTTATCATAGCTCCCTTGTCTGCTTATGATTCTATATCACTGGTAGATTTTGTGCATGATAGTAAGTGTAAATCTGCTTGCAATAGCATATCTCACACATCAGGTTGAAACTGAACTAGTGCAGAAGAATGAAGCCTTGTGGATTGCTTTGAAGAGAAGTAAGAAGCTTCTTAGAGCTCAATCTAAGGAGTTAGCATCCTTAGATTGAAGCCTTGTGGATTGCTTTGAAGAGAAGTAAGTGTAAATCTGCTTGCAATAACATATCTCACACATGAGGTTGAATCTGAACTAGTGCAGCAGAATGAAGCCTTGTGGATTGCTTTGAAGAGAAGTAAGAAGCTTCTTAGAGCTCAATATAAGGAGTTAGCATCCTTGAAATCTACCCAATCTGAGCTCCAAGAGACATCTGAAAATCTGACTTCTATGAGCAAAGAAGTGGACAAGCTCAAGGAAGCCACAAAGCTCAAAAATGCTGAGTTGGGTCAGAAGAACATGGTCATCAAGGACCTTGAGGAAATGATGTTGGCAGAGAAGAGAATTGTTGTCAGCTTCTCAAAGCCCAAGATTGTCCTTCCCATCATTGACAGCTTTTCTGCACCATTCAGAACTGGTGTAGGGTTTGGTAAGGAGACAGTCAAAGGCAATGCTTCTGAAGCCCAGCCTTCTATCAAGAAGGTGTTACTGGCATCAAATCCATTAGACCAGAATCTGCATTTGGTCATCGGACCAATGCTTGCTCTACAGGAGGCAGTAAGCCCACTAACACATATAGAAGATCAAGTTTTGGGATGAGTGCTTTTAAAGCACCCCATGAAGAGATTCGGATGAAGAATCCAGATCCCTTTGTCCATGGACCTGCAACAACAACACCCAAATGCAAGGGAAGGCAGTTCCTACCAAGCTTGTTCCCAAGAAGGTGAACCAAAAGGTGGTGAGATTAGCTCCACTACATACTCACACTTGTGAGGTTCACCCAAGGCCTGTTGGGCCAGCTACCTTCAATCCTGCCCAACAACATTGTCACCCTACCCAGATGGTGGGGCAGAAGAGAAGATATAACATGTATGAGTGATGGTGCTGTGGGAAAGTTGATCATTTTACCTTGGACTATTGGTTCAACCCAACAGTGCCTAGTTTTAAAAGAGTGCAGACCACTCAGAGGTGTGGTATTTCAGTTTATACCCCTAACAGAAACCTAGGACCCAAATCCAATTAGGTACCTAAGGGTAAGTAATCTTTCTTGCAGGTATGTCCAAATGCCAACCAATATCCCTTTTGGTATTTGGACAGTGGTTGCTCTAGGCACATGATTGGAGTTAAGAGGTATTTGAGAAATTCCACCCCAGTGGAAAATGGACCAACATTAATATTTGGGGGTCAGAAAAAGGGGTGACCAAAGGTTATGCCTTATTCATAAAGGCTAGTATAGTTCATTAGTGGATGCAAATACAACATAGAAATTGGAAAAGCTATTCATTGAAGACAAGACTGAATCTTAAATGAAAGACAAAACTCATTCCCAGAAGACTGCAAGCCGCACTTAGACAAGCCAGGCATCATCCCCAATAGCAAATTATGAGGATTTGTCAATCAAGCAATGCAGGAGGAACTAAATCAACTCAAAAGCTGCAAAGGGGCATAGACAGGAGAAGGGCATTGATTTTGACCAAGACCCTCTGTTCCTTTTGCAAGATTGGAATCAGACAGAATATTCTTAGTCTATGTATCCCATAGAGTATTTCAAGCTGATCAAGTGAATGTCAAATCAGTATCTCTAAATAAGAGACTTGAAGGAGAAAGTCTAAGTGGCTTAGCCTCCAGGAATCTCTCAAGAAGTGCTGATATTTTCTCAACCAGACAAATATCAGATGGTCGTTCCAACGACATAGATGGTTTATCAGCGATATAGAATGGAATGTCTCGACGACATAATATGATGTCTCAACGATATTGCACTAGTCTCAACGACACATGGACTTAGTGGGAAGGATTCATGACAGCGACTTATTTCGACGGCAAAGATGCATATCGTCGAAATACAACCCAAATACTCAATGCAATATTGTATCTTTTAATCAGAGTCGTCCAGTGATTTATTAATCAAATCATCAGTACAAAAAGGTATGTGCCACTTCACCTACTCATACTATAAATAGAATGATTGCTTAGAACAAAATTATACTTTCATTTTCCCTAAGTCTTCTCCGCGACAAACCCCTGTTCTGTCCCCGACATTTCTCATTCCCGCTAGCCTGATTTAATGGCCCCCAAGAAGGAAGAAGCTACAATCATTTCAAGATGTGAGCTTCAAAGAGGAGGCTTCAACTCCTGCTTTGAAGAAATAAGGCCAGTCATTGGATTACTTGAATCAGCCGGATTGGAGTATCTGCTTTGTGAGCTAGGTGTCTTGATGCATAGAGAATTGATAGAGTTCTTTGATGGAGCAAGACTCAATCATTCTGAGACCTTACTGAAGTCTAAAATGGCTAAGAAGAAAATAAAAATGACATCCAAAAGCTTGGGAAAAGCTTTGTGTCTATCCCGTCTGGGGGAAGAAAAAGTGGAAGGATTATCGGTTGATGATCTTACTGCAAGATATGACTTGTGTGGGCACAGTGGCAAGACCTATGGGTCTATAAAAAGAACAAAATTAAACCGGAAGGGAAAACTTCTTGCTGACATTGTGGGGGAAGGTGTTACTGTGCATGCCAGGTTTCCATGACAGGATTTCTAAAGAAATGTTTGAGGGATCATTGTTTCAAAGAAGACCGACTGGAGAGAGTTTCTGTTCTAAAGGATAAAGAGCACTTTGAAGTCCCCCGGTTTTGGAAGAATCTTATCTCTCTTTCTTCTGAATTCCCTTGGGAAATTGTTGAAAAGAAAATGGGAGTGCCTCTACATTATTCTAAGAGATTGGACTCAAAAATGTTGGACAGATGTGATAGAGTTATCTCCAAACCTCCTAAGTATCCCCATCAATTCCAGACCCAAATTTATCCAAGGATTATGAGGAGAGGAGGAGCCTTATTCAGGGTAATGATCCAATTGAGGGGGAGTTCCTGGCTGGGAGCTCAGCCCAAGAGACTGAAAATGTTATGGGGGAGAGCAATTTGGGGTGCTCTACCCTAGGAGACCATGGTGAAGAGATTGGTGCTGGAAAAGTTGGGATTCATGTTGAGATAGTAGCCCAGGAGAAGGTTGTACCAGAAGAAGAGGTTGCAAGCTAAGGGCTAGAAGAGGAAAGTGCAGGACAATTGCCAGAGAAGGAAGTTGCAGGCAAGGAGCCTGAGAGAGTTGAAAGTGTTGATCCCCAGGCTGGGCTTGATATATCTCTTATCAAGGGCAAGGAAGTGCTGATGGAAGAAGAGCAGGTGCAGGTAGACTTTCTTGACTTTTAGGGTCATGATAGTGCTCCTGAAAGTGCTGCGGAAGAGAATGTTGCTCCAGAGGTGAATGTTGCTGGAACATCTTCTGATCAATCAGGTTTCCTATTCCATATGATCTCAGTATTACTGAATGTTCAAAGGGAGAAGATGGAAAGATTCATTCTGCAGATAGTGGATGGCCTAAGGCAAGAGATGAAGGTTGAGCTGCAAAGTGTGAAGGATGACATGCATTATCTCAACACTCAGCACACTCATTTCCTTCACATAGCAGCTCCAGCCATGGATCATATTGGTGAGCAGATCAACTTGGTTGCGCATTCAACTTACCAAATCATTCAGAATCAGGGCACTATATCAGGTGATACTGAGAGAGCTTTTCAACATATAACAAACTTCATGAATGAAGATAGAGAGCAAATTCTGAATAGAGTGAACATGAATACTCAAACCTTAGATGGTTACTTACTTGAAGTGAGAAATAATCTGGATGTAGTTGAACAACATTTGCATGAGAGAGTCAACATGGTCCAAATGACCTTAGATGATCATATTACTGAAGAAGTTCTAAAGGGGGAGAAGGAAATAATAAATGCAGGCTCAAATCAGGCCATGTGGACTGTAAATTAGGTCAAGCGAGCCGTACACAAGCCTCCCTCTGTTTATGAATTAGCAGAACCATCTGAAAGCACTGCTTCAGAAGAATACGGTGTTAAAATTGGAGAATATGCAAATTCATGGAAAAGGAAAAGAATTTAGTGCAAAAACGTATAGGCAGAAAAGGTTAAGGGGCATTGAGCAGGATCCATAGTCAGGCAAGTGGAGTCCTAACTCTAGGACCCTTATCTCAGAAGCCTGGATGAAATTTGGATACCCACAAGATGGGTAAGAAAGAGCCTAATATTTTGCTGACTAGAATCTTCATCTTAATCAAATGGAGAAAAGGAGGAATTATAAGCGTTACATAACATTAATGAAGAATATTATTCACTTCCATATTCTGCAAGTTCCAGGAATATATTATGTCGTTTCTGTCAACATTTCTAACTGGCAAATTAATTATGGAATAATTCAATAAGGGCCTTTATGCAAAATTGCAGAAGAGTACAAAAGAGAGAAAATTTCGATTTCATAACACACGTGATACAGCTATTCTCTCTCACTCTTATTCTCACACATACAAACAAAAAATAAAAAGAAAGTGCTCAAAGAAAAAGAATTTATTGTTGTGATGTGAAGATCAAAGAAAAAGGAAGAAAGAATCTTCTTCCCTGGTTGAGAAGTTCATCTGATTTTTTTTTTTGAAGAAGATTCTCAAGAAAAGTTCAGTGATTCAAAAGATCTCTGGACTTATATTTGCAAGAAGAAGAAGTCTATTCAGTAAAAAGCTCTATCTTGAAGTCTTCTCTTCTGCAATAACAAAACTACATTTTCATCTTGTAGGGTTCTGTATGAGCCTGAGTTTGGTAGGATCATTGTGACAGATCTGAGTTTGTTAGGGTTCTCTGTGAGTCTGATTTTGGTAGGATCTTTGTGACAGATCTAAGTTTGGTAGGTTTCTGTGTGAGCCTGAGTTTGGTAGAATCTTTGTGAAGATCTGAGTTATTGTAAGACTTGTAAAGTTTGAGTTTGGTAGGGTTCTTTGTGAGTCTGGGTTGTAAGATCTGCTTATTGAGAAGAGTTCTGAGATCTTGGAGAAGTTGCCTAGTCTAGCACATTGCTAGATAGGTGAGAAGGACGGTGGACTACCACTTGACACATTATCTTGAAGGGAACCATTATAAATCGTGTGTGTTTTCTGTGTTGTTTCTGTGTCGTGCTATCTAGAATTTAAAGTAGCAATAAACATTGAAAACACCTAATCACCCCCCCCCCCCCTCTGGGTGTATTATAGAACAACCTAAACCTTTCACAGGTCATCTGGAGGATCCCGCAGAACCCCCCCACCCCCCCCCCCCCCCCCCCCCCCCCACACACACACGGAGGAATGCAAAAAAAATGAAGGAGGGGCGGCGGCGGCGATTTACCCCTACTCCTTCTCAGTTTTACCAATGTCGCCCGCTGCAGGTGGACCCTGTTGGATCTTGAGGCGCCCTTAGAGGGGGGAGGTGAATAAGGGTTTTAAAACTTATGTTATATTTTGAAATATTAGAAATGATAAGAGATTAATTTAGTGATAGACCACACAAAAAGAAGAAATCAAGTAATATAAATAAGAGACATGATTTTATTAACTTGAGATATAAGATTACAAAACTTGATTTCTTATGACGCTAGAAATCATAGGCGATAAAGTAAAATCTCTTTTTGTTTTCTATACCGACTCGTATCCCCACGAACCGGTTGGCTTTAGTTGATCTCTCCCCAGATACGGCATCAAGCCGCTCTAGCCAATCTATCACCAGAAAGGCCTCGAGCACCCCCTAGATCTACTCCCTAGACCTAGTCGCCAACACGAGGAAAATTTCAGTCCTAAGTCCTACCTAGAACTAGTCGCCAATACGAGGCAAATTCACTAACCGATTACAAATATAAATATAAAGGAAAAATACAAAAGACAAATATTAAAACTCCATATTAGGTAATCTGAAGGAGACGCTGAAGAATCGTTGAAGATTGTTGAAGTCCATGCGTGCGATCTTCATGTTGAGTTAGCGTGTTGATCCAAGCCTCCTTCGATTCCACCTTTTGAAATTGAGTGGGAGATGTGTTGGTCTCGAAATACGGCCCTCTCAGAGTTTCTGAAGTGCTGGAATAGAGCTCCCTTTTATCAGTGGTTGGAGAAGATGAAATCAACCTTTTTATTGGACTGAAAGCTAACGCCGGCGTTAGGGAAAACGCCTGGCGTTGACCCAGTATAGTAATGTTTTGATAGCTCGGATCTTCAAAATAGTAATGTGATCCTGCACTTTAAGAAGTATTCATTTTAGGCAACCCTAACGCTGGCGTTGAGGCTAACGCTGGCGTTAGGTCAGATCATTCCTAAAGAGCTCCTGCAATCACGGCTGCTTCCCTCCTTGCTATAATCTTCATTTCGGGAGTGGGAGTCAACACCCAGCGTTAAGTCCTAAAGCCTGGCGTTAGACCACATTCCACTTTTCATTTGGTGAGCAAGTCCAGACCAATAATGCAGCAACCTAGTGTCATTTCTGTTCAAACCTGCATGCTAAAAACATAATGGCAAACAAGATCAAATACAAGTAGGATTTGTTATTCTCAAATCAAAGGGATGCGGAAAACCATGTTCCAACAATCTCCCCATTTTGATAATAACAAATCCAATAGAATAAATCTGATTCATATATAAGAGAGATGTGTTTTTAGATAGTTAAATTATGCCCCCTACATAAGTGCTCCCCCTTAGTGTATGCTCCCATAGGCTAGATTTATGCCCCCGTTAATCTAGTGAATCCTACTCCTTTAATCATTAAGTTTTATCATTTTATTCTCCCCCTTTTGTTATCAGCAAAAGTGAGTGGAGTTGAAACAAGACAAAAGTTAGGACATAACTAAGAGAGGATTAAGAGTTTTGTTTTACACATACGGTAAGTCTCGATCGAGCTAAGGGAGAGAGTAGCACAGCTGAAAAAATATATGATAAGCGTGAAAGAGCAATATTCCATAATTTTACCAAAGGAATTCTACCACTTGCTTTTCAAATTAAATTATAAGAAGAATATTACTTGTTGAAAGAAATGCAATATTGTTTGACAAGTACAAGTGAAAGACAAATCCTTAGAAATAAGCATGAGAACACATGGTAAAAACCACATAGTCAAAAAGGAATGCAGAAAGATAAAATAAAGTTATTAAGAATTATATTTTATAATAGTTTGACCCTTTCAACAATATATCTAGATTCTTCACATTTGAGCATTTTAACTTTGAAAATGTTCATAATAAATAGACAAGCAGGAATTAACATATTCAAAAAGATAATAAATATAATGTAACCAATTCGTATTTTAAGTAAAGAAAACATTGTAGAAATCATGCATTGCAATCTAGTGCTTTTACTTAAGTTTTTAGAGAATTATGTAATTTTGCATTAGGATCCAATTCTCATGAGTGGAAGCTGTATGAAAATCAATGATGTGTGCATAAGGTGTTTTGATAAAAGTATACAAGGCAAATAATCAAAAAACATGACATATGTAATGAAATGGTAACAACAACATTAAGAATGTATTCTTATAATTACTTTCACACATCAAATCTAGAATACAATTTCAAAGCACATAAATGGAGTACAACTACCAAGGTGCTTCACCCACACAATGCTCATTAAGACTTATCAGGGAGCGAAGTATTGCTTGGTGGATCACATAAGCATTTTTATTTTTAGTGATTCGGTGTACAAATAGAAGTGATAAAAAGAATATATTTGCACAAGACACTTTACAATTCTTTCCAAGGTGCTCAACCTCACAATGCTCATTAAGACTTATTAGGAGGGTGAGTAGTGCTTGGTGGAGTTATCTTTGGCATTTTATTTCATATTATTGTAATTTTTGGTCAAAGGTCTCTGAATTCACTTGTTGTTACAAACCCCTATAATTTTGAAATAACACTTCTATCTGTTCAAGAAATTTATTGTTTGAAATATGGTGTACGTAAGTTAGACATACAACTTAATAAGATAAAACTATTACACTACACAATCATGCAAGACTAAGATTATGAGCACATGTAGATTACCAAAATAGTGAGTGAATGAATCATTGATTAACATAAAACATTACTCATACTTAGAGGCATGCAAGGAAATCATACACAATTTTCTATAGACTATTTCATTGCACATAATCAGATTAAGTTGAAGGCATGACAAGATAAAACAATGTTTTAGGAAATTTGAAATTAAAATTAGATATTGAAGAGAATCTTTAAGTGTATGCCTAATCAATTTTGACCATTTGAAATAAAATAACTAAGATATTTGCTCTTGTGAAGTCATACAGTCAAACCATAATTTTGTAAATATTTAAAACAAAAACAAATGACAAAAGCATATTTTTGAGCATTTTGAATTATTTAATTATTATTTTTGTATTTTAGAATAAAATTAGCAAATTAAGAACAAAGTAATTTGAAATCAGAAAAAATAAACTGAGAAAATTCATTAGAAAAATACCAGAAATATTATAGAAAAATCAGAATTTCAATTTGGCCAAAAGAGCTAACGCCTGACGTTAACTACTTAACGCCCAAACAGAACACTGTTTTTTATGTTTTTTGAAAAAAAATCTTTGAAATAGATAGTATGTATATAGACCTTCTTAGTGTAGAAATTTCAAAAAATTTGGAGATGATTAGAAGGCTATTTAAGCATGTTTTATTTGTTAAAATAAGTTTTTAATATTTTTATTTGGTTTACAAATATTTTTGTGTTTTGCGATTTCATTAAGGTTTAAAAATAATAAAATGTGCAAAACACAAGAGAGGTATGTTCAATAAACCCAAGAATGCATGAATAATATGATCATAAAGAGTGCATGCAAAAAATATGATATTGGTATGTCCTAGATTATAATACCTTAACTATATGCCTACACACTAGCCCTGTACTAAGTGACGGATGGGCATGAGGAGCTACACACATATCGTAGGTTGGGGTGTTAATCCCATATGCACACATTAGAGAACGCTCTACCTAGCACTCTTTCCCCCCAGTGCCTCGCAAGGCCCCACTGGAACCCTCCCCGGTTAAGGACAAAACATGACTTAGAGGTTAGGTCTTCTAATGCACACAATCTTACGCCCTCGCTATTGTGAGACACATAATGTGGGTGAATGATCATAGACATCCTAAGCATTTTGTCCTATGGAATCAATTTATAAACTATGGCTTTTTATGAGAGATTGATTTCTAATTATATTTTAAAGCAACATAGTTATTATGAATTTTAACTTTTACTTGTTCTACTTTAAGATGAATTCATTATGTCATTATTTGATAGCTAGCATGAATGATAAGATTTATTAGTTGATAATGCTAGAATGATGAGTTTGATATAATGTTGCATGTAATTAAAAATAGTATTTCAATTTTAGACATATAAATAAAATACATGCAAAACATAAGAGAATAATATACTAATCATGATCACAAACTATATGTTGAAAGCTATACGATCTTTTGATTTTGCATGAACATTAATTTTATCACATTTAGATTTAGGTACTCATGATTTATTCATAATGATGTAAAAAAATAATTCATATTCAACCCCTTTTTAAAAGTATTAAAGAAAAAGATTGTAAGGTGAATAATCAATACAATGAGAAACTATTTTTTGGTTAATTTTGAAAGGTTTTATAAATTTTCTCTTTGGTTTATGAATATTAAACAAAAACATATATATAATTTCCTTGACTTCCAAATTCCATTATTCTATTTTTCTTTAGCATAACATGTCATGATATAACTAGCATAGCCATTGATTTCTACTTATAGTAAGTGATGATGCTAGGTGAAAAGTTATGATAACAAGGTGCAATATTTTGTGAAGATTACAAGCATATGATAGATTTGCATATATTCAACATGGAGCTTCAACCTAACTGTTCATAGATCTAGAATGATGTGATTTAATCTTGTGAGTTATTTTCAATAAGTATAAGGTTGATTCTAAGGTCATTGGAATGGTACTTAGGAGCATGTGATGTACAATCCGTTGACATAAAAAATGCCGAAAAAGGAAAAACTGAGATAACTTCTAAAGGGAGTTTAATTTTGGCAGTTTTGAGGGTTGAAATGAACTCAAACGAGCAAAGATCGTTTGCCATTGCATAGATCTTCTCAACCTCGTTTTGAAAAGCTATTCTGGGCAAAATTCTGACAAGCGGATCAAAAGTTATGATCATTTGAAGTTTAGGTCGAAATCTCGCATTTAATTTTTTTTTTTTTTAGAAAAAGTCCAAAGGCCTATATTATTTTTCTGAAATGCAAGATAATGATAATTTTCCTTTTCGAATATTTGCAAGGATGCACATGATTCTATAGTTTATCTTTGCGAGTCATTAGTTGGACTTAGTAATTTTGAGAGGATCTTGGACTTTCCGAGGTCTACCCTATGAAGGTTTCGCACCGGTACTAGGAGATATGATGGGGTGACATCCCAAATCTCCCTTTCGCAAGATACATATAAATAGAAAAATTAAGTTCAAAAAATAATTTTTGGTAAGTTTATTATTTTATAATTTTGTATTTGATTTTTCAAAAATCATACAATGGCATACAGATAAAATAGGTAGTATATATAGGCGAACATATTTTTAGTGATTTTTCCAAAAAAAACACAGAATATTGGACATTCAAGCTAACGCCGGCATTAGGTCTTAGCGCCCGTGTTAGCTCACAGATAGTGCATATTTTACTCGTATAGCGTAGATTTTCTTCGATTTCACTTCCAATATTGCTCAATTATATTTGTGCAATGTAAGGCCTGTTTAATGAAGTGAAAAAACGAGAAGAAATAAAAAAGCTGCAGAAGTTAAAATTTTAGATCATGGCCTCTAACAACAACCACAATTCTTGAGTTTTGCACAATCATTTAAGCTTAATATTATAGGATATGCAAAAAAATGATTGAACAAGACAAATTATGCATGATTTTAGTGATAGTAGATTGGTCATTTATAAATGAAAACTTGACTTGTACTTTTGATTTAATTTAATTTGTAAACTTCATTTAGGCTTTAGAGGACAAAGTCAAATTTCAAATATTATATTAGATGTGTTGAAACCAGAGAACTGGTCTCGATGTTCGAAAGGGAGATGCAGCTAACCCTTACTTGACCCGAGCTAGACCCTTGACCAGTTACTAAGAACCAAAGAACCTTACCTGAAGAACACTTAAGTCAACAAACGGACTCCTTAAGCTGCAGCGTGGAGGTCCCACCACATACTCGGAAGCTCACAAGGAACTTCCCCTCCCAAGCCAATGCTGAGCCTGGGCACCTTGGAGGGCACTAAAGGTCACCTCACCGTCCACCTTCAACGACAGGGGGAGGTAGGGATAGTGCTTGCTCACAACACTCACGTGAGGGAGGGGGTACCAACCTCCCTTCCCAAGGTGCCCATGGGGGTCTATTTATAGACTTCCCAAAATTGGGCTGCGGATAGCCAAAAATCTACTATCTGCAACTCAACAACTAACCTGAACGACAAAAACAGGAGGGGGCGAGTGGAGCTTGAGACGTCCACTCCCCCCCTTGTCGGGGGTCAGGAGAGTAGACTAAATGGTCCACCGCCTGGGCTTGGGCGAGTGGACCACTCGGTCCACTCTCCTCAGGGGCGAGTGGACCCATGGTCCACTCCCCTGAGTGCCCGGGGCGAGTGGACCACAGGTCCACTCGCCCCTCACCCTGGGCGAGTGGACCATGGTCCACTCGCCACCCTTGGGTGAGTGGACCATAGGTCCACTCGACCGGGGCTTGGGCGAGTGGACCACTAGGTCCACTCGCCCAGGAAGTGGACTTCCGGTCCACTTCCTCCCCCTTGAGACTGCATCTTTGATCTCGGCGACCTCCAATTGGTCGATCTTCTGCGTCACGGTCACCCTCTCTATCCCGACCTCATCGCTTAAGGCAAGCTCGAAAAGAGCAGGGATTGTGTACAAGATGACCATGGCATGATGGCTTAAACTGAAAAAAAAACATTAAAGCATATCATGAAGTAGAAATTTGTATATTCTATTTTGAAAGGATTCTAATTCATGCATTTGATGATACCTAATGAATTTGCGATTTAGGTATCCAAAAAGGACCAGGTGGGATGGTTCCTTTGGGTAACCAAATACATCGAGATGATTTTTGGGGAGATGAGTATGAATGAACTCTTTCAAGTGAAGTTAATGTTTCATCTTTAATTTTTTGTCTCCATTCATACTTTGGTTTCATATTCTTATATTTCAAATTTCCATAATTATTTTCAAAAGTGTTACGTATAGGAAATTTGTTAACGTTTAAATTTATGTTGGGAGAAAACGGATTTTGTAAGTGATAGTGACTCGGATTTTGATTTACAAAGACTTTGTGTTCCTTACTCCCATTATTAGGTTTATGCAAGACATTCATATTCATATTCAACTTGCTTTTACATATTCATCGAGATTGTGAATTTATGTGTTGTGAATTATTATTCATAATTTTCATAAGCAAGTAGATTTTTTATTTTAATTCCTCACTTTTTTATCTTATGATTATGTCTACCTTTATTATAAGCTATTGTGCTATTTTAAGAGTGGAGACAATTGAATCAATGTGAGTTTAATAGTCGTTTCTTAATTCATCAAATGTTTCACCCATCTCTTTAATTTCAATTTTATAACTTTTACACATAGCATAATCATTTGTAGTAGATGACTTTTCTAAATGCAAATTTTCATTGTGTTCTTTAAGATGCTCTTTTTCATATACCTTTCGTTTTTCTTTAAGAATATTGCAATCAAAACAAGATTTTATATTTTCAATTGAAGAGACATGGGTTGAATTAGATAAATCAGATTTTGATTCTACTTTAACTTTTGCTTTTAAACCTTTATTTATAAGCGCAATTTACAATTCGCATTTTTCAATATCTTAATTTTGCACTTTGTAATTTGTAGTAATTGTAATGTAGAAATAGAATTGCAAACAATAAGTGAATTTGATTTCCTTACATTGCTTTTGGATGAGGAAAGGTTTGAACATAAAGTTCCTTTGACATCTTCATGTTCATCTTCCATAAATGTGTTGTCATCAGCCCTTCTGCTTGATGTGCATTCCATGGATCCATCATGTGATGAGCTTTCTTGAATACTTGTGCAGGCTTGCATATTCTCTAGTTCTTGTGAATGTTCCATACCTACAGAGGGAGAATCATAAGTTCTTTCAAGAAAACTCCAAATCTCATATGCAGTAGGTAAAGTATAAATAAGTTTGAAAATATTTTGATCTAACGCACAAAATAGACTATTTATAGATTTTGCATTTAAAACAATTTCATTTCTAGTTAGTACGCTAGGTGGCTTTTCAATAGTAATATTCCAAACTTCTTCATCTAAAGCTTTGAGAAAAATTTTCATTAACATTTTCCACCTTTATCATTTTTGCCCATAAATAAAGGTGGTGATAATAATTTTTCATTTATATTAAAATTTTCCCCACTAGTAGAAGCGAGATCACGATCAAGAGACGCCATTATTCCTGGTTGTTAGACCGTATTGGAATAACCTACCTCTAATACCACTTGCTGGGTCTTGAGGCGCCCTTAGAGAAGGGGTGAATAAGGGTTGTAAAACTTATGTTATATTTTGAGATATTAGAAATGATAAGAGATTAATTTAGTGATAAACCACACAAAAAGAAGAAATCAAGTAATATAAATGAGAGACATGATTTTATTAACTTGAAATATAAGATTACCAAACTTGATTTCTTATGACGCTAGAAATCATAGGCGATAAAGTAAAATCTCTTTTTGTTTTCTATACCGACTCGTATCACCACGAACCAGTTGGCTTTAGCCGATCTCTCCCCAGATACGACCTCAAGCCGCTCTAGCCAATCTATCACCAGAAAGGCCTCGAGCACCCCCTAGATCTACTCCCTAGACCTAGTCGCCAACATGAGGCAAATTTTAGCTCTAAGTCCTACCCGGGCCTAGTCGCCAACACGAGGTGAATTCACTAACCGATTACAAATATAATTATAAAGGACAAATACAAAAGACAAATATAAAAACTCCCTATGAGGTAATCTGAAGGAGACGCCGAAGAATCGCTGAAGATCGTTGAAGTCCAAGCGTGTGTTCTTCGCGTTGAGTTAGCGTGTTGATCCAAGCCTCCTTCAATTCCACCTTTTGAAATTGAGTGGGAGATGTGTTGTAACATCCTCCAAACAACTAGACCACTAAGTTGGTTTTGTCATGACTAGGTCATGACAAAACCATAGGAAGAGCTTTAGATCATGTGAACTTAGTTAAGAAGGAGAAAACCCAAGTGGTCTACAAATAGCAATTTTTAGATATCGAGCCTAGGGTTGGACTTTAGGGCATCACCTTGATCATTTGACCCCACCATAACATCCATAACCCATTATGGGTCCCCTTAGAGCACCGGGGACCCATTGGGGTCAACCCAAGAGGCCAAATTGACCAAAGTCAACCCTAACCCTAAATTGGTCAAAGTAGCTTAATTAGGGTCAATTGGCCTCCACCATGCCAAATTGACCTTACACCTACCCTTATAAGGATATTAGGGACCCAATGGACCAAAAATTCCCATCACGGGGCCTCCAATTTTACCAAAGTCAATCCTAGGCCTATTTTGGTCAAAGTGGCCTATTAAGGGTCAATTGACCCTCACCTTGCCAAATTGACCCTACATAGACCTTCCTAACCCTTAAGGGAGGCCAATGGGTGACTATCCACCCATTGGGGTCAACCCAAATGGTCAAATTGACCAAAGTCAACCTTATCCTAAATTTTGGTCAAAATGACCTATTTTGACCTAATCAAGCCCAATCCACTTGGGCCAGACCCAATTGAGGTGGTCCACCTCCTAATGGGGGTTGGATTCTACTGAAGTGGCCATTCAATTTCAGGGAATTCGGCCAGGAGAGAGAAAGCTCCATTTCCCTCAAAAATGGTGGAGAGAGAGAAAGGAGAATAAAGGCATTCATGGCCAATTAAGCTCCCAATTGAAAGGGATCCATCTCCACTGGCAGTTACAGGAAGATTGGGAGGTTTTCCAGCCCACAAGGGTCTGAATTCAGGGGGATTTGGAGGTGGCCAAAAATCACCATTAATGGTGTTAATGGCAATTGATGCCATGGCTCCTCCCCTCCTCCAATTGAATCCTATAACTCCTTCAGAGGAGTGAGAGGAGCATTTTCCCCCAATCACTAGAAGAAACCAAGCCCTCTAAGATCCAAATCGACATGTCACCAAAATCTCGAGCTCTGGCCATGGCAACCCGCCGGAATCCACGACCTCAGGCCACCACACGGGTCCGATCCTTCCCCTCTCCCCTAGTGCTAGATCCCCATCTAATTCAGGGCTTGATTCGAACCAAATCAGGCTCGAATCAAGCTCCTAAATGGCTCGTTTCGAGCCCTCTTTCCCCTGCAAGATCACCTTGTTCCATCCACCTTCGGCCGGCCAACCACCGCTAATCGCCGGCCACCACCTCAACGGAGGTGGTTGAGGCATTGGTTGGTCGGGGCGGCGCTCAGATGGTCGGGAAAACAAGGTGGAAGGAGGGCCATGCGCCGGCAATCGGGACCGTCGGCTGTAGGAAGAAGACAACCCGATGCCGTCCATTCCTGCGCCAAGATCTGTGCTGATCTGATTTCATTTAAATGTTTATATATGTATTTATGTCACACTTTTTATAGTACCTAGATTAATTTATTAAAATTACATAGGACCCTCTGATGAAAAAGTGGCCAACACCAAAGTTGTAGCCCTTGGTGTGTACTTTAATCTAAAATTTGTTTCAGCCCAAAAGGAGCACTGTAGCTCCCTATAGGGCCATTTTGGTGGGACTGGTCCCTAGGATAGTTCAACCACTAATTATTGAATAACTTTTGATTGGTTAATGGTATTGACTTGAAATTTAGATCATAGTCTAATTATACCTACCCCCTATTCATATCCAAAAATGGGAATTTTTGGAGAACATTTTTCTAAGGTTTTTGTAAAAAATTTAATAATGCACATATTAATTAATTATAGGGTCTAATGACATCCAACCCCTCCAAATTTTGGTGGGTACTCCTTAGGGTCATTATATGACACAGGTAAAAATTTCATCCCAATTGGGACTCATTTGGTTGGGTAATTAATTAACCAAGTTTGGTTAAACTATGTCAAATTAGGGAAAAGGTGTACTTGATGGGGGTTATGTGGTCAAATCTCATCAAGATGATGTGAAACTTTAGCCATTGGTTTAGGATCACATAAAACACCCCCATGAGTGATTTGGGGTGATGTGGGGTGGATATGCCCTAGGACCCTAGTTCAAACCCTAGGGTTGCACTTTAAGCCTTGTGAAGGACATAGGGGGCATATGTCCTTGAATGGTCATGAAACTTGGTAGATAAGTTCATAGGATGTAAATATGCCCTAGGAACTTTTATGGGAATTTTAGGAACACTTGTCCCCTCTAATTTAGGTTACAACATTTTTAGGGAACTCCCTTATAAGAGGAATTTACATGCTCAATTTATCTTGGATGTTGATTAAAGTTTGATAGGATACATAAAATCATGATATAGCCCTCTCGTAATTTTTGTGTAATTGTTGAATTGATTTAATTAGCACTTCATTCACAAGTCATCTATTTTGTCTTAGGAATATGTTAAAGAATGAGGGTCAAATATCATCTGGAAAATTATGAAACTTGGTGGTAGGACATTTTAGGGCATTAGAAAGCTCTGTGAATTTGTGTATAATTTTTGGAATTATTTATCAGTAGGTTACTTCACAACTTTCCCTAGTATGTGTTTACTTGGAATATTTATTTATGTGACTAATTAGTTTTGATAAATTCTGAAATTTAGTTAGTAGACTATTCTAATCAATTTAAAGGCCTCGTAATTTTCCCATAATATTTGGACAAGTGTTTTTGGTGGTTCCTTCTTTAATTTCTAATTTGGGGTAATTAGTCAATATTATAATTAGAGGTCAACACCTTACTGCAAAAGTGTGATATTTTGTATTTACTGTTATTTTGACATCATAGATTTTCCATAATTTTATGGGGGGCATATCATAAGAAGATTTTACACTTCATGTTCAATTTCATACTTGGCCAATGTTGGAGAAATTATAATAAATGTCAAATAATTAAGGAAATATATGATCCTCTTGATTTAGTCTTAGAATATCATGATTGACTCCCAGTAATAATCTTGAGTCAGTTGGATGAATATTTGGAGTACCTCCTCTTATGCAACTCATATAACTCATTTGGTCTACGTATAGTAAAACCGTAAAGCTTGAGTAATTTGTGGATCATTAGGTGGGAATGGAAGGTAGATGGTGTACCTAGTCTGGTTGAGAATGTGTGAGGTCACCATTAGGGGGTCTATATATTGAGAGTACATGATAAGCTAAGGGGTGAGGTTGTGTTCGGGATTGACGAAAGATCGTCCTTCCCTTAGTGGGTCATAAAATAATTAGGGTTAACCCAAGTGTAGTAATAAGATGGGTACTCTTATGGGTAGTTACCAATAACACTAAGTGTCTTGAGAAAGGGAGCTTTGGGCTATCATTCCATCATAACTCATAGTACCATTGCGAGCCCCTCACAGGGTTGACCTCGGGAAGTCCAAGATTAACCATAAATTGTAAGAGAAGATGTTGTACAAGACTAACTTAATAATACACACACCCATACCCCGTGGTTCCGGAAGGTTAGTTGGTTTGGTTTTACGAGAGGTAGGCTCGGTGGTTGAAGCAGCGGACTAGTTAGTCTGGTGAGCTTGTGACTCGGTAATGCTTGTTGGTACGGACGGGTTGGTCCGACGAGCCGGTGGCTTGGAAGGTTATGGTGACGGGCAGGTTAGCCCGGGAGCTTAGGGGTCAGAGATAGATGGTAACATATTGTAGGTGCATAAAGGTGGTGGGTCATTAGTATTGACGGTCGTCGCACAGACGTCGATACTTTGGCTCGGTAAGTGTGGTTAACACTTTGCCAAAGAAAAGTCTAGTGGACTAGCCAGTAAGAGTACGCAGAAGCTCCATTGTTGTGTTCTTAGCGTTGAGGCAAACGATAGGTCTAGGTTAGGTAGTGCAGATACCAACCTAGAGGTGGGCGAGGCCCAACCCACCGCTTATGTTTGCCACTACAGAAGTTGTTGGGGAAATGATTTATCTTAACCCCTAGAAATGAGTAGAATATGTATTCTCAGAGTGAAAAATTAGTTTAAGTAAATATGCGTCGAATAGTAATCGACGCAATGTCGAAGTGTAGTCGACGTATCTCTCATACTGAGTCGAAGTATTTCTAAACAGAATTCGACGTAACCAA
Organism: Dactylorhiza incarnata; assembly: GCA_033032865.1. Classification (NCBI taxonomy): domain Eukaryota; kingdom Viridiplantae; phylum Streptophyta; class Magnoliopsida; order Asparagales; family Orchidaceae; genus Dactylorhiza; species Dactylorhiza incarnata. The sequence continues at coordinate 2,544,768 of JAWHQI010000303.1, forward strand.
AGTCGACGTAACTCTGATTTCTAGTCGACGCTCTTTCCATATTTTCTTCTCGACGTCTAGCCAGGCTGAAATCGACGCTTACGTCGAATAGTTATCGACGCATGTCGATTTCTGTGACAGATTCAAAAACACGTCAGATCTCTTTCCTTCTTTCTGTAGATCTGAATTTTATGGAATTATATTATTCTTTTCTAGCCGTTCTGAATCAATGTTTCCTTCTAAATGATTCTTGACTAATTTGATTAAGATTATTATGGACATTATTTGAAAATAGAATGATTTTTTTCCTTCTACAGATATAATTATTATGGAAACTTTTCACTCTTACTATTTCTCTGACTGTTAATTGATTATTCTCCTATAGCAATATTTTGAATAAACAGAGCTATAAATACACAAGGAGGTCGGCAAAGAAAAATAACAAGTGATCCACTCCATCCATTTGAAAAAGAGGAAAAGCTCCCAAGTGAAAAGTGCGAAAGCTGAGAAAAGTGAAAGAGTGTTGCAGCAAAGAAAAAGCTTTCTTCTCCTCCTTCTAAAGTCATACTGCTGCCATTTCTGAAAGCTCTCACTGAAAGAGAAAAAGGCCTATAATCTCCTTCTCACTATAGAAGAGAGATTTCAAATTCACTATACTTGTGCTTCTAATCTTCTTGCTAGGAAGAAGATTCTTTCTTGCTTCAATTGTTTTTCTTCTACTTCTTCTTATTCTTATTTCATTTTCAAATTGTGTAAAAGAGTTCTTAGAATCTCTCTTCAAAAAATTCAGTTGTAGTGGTTCTAAGAGTCTCCTTGTCAAAAGACTCAGGCTGGTTCTAAGAGTCTCCTTATCAAAAGACTCAGTGCAAGATAGTGAATTCCTACCAAGGGGGTAGAAGAGTGGACTACCCAAAGTTTGGGGAACCACTATATTTTCTTTGTGTTGTGCTGTGATTTTCTTTTTGCTATTTCTTTATTTATTTGCTTAATTCTTGTTGGTGTGTGGGAAGCTTAAATCTGTGAATATTACACATATATATATATATATTAACTTTGCACAAAATATTTTTAAATCTCTATTCACCCCCCTCTAGAGAATTCTAGTGAGGCTAACTGTGCACTTTTAATTGGTATCAGAGTCAGGTTGATCAAAAAGGGGTAACTCCTTGATCAAAAAGGTCCTACCTCATATATATATATTTCTATAAAAAATTTTATGGTACAAATCAAAGATTATGCTTCCACCAGACCACCAATTTGCAACCTTGAAAAGTGTGCACTTTGGAAAACAAGAATTAGGATCTATATGAATTCTATTGATGAAGATTTGTTTAATGTTATTTTGATAGGTCATCCTAAGCCCTATAGAAAGGACTCAAGTGGTAAAGTGACTCAAACACTTGTCCCAAGGGCTGAGTGGACAGTTGAAGAGAAGAAGGCAGGAACAAGTGATGCAAAAGCTGTGAACATTCTTGTCTCAACCCTCTCAGATGAAATCTTTCAAAAGGTTGTTGACTGTGAATCAACCAAAGAAATCTGGGAGGCTCTTACAAAGATAGTAGAAGGAAGTGCTGATGAAAGGAAAGATAGAAAGGCTCTATTGATCTCCCAATATGAGAACTTTCAAAAGAAGCATGAGGAAAGCATATTTGAGATGTATGACAGATTCAGTCTGATCATCAATCAATTAAGGAGCTTGGATAGAGAGATCTCTCTCACAAAGATCAATGACAAATTGTTAATGAGTCTCCCAAGTTCATGGGACTCAAGAATATGGGCAATAAGGGATACTAGAGGACAAAAGGAAATCTCAACAGATGCCCTCTTAGGAAAACTCAAATCCTATGAGCAACTACTGAAAACCAGAGAAGAGAAGGAAAGAAGGGAAAACACTCCAACCTCCTCAAAAGATAGAAACATTGCATTAAAAGCAACAGAAGAGGAAACCCCTGTTACTGAAGAAGAATTATTCAGCCTCCTGGCCAGAAGATTCAATAAATGGGTCAGGAAAGATGGGTCGAGAAGGAGAGAGTCAAAACCAAGGTATGATAAGACTCCTACTAAAGAAATTATTTGTTACTCCTGCAGGAAAACTGAACATATTGCTCCAGAATGTCCAGAAAAATGCTGAGAAAAAGAAAGATCTGAAAAAAGAAAGATCTCAAGAGGAAGGAGAAGAAGAAAGAAAGAGGCTTCATTGCAGAAGCTTGGAGTGAAACAGACTCTGAAGACAGCACCTCATCTAAAAGTGACAATGAAGAGTCTAAGCAAGAAGACATATGCTTAATGGCTCTTGGAAGCTCAGAAAAAGAATGTGTTGCTGAATCATGGAATGAAACAGGTTCAGAAGGAAACATCTCTTCTGAAGATGAAAAAGAAGATAACCTTATTCTCATAGGGGAATCTGAGGATAAGGATGAGGTAAGCATTTTTGATGAAATAGATTTTCTATGTGATGATTTCAAAAGTGATTTTAAAGGACTTTGTTTAGATCAGCTAAAAGCTAAACAAGAAATTAAGGATCTAAAAGAACAAATCAATATGAGAAAAATAGAGGATACATGTTCAAAAAATTATGAACTAAGGTGTGAAATCTATAAAACAGAAAAGGAAATACAGTGTGCTAAAATAGAAAATCAACTCCTTAAGAATAAGGTTTCCCAGGCAAAAGATTTTGAAGAATCTATAAAAGTCAGAAGCCAAACACTTAAAGAAATCACTGAAAGACAAACAATCAGACATAAGAATCTGGGGCTTGGGGCTGATCCTTCAACCAGTTCAATAACATCTACCAAACCTGCTTGGATGAGCCCTGTTAAATTTACTAAACCCATAAAATCAACAAACTTAGAAGAAGACTCACAGAATAAAGAAGAAGACTTCACCTTCAAAGAGATAGACCATTTTGATGAAACATCATACTATTCAGATGAAGACTCTCAAACTCATCCTAAGAAGGCTACTAGGCCAAAAGAAACAATTCATAAAGAAATAAATCCCCAACCAGAAAAAAGGGAAGAATAAAATCTGTGAAGACACAATTGCGTCGACTTCATATCGACGTATGAATGATAGTACGTCGAATTCTACTCGACGTAATCTCTCGGATGCTTCGACCTCAAATCGACGCATGAATAAAATTATGTCGACTTACAATCGACGCAACTACTTCCATGCATCGATTCCAGATCAACGCAATCTAGAGAAAGCGCCGAATACATATCGACGCAACTCTCAACATACGTCGAATAGATATCGACGCATAAAACCTCAGAACAACTTAAATACAGGACATATCTATCCTTCAAAAATTTGTGGGAGTTTTGCCACTACTTCTGTTTGCCACTACGGAAGTATTCTGGGAGTTTTGCTAGCTCCAAAAAGGGGTAACTAAAGGTCTGTGCGCATAGAGTCGTAGTGTGTGAGTTGCACTTGTATGAACATAGCATTAACCTGCATAACCTTGCATGACATGACATAACCATTGCATTTTAACCCCTACCCCTATCGTATAAATTGGTTATGAGACTTTTTATATGATAGACCCTGCTAAACGACACATTGGTCTATAGGTTTGTATGGGCATTCCTATAAATCAAGGTTACGCTTCTTTAATATTGTTTCCTTATACCTATTATGCTTAGCACTGCTTTACTTATTACTACTGATTACCTATTACTGTTTTACTTCTTACTGCTTTACTCATTGAATTATTTGTTGCTAAGCGATAGACCCTTCCGTAATTAGATTCACTGTCACCTGCTTTTGATTATACCCCTTGATGTCCTCCACTTCATCCTTCCCGCTCGGTGCCTAGGAGTCACCGGGGGAGGGGTGGGGGATTGGATTAGTCTTTTGACTAACGGTCGGTGGACCTAATCATTTTAGGGGACCGAGGAGATGTTGCAGCACAAGAGGACGGTGCAGATGAAGGTGGGGCAGTCTAGCACGGAAGCACCGAAGACAGGATCCGTGAGTGTCTTATTAGTTTTAGTAGATTATGCTTCCGCGAGTAAAATTGTAGTGAGAAATTGATGTATCGGGCATGAGCCATTTTATTACTATCTTTTATTCAGTTATTTCATGTGGACATCTTTTATTCTGAGATATTATATTCATGTGATGTGGACTTGATTTCTAGTAAATCAAATGTATACTTTTCTTCTGTTGTGATCGATATGGCCGACAGAATCGGCGTTTTGTAGTGCCGACCTTCCTGAGTGATGGTGACACCGCAAAGCGGCAGTTCTGGGTATAAGACCCGGGCTTTCAAAAAGAAAAAAAGGGTCTTACATGTGTTGGTATGGAAATACGGCCCTCTCAGAGTTTCTGAAGTGCGGGAATATGGCTCTCTTTTATCAGTGGTTGTAGAAGACGAAATCCACCTATTTATAGGACTGGAAGCTAACGCCGGCGTTAGGGATAACGCCTGGCGTTGACCCAGTGTAGTAATATTTTGATGGCTCGGATCTTCAAAACAGGAATGAGATTCTGCACTTTAGGAAGTATTCATTTTGGTAACCCTAACGCTGGCATGCATTGAGGCTAACACTGGCGTTAGGTCAGATCATTCCTAAAGAGCTCATGCAATCACGGCTGCTTCCTTCCTTGCCATAATATTCATTTCGGGAATGGGAGTCAACGCCCAGCATTAAGTCGTGGCGCCTGGCGTTATAGCACATTCCACTTTTCATTTGGTGAGCAAGTCCAGACCAATAATGCAGCAACCTAGTGTCATATTTGTTCAAACATACATGTTAAAAATACAATGACAAACACGATCAAATACAAGTATGATTTGTTATTCTCAAATCAAAGAGATGCAGAAAACCATGTTCTAACAGCCTCTAGCCACCCGAGCAACCCTCCCCCCCTCAAGGAGCTCCTCGCTCCGGCGTGATTTCTGGGTGCGACGGGGTCCAAAATGCGGTTGTCGGCGGCAGCCGGAGCCGCCGGATCTCTACAGGTAGCGGAATTCCCCTCCAAAGGCAGGCATTCCGCCAGCCTATGACAGCGACTCCTCGCCGCTAGAGTACACCCACCGGAGAGCACCACCCAGGTGAACCGACCGAGGGAGGTGGCCACCGGGATTGGGTCACCGGCTATAAGTTGTCCAGACCGCAAGGGGAGGGTGGCGGAACACCGCCTCCTCCCCTCGTTTCCATTTTATATCGGCTACCGCTGGTAGCGCCAGGCCGTCTGAGCACTGCCCACTGAAGGCCACCCCATCGATAACTCGGTGGGAGGTGATGGCATCCAAATTAGTGATGTCGGCGGAGTGTATTCTGGCCCGATAAAAGGGATCGGCAGTGGCTCACAGCCACTGTCCGATCCCATGCATAGTTCAATCTTCTTCATTAACATCCTCATACCAATCATTATCAGTGATTTGTGTGAGGTTATACCTTCAGGAAAGGCTTGCTGGCCCGATATTGGTATTTCTCAGCCACCAATTTTAATCTAGATCTGTGCTCGATCTCTATCCGCCGCCCATGGCCAGATATAATTGTTTAAGCAGATTTTTATTGGTATTTTCGACTTAATATTAGGTGCTCTTAAACTCAAAATTAGACCTGACTCCGAATATCAAAGTTTTATACAAAGCATAGATCTACAATTTTTTTTAGATCAACTTGATCAGAGGCTGATAAGGTCTTCAAATTAATGGCTGAAAAAGGCAAAAACTACACTTACAAGATTATCAAAATAGTTATTTTTCTGATACTTTTGAAATCAGATTTAGAGCACCAAGGGCTCTAATCAGAAAAGGTGTTGAACATAAGTGCTTTAGATGATTACTTATACTACAACTTTTATTTTTACATCAATTTAATTGAAGGCCGTTAAGGCCCTCAAATCAATGGTTGAAAAGGGCAAAACTACAATTTACAAGATTATTAAAATAGTTATTTTCTGATATTTCGAACTCGATTTTGGGCATCATAGGACCCCAATCAAAAAACGTGATGAACATAAAAGCTTTAGATAATTATTTATACTACAACTTCTATTTTTACATCGATTTAACCAGAGGATGTTAAAACTCTCAAAATGTTAATTGATAAAGCTCAAAACTCTCTTTTTTTAGATCTCAATTCTCTAGGCTTAGATTGGGACCCTTAAGGTCCAAATCAGAAAAAGTTCTGAACTTTAAGGGTCCGTTCGGCGCGCAGGTAATGGCTTTTTGGAATTGACTTTGGCCAGAAAATCAATATTTTCAGGAATTAGTTTTGTGCATAAAACAAATTCTGTTGTCCGATTGCAGGATGGAATTCAGTGAACAGAATTGGAATTGATATATGTAAGTTGTTCGGCTGCACGATGGAATTGGCTTTCTGGAATTGAAATTTTTAAAATTCAAATTTTTAAAAGCGCACGCCCGGGCGAAAAGAGTGTGCCCGGGCGAAAAGCGCGCCCGGGCAAAAAACACGCGCCCGGGCTAAAATATTGCGCCAGGGCGAAAAAATCGCGGACGGCAAAAAAATCGCGCGCCGGGCGAAAAAATCGCGGCCTAGGCGAAAAAATCGAGCCCGGGCAAAAAATTTGCGCCTGGGCAAAAAAATCGCGCCGGACCGAAATAAACGTGCCCGGGAGAAATAAAACGCGCCCGGGCGAAATAAACGCGCCCGGGGGAAAAATCGGGCACGGGCGAAAAAATCGCGCCAGGGCAAAAAAATCGCGCCCGGGCGAAAATATGCGTCCGGGCGAAATAAACGCGCCGGGCGAAAAAATCGCGCCCCGGACGAAAAAATCGCGCCCGGGCGAAAAAATCGCGGTCGGGCGAATTATCGCGGCCGGGCGAAAAATCGAGCCCGGGCGAAAAATCGAGCCCGGGCGAAAAAAAATCGCGCCCGGACGAAAAAATCGCTCCCAGGCGAAAAAATCGCGCCCGGGCGAAAAAATCGCACCCGGGCGAAAAAATTGCGCCCGGGCGAAAAAATCGAGCTCGGGCGAAAAAATCGCGCCCTAGGCGAAAAATTCACCTCATTTGGCGAAAAAATCGCGCCCGGGCGAAAAAATCGCACCTGGGCAAAAAAATCGCGCCTGGCCGAAATAAACGTGCCCGGGAGAAATAAAACGCACCCGGGCGAAATAATCGCTCCCGGGCGAAAAATTCGCGCCCGGGCGAAAATATGCGCCCGGTCGTAATAAACGCGCTCGGACGAAAAAATCGCGCCCGGGCGAAAAAATCGTGCCTCAGACGAAAAAATCGCGCCCGGGCGAAAAAATCACGCCCGGGCGAAAAAATTGCGCCCGGGCGAAAAAATCGCGCCCGTGCGAAAAAATCACGCCCGAGCGAAAAAATCGCGCCCGGGTGAAAAAATCACGCCCGGCCAAAATAAATGCGCCCAGCCGAAATAAACGTGCCCGGCCAAAATAAAACGCGTCGGGTGAAATAAACGCGCCCGGGCGAAAAAACCGCGCCCGGGCGAAAATATGCGCCCGGGTGAAATAAACGCGCCCGGACGAAAAACACCCTGCAAGAAAACGCACGCTCGGGCGAAAAACTCGCGCGTAGGTCGAAAAACTCTAGTGTAAACATTTGATTATGCGGGAAACCTATGGGCGGAGGGAGGTAAGAATTGTTATTTGATTTTTTAGTTCATAGTAAATGTCATGAGTTTTCACATGAAAGCCAATATCCGCTTAAATTTTGTTGCGCCGAACACTAGAATTAGATTTATAATCTCCAATGCCAATTCCAGAAAGCCAATTCCGTCCAAACGAACGGACCCTAATATTTATTAGACTATAATCTTATTTCAAACAAAGGTCACCTAGGCTCTTTATTTCATGGAAAAGAACCAAATATCTACTTACCATCTTTTCGCATAAATTCATCGCCTCTCTAATATTCGAAAGGAACGCGCGGGACTATAAATTAGGGATTGTCGTATTTTCTATTTTCACATTCTAATGGAGAGATGTTAAATACAATTCAGGGGAACCTATAGTTGTTCTATTATAGGAGATGGATGTCATGGTGGAGATGTTTACCGAACACACCATGACGATGTATGAGCAAGGACCAGATGGACTAACCGAGCTAGTCACCACTTTAGCCGTGCATGAAATATTGGTTACAACATACTACTACCTGATAGACATCTTTTAACTATTACTTAGTCGTCGTCACTCTTGTTTTTTGTGTTACGACCATAGTCTAGTAGTTTTGTACTAGTTATTACTAATGGGTCGCTCCTTCATCGTTGCAGCATCCTTATGGATTCATCTTATCAGTTATGCTTATCCTAATTATTAAGTGTAGGGTTTGGAGAGGGCTCAAAGTATTCTACAATGCCTCCATCAAGTTTGGAATGAAGTCTTATAGTACTTCCAGCATAGGACCGGGTCCTAGAGTGACACGAACCCGTTAAACTAACCCGAGTCAGTCTTGACACGACAGGACATATATATAATACATTAACAATCTCCTCTTATGTCCGTCGTGAACCCAGACTTCGGGTAAAGGGTGGTTTGTGTAATATTCAACCAGAAGTGAGACATACACAATCGTGTCCAGCACCTGTTTATGATAAAATCGGACTGTAACACAAAATAGCATGCATGCATAAGTGAATAAGAAACTCATCTGCAACACAAACGTCTCAAGTACAATCGAGACACAGGCCCTATACACCTGGTGTCCCCAAAACAAACAGAGATCTAATGTCCAAACAAACAGTGTTATAAAATAAGAACTAAACAATGCTCTGAACAGAAGTACAGGAAATAAACAAAATAACACTCAAAAGGCTAGTCATCCAAAAGATCATCCTCCTCCGGGTCCCAGACAACCAGTGCTCCTCCTATCCCAGGAACTCCTGCAATTCAACAGAGAATTTCATTTTAAAATGAATTCTATCCTTTGTAATTTGCAAATATCTAGTTTTAGCATAAAACTTAGTATTGATTATTATTGGCTGAGAGGACACGTTCACAGAGTATTATAGTTTAACCTCAGAATCTGTTATCTGTTTCCAAATGAAACGATTATCAGACTTCTGGACACCGCAGCTATATCTGTAATCCTATATGGAATGTCACGGTTACTGCCCTTCTAAAGTATATTAGAACTCATCAAGTTTGGAATGGAACCAATCTTCAGAAGAAGAGACAAAACAAGTCAGATTGTGTTATCAAGTTTGGAATAACACTCTCCTCCAAGGCAAAAGCCGAATCCGATAAACATGTTAACATCAAGTTTGGAATGAACAGCTTACCAGATCCGAGCTCAGCAACCAAGAGCATCAACGGACCACAATATACTTGCATTGACAAAGGAAATATGGAATAATCAAAGCGTCTGGACTAAGGCTGAACTGAATCGCCTGATACTGAACTAAGACCGAACTAAATCGCCTTTAGTCTCATTTCCCCCACTATTTTGATTAACTGATCTTTGGGCATTCCTTTCGTCAGTGGATCAGCAAGGTTATCCTTTGAACGTACATCAATCAAAGTGATGGTTCCTTGTTCTTTCAGATAATTCAACAACGCATGTCTCAGTCGTACATGTCTCCTCTTAGTATTATAGAGGGTATTCTTAACGACTTGAACTGCTGCTTGATTATCACAATACAAGCTCAACGAGTTGACTTGTAACTTAGACAGGGGAATGTCTAAAATCAAGTTTCTGATCCATTCTGCCTCTTCTCCAGCTGAAGCTAAGGCAAACAACTCGGCCTCCATAGACGACAAAGCTATACAGGTCTGTCTCTTGGATTTCCAAGTGACAGCAGCTCCTCCCAAGGTGAATATGTATCCACTGGTGGACTTGCTGTTTCCGACATCTGAACACCACGAGGCATCAGAATGTCCTTCCACGGTAGGTGGGTAACCAGTGTAGCACAGAGCATAGTTAGCAGTACCTCGAAGGTATCTCAACAGCCTATCTAGGGCAACCCAATGCTCTTTGCCAGAACTACTGGTAAAACGACTCAGCGCGCTAACCGAGAAAGCACTGTCTGGCCTCGTACAAGTTGTAGCGTACATGAGACTACCAATTATTTTGGAATATTTGACTTGATCAATGCTGGCCTCTAGAATAGGACTTAACTTAACATTGTGGTCAAAAGGTGTCTCAATCGGCCTACACTTATCATATCCCCAAGTAGAGAGAAGTTGCTCAACATAGTGAGCCTGGCTAAGAGTAACTCGACCCTTGTCAACTATAACCTTCATACCTAACAGGGTATCAACAGGACCGAGATCCTTCATGTCAAATACTTCTGCCAGAGTGGATTTGACATCCCTAACTGCAGCAAGATTAGACCCTCACTACTAGAAATTTGACTTTTAGTGACGAAAAATTTCGTCACTAAATATTGAATTTTAGTCACTAAAGATATTCAGTGGCCAAATTCTGTCCGTCACAAAGTGGTCACGGTAGCCCCGCCACTAAATGTATTTAGGGATAAACAAAATCTCGTCACTAAAGGTTCATATTCAATGACCAAATTAATTTGGTCACTAAAAAATTTTTTAGTGACCAAATTAATTTGATCAATAAACATTCATTTAGTGACAGAGCATGTATAGTCACTAAATGTCGTTTGTGACCAAACCACATTCGTCACTAAATATTCACATTTGATGATCAAATTAATTTGGCCACCAAAAGGGATTTTTTGTGACTAAATTAATTCAGGCACCAAATCCAGTTTCAGTGACCAAATTAATTCAGTCACTAAAAAGCATAACTTTTAATGACCAAACTAATTTTGTCACTTATAAATGTATTTTAAGTGACAATATTTGGTCACTAAAGGGACGACACAATAGTAATAATTTTTGTCACTAAATTTTATTCAATTTCTCACAAAATATTATAATTTATTTCATTTGTTATTCACTATAATTCACTTTTAGACATCCAAACACAATAATAAATAAGATACTCAATTGCAACAATAAAAAATGTTCAACATAAATTATTTTATAAATATAGAAAAAGAGGGTGGGAGATAGCCCAAACCCCTCAATACAAAGTAATAGTGTTTCCATCTCTCATTAAACTGAAATACATGAAAAAAATCTGCAAGCATGCATTCTAGTTTGGGGTCCTTATTTTTCCATCACGAAGTGTAGACTTCAGAACAGCTTTACCCTTTCCTTTAGAAGAGTAGAGTTTTCATTTCCCTCTAATGATTCCTTTTCCGATGTACTCCATATATTTGCAGACGAAGTAGATCTAGTAGTAGGCCGAGGACCAAGAGCTGATGTGCCTAATGATGAAGTATTGCCCCCAATACCCGGAGCGCTATCATCTAGAGTTGGTGCGAACAAGATGAACAGGACCCTGAAATAGGTAGATAAAAATATTAAAAGTAAAGTAGTAAGATAGAGAAGAATTTGCCATTATAACATGAATTGGCAATATATTTTCACATTTGCACAATCAGTTAGCACACGCAAAGAGACTAGTGTCCTAAGTTATTTTACCTTCTGAGTGATTAATTGGGCTAGTGTCAACATGATGGCAGGTATAAATGCAACTAACAAAATAGTATATACAAAATAAAAGTCGCAGTATCTTTATAAATAATTTTGGAAATAAAATATGTATTGTATTTCAATATTACACCCAAAAAAAGTGCTAATGAAAAAAACAAAAAATAAAAATCTGATTTTTCATTTACAAAACACTAATAAGGTTAACTGCTAAAAATAAATCCCTCTTGTCAAAAAAATTCACTAAAGTAACCCTTTGATTAGAACTTAGAAGGCTATCATAAGAACTCCAAGTGAGTAAAGCTTAAACGTCATTCGGTAAAATTAAACCACAAATGCTTTGTATATCTAAGGCACTAAGCTCATGGGGACAGTATATCCAAAAGAATGTCATTGAGGTTTAAACCATCATGAGGGTGTTTTCCGCCGACATTCCATGTTGCAATAAATATTCTAAGGAATACAAAATATGTGATTAAGTTCTTACATCAGGTTCCAAAAAGGGAGAGCATGATCATTTAGCCTAAAATTCACAAATGAAAGGATACTTGGAGCTCTGACTATTTGGAAGGTTTATTAGCCGTGTGGAGTACTCCCCGGAGGTCATGTTTACTGGCCTCAAGTAATCTTCTGCTCTTCATTATTAAACAAGGAATCCAATGGCTAAAAGAAATCCATGATAAGAAAATCCTTCACAATTACAGCATAAGGAATTGAAGAGGAACTCATACCTGCTAAAGATGGTTTACGTGTATCTCAGCTGTGAGAAGGATAAAATAGAATAAGTTGCTAAAGTATGCATCAAAATCATCATTTTTGTAATTAGCCTTATCTTAATTATTTAAGGTCTGCATTTTGAGTTCTCATTTTTACATGTTTCTGCTGAGTTGATGCTACCTAAAATATTAAATCAATTTTTCATAAATCATTTTGAACAAATATTATCCATGTATCTTAGAACTACTAGCTCTCTTCCAATTTAACCAATTTCTTATGAATGAACTTAAACTTAGATTAACCAATTTCTCAAGAATTCTTCCTATTGAGATTATAAGAATACCTGTTTAACAGTCAAATTTAAGTTGAGTTGCTACAAATGCATCCATCTTTTGAACATAGAACCCACAGCAGGAGCTAATTCTTTGTGATATACAACAACTGGTGCTTTTGACAAACCAAAACCAACTGGTAGCACCTGTCCAAGAAGAAAATTAGGTCATAGTTCTGGATTGAATTCATGTCAATGAAATATTCTTAAATTTTATTGAGGATACCGGATAGGTTAAAATTTAACAAAGCTGTAAGAAAGAAATTATTTAGTCTTCAATGAACATGCTCTTTCTGACATATTAAGAAAACTCCCACACACTAAAGAAAATAGAAAATATTTGGCTACAAGGATCAGACTCCTTCAAAATGTAAAAGTTCATAAAATATTATGAAAACTTTATCAACATGCTTGCTTATTTCTATTTTAAGAAGATGGTAATGTTTTGGTATATTTAATTATTTGCATATGGAAGTGTATTACTTTTTTCTGTCGAGAATCTGTAATGTGTACAATACAGAGACTCCCACCATGACAGGAGAAGAACCTGGAGCTATCACCTTGGCATACTGGGGGACCACCGCGTTATTAAAAGGAATATCAATAATTTAATGTACAATTGTATGTCCTTTGTGCCCACAAGTCTATTATAAGAAAACATACACAATGGTTTAATGACATATCATATTTTGGAAGACTATGGAATTATGCTGAGTGAAGGAACCACGAGTTGTGCTTAGCCAACCACTACAACCCACAAAGAGATTAATTTAATATGGCAGAAATTCAACATATCACAAATAATTAATTTAATATTTTATTGAAATTCAAAACAAACACTAAAGTTCAAAGAAGCAATCCGCTAAAATACATAACCTCAACTTAGAAATGGTGTATTCCTGAAGCAGTTATGTACTTTGGTCCACAAAAATATATAACCGGTTCGTATGAACAAATGTGTTTCAAATGAAAATTTCTCCAGTGATATCAGGATATCTGGTCGATCAGATAACCGCTTCGTAGATTACAAAATTATTTAGAAGAAAATTATCTAAAAATTGAAAAAAAAAACATCAAGAGCAAATTATGAGATGGTACAAATTTATAAGAACACTAAATCATTGAGCAAATTTTGGATAGGAGCAAATTTCTCAATTAATATTTTACAACTTATCTAAAGCATTGAAACTGCAAGAAATCCTAATATCACCATCTGTATAAGAGAAATGCATCCTTTCACAGTCGATAAAAATGCAGTTTTGCTTTCTATCTTAACATTAAATTGGGGATTTGAAGCTACATAAATATAAGAAAAATGGGAATAGTGATTCCTAAGCAGTTACAACTACATAGCTGCACATGTGTACGTCTAAATGAAAACACACAGATAATTAATTTGCTAGAATACCAAAGGAAAAAGTAAAAAAAAATACCAGCTAACAAGGGGAACCAGAGAAGGAGATGAGCATCCTTATCAGCAAACTTTGTTTTAATTTCTTTTTCCTCCTTTTCTAGCTGAGGGGATGATGGTATATTTGCAGATGTGGTCCTATTCATTCCAAAATCTCCTTCAACAAGCTTAGAGGCACATAAGAGAAGGAAAGAAATCACTTGGACACTAATGTCCTTGCTGAACCTACAATTAGTAAAAGTAATCAGGCATTTAATGCAATCTGTGAAAGTATTCTCAGTTTTAGTTATGTAGGGGAAGTGATCCTTTATAATCCTCTCAATGACCTCAAAAGCCAATAGCACTATGTTTTTGTGCTCGTCATGAGAAGCGGTCGTAAAGACCTGCAAAAAAATTTTCATCAAGTTGAATGGTCTGGAAATAGTTAAATCAGAAAACTGTAAATCTCTTCAAGCTAATATCATGCGTTTGAAGGTCAGTAAACAAGGTAGATTAGAAGATTTAGAAATTACCATGAAAATGCTTCTCCATCCTGACTTCACACTCTTGACACGCACGAATACCAACTGGGAGACACATCTGATGATTAACTCTCTGATTTCAACGGCCCTACTCTTACGCATAACAATAGCAAAGGGCTTCAAGAACTCGCGCTGGAAATTGTAGTTAGCTAATTCTTCGCAATCCATGAACTTCAAAGCTAACTGGCGCAATGAATCGATGGCAAAAATTGAAATTGAGAGATTATCTAAGCAACCGATGGTGACAAAGTAGTCCGACAGCACATTCCAAATGCTTGACCAGACATGCCTAATCTGATTCATGTTGTAGTGCCTGTTCGAAGAAAATAGATCAAATTACTAAACATCTCTGTTATACTATTATATTTCTATCAAGTAGACCATAAAATATGATTCTTACGCAATTTCAACTACTTTTGTAAGGCTAAACACTCATGGCTCAGACGTAGATCGCAACTCTTCTATTGACACTTTGCAAAGAGCTTTAACAAAATCAACTATTGCCTCATTGTTCAGCTTTTGACTTTGTGCAAATATATGGTTCATATCTGTCATTCCAACTTGTTCCAACAAGTGTAGATTGGAAACTAAGTTGCTCATTTGCTCAGATGTAACAACACCAGAAGCATGGCCACCAACACCAGCACTGTCATAGGATCCCCTTCTTGCAACTGCAGCGGCTTGCTGAAGCCGGTCGTGTCCTTTTTGCTTTAGCACAGGAAGGATTGATGACCTCGTGTTCTTAGATTTACTTAACTCACTTTGCATCATGCAGTAAGCCAAAAATAAAAAGATAACTCAAATTATAAGTACCTGTAAA